>OU696533.1:25538000-26164157 GCA_916048285.2 Bellardia pandia | reverse complement strand
GTTTAACTAACAGAATAAATTTAACAAAAGATGGCCAAAAATGCTGGCCGGTATTAAAAAACAACCTTACATATGTTTGGGACAGTTTTGAAAACCATTATTTTTTCAAGAACTGGTAGAAGACTTTCAGAAAAAAAAAATAAAAAAAATAGAAGTCGGTTAAAAACCAAAAAAATTTCACACTTTTGAACAAATCATAAATTAGAATATTTCTTGGCTATGCCCATGTAAAATCGTATTTAGATCGCTACAGCCGTTTAGAAATATAAGATTTATTTCCAAAAAATGATGATTGTGCGTGAAGTCATCGAAAATAATAAAGCGTTACACAGTCAGTATTTGAATGAATTAAATTTAAATTTAAATTAAATGTAAAATATTGTTCCTTCGAGCAATAATCAAAATTCCGACATCCAGTTCAATTTAAGTGTTTGATTTAAAATTAAAAAAACAGCCCAAATGAATAACTCTATATTTGTTCAAAACTTAAGAAATGTTCATTCTTATGAAACCTTTGGAACAATACATTTTTAGAGTATTTCAAAAATACATCTATCTAGTTAAAAACCACACAAAAAAAAAAAATAAAAATTCCAAAACATTTAAGTATGTAAATTCCTCTTAAATCCCAAATATTTATATTAATATTTTTATTTTACATTTTAGATCTTAAGATTTCTGTTTGCTTTCGTAAAGTACACACAATAAAAGGAAAGAACATTCACTTTTGTGGCTAACAACCGCAAATACCATCAGAACGTGCCAGCTCAACCCTCCTCAGGCGCATGAGTATTTATTATTAAATACAACTCATACGCTTGTAGGTCCATCCAATTTATAACATTTTTGTAGCTGTTTCCATTCAGTGTACATTCCAAATAAAAATCACTTTAAATAACACTTCAAAAGGAAATTAAAGCCAAAAAAAGAGAAGAGCCAAATAAAATAAACACATAGAGAGACATACATATTTATATACTTTACATTTCTTATTTTTATAAACAGACAATATGAAGAAATTCTTTGCCTTTGTCACATACCAAATGTCATACATACCAACATTAACTTTTCGTATTCTTCCTCCAAAAGGCTGCCATTAAAATATTTATGTTGACTTGTAGTATCCGGAAAATAATAACCTTTGCGGCATACACATTTGTACGAGCCCCGCCGAAAGCCTAGACCTTGTATGGCCTCACACTGGCGTTTGTGTTGATACCATTCCAGCAAGCAATGACATTTAGGTAGAAAGAATTTGAATGAAAAAGAGCAGAAGAACAAGTAAGCGTTTATATTCGGCTGTGCCGAATCTTTTATACCCACCACCACCAATTCACGTATTATGGCGCAAACTTCATAAAATATTGCACCGTAATTTCTACATATTTTAGGTTTATTTTCTTTGTAAAATTTCGATTTGGTATGGATGTTTTTGTACAGGTTAATGAGTTTTCGGGAGTAGTAAGGTCATCATTAAATTCTGTACGACGATTTGTAGGTACGTATATGCGAATTATTTCTGTTGAATTGCAACGTCATATTGATTTTTATAAGCGATTTCTGCGCATTTCAGTGATTTTTCGAAATGATCAGTCTATATTTGACCCGGTACTATGTAGTCATCATAAAATTGGGTATGAATATTTCTATATATATGGACTATTTGTGTCTATAAACTTGATGCTGATGATTAGCGGAGTTTTATGCTGGATTTCCGGAAGTATATGGAGGCTAAGGTCAAATAGGGAACGATCGTCCTAAAATTATGAATGGTATGAATATATATATATAGACTATTTGTGTCTATAAACTTAATGCTGATGCTTATAAGTGATTTATGCGCATTTAAGTTATTTTTGAAAGTGCAACGAAAATTTCGTTTTGAGATCTCACTTTTATTTTTGCAGAATTTTTGTATGGTTACGGCTTCTCTATAAACATATATGTACCATAGAAATCGTGGACTGATTCCTATCATTTTCAACAGGACTTGTCCTTTTACAATAAAAATAACGTGTGCAAAATTTTGTGATATTATCTGCATTATATTTGATAAAATTTCCAAAAAATATGTGAAAAATATGAAGGTTGTGTGAAACTTTGGTCTTTATCTCGGATACTACTGAACCGATTTTGCTCATTTTTTACAACGAAACATTTCGTTGAAGCAAAGAATGTTTGAGAAAATTTTATTGTTTTATGTCTATTTTTTGAAGCTCTATCGTTCCTTCAACAGACGGACAGACGGAAAGATATAGCTAGATCAGAATATATAAACGTCATTTCGATGTGTTACAAACGGAATGACAAACCTAATATATCTTCATATTTTTGGTGGTGGGTATAATAAAAAAATATTTTCGGTTACAAAAAAAATGTTACAAAAATATCTTTTCCATTTTCTTGTTGTATCGTCTATTTATGTAAAAGTGTGGGTGCGTATGCAAATGTATGTATGTAGTTTGAGTGTGAGTGTTTTGCCCAAAAATACTAAACAAATATTTTGTTTTAAATATTGAATGAACAATGTTCTTTGTGATGATTGATTTTTATTTTATTATGTTTGTTCCCCAATTATTTGGGATTTCTTTCGTTTGTTAATGTTACTGTTACTGTTGCACATTGTTTGCCTACCATTGTGGTGCGTTGTTTGCATTTGTCAGTGCCCGCAAAAATGTTAAGAGGTTTCGTTGAGCCAGCTATATTGCGCTGGGGACATTGATCAATATCGACACGCCTCAAATCAATATCAATGCCAGAAGTGCCCCTACAATGAGAAAGCAAAAGAAGAAAATGTAAACAAACAAATAAAAATTTCTACTTTATTTTAATTAATTTTATTTTATTTTATTTTATTTACATTTGCATAGGTCCAAAATGTTAACAAGTGCTTCATTGTTAATATTTTTTTAAAGACAGTAGAATATTACATAATAAAGGACTGCGCAAAACTACTTGACTTCTAAATACATTTCGCACATCTTCGTGTGCGACAACAATAAAAAAAAATATATTGTACTGTTCACCGCACTCTGCAAACAGTGATGTAAAGGTGGATTAACCCATTTGTTCTTAACAAACATTTTTTCCGTAGAAACATTTTTTTACTGAGAGTTTTTTGCAGCACGATTCGCCCATTTCGAACGATTTTACTGAAAAATCAAAGCTGCCATATGAAGGGGAGAGGGGGGCACAATTATACCCGGGGCACCTTTGAACTATGTTGATCAAATCTCAGTTTAACATTTTTTCCGACCCTTAACCGAGTTTTTCACATGTCAACCTTGTTTTCTAGCAACGTTAACAAAGTTTGCTAGTTTTTTCAGTCGTCCACCGAATGTGAACAAGTTTTCGCAGTGCAATTGTAAATTTTTTTTATTTTTATTTTTTTAAGAGTGTAAAAAGTATTCAGTGATCGTTTTCTTTCGTGAAAGAAATTTATTGCAGTCCAAAATTCATTTCAAACAAAATTAAGTTAAGTTATTTGATATTTATGTAAAAAATAAAATACAATTTTTGATAATTTTAGTTGGGCTCGAGTTCATTAAATTTCATTTGCATTAAATTATTATTTTTACTGAAGGTAGGAATTGTTTTTACAACATGAAATCTTATTAAAAATTTTTATTGATAATTTTTCTTGGCTGAGCTGGGGATTGAACCTGGGTTGAATTTACATGTTTAAAGAATCACCACATTCTTTCATCAGAATTCTTTGAGTTCTAACGTCTGCACCACTGCGGTGCCTGCTAGCCAACAGTCAAACATCAATCTTTACCCAGTGGCACTGTAATTATCATTTTTCAATTTTAGCTCTTTGATTGAAATTCCAAATTTTCCACAATTTTTTAACAAGGTACAACATTATACCTATACGAGTATATCAGTATGTACATATATATTTAAGTAAGTATAGGTATCTATAAAGAATTAAACATTTTTGTATACATACATATGTGTTTATTTTACTATGAATGAAACTACAAAATACATACAAATTTATGCAGATGTAATTTGTTTCTCAATTATATAAAGCTAATGTTATATGTTTAAGTTTTATAGTTTATAGTTTATAGTTTAAGAGTGCGATAAGTTCCTTTTTTGTTTACATTTTATAGCTAACTGATGGCTCTCTTTTGGGTTGCTCCACTTCCGTGTGTGTGTTGGAAATTTTTTAGTGAGTACACATAGTTAATTTTAGTAGGATGTAAGAACAATATAAATTTTTTTTTTTTTTTTTTTTTGTTTTCTATAGAAAAAACTTTTCTACAGAAAAAATTTATTTGTACAAAATATTTTAAATACATTTCAATTTCGGCCTCAGCGCCGTAAGGCATTATTGAGGCAAGTTGGCAAATTAATTAATTTTCAAAAGTACAAATAAAAGACTTAACTTAAAATTAAGATTATTAAATTACAAAAAATATGTATAAAAACTGTTTTACAAAAAATAAAAATTACAAAAGCGTTTCGATGTTGTTAAATAAATGTTGTTTACAAGACGATTTAAATAGTGAAATTCGATTAATTGACTTTAAATCTGCATGTAAATTATTGAATTTTACACCACCCACGTAATCAATACGTTGCTTGGTAGTTTCTAGTCTACATCGAGGAATTCTTAGATTTGTTCTGTTTCGTGTGTTAAAACTAGATTGCTGTTGAGAAAATGTCATGCTTTGGTGACCAATATGGTTAATGCATCTAAAAATAAACATTAACACCTGATACTCATGCAATCCATAAATTGGTAAAATTGTTTTGCTTATATCTTTGAACAATGTGACAGTTGAATTTAGAATTGGTAGTTTGTAAACAATTTTTAATGCTTTGTTTTGCATGCATTGAAGCGATTTCAGTGAAATGTTATTTTTATTGTAAGCATATATAATTGCTAAGTAATTCAGATGCGATTGAATCAATGATTGAAATATCATCATCCTTGATTTAACATCCAGTTTATTTTTTAATTTATATAACATCCCAATTGCTGGAGCTATTTTCCTTTTTAAGTCGGTTATATGTAAATCCCATGACAAGTTACTTTGCAATGTGATTCCCAAATACTTAACGGAATGGGATTCGTGAACAGCTTTTCCATTAATAAACACGTTGAAATCACTATTTATACTTAAAGCATGTGGTCTAAAGCGTACTAATTTGGTTTTATCAGGGTTAAGAACTAATCGATAAATCGTACTTGTAGGGATAAAATAAGCACACATCATCTGCAAACATAAAAAGTTGCCCATCTAAATTTAAATTTTTTAAATCATTTAAATATATAGAAAACAAAAGAGGGCCCAATCCACTACCCTGCGGTACACCATAAACAACAGAACCAAAAAAACTGTCCGTATTGTTTATATTAACATATTGTTTTCTATTAACGAAATAATTTTTAAACAATAAGAGTTCTCGTCCCTTAATACCATATTTCATTAATTTCTGTATCATTATTTCATGATCTACTAAATCAAAAGCTTTAGTAAAATCAAAAAATATTCCAGCAACTCCACTAGAACCACCATCAAGCCCACTACAAATGAACCGCACTACATTCAACACAGCATCTTCAGTACTACAACCCCTTCGAAATCCAAATTGATAATTGTATAAAAAAGTATTTTCCTCCATATAAAATAGAAGTTTGTCATAAAGAATCTTCTCAAAAATTTTATCAATTGTAGAAAGAACAGCAATAGGTCTATATTTGTTGCATTAACTTCTTTCGGAATTGGAACTATTTTGTGCACTTTTAAGATGTCGGGGTACACTGAATTGTTAACGATTTTATTAAAAATATCTTTTAATATCGGGATTATAATATCTCTACATTCTTTTACAAATTTAGGCGAAATACCATCAAAGCCTGGACTTTTATTATCTTTCAAATTTTGGATTATTTCAAACATATCATTATCATTAACGTTACAAAGTGTAAAACGATGAGGTGACTGTGGAAGAGTCCGTAAGGAATTGAACACATCACCAGGATAAATTTCAATTTCCCTTTTAAGATTTTCCACACTCGTAATAAAATAATTATTGAGGCAATTCACTTTATCTTGGTCACATATTATTGGTTGCCCTTGAGAATCCTTGAGGGTAATGACGTTACTCTTTGTTCGACCAAGAGTACTATTTATAAATTTCCACGATTTCTTAGGATCATTACCTGCTTTCAATAAATTTCCAGCGTAATAATCATCTCTACACTTTTTTTAGACATTTTTATAACTTTGCTGATTCTCTTTAAAATGTCATAAACGTTCTGGTTGTTTTTCGGTTTATGTCTTTTCCTTAAAATTTTTTCTTTAAATAAAATTAAATCTTGAAGATTCTTGTTAAACCATGGAGTTAGCTCAAAACGTAATAGTTTTTTACATTTAGTTACTACAGTTGAATTATTTATTTTTTATATATATTATATATATTTTATATATATTAAAATATTTGTTAAACTTTGTGTTAACACAGATTCCCGCGAGTATGAAAGTTTGGTGTTTATGTTTAAACCTTTCTTAAAAACATGAGGATATACATATATAAGTTTTTCTTTCCTTGAAATATTCATGAGAAATATAGGGTGATTAATTTAGTACCTATTTTAATTTGAAATACAAATCATAAAAAAAATCTGATGAAATGTCAGATCCATATTAGTTCCAGATGAATCAATATAAGTTATCTAAATTTGGTTGTAGGTTTTTGATAACCGTTTGTGACTTATTATCAATTGCCCGTAATCACCATTATATTATTGCGCACGGGATTGTGATCTGAAGAGGGTTTATATTTAAGAGGCCTTTTGGTAATATTATTCTCTAAATAAGTTTATTGTTATTGAGGAATAAATTAGAATCGGAATCGAGCCTATCCTTCTACTGCAGAAGGCCCATATTCTGGGAGCTTTTTCCCTTGTGTTATCAATGTTGTCTTTCCAGGATAATCTTCCATCTTGTACTATAGGGTGTTTTTTTTAGATGTATAGAACTTTAAGTTGGCAAAATATTTCTAACTGGCGGCCTTTTTATAACCTGTTCAGTTATTTATATTAAGTTTGGTTTGGCATTTCAACATGAGTAGACTGACGCCTGATCAACGCTTTTAAATTGTGGAAATTTTTTTTGAAAGTCAAGATTGTGTATTTTTTAGATGTATAGAGCTTTGCAATAAAAAAGATAATCCTCTGACATTATAATTTAAATATGACTTCTGGCATATGACTTGTTCGGACACAGTCTAATCTGGAGGTACAATTTTCGATGACGTTACGCTCCACACTTTCAATATGAATGACATTATTATTAGGTCTATATGCTTTTAGATTTGTGTTGCTTAATTTGCCGGATTTTGCTATGAAAACAACGTTTGCTTCCCTCCAATCTACTGTTGTGTATGCATATTTGAGACAAGTAGTAATACTGCCTGCTTATTTTGTGCCGATTATGTCAATGCCTTTTTTAAATAGAGCCGGAAAGATACCACCCGGCTCAGTTGCCTTAAATAGCGAAAAACAAAGTGCGTTACAAAGTGTACCTTAATTTATAAACCCAACATATCTTCAATTGTTTCCGGGCTTTTGTCATCCGAGTCTATTAGAGCCCTGAATTTGGGCAGGGGTTCTCGTTAGGAATTTCTTAACCAAACGCCATTTACGCTATCAACCAATTCACAGTAAAGTTTCCGAATTCACTTTTGGCGGTTCTCCCAATATACCATACTCTACCCAATATACCGATAGTTTTTTTCTGTGGTATCTATTAAAAAGACTCAGAGCGAAATCGATTTGAAATTCAATATAAGGAACTCTTCCAAACACATCAACAAATATCTTGTAAATAAATCAAAACAAAACTTGATACAAAAATATATGCAAAATCCGTCCAACCAAAAAAAAAAAAAAATAGAACAAAATGATCGTCCGTTTGTCATTAAACAGAAAAGGTTGTAAAAGGAAAGGCTTTGAAAGATAGACACAATACATGAAATATATAAACAACTTTATACAATAAGAATTAACGCACTTGTTCCTCAAAAGCGTAACAACTCGAAATTTTAAAATTTTCACTTCCACTATAACAATCTCCCTTTGTCTTCTCTTCCGTGAAAAACCCCTCTTTGTGTTTTTAGTATAACTAGTTTAGTCTCAATTAAAGGGAGACATTTTTAGTTATTTGCAAGTGCTTAAGCAAAACAGATCAAAGTTTTTTTTCACACAAAGACCGACATTTCGAGTTGTAGTTGTTTCTTCCGACTGTCAACAGTTTGCATAAGTTGTGTTTTAATTTTAATTCATTACTCTTCAGTTCAGTGTTTAAATTCGTGTTGTTGCCATTTTGATGAACATTTTTTCAGTAAAAGAATAACAACTCAAAAAGTAGTTTTTTTTTTTGGAAATCACTTAAGCAATAAAAAGAAACAAAACATTATATTCTTTTTTATTGGTATTTTTTTACAATGACACCATTTTTTGCTGTAATATATCGTTAGAATCAACAGAATCATGAATTGTGAGTTGTTATGCTTTTGAGGAACAAGTGCGATAAGTGAAATTTACCACTTAATATCGACAAGACTGACTATAACACTCACATGTTTGGGCTAAAATTTATTTCTTTTTAAATCTCAAAATTTTTCTGCTAAGATCTAAATTGTTTGTTACAAATTAACAAATTCACATTGTATTTAACGTGAACATCGTATTTATTTCACTATAAAAGTAGAAAGCTTGCTCATGGAATTCCTCCCTCTGCTTTTTTTATTGGCTTTAGGCTTTACAGAACAGAATTGTTGTGGATCCTTTGTTTTCACGCTTTCAAAAATGTTTAATTTTTTTTTTTTCGTTTTAACACAAAAATCTCTTTTATATCCACTAAACTAGTATGAAGAGCATTCATTTCGCAGTAAAATTTGTTCTTTTAGTTTATTTTCACATCATATTTTATGGTACAAAAGGATAACGATTCATAAATATGCAGTTGCCAGCATTTTGACGTTTGAGCATGTGTATGCTTGCACATACATACATACATACATACATGTGTATGTATTTATATCTTGATGTTTTTCATACATACTTTAAGTATTTTATGCTTGAAATGTAACAAAACTTTTCAAATACATACCCACTCACAAACAAATATTTACAATTTTGATGCAATCTCACACATTTAAATGCATAAAGTAAATACGTGCATGCTAAACTCTGCCTGAAAAAAAAACTTTGTTACCACCCAGCAGTTCCATTTAAGTGTCCCGAAATATTGATTTTACCGAAATATTGATTTTTTATTTGTTAACAAATTAAAAAGATTTTATTGAACATTTAAAAATATTTTGCGGGATTTATAATTATGTTTTGGACCAAATTGTAAACATCTACATATCGATGGTCTTATGTAGAAAGGCCCTAAATCGCTGTTTTTGCGATTCCAATGCATTTAACGCAAATACACCTCCTCACAAAAATTTATTGCAATAGTGTAAAAAATAACGCTTTTATAAGCAGTTGTACAAAAAAGGTTACATGTTGAATATTACAGTTTCTATTATGTTTTTACCTTCTCCTCTAAAGTTTCAAATATGCGAGTTAGGGCCTTTCTACATGAGACCATCGATATGTGATTGTTTATTTACTGAAGAAGTTTCTATGTTGTGATATGACTCGAAGAGATCTTTTTTACAAGAACTATAACAAATACATTTTGCTGCTTAATAATAAAAGAGCCTTATCCAATCTAGAATTGATATGACTGTATTTTACTTGACAAAAATAACTATTTCCTGAAGTAGAAAATATGTTATATGTTTGGACTTGACATACTATGTATATACTGTTTCTTCTTTTTTTTTTTTTAATTATGCAATGTTTACGTTGTTTCCGCTTCATTAATCTTTATCAATACAAAGTTTGATATTTACTTTTAATGGAAATAAAACAAAAGTAATTAAATAACCAGTAATTCATAATTATCGAGTGTGCAAATTGTTACTGCTAATGGATACTAATGAATTCAAGTATTTGAGTGAAATAAGACTTAAGTCAACTTGGTGCGTTTCGCACCATTTTTGGTGCTTTTTTAAATTTTTGGTGCGAAAAATTCTTTAGTTGGTGCGCGGTTCGATTTTTTTAAACTTTTGGTACGCTTTTTAATTTTTGGTGGCACCAAAGCAAATTCAACACAACTTTTTGTTTCAGTGTGAGAAAAACTCTTTCTACAATAAAATACACCTGTTTGAGTGTTTTTTATTTTTTTCGAAAATGTGATGAAACCTTTATTTTTAATAATTTTTAAAGGCAGTTTTTTAATAATTCATAACTCATGAAATCCAAACGTTGAAAAAATGTATTTTAAATACGAATGTATGATAAATTAAATCAAATTCTTCAATAATCTTTGTTTGGAAATCAAATTAACATTTTAAACAAGTAAATAAAAATGCTTGTATCACATGATTGTTTGGTCTACTGAACTGTAGACGAACAACCAGGGTTAGAGTACCAGTGGAATCCTAACAAATTTTATTGGAAAAAATCAACTAGAAAACAAATATATATAAAAAAAGTACCAAATATGAACTGAAATTAGCTTATTTACCAATTAGTACTTTAGTTCCGAATATCATATTGTGAATTAAATTTTGAGTGGTTGAATGCTTATTTTATCTTCATTTATTAAAAAAGGCTTGTTACAATTATTACTTTTACTAATAATCGTTGATAAAAAGTTTTTTTTATAGAATTTATGATATTAAATAATTTCAAATTAATTCAATAAATATTTGAAACAAAAACGAAATTCTTAAATTGGTGCGTTTTTTTTTTTTTTTTGTAAATGGTGCGCTTTTTTCTCCATTTTGGTGCGTTTTGAAATTTCAAAGTTGACAACGCTGTTAATAAATCATAAAATACATACACAGATTATATCTTTTTCTGATATAAAAACTTTGCAAACAAATAGGTATCCTGGCGCCTAGTGGACTGCAGGGGAGAGTATGTTCGTAACATGTTGTATGAAAAAATATATTTTATTTCAGCTGTTTGAAAAATATATAAAATATTATTTTGTTTTGTGTTTTTTTTTCTTTTCACTTTGAAATAGCTAATTTGTTTGCTTAGAGCATATCATATTATTTGTCATGTAAACAATTGGATAAATTGTATTAAAAAGAGAACATACATGGGGGTATATTATATGTATTAGACTCAGACAAATCTTAAACTAATTGCAAGTTAAATAAACAATAATAAAATATTAACATATTATAGGTCTGTTGATATAGTGAGCCAGCCTTAAATATCATATAAAAATTATTCAATGATTTAGCTAGTTAAAGAAAAAACGAAAATCTCTTTCCAAGTTTCTTGAACATTATTTTAAATTTCTGATGTGTTTTTGTTTCTGTTACAAATGAATATTTTTAGGTGTTGTAAATTAGCTACAAATGCTGGTGAAAAATACACCGAAGAATTTGTTCTTTATGCGTGCATAATAATCAAAAAAAGGTTAATTGAAATACATATTAGTATATTCGTTTTTAATTATGCGAATATTTACTTATGTACTTCGGTTGGTTAAGTTTAACAATTACAATTGAGTAATTAATTTACAGCAGGGTCATTACATCAAAGATGCTTTTTATCCGATTTTCAATTCCAATGAACTGCACATTATACGAAATATAAAGCAAACCCTTAATTACAGTGGGGAGCACAAATGAGTATATGCACATAATACTAATAAAGAAAATTGAAAAATAGTTGTTTGTCATTTTTAAGGTTTAATTCATAACACAAAGGAAAGGAAACAAGTGTTTAACACCAAAAATATAATTCTATAGCAGTAGGAATCATGTTATTCAATGGGCAGCATTGAAAACCTGCATTGTCAATAAAAAATGTTAACGCACGGTTAAAGTTTGCTAGAGAGCATACAAATTGGGCAGTATATGACTTGAAACGTGTAATCTGATGAGATGAATCAAAGACTAAAGAATAAAGGAAACTGTGAAATACGCTGGGAGGAACGTCCTGATATGGGTTTGTTTTATATGGCGGCACCTGGGACCACAGCAAAGAATCGAAGGAATAATGAGAAAAAAAGACTATCTATATATTCTGCGAACTTATCTTCCCGATATTGTAGAAAAGTTGATGATAAAGTTACTGTTGAGCTGGCTGATTACTCAAAGCACACTTTCGTGTAAGAATCGCATAAGAATGGATTAGCGAACATAATTTTCTTTTGATGCAGTGACCATCAAAAAGTTCCGACCGCAATACGATTGAGAATTTGTTGAGAATCGTAAAAAGACAGTTGGGACAATACCGATTATCTCCAACAAATTGAGCCTGTAAGTGTTTTGCGAAACAACGGGCTTTGGACTAAATAAAAAACAAATATACTACAATTCCCTTAAGGTTTTTGTATAGTGCAAAATTGAGTATATGCGGGTTGGTTTGTATTTTTTCATAGAGTTTCTCTTAGTTTAAACTATTTTTTAAACATAAATAACACAAAAAAACAATTTCTAATTTTATTTACCTATTCAGCTACAATGTACCAGTATAAACGGTTGTCAGATCTAGCAATATGGTAGCAATGTACTGACATTGAAAAATTGTTTGCAAATGGTAAATTGTCAGTTCAGACGACTGTAAGAAAACCTTACAATGTTATTGGCACACAATGTATTTATCTGTCAACCGAAATTGTCAGTTCACACGGTTGTCAGATTGTTGTGCGGCAAATACTGTTAAATTTGTTGTAAGGCATTGTGTGTGTGTGTTTGAAAATTGTAAATATTGTCAAGGAACAAAAAATAGCAATTGAAATAATTTTATCTACATACTTATGTCCTAGAAAGTAGCGCGGATGAAGACAAAATAACAAAAACAAAACGCCGCTATCCATTTTTTATTTTCTTTAATTTTCTTCCACTTTTTCCAAAATGTTATTAAAGCATTTTTCTTTGTTTATTTATTTATGTATATACAGAGTTGCGTTTAGAAATAATTATCTGCCAATGCTGCCAGTGACAGATGCACATATGTACAATTGTGTTAAAACAATCTTACAATGACAAAACAAAATGTGTTTACACGATTGTTAGATGTCTGACAATATTTTTGTCTTACAATGTACTGAAAATGCTTTTTCTTACAATTTTAAAAGACAAAAATAATAAGTTCACACGGTTGTTAGACATTTTCTGAGCATTTTCCGGACAACGTTGCAAGATCTGACAACCGCCTGTACAAAGCTTTAGTTTTACTTTTATGCAATAACAAGTGCACAAAGAACTAACATGTCATTTACAATATACAAGTGTTTTCTAGTGAATTAAAAAAACTTAATTGTGTTGAAGATAATAAGAAACCATTAAAAACAATATACTTTGATATACACTGTGTTGTATTACTAAAGTGACGCTTAATTTTTGCTAATTGTTGTAAAGTTACAAACTGTATTTTGAAACGTGTAACATTTTTTAAGAGTACTGATTTGTTTTTATCCAAAATTTGGGAGATCACTTCATGAATTTAAGAGAGAAATTGTGCTTTACTATTTTGTTAGTGTTTCATAACTATAATTACATTTTATGATACACAAACAAGAATACTAGACAACTAAAAGCAATACAGTCATTTATTCTTATTAAGTAATTTTCAACAATTTGTTATAAAATGTCTCATGGTTCGTATCTAAGTGATTTTGAAAAAGGTCAAATTTTATTTAATATAATATGTTAAAGTTTTCGAATAATTGTAAAAAAGTAAACCGGCCACATGTTGTAGTAACAAATTTTCGACATCATCCGCATTATTATGATAAAAAGTGGCGGACTGAACGAGACAGTCATGGTGCAAGTATATAAGGTGAGTGCAGTAGTCCAGCTGACTGACTTTGTTTACAGTTTACTTATGTCAAAAGTAATACTTTTTCAAATATTTTTGACAGTAGTAAATTATTTTACACAAACAAAATGCCTGTTATTTCTGTTTTGCGTTGTATTTGTTGTCGATTTGCACTCACCTTGTATAGTTGCACCATGGAGACAGTCGCAGAATTATAAACTGTGCCAGCAAACACAATAAAGAGTCTTGGTCAGATTATTACTGAATGTAAGATAAATGTGTCCAAATCAATTGTAAGTAGACTGCTAAAAACCCCAAACTCTTACTAGACAAAAGCTGTTGTGTGGGGTTGCATAATTGTTGGTATATATGTATGTACTTGTACTTGAAAATTTTCTATTTGTTTAAATTAAGATTATTTTCATCAGATATTATTTAACACAACATTAATTTTGCATTTGAAAAATTTAATTTAAGAAACAATTTCTTTGAATACTTATCAATTATGTATGTGAGAATGATTTTTAAAAAGAAAAAAAAATATATAAAAAATAACAGGAAAGGAGAAATTTACTAAAGATTGTTTATTTTGCATTTAATTATACGAAGTTCAAAAGCAATTTACAAAGGTAAATATATTTGCTAAATTATAAATATTTATGATTTTCTTTTGATAATTGTTGTATTTTGTTATTTGCTAAGTAAAGGGTGCATATAAAATTGGAACCATCCCTTAATTAATAAACAAATCCAAGAAAAGGGACACTTAGAGGCTACGCACATTTATTCTCTTTTGGTGCAGAAGAATTGATTTGCTGTTTAAAATTGAACGGCTTTACACGTAGTTTTTTGTCTTCACAAGTCTTTTATTTTGGCAAAATCTAAGGAGACAACGAAAAAGTTAGAAGCTGCAAGTTATTTGCAACGCAGCTTTTGCAAGAAAGTTTGAATAGTCTCCTAATAATATCAGATATCCCAGTCAATTTCTAAAATATAATTCTTTTAACCTTAATATTTTTAAAATTTTGTTTAAATTTCTAATCAAATACATACATATGTAACTAATTAATTGCTTTCTGAATTATTTACTATTTATAACCTACACCACCATAGTGGGGAGGGTATATTGGATTCGTGCTGATGTTTGTAACGCCCAGAAATTTTGGCCCAACACCCACCTTAAAGTAGACCGATCGACTCAAAATCACTTCCTGAGTCGATTTAACGATGTCCGTCCGTCTCTCCGTCTGGCTGGCTGGCTGTCCATGTAAAGGTTGTGCACAGAGTACAGGTCACATTTTTAAAGATATTAAAATAAAATTTGGTACGTGCAATTTTTTCGGCTCAAGGACGGATGGGATTGAAACTGGTGGAAATCGTTCCGTTATTTCACCCGGCCTCCATACAAATGTCCTCCCGAAATTAGGGTTTAAATTTCACCACAAATGAGTGGTAAATGAAGCCAAATCAGATCTACAAATTTTGTTCAGATCGGTCTATAATTTATCATAGCTCCCATATAAGGCCCACTTCCGCAAATCACTTTAAAGAGCGTAACTCACTTAAAAATGTTGGTATCCAAAAAATATCTCCGATATAGCGCTCGTTTTTGAAAAACTGTTTTATACATATACTGGGTGTAGGGTATTATATGGCCGGGCTTGACCGGCTATACTTTCTTATTTGTTTTTAATACCTAAAGTAAAAATTAATATACATATGTATGTATAGCGTGTAACATAAGGCACAATAAATTAAGTACGGATAAGCCGTAGGCAACTGATTTTGTCTTTTTGAAACGTCAAAATTGTCCCATCTGTATACTTTGTGGCCATTAATTATTTTGATTGCGTTTTTAAATAAAATCTCACTTTTATTTAGTTTAAATTCTTTATTTAAATTTAAAATAAATTATATTCTATAATTATTAGGATTATTGGTTTATTATTATTTATGTACGTTTTAATAATTATTTATTATGTTTTAATAACGTATTGGATTATTATCCTTGTTCACTTTTTTATAATTATTATTAATTTACTATTCCTAATTATGATCTTTGATTTTTGTTATGTGAACTCTACTGTTCGACTGCCAAATTGTGATTGTTCTACTTCTTGATAATTGATCATGATTATGCATGCCTTAAGTTGTTTACTTAAATTGTAATGGCCTTTATAAAAACAATAACAATAATATCAATATGCTTATGTTGGTTCTATTAATAGTGTGCTTTAAATTCTTTTGATTTAATTTCGGTAAACAACCAGTGGCAGCGCATGAAGAGGAGCACAAAGTAAATTAATATAATATTAATATTGATTAAAAATTAAGTGCACATAGTACATACAATATATAACCATTATTCTCAGAAATGGAGCTTGTACGTGAACTACATATATAATGGTATAATTTTTATATACTTATAACTGATCTATGTAAAATTTCGGTTCGATATGGATGATTATGTAGGTGAATGAGTTTGCCGGAGTAATCTTCATATGGGAACTATGACCTATTACGTGCCAATTATCATGCAGTTTGTTTGACGATTTATATACACATGTACACGAATTTTTTGTGTTAAATTTCAAAGTAATAATGGTTTTTATAAGGGATTTATGTGCATATAAGTGATTTTCGGAACTGGACTTTATATGGGGACTAGGGTCAAATATTGACCGATCATCATTAAAATTGATACGACCATTTAAATGTTTATTTAAATTACATTTTATAGCTTAATAGTGATTTTTATAAAATATTTATGTTCATTTAAGTGATTTTCGGAAGTGGGGCTATGCCAAAATAAGGACCGATGCAAACAAAATATTGTTTTCAGATTTTACTTTGCGTAAAACTTATTATTGCAGAATTTTGTATGGATACGGCTTTTCTATAGACATTTATGTACCATAATGCCATTTGTATGGGGTCTATACGAAATCGTTGACCGTTGCCTACCATTTTCAACAGGACTTGTCCTTCTGTAACACAGATAAAGTGTGGAGAGTGATATTTGAGTCTCATGCATAAAAACGAGTAAAAGCGCTGAGTCGATGCAGGTGAGCAATTGCTCGTAAGTCGAGTTCGATCAAATAGCAGCAGCTTTTGCTCAATTTCATATGCATAAAAATGAGTTCAAACCAATTGCAATTACTTGAGCAAAGGGAGATCAAACGTCTAATTGTTATTGAAGTGGAAACACGTCGTCAAGTGAAAGTGAAGCAGAAGTAGAATTAAATAATAATAATAAAATAGAAACTGACGGCATTTCCAAATTTTTAGTAGAAAAAATAAAACAAAATCAATATTTAATAGAAAAGGGTCAACTGCCATGCAATAAAAATAAAAAAACAATAGAAATATGTGTAACAGAAATTAAGCAAAAATTTCGCATTGAAATAACGGGAAAAATATTAATATTAATTATCACAAGTTGTTTGCACATTTATAGAGTGGAAGCCTTTTCTACAAATATACTAGTCGCTTTGATTTGTGGGTTTTTTAATTTTTATATGAGTACAATCAATCACTCCAATTGCAAATGGAAAGCAATAATTTGCTTGCCATTTCATTAGAGCATCTTTTATTTCATCTGAATCTTTCGGGAATTTTATCCACTCGCTTGCTTTGGCAGATATAAGTTTCGCAACTTCCGCAATAGTTCGCGACACAGTTGATTGATGGATTCCAATATCTGTGGCTTGGAATCCAGGATCTGCACAAATTCTTAAATATAGTTTCTTCTGACTCAGCAAAAACATAATTAACTAACCAGCAGATGCTACTATTATCAAACCTATGTATTTAACATTTTATTATTAATTATAAAAAAATAATTAATAATTAAGAATACTGTTGCGTTAAAGAATTTAATTAAAATTAAAATATTGAACTTATTATTTTATGTCGGGTGTAAACACCATGAAAATTCGTGTGAAGAGTTTACTTGTGTTTTGTTTGTTTTTAATTATTGGCAACGCACAAACTCTTCCCCGAATGTAAATTTTTTTATTTAATTGGTATCTCTGGAAATTTGTAAATTCCCAATATGAAGTTAAATTTTGTATTCACATTTGAGCAGCTGAATTGAAAAGAAGACAAAATAAAAATTTAAAGAAATTTAATAGTTGAAATTAAAACTTTGTTTGATTAACTGTGTAAAAACTCTTGCACAAACAAATACATACTTGATAAATTTGTTTTACGCTTTTGATAACATTTTGTATTTCTTTGTGGCACAAACTATTCAGCCATGTTTCCTTTTTAGTGTACGCCAGTCAACTATAAGATATGCTAAACAAAATTTGAGCAAGAGCTCACAAAAGAAAGCAAAAGCTGGTTTTTATGCATATGGAAATGCGCACAATCTCATCTAACTTACTTCAAACTGAGCAAGACGAGATCAAACGTTTTATGCATAAGGCCCATTATATGCATTACATTTGAACAATATAGCAACAAATACTTTAAATATAATGAAAACCAACAATATGAAAGCATGCTTGATAACTATATGAATAAATCTGGTGAAAAGTTTGTCTGATCGAATTATTTTAGTCTAAACTTTTTGTAAATTTTTTTTAAACGTCGTGAATGGCGTGAAAACAGGCAGATCGTATAAGCATGGGGCACAAGGATTCATATGAATCAAATATAATGCTACAAAAATAGATTATGATTGTCCAAAACACACAAAGAAAGTTTAATAAAAACAGATTTAGTTTATGTAGGAGCCAATTATGGAATTATTATGTACATTCGATTTAAAATTAATTGAAATTGGTGCATTACATCTTCGAGTTTCTCGAAATAGGAATTTATTGGTCAGATTTATAAAAGTATCCAAACAAATACGTTATATGTATGCCTTAACATTAACCTGATTAAATCAAATTCACATGACAACAGTTGTAAATCTTACTAAATCATGCAAATCGTTTTGCATTATGTTTATTTCTGAATTAATTTCAAGTCAGTTAAGAAATTAAAGGGAAATCAAATTGTTTTTACCACCATATATTTTTAATAATTCAGATAAACTCCTTAAAGATTAAAGCGTTTTCATCACACACTTTATGCTTTTCTTTAAACAAAATACAATGACAACTTTAAATAAATTTCATGTGTCAGTGTGGATGACGATGATGATGTTGCTGCCGATGGTTATGCCTACTTAAGTAAATTTTTTATAATTTAAACTTTATTCTTATGATAACTTTTTTCAAATACTTTTTGTTTAACAAAATTTAATTTTCATTATATTTGTATGGATGTATGTATACATACTTTTATAACTTATGCAAATTTGCATAGTTAGCCTAATAAGATGTTACTTTCAGTCTGTTTGTCTTTCATGTTATTTTAATATGAAAACAAACTAAACTTTCGATATGGAAAAAATTCAATTTAATTCTTAAATAAATTTTTTTTAAAACTTTCAAATTGAAAAAGAAGAAATTTTTGCATGCATGCATGTGTAGCGGGAAGAAAGAGTGCTTGCTGTTTTAAGGTTTTTAGTTCTCTTTGCTTCGGTGTGTGTAAATTCTTAAAATTTAATCCTATGCACAATGCCATAATCCTTTGTTTCCATTCCGTTTTAGTTTAACTATATATTTTTTTTATTTTTTGGTTTGCTTTAACTTCATTTTTTAACTTTTGTCATTGTTGTTGTCGTTTGGTTTAGGTTTGGATTTCTCTCTATTTTATTGCTTGACTAACTGACAGTTTGTATAATATTGTTGAAGAAAAAATTAAAATAAATGTCCTAAATCATTTAGTAAAACGAATGAACAATAGATGAAGACATGTTGTGTTGGTTTTGTGTTTGGTAGTATGTATTTGTCTAGTGTTTAGCACATGCAAATCCATTTTAATATAGACATTTATTTCTAAGCTAAATGTTGTATTTCCCTGCAGTTTTAAAGACAGTAGTTGTTAACTTTCATTATAGCTTAATCGTAGGACAGAAATGCAACTACATATATTTTCACATTCAAAATCATGAAACCCATAAAATCTGTTTTGTACTGAGTCTCACAATATTTATTAATTTTACATGTATTTGTTATTCGTAACCCCCCGTTGCCACATGCAAGTGCAAGTTCGAAAAACTCAATACAATTACAGTCATATTTTTCGCACTTACAGCTCTACTTGCAAGAGAATTTTGGTTGTAAGCACTTGCCGTAAGTAGAATGACAAATAAATAAACAGTGCTACCAGTGTTAAAATATAATTTATGTTTATAACAAATTTTCGGGGTTTTACAAAAAATTATTAAGAAAAAAGAAAAAAACTATTATACAACACATCTAAATACTATTTTTAAATATTAATTTAATGCATTTATTAAGAAAAAATTGTAAATTACAAAATTTTTTTCCGTATTTTTTTCTTTTGACAGACGGCAATACTGGATCCTTATGAGCTTGAAAATTAACAGAATTTTATGAAGAAATTTTGTTTGAAGTTTCTTTGCTGACGACATTTAAAAAATGAAATTGCACTTGCTAGTGTAGCCACTCAAACAAATATTGTTGTTTTTCGGTATTTTTCGTAGATAATACTCAACTTGCAAGTAATTACTTGCATGTGGCAACGGGGAGTAATATAAAGAGAAGTCAAACAAATCATATAAAATTTTACGTGGAAATTGCTTGAGGATAAATCCCACAAAACGTCTAGGTACGTAGCTGTGGCGATTCAAAATAGGGCATCTTGGGCCAGTAATTTGGTTAAACATGTAAAGTTTTTTTTGCTTTTGAATATTTTCTGAGTGTTTTTGGCTTGATTTTTATAAAAAAAACTTTTCATCAGACACAAAATATGAATAACTAAACAAACGCCACAAATAATTCACGTTTTTCCTATTTTGGGCTATGTAACACAAAAGTCAAATTTTTTGACGAATAACGTAACAATTGACACATTTTTTTGGTTTGTGTATTGCGTTTTTAAATGTCAAACAAACGAAAGAAAGACAAATAAAATATTTCATTCGTTCAAAAGAAATATACATAAAGAAACAGAAAAATTTAAAAAATTTTGAAATTGAAACTAAAAAAAGGTAAATATACACAAACAATTATGTCCTTATTTATGTAAAAGCAATGTATAATAATGATGAAAACATATGTATTTTTATTTATTTAATAATTTAAAAAAAATACACAAATTTGAAAATAATTTGATTTGTTTATAATGTATATCCAGCTGTTTATTTTTTTGCTCTTAGTAGGGTAGCGATTGTTTATAGTAAATAAAAATATTCAATATGAAAAAAAGTAAACAAAACAAATATATTTACATATAGGCAATACTGTGATTTGACACATTGTTAATTTATACGTCCACTAGCTAAAACCCGGTGTGCTTAGCTACCCGTATCGTAATGAAATAGATAAGGGTTTCAAATGTATACAAATTTTAACATTTACTTAATATTGTTCCTAGTCAGCGCATTGTTGTCCTAAATATTAATATTGATAGCTGATATAGCTTTCCCTATATATAATTTGTCATCATATCTATGGTAGGTGCCACGCCCACTATTGATAGTCCGCCCGTTTTTGCCTTAAATATTAATATTGATGGTAGAATAATCGTACCATATACATATTTTATTGTATACCATATATATATTTTTTTTAATTATCATCATATGGTAGGTGCCACGCCCCCTGTCGCTACTACTCCCATTTTTTCCGCAAATATTTAAACAAACAATGGAATTGCTCATGCAAAATTTGAGTACTATAGCTATTACAGTTTCCTAAGTATTTGATTTTCAAAATTAACTTTGTATGGGAGGTACCACGCCCACTTAAAATTTCAAAAACAAAAGTAGCCTATAGCTCCTCCCAGACGTACAGCAATATACTGTGAATAAACATACATACATACAGACACACAATCACTTTTATATATATAGATAGATAACGCAAATGAAGACGAACAATAGAAAGCGCGTTACATAAACGCATCGTTGACGTTTCGTCCAGTTTCGTTTAACTTTAAACGTGTAACATTAACAGGCTGTCAAATAAAGTGGATAATTACTACATAATTACACCCAGTCATATGAATAGTCCTTTGATAGTTTCCATTCACGCATAGAAGAATATAATACATGAAACACATGCTCGTATATAAAACTATTTATTAAAACCCCCTTAATATCGCTGCAAAAAAACGTTTTAAAGTCTTAAACAATATCCTGTAAACGACTTAACATGCAATACACAATTGCAGATAAATTCTTGCACTTTCTATTCCTTTCAATATATATTGTTGTCCTTTATTTTTATGTATGTCAGTATTTATGTATACGGTCCTCTTATTTAATGATTTGGTTTTGTATATTTTATTGTCTCATATAAATTCGTTATTGTATTTGACGCAATGCAAACGGAAACGAAATTGTGTCACAACAATTTTCAGACATTACTTGGTAGCTGTAGTTTAAAAGGATTGTTAAAGTTGTCTGTGTTTAAACTATTGCAAAATATTTAATGAATAGCGCTCTCAGTGACTGATGGAGTGAACAAGGGGTAAAGGGTTGCTTTTATCTAAGAAATAGCTAATGGCGCTTGCACAAAATCATCAATGCATCACCCTCAAGTGATTTATGGATTGTAATCAATAATGTTTTGTACTAAATTAAATTTCTCCTAAAACACCCATGATGTTTGTTTTGCTAAATAGATTAGAGGTTGTTTTAAGGTAGTGACTGCAATTTGATAGCTTTTTCTATTGAAATTTTTGAATGCGAACATAATAATTTCATGACACATTTGTATTTAGGCATTGGTAAAAGATTAGTATTAAATTATTAATTAACGGTTTCAGATCGTGATGGATCGATTGTGCGGCTGGGTTTCAGTTTCACTATTTTTGCTTCTGTTAACCCAATTTGAAATAGACTAGCAGGCATCGATTGTGCTACACCACCATAGTGGGGAGGGTATATTGGATTTGGAGTGGTCCAACACCCACCTTAAGGTATACCGATCGGCTCAGAATAACTTTCTGAGTCGATTTAACGATGTCCGTCCGTCCGTCCGTCTGGCTGGCTGGCTGGCTGTCCATGTAAAGCTTGTGCGTAGAGTACAGGTCGTAATTTTGAAGATATTTGGATAAAATTTTGTACGTGATATTTTTTTGGCCCACCGATGGACGGGATTGAAACTGGTGTAAATCGGTCCCTTATTTCACCTGACCCCCATACAAAAGTCCTCCCGAAATTGGTGTTTACCGATCATAAATGTTTAAATTATGCAAGTATCCAAACAAATTTCACCACAAATGAGTAGTAAATGAAGCCAAATCACATCTACAATTTTCGTGCAGATCGGTCCATAATTAGTCGTAGCTACCATATAAGGCCCACTTCCGAAAATCACTTTAAAGAGCATAACTCACTCAAAAATGTTGGTATCCAAATAATATTTAACACAAATATGTCTCATATGTACACAAACAATACGGTACAATTTTCTTGTGATCGGTCCATAATTAGTCGTAGCTCCCATATAAGGCCCACTTCCGAAAATCACTTTAAAGAGCATAACTCACTCAAAAATGTTGGTATCCAAATAATATTTAACACAAATATGTCTCATATGTACACAAACAATACGGTACAATTTTCTTGTGATCGGTCCATAATTAGTCGTAGCTCCCATATAAGGCCCACTTCCGAAAATCACTTTAAAGAGCATAACTCACTCAAAAATGTTGGTATCCAAATAATATTTAACACAAATATGTCTCATATGTACACAAACAATACGGTACAATTTTCTTGTGATCGGTCCATAATTAGTCGTAGCTCCCATATAAGGCCCACTTCCGAAAATCACTTTAAAGAGCATAACTCACTC
Source organism: Bellardia pandia (assembly GCA_916048285.2). NCBI lineage: Eukaryota > Metazoa > Arthropoda > Insecta > Diptera > Calliphoridae > Bellardia > Bellardia pandia. The sequence continues at coordinate 26,140,406 of OU696533.1, read as the reverse complement.
AAAAATGTTGGTATCCAAATAATATTTAACACAAATATGTCTCATATGTACACAAAAAATACGGTACAATTTTCTTGTGATCGGTCCATAATTAGTCGTAGCTCCCATATAAGGCCCACTTCCGAAAATCACTTTAACGATCATAAATTTTTTAAAAATGTTGGTATCCCAATAAAATTTTACCCAAATAAGTTTCTTATATACAGATATAATGACACGTAATTTTATAATGGTCGGTCCATAATTAGCCGAAACTCCCATATATTTTAAAAGTCTTTATATCGAGATAAAGTTTAACATATATATTCACAGACATCATAACACTAATTTTTTTAATGGTCGGTCCAAAATAGGTCATATCTCCCATATAGCGCACATTTCTGAAAAATTGTTTTATACATATACTAGGTGTAGGGTATTATATGGTCGAGCTTGACCGACTATACTTTTTTTCTTCTTTATATTTGCTTCTTACATTTCTCATCGGTTTGATTTACCGTTACTTGAATTTTTGCGAAATTCTTCAGTCTAGTGATATAAAAAGTGGTTACTTTTGACTACACAATACTACTCGATACTTTTTAAACTGAGTACTCGATAATACTCAATACTTTCAATGTTTTTTTTTTTTAATATAAATATGTAAAAACTTAAAATTAATTTTTATTGAAACAAAAAACATATGCAAATTTTATTAATACGTTTATGCGAAATCATTGACTTGCATGTGTTGCATTTTGCCTTGTGTCCTTCAACTTCTGTAAGATTTAGCCATATTTGGCTTTAAAGTTATACTTTAACTTTTTTTTTAAATTGTTATCGTTTATTTATTATTTAATTTCTGAAAATTATGAAAATTGCGCATTGAAGTTTTTTTTATTATTTGATAAAAAATATTCAATAAATAAACTAGCCGCGAATAAAAACATTGTGTTTATTGATAATATCAACTAATATGAATGATATGAATGATGCAGCTTTTGTCCATTTAGTTGACAAGAATTTGCAAACTAAATAGGAAATCAGCTGTTAAATGAAGAAGTTGTTTATATTTTTTTGACATTCAATAATGCTACCATACTTTTATCATAATTAAATAACAAACTTAATTAGAGACTGAAAAAATGAAACCGTATTTAAATACAACTTAAATTTTAGGAAAAATTAACTAATTTCGTATTTAAATATAAAGTTAAAAACTGGCCATAAAAGCATTGAGTAGTTACTTTTGGGTACTGAGTCCCGGAAAAAATAGTCGGCATTGAGTACTCAGTACTCAAATACTCAATACTTTTACAACACTACTTCAGTCACATTTCAGTTTTAGCAAAATGAGCCATGAAAGTAAGCAAGTGTCTTTAATTGCAAAATTCCATAATTCATGCAAATGCAACTAATACTTAGCAAATGTTAATGCATACATGTTTTGTGTGTATGAGATCTAATTACATGCTCCACATATGTATCTCATGCACTTAAAATAGCAAGACGAAATGTGAATCCGAAGAAAGAATTGTAAATAGATAATAATGTAAATAAACTATAGAGATAAGAATACATAGAAATTTAAATTGAGTTAATTTATGAGTCGACTTTATAAAGACACTAAAAATATTTCGTATAAAAGAAGAATATATTTTATAAATAAGGCAAGAATCAATTTGACTATCTAAACGGCTGTATATCTGTAAAAAAGAAAAATTGTTTTCTTCAACAAAACTGCGGCTTATTAGCCATATTCTCAAACATACACCCATCACAGTAGTAATCGTTTATAAATAACACTTTTTTTTACCAAACAATTTAGTTTTGTTTAAAATGGATATTTATAGCTTAAATTGTTAATTTTTAGCTTAAAATCTTTAACTGAAAGATGTTTAAAATTTGTGATAACAAATCCAACAATTTTCAAAAAGCTTTACAAAAATCACAAATAGGAGTTTTAACTGATCTAAGTGCGTTAAATATTATTGAATTTGTATTTTCTAAGGGGCCAGTTTTATAAATTTGTTTTATGTTAAAGTTGCAGTTCTTGATCACATGAGTTTTAAAAACGCCAACCATTCCCAGTTCCCAAAGACAATATAAAGAGGCCACTTTCATTTCAGTTTCCCATAAACTAACTCCAAGTAAGAGCATAAAATCAAACAGTTATTGCTTGAAGAGAAAACAAACACAAAATTTTATAAAAATTATATGAGAACTTAAATGTCACCTTAAAAACTCTTTTATTTAACAATTTACATTTATTTTAATGTGTCAATAGAGGCCTCATATTTGCTAAAGACCTTTATCCGTTGCTGTTATTTTCGCACAAAAAATGTAATTTGTTTTTATTTCGAATTAAGAAAAATATCCTTTCTTATTTGTTTTGCCTTTTTTATTGTTTAAAAAAGCTTTACGTATGAACACACACATTAGCAGATGCTTTTGCACATGTGCACGTTAGTATTTACTGTATTATTGTATATTTATAAAAGTATGTGTTATAAGCCCATAGTCCTTTGTTATTTGATGTCCTGCTACTGAAACGTTGGTAGGAGTAATACTTTTATCCTTTGTCAGTTGATAAGTATTGCAATACATTTATGTTACTATTTCTTGGCTTACTTTTCGTACATGTTTGTGTTTAACAAATATTATATACAGTAATGTTTGAATATTTAGTTGTTACAAGAACATATTGCCTCATTGTACAAAATATTGCTCATAGTAATCGTGGTACAAAGTATACATTGTGGGTATTAAGTCAAGAAGTTACTTGTTATATTAGACTTTGTTGTTCGGTAAGCAAGCTTTTTTTATACCCACCATTAAAAAGATGGGGGATATATTACGTACGTTATTCCGTTTATAATAATGGCTGTAGAGCCAAAAAGTCTATATATTCTGGACGATCTAGCCATGTCCGTCCGTCTGTCGGTTTGTCGTTGGCACGATAGGGCTTCGAAAAAAAGAGTCATAGAACAATAAAATTTAAACCATCAATTCCTTGGTATTGAAAATGGGCAAAATCGGTGGGCAAAATGGGCAAATTCGGGGTCCGAATTATGGATTTTTTATTTTTTGCTACAGACCTATATATATTTTGTATTGTAAATGCTGTGTTTTATAATTTTCTTGCTGTTTTTAATTATTTTTTGTCCAGTTATCTCTTATTATTTATTTGTATCTATTAAACAAGGTTAGGTTAGGTTAATTCAGTAAAAAACCAATAAACATACTAACAAGTAACTCCAGCTGGTTAAATTATAAGGTACAAGTTGTAACACTTTTCACCAACTCTGCTTTATGCTTGTGTTGATGATAATGAAAGCTGTGATTCCCCTTTTAACATACATATGAATATTTATTCATTATTTATTTAAAAACAAGTAAGAAACTATAGTCAGTCAAGCCCGACTATATAATACCCTACACACAGTATATGTATAAAACAGTTTTTCAGAAATGGCCGTTATATGGAAGGTTTCGCCTATTATGGACCGATCATCCAAAAATTTAGTGTCATGATGTCTATATATATAAATATTATGTATGTTGAACTTTATCTCGATATAAATACTTTTAAAAGATTTATGGAGCTTAAAGTGAATTACGGAGAGGGTCTTATATGGGAGTTTCGACTAACTATGGACCGACCATTATAAAACAAGGTGTCATTATTTCTGTATAAAAGAAACTAATTTGTGTCAAATTTGAATACCAACCTTTTTAAGAAATTATATGCGTGCTACGAATAATTATGGACCGATCTGCACGAAATTTGTAGGTGTGATTTGGCTTCATTTACCACTAATTTGTGATAAAATTTGTTTGGTTCCTTGCATAATTCAAACATTTATGATCAGTAAACCCCAATTTTGGGGAGACTTTTGTATGGGAGCCAGGTGAAATAATCGACCGATTTCCACCGGTTTCAATCACATCCGTCCTTGGGCCGATAAACTATCACTTACCAAATTTTATCGAAATATCTTCAAAATTGCGACCTGTACTCTGTGCACAAGCTTTACGTGGACAGCCAGCCAGACGGACGGACGGACAGACATCGTTAAATCGACACAGAAAATGATTGTGAGTCGATCGCTATACTTTAAGGTGGGTGTGGGACCAATATTTCTGTGCGTTACAAACATATGCACAAATCCAATATACCCTCCCTACAATGGTGGTGTAGGGTATAATTATAATATGTACAGACATATTGTGCACTCAATATAACTATAGCGTATAAATTTTTTGGGGTTTTGAGAAAATAGAGTTTAAAGTTTTTGTCAAATCGGATGTCTAGTTAAACCTCAATATTCTTCATATCGGATATTTCGGCAAATACCTAATAGCGCTTCTTATCTTTAAACTGGCCAATTTGTTTTATTCTACGCATCCTTTAAGACCATAATTCTGTCATTCAAAGCGCAAGTCCTCCATATAGGCTATTTTGTTTTTTAAGGAATTCGTATACAAAATAAAAAAAGTGTATCAGATACTTTTTTTTATTTTGTTACGGTATTTTTATTAAAATATTTGATCTCAAAAAATATCAATTTGTAACAATATAAAACAGTGATTAGTTCATAGTTTTGTTAATAAAGTGGCACATATTCATTACTTTACAATTTGGGTTATTATAAACAAAAAATTATAACAAATTAAGGTATACATTGCGTAAATCAAAAATAACTAGAAATTCATTTGTATTTTTTTCTCTTCCTCTGCTACATCTGGCTCATCTAAACAATTTCGCTTCTTTCCACCTTGTAAGTTAAAAAAAAAACATGACTGCGAGCCACGTAGAATCACATTCTTTTTGCACAAATTTTGGAGATCATGCAGCTTTCGATTACAAATTGGCAGCTCTTTATTGTATTTTCCAGTAAACGAAAAGTTGATCACTTTTTTTGTTTGTCGTGTTCCTCCAATATCAATTACTTTCAATGCTTTGTATAATAACTACCCTGGGTGTAAATTACTATAATCTATTTTGTGAGTTAAAGTTTTCATAAATTGTATTTTTTTCTACAGGCTAAAATTGAGTATAATGCGCAGGTATACACTATTTATTATTCTTTTAACTACTTTGGAGTGGCAATTTCAAGTAAATTAGCGCATATGAACTTACTTTGAACAAGAAATTATACACTATTTTTTCCAACTTTTTGGAAGTAGAATTTAACGAAATTTTGACCAGACATAAAATCAATGATGGAGATTCTAAATATGCAATAAAAAATTAATAGCGTATGAGCCAGTGTTGCCATTTTAGAAATAAATAAAAGCGTCAAGTGTATAGTAAAAACGGGTAAAAAGGGTAAAAAATTACAAAAAAAAGAATAAAAAGCGCAAAAAAAAAATTTAACAACAATTTTGGTAACGTGTTGTTTTGATTTGCAAATAACACCTAAAAAAAAAGATTAAAATTGGCAATAAAACAAAAGGTAAAAAAAACAAGAAACTTAGAATATCAAAAAGCTTGTTCAAATTTTTAAATAAATAATTAATTTTATTATCAATTCAGTTACCAGAAATAAAAAAAAATTTAAATAAAATAACAATTCATAAAAAACAAAATATAAACTTTTATAGAAAGGTAATAACAAAGTCAGCTAGTTCATGAAAAGGATTTTCTCCCAAATAATTTTTAAAATTGTAGACTTCAATCCAAAATTCATCAGTTCTTTCAATATTTTTCCATTTTTGCAACGCTAGATTCTTTAGGGAAATTTCTATTTTATTTATTAGAGACGAATCATCAATGAAGTTTTGTATGAAATCAACACTAAATAATAATATTTTTAAAGCAATATAAAATTTGAAGGAAGTCTACGTCTTAGTTCGAGCACGTGATATTTTGTAAATTCTATTGAAATTGTTCAATTATTTGATAATCTCTGCAAGACTTTTCGAAATCATAGCCAAGATAACAAAATTCGTTAACGCTTTCATCTACATTACCTTCTAGATAATCAAAGTTTGTAATACAAATCGCTGTATAGCTTGACATGGTCCACATTGATTAACTCGAAAGCTAAATTTACTTTTTGGACTTCTTCCAAAACTGCACCAAAAAAAAAAAAAATAGAAAAATCGTCAAAAAATACCCTTTTTTAAAAAAGGGTATTTGAAAAAAATAAAACGGTAACGAGACCAAAAAAGCGTCATAAAATACCCGAAAAGCGTAAAAATGGCAACACTGGTATGAGCACATACGCTATTGTTATATTGAGGGGAAGTTATAGACATACATATACCTACTCGCATTATACACATTTAATTAAAAAAAAAATATTTTTTTCGAATTAAGTACATGAAAAACTGAGTGGGTCTGGCTGGCTAGAGTCATGTGTTACGAATGTGAAAATCAAAACCTGTGTAAGACGTAGGGTTAGGCATTCAATTAAATTATGCTATTTACACGGACAAGGCTGTAAGAGAACCCATTATTGTAAACAATTGTTTATTTGATTGTTTCTGATATTTTATTGATTTTATTAATTCCTTACAGACCTATGATTGTTCCACTTGCACAAAATAGCAAACATATGCGTGTATATTGTTGCCTAAAAACAATAAAAAGCATACATACAAATACTTATGTACTTTTTATAGTATTACATACCCATACCTGTCTTCGTATATATTGTATTATATTGTCAAAAAACAATTGGAGTAAAATTTCCTTTTCATTTTTCGCACTTATTGCACATTTTTTTTTTTTTTATAAATTTCTCCCTGGCTCATAAGTATTTATGTGAGTCTTTCCTTTGCCACTTAGACTATTATTTATATATTTATATGTACTTATATACATATGTATGTATATGTACTATGTTTGTGTATTAAGAGCGTTAGTTAGTGAATAAATTGCCTGGAACCGGAAGCTGGCAAACAATGCCTTGGAACATATTTGTTCTCGTTTATTTAATATTCTTCATAATCATTGATAATGTCGATGATAATTTTATTTATGGTGATGCTTTTATTTTATTACGTTTTGTATGTGTTTCTTTAATTCTGTCTGCGAATCGTTTTGTCCCGGCCCTCACTCACTCAGAGCATAAATGTTTAATAAATATAAATATTATTTATTTGCTAGTTCACATTTCTTGATAAATTGCCAAAACGTACAAAAGACAACTTGTAGTTTTAAAATTTAATAATAAACGGATTATTTGGTTCTGATTTTAACTAAATGATAGAAATGGCAGCGAACACCTGCCCGATTGCTGACGGCCACTGCAAGCGTTTTAGGGGCTATGTTATACGTTTGTGTACTAGAAATGGACGAACAAACCTTAAATTATTGGCTTTACCCAACTGTAGTATGTTCCCGAATTACCATAAGTTAAATATCACCCTCATCTACGAACTATTGTGAAAAAGAGTAAGTTCACCGACGATGTACTTACATACAAGACAAATGCTACGGCTACATAAATTTCATACATTTTAAAGCTGCCTTTAATAATTAATTAAAAAACACTTTTTATCAAACCTTAAGCTTGAACAATTATTATTGGCGTTTTCTTTTCTGGCAAAAATGTTACACGTTTTTCCCATTTCGCACCTTTTTTTAATTTTTTTGTGTTCTTTCCTGAAAAAATAGGTCAACACTGCTAAAGTGTAGTGTGTTCTTTTCTACAAATGTCACACTATAAATTTAAAAAATGGTGCACCTGTATTTTTAGAGGGGGAGAATCGCACGATAAAACAGCTGACATTTGTTTTGTTTATGAACGTGTATTTGTGTTAAGAAACAAATAAAAAATGGAAAATATTACTACTTTTTTAATTTTAATAAATTTGTATATCTATTTCTACTTTTGAGCTATCTGCTTCTTCTTTTTTAACAAAAAACAAAAACAGCTGTACATGAAAAAAAGTTTTACACTGTTGTGATTTTATGTTCTATTCTGACCATTAAAAATGCGACATCTTTATTATGTGGGATAAACATTATATAAATGTACATAATAAAGGTGTAACATTTTATTTCAGAAAAGAAAACACCATAAGATATTAATTAAAAAAACATTTATGATTTTGTAGAATGACGACGAGCAATGCAATCGGAAGTGAGATCGCCCAATTTTATATTGAAGCAACTTATGCAGTTAAAAAAAATATTTTTTAATATTTTCAGTGGACATGATATAACTGGAACTGTCTCTTTCTCATAGTAAGTTTACTCAGCATACATAACAAAGTACTTGAAAAGTCGATAGCTTCAAGTAAATACCTGATTAGCATGATTAGCTATCAAAGTCTACTCGTATATAAAAAAGATTACAGTTGCTTATTACTCTCTTCAAACAATGGACAACTGAAAAAATCAACTACTTTTCCGTAGCAAGTAATATAAACCGTAAAATTTTTTAACGTGCTAGATTGTCTGTCCAAAACATGAAACCAACTGGAATTTATGGTCAAAAATTATTTAATATGGTCGAGGTTACTTATTATAAAGGGTGTCCCAACTAGAACGCAATGGTGTCAATGGTGTTCGTTATCGTGAAATGATAACCAGTTTTTTCTTGTCTAGAATTGAAGAAATGTCATACAGCCAGAAAAAATGCATCAGTCATTTCCCGGTCGTGTTATTTCGCGTTTTGGAGACCAGCATTGGTCGCCTAGATCGGGCGATTTAACACCTTTAGATTTTTTTCTTTGGGGTTTTTTAAAGTTGATGGTTTACGCAAATAAGCCGTCGGCGACTCAAGCCTTTAAAGAGGAAATTGGATGCTGCAATAATGAAATACCGCAGCATTTATGCAAAAAGGTCATTGAAAATTTCATTAAAAGATCGCCTGTGTGCCAGCAAAGCCGCGGCGGCCATCTGCACGATATCTTGTTCCATACATAACCTCATGCTGTCTACTTTACGATATAATAAAGTTTCACGATTTTTTTTTTAAATATCTGTGTTGTATTTAAAATTTAAAATTTGCGTTCTAGTTGGGACACCCTTTATATCCTAAACTATAAAGGATATATATTTATAATTTAAATTTAATAAACCGATTCAAGTCTGATAATAATGATTGGCTGGTGCTTTACATTTCTCGCTATGTAGTATTTCTATGTATTTCTGTGTGTGAGGGATCAACAGAAATATTAAAAAATTTTCCTTTTTATCTCAAAACTGCAGGGTATGTATTTTGAGCTTGGAAAATTATAATTATAACCACTCGAAAGAGATTATAATTGTAGGGATGAAATAAGTAAGAGATTATTAATTGGGTTTACTTATGTTGTAATGTTGGGAATGTAATTTTGTTACCTTTTTTGCTGTTGTCTAAATGCTGATACGTATGTAGGTATGTATGTATGTATGAATGCAATTCTTTATGTAATTAAAAGTGTTGAAATTTTCAAGTTGACAATTTAAAATTTGTAATTTTATTAAAATTTAGATAGGGATTTTGATTTACAATTTATAATTTTATTAAAATTTAGATAGGAATTTTGATTTAGGATAATTGAACCGATCAGTTCTGTTGCTAAGTGCCAAGTGTTTCAAGTAGAGTTACTTTTTTCAATAGTTTTTTTTTTTTGACAGATCGCGTGTGATCGTGTCATGCTGTCATGTTTTTTTTTCTTTTTGTTAAGTATTGTTTGGCATTTCATAATGGAAAGACTTACGCCTGAACAACGTTTACAAATCGTTCAACTTTATTATGAAAATTTAAGTTCTGTGAGGAATGTGCTTGGTGCACTTATGGTCAACATAATCGGTCTACTGAGATAAAATACTGAGCATTCAACATTGATTATTGGATAATATCGGACCGAATAGACCACGTCCAGCACGCTGTGAAGAAAAAATGATGCCGGTGCGAACGTAACCGTCAATGGCGACCGTTATCGTGCCTTGATAACCGACATTTGGTTTCAGCAAGGGCTATGTAACTCTAAAGTTTATGCGGACAAACCCGCTTCGGTTCAGGCCTTTTAGGAAAACATCACGCGTGTCATTCGCCAGTTACCAGACGAAATGCTCGAACAAGTCATCGAAATTTGCACTCAACGAATAGACGATCTGCGACGTAGCAACGGTCAATATTTGCTAGACATAATCTTCAAAAAATAAATGCCAAAGAATGTTCGTTTAAATGATAATAATCATTCGCCATTTAATTTTAATTTGCTGTGTTTTTCTTTTTAATAGGAAACCTCGAAGTGGATCACGCTTTACAAACATATAAGGTAGAATCTTTGCATTCCCTTTGTTACGTGCTGGTTTTATAATAATAAAAATTCCAAAACTTAATAAACTTAATAAACAAAAGGTTCCGGCTAACTCTACTTATAGTAGTTTTGGTTCTCAACCAATTTCGTTTTGCGCGTAAGCCAGAGATCATCATTTCATAGTGCAATTCAGGGTTGTAAACTTTGTTACGATTTTCTTTCACATGGCAAATTGTACACATGCTTAGTGGATGTTTTGATTGTTTTTAAAATACAGTACAGTAAAATTTTTCGTAATAAAAAATGCATTTGTTCAAAAGAAAGGAATAAACAGAGCTCCGAACAATTAAAGCACATTTTGCTCTTGCGAAATTGCCACAGAAGCATTAACGTAGACGCATATATTTAATAGCTTGCTTTTGCTTTCTTAAAAGAATGAGAAATTAATTTTATTTTATGAACTTTTTACTCGATCAACAAGAATAAATACGAATCGATTTTTAAAAATTTGAAAAAAAAATTCTTATGTAAATATAATGTAAAAATAAAAAGAATATGTTTTAATTTTTTAACTGTAAAGTAAAAGGTAAAATTGTCTGTTTTACCAAGTAACAAAATAATTATGAACTGAATTATTAAACATATTTTTTCAACCGAAACTATTTTTTATGATTACTATTTTATAAAAATCTTTCGTTTACTTTTTCTTTTTACTGTACCTTTAATATTTGTCTCATTTCTTCACCAATACATATGTAAGCTTTTTAATTTTGATCACCTCTGGCGTAAGCATATAATCTAATCTGCCCATGCCAATAATTAAACTACTTAAGAGAAGGCAAACACGAAATGCAATTTATTAAATAAATAAGAAAAGTGACAATTACATTATAATTATATTAGAATTAATTGACAAAAAATCGGAGATACCCGTCGATCCATAATTAGTCATAGCTGCCATATAAGATTCCCTTCGAAAATCAGTTTTACATTAACATATAAATCTTTTATAAAATTGTTTATATCGAGATAAAATTTAACACAAAGAATATTTATATGTACAGAAGTCATTTCACTGCATTTTTGGATGATCGGCCCATAATAAAGGCCCAACCATAATGTGCTTAAAATAGCTTAATTAAGCCAACTTAAGCAACGGTGCGAATACATGTAAAATGTATGTGACAAACCATAATGTGCATAATGAAACTTTTCGTCAAGTTTCATTAAATGTCATTTGCTTAAGCAAAGTGCCAAACTGAACGTACTTTTCGTACGGAATCATCTGTTTTTTGTTTGCATTCAAAAAATAAAAAAAAATTAGTATTCAAAATCAGGAAATAGATGATATTACTCATATCTTATTACTTTTTTATTATTTATTCAACAATTAGCAGTTTTTACTGTTTGCAAATTTTAAATAAAATAAAACATGAAATAAACAAATATAGAGCTGTAATTTTTGGTACTTTTTAATTCAAAGTACTCGCAAAAACATAAAATACAGGAAAAATATGTAACAAGGGGTACATGCATCATATAAGTATATTATGGCCACTTAAAAGTCTTCTTGAGTTTACTTATGCATTTGACAGACTTTTCGTTCATTTTTGACATTTGCTTAAGCTAGCTTATGCACATTATGGTTGGGCCTTAAGTCAGAGCTTCTGTATAGAGCCCATTTCTGAAAATCTGTTTTTAGACATGTACTGGGTGCAGGGTATTATATGGTCGGGCTTGACCGACTATACTTGCTTAGTTATTTGTTATTATATTATTTATTCTATATTAAATTTTATGTAACTTTAAGACAAGAAACATAAATATATTGTGACATTTAAACAATTCTTCCTAAAACCAGAAAATTTATGGAATATTTCTTAATGAAATTGTATAGATTGTGTTAAGAATTTGCAAAAAAAAAATGACAGAGAAAAAACATTCCCTTTTCAGGGAGATGGAAAGAAATCAGTTTTTTGACATACATATCAAGAGACAAAATTCAAAATATTTGTTTAAAGAAAGAAACCACAATTATAACTTTATCTTGGTAAAACTGAATAAATAATTTCTACAAGAAAAATAAAATAGAATAAAATTACTTGTGGTAAACACACATAATTAAATTTAAGGCATAAATAAAGAATTTTTAAATTGTACCGGAAGATGTGTATTTATAACTTTAACGAGATACACATACCAACATATACATTGATATAATTGTACTCGACACACACAAATAACCTCCATACACTTGTAATTATGTACTTACATTTACACATACATACATTATTTAATGTTGCTGAGGATTGTGTTACAACAAAATAAGAAAATACATTACGATACTTACATACGAGTATGTGTATATGAATGTATATGTAAAAATATGTCTGTGTTTATCAATGTAATTTAACTTCAATTACATTTATTTATAAAAGCATTTCATATACGAGTGTAGTTGCATAAAGACATACAAAACAAACATTCAGCAGATACTTTATACCTCACGAGCGATAAAAAAATATATTTACAGAAATTCAGAGACACGCACGCACATACTACCTACTTACTTACTTACTTACTTTGTTTTAATGTATGTAATTTAATGTGCGAGTACTTATTCTGCACATGAAACAGAAGTTATTCTACGTAATAAGTAAATGGGAAAACCAGAATTCAAGACCAAGGAAAATAAAAAAAAATTGAACAGGAAACATCTTTCATAGAGATACAACTGTTAATAAACTATAAAACTCATGGATGTATTTAGGAGTAAATTTACCGATAAGTGAATACAGACAGAGAAATAACAGTACATATTCAACACATAGATGATATTATCATAGATTTAATAGTTTTGATATTAAGTCCTGTTTGAAATTCTTCAGTTTTAGCTGACCAGGGGCCAAATTACCGCATTCGATATCGAGTAAAATTGATGGTAATTTTCTTATTTGAGATAATGGCATTCGACATCGAGCAAGAAATTTAGTACATTTTATCATAATTTCGATATCGAAATCATATTTCGATACGATAGCTCATTCGATCACGAATGCGGTAATTTGGCCCCAGTTTTTGTTCAATTCTCTTTTGAACTTGCCATTTCATTCACACATATCAATTCAATTTTCGTACTTTTTAATGCAAATCAACATGAATGAAAGAATAAAAAAAAGGAAAATAAGAATAAGAAAATTGACTAGCACCGTTTTATTATCTTTTCCCTCCTCATTCACAAATACTTGCCATGACGAGTCAGAATTTGACATTAAGGCAAATCATATACACTGTGTTGCATTACTATAATTACACTTGATGCTAGCTATTTGTTGTCAACTTACCAATTGTATAACATTGTTTAAGAGTATGGTTAATGATCTCTGTTTATGGGAGATGACTTCATTAATTTAAGAAAGAAACTGTGTTAAGTATCAACTCAAAACTTCATATAGATCAATTGCATATATACAAAAATCATTCCACAAAATTTAGTGAATTTCGGTCGATTTTTGACCCTATCCCCCATATCTTCCGAAAATCGCTTCAATACTCGTAAATCTCTTATAAATAACGGTACCGATCCAAAATTTTACACGGATAATTTACAAACTGCTGGATTTTGAGAATATCGGTTCATATTGGACTATATACCCCATATAAGGTCCACTTCCGAAAACTTATATATATTACTATTATGTTGCAAATTGACGTTATGCAATAACTGTTATAGAATAGATTCATACATATAAATGTTAACGTAAACAAAATATGTATTATTATTAGTCCGAACAAAGTTATTCATATAGTATGATACTAAACTTAACATTGGTTCAATCTATATAAATGAGTGAATTGAATCCATTCAATCTATATGAATATGAATAGACCAGTTCGGGGACTTTCGCTAAAACTGCAGGGTTGTTAGCTATTTGTAAGTTTGCCTTTATGTTGGAAATTTTAAAGAACACTAAAGGTTTTAAGTGTTAGAGAGTACTCTCTGGATTTTTAACATCTCCTATCGTCAATAAAACTTGACACAGTAAACACATGATACAAATGAACATTAACATTTACACGTACTATAATGTGCATTTTTCACAACTTCACAAATGTATATTAAGTTAAATATTTTTAGTGTTTCCTTTTAATTAAGTTTAAGTTCTCAATATTTGTATGTTCTTTGGATAAAAAGTATATTGCAACGAAATACTTGCGCTTAACAACTAAATTTAATAAAAAATTCTAGTTTTTGTAACAAGATTGAATTGTACTTAATACATTGAAAAATTTATAAACTTTGCTATTTAGCTTAGTTTTGATCAAGTATATGTCAGGTTTATGATTTCCTTACATATTATTCTCCCTACTCTAGTCCTGTTTTAAGAATATAATATAAACTTAAATGAACAAATACAAAAAATTTGCAAGCTTTAAACAATTTTACATGTCTGGGATGCCTTTTTCTGAGATTCCACAGCTTCGCTCCTGAGTAGGTCAAAGTTTATCTTAAGTGCTCCTCTGTAATTGCATGTCCTTCTGAACAAATAGTTGGAAACGATATTTTGATTCTGACTAACTATACAGTATTAGCAGGTATTTGCTTTACTGATATATAACCGGTTAATGCTTTTTTAGAAGTGATCGCCCATTACTGTAATCCCAAGCGCTTTTATAATAACGTATTATTTATTTTTAGGGTCTAAGATATCAATAAATTGAACGGATTTATGGTAAGTTTTTGTTAAAAAAAACATGAAATTGTAAGACTATCTGAACCCAAACTAAGGTTCAGTTATAGATAAGAATTTGTTGTGAGCTAAACTAAAAAAAGACAACTCTTCTTAGAAGTAAATTTTAGTGCAAATATTTGGAAGGACTTTAGAAGGACTTTAATGTTTAGCAACGAGTTTCATGTACTCGTACATTGCTGTGTGTTGTGGGTAGTGAGTCTAAGTTTGTGTGCAACAACAAGCAATTCATTCTTCATTCCCTTTAACATTAAAGTAAGTTAATAATGCTTTTATAGTCTTCTTTGTTGTCATCTTAAAGCACCCACTCAGAACAACATGAGATGACAGACACCTGCAAAAAAGGAAAATACCACTGGCACTAAACAACACACTAGTGCTGCAAGAAGTAAATGTGTGTTCACATTATGTGTATTTGTCATGTGGACTGTCACTTTTTCGCATGTCAAATTTGTACATATAGTCTGAACACCTGCAAACAATATCATGTGTTATTTCTCTGTGTACAATACACATGACATTTTTTATTTAGAACGAGTTCTATTTTCAAGTGACAAACCATCTGACATCAGCTGTTTTTTACAACAAAAATTTTGTGGCGGCAAAAATTAATTAAAATTTTAATAAATATAATTTATAAATAGTAAAATAAAAATACAAAAAAAAACTATATAAATTTATTATTGAAAATGGAGGGAAAAATTGAAAAGTAGTTAACAAAAGTAAGTACATATGTATTTTTTATTGCAATTTTTATAGTTATTTTTATGTTGTTAAAGTATGACTGGTGCAAAGAAGCGGTTCTACAGTTGATCGAAATGTGGCAAGAGAAGGAATACTTGTATAACCCGCGGAATAAGTTTTACCATATCAGCTGTTTTTAGATTTTTTTTTTGTTTGATAGGTTATGTCAAATGTAATTGACATAGCAAAATTTGAACATCTAAATTATAAACCGTATGTGAAACTCAATTTTTGACATACATATGAAAACACATGTGGATAGAAAAGTGACATTCCACATGACAAATACACACAATGTGAACACAGCTTAAGACCCTGCGGTTAATTGAACGTGCTAAATTCGGTTGTCAACTAAGAACTACAGCTGTTTAAATATTAAACCATCTGAAAAGCTTTTATTTTTCGAATGAACATGAGCAATGAAATTGTGATAAGAGGTAATTAATTTATAATTTCATATTTAGTTCAATAGAGCCAATACTATCTAGTGTCCTAGAACAATCGAGCATTTTCTGAAGAGATGACTTGTTGTTTTTAAATATTTAAAAACCTGTCATAAATGAAATGTCATAGCATCTAAAGATATTATTAACATGATATATCATAATATTCCACAAACTAAATCTATGTGGAATTTGTCATAATGAAAGTGACCAGTTGGTTTTTATGAAAAGGCGTGATTTTGAAAATATGTGCGATAAGAAAAAGTATGTTTCTCTAATTAATCGCATATTTGTTAAAAACTTTTAAAAGGCAAATTAAATTTAAATGCTTACGGAAGAAGCCATTGATGATGGTTTTGAGCTTTTATACTTTTTTTTCTTTTTTAATTAGGAAAAAACACATTTACAGAAACTGCAAAATGGGGTATTTTAGTTTGGAAAGCGGGATATATTTTAAAATGGGATGGGCCGTAAAAAACCCAAATATTTCCGTAAACAGCGGAATAACTTGCGTAGGTGGGGCTAAATTAACGCATTCGATATCGAGTAAAATTTATCGTAATTTTCTTATTTGAGATTATGGCATTCGATATCGTGCAAGAAATTTAGTACATTTTATCATAATTTCGATATCGAAATCATTTTTCGATACGATAGTTCATTCGATCACGAATGCGGCAATTTGTCCCCTGGGCTTGTAACCTAAAAAAATGTATGAGGTCGGTTTATCTCCTATATAAAATATTGATCAACTACTACTAATTAATATGCCATACAACTATTAGTTTGTGGCAATATTTAATATATTTTTTAATATATTTTTTTTATTTATTGTGTCTTAATTAAAAACAACTAACAATTAGTTGAAGGAAAATTATTTATTACAGTTTTTACCAATAGTACATTTAGATTCTTACGAATATTAAATTTTTTATATACCAGGGGATAATTGTGATCATTCGTAGGAACTTGTTTTGGCGTCTTTGAATTCTCTCAACATTTGAAGCTGAGGCTGTTCCCATAGCTGTATTCCATAACACCATATAGGTTTTGTTAACGTAAAAGTTATGTGTGTGCATTTTTTCTCATTAACTTTTATCCTTCATTGCTTCGGCGTTCACGCAAGAAGGCTAGGTTTGCCCCACAACGACTTCTTTAGAAGCTACCAGAACGATCAAGAGGAGGAAAGCGTTTCTCATCTTCTACTCGTATCTATATTCAGCAATGAGCGTTTCACGTAAAATATTTCTGGCACAACGATTCTTTAATAGTCTTTCTGAAACATCAGTTAGCGATTACTCCATCTTTCTCTGCTATTCTATGGAGCCAGAATCTTCTCTTCTCACTAGACTCCATATATCTTACCTATCGTCTATCTCCACCCATTTATTTTTCTACAATTTTGTCTTTTCGGGCAACACAAAAGGAGCTGTACTGTTCTGGCCGCCAGCTTACCTTACCTATAGCGGAAACTATAATAAGTTTCCTTTTATAAAAATCCTTGGTTTTGTTTTGATGGATTGCATTAATTTCGAAATATGTACATAGTTAAAATCGTTTTATTGTCAAGAACTGCAGCACCGCTTCGCTTTAAATTTGCTTTAACAATAAGATAATAAGAATAAGCTAATTTGGACTTTACAGAAAAAATGGTGACATTTAATAAGAGACAGCAAATGTTTCTTGTCATTTACTTTAGGAAACAATATATTTTACAATACAAAGTGGAAAATAATAAATTTCGTCAAATAAACAATTAGTACCAAAAAACAAATATTTGCTTTAAAATATAAATGTTAATCGTTAGATTTGCATGTGCTTGCTTTGTTTATGAATTAAAAAACCATTAGCTTGAGTTTGGCAATAATTTAATAATTGCATGAGCTAAACATAAATCAAATTAAAATAAACAATTAAGAAACAAGAGTCATAAAGGACAATATTCTATCAAATTACAGCTTAAAATAAGTCATAAGAGTGGTCATAAGAGTCCCAAAAAGGCGTTTTATTGTTCTTAAACCACAAATCAGGTGTCGCAAAAAGCTATTAACGCATAATAACACAAATGAAAATATGCTTCTATAGCTATAGGCAAACTCGTTAGTTGATGAAAAGAAAGACGTTATTGAAATAATAAATAAAATAAATTAAAGCAAAATAAAATAAATAAATAAATAACTAAATAAATTTTTGATATTTCTTTAGTTAGGCTCGAGTTCATTAAATTTAATTTTCATTAAATTATTTTTACTGAAGGTAGGAATTGTTACATGAAAATTATTATTAAAATTTATTGATAATTTTTTTTCTCGTTTTTAATACTAATCACACAGAAAAAAGGAAACAATTTACATGGTGGTACCTCGGCCCACTACAAAAAATCGAGGGAGTAATGACGAGGGAGTATTATTCAGAAAACAGTGAATCATGTGAGTGAAGTTACTTTTCAGGTGAATGGTTGCCAAATGCGCAGTTCCAAAATCGCCAAAGAATAGCTAAGCGAGCTGAATTTTATCTTGAAAGCTCGACTTTAATCCGCATTCATACGTAAAGAGACAACACCGATGGACACCTACCCATTTGGACCGGCTTTGGCATTGGATACAGCGTAAATAAGAGAGTTTTCCAAATGAATTAATTGAAAAATTGGTGAAGAAAGAAAGTGTTTTACCAACTAACGGGCTTTAGCCTAAATATTAAAAATACTATCATTCCCTAAAGTTTTATTTTGCAAAATTGAGTGAATGTTTTCATTTTCTTTTGGTATGTATTTTTCTTCAAACATAATGTTTTTAGTTTTGATTTATAAATAATTTTTTGTTAAATATATTTAATAAGTTACCAACAAAATTTTCTAATTTCCTTTATTAGTTTTATTTTTATGCAGTAATAATTGCACAAAGTGCTGCCCACTGTAAATATACAAAGTCACACTTCAAGGGGTGACAAAAAGGCTGCTTTTCAGATCACAACTACAAATTGCTTATTATAAGCGTTGCTCTTTAACAATTTTGTCCATTTTTATAGATTTATATTTATGTTTGGCATAACTTCGTTTAGCTGTCACGTACAATTTTTAACCGGTAACTGTTTAAAGTCTATTTTTGAGTCGTAGTTCAGCTCTGGGTGCAGAAAGAACTCGCGCGTCATTGCCATTATATTTTAAGGGTAATCAGGCCGTCCTTGTTTCGCTGCCTACGAGAGTCTTGCGACTCACTCGCATTGGTGAATGTTTGGCATCGTGTAACTGCACCGCGTTACAGTTTCTCGAAGTTGCATTGACCACATTTTATATTTTTTTTTATGGTTTTATAACCTATAAGCTTGTCGTGGTGGAATACCAAACAAAACTTATTTTTGGTATTGGTGGAGACCATTAAAACTCAGAAGTGGAGTTCGGGAAGTCCGGTTTGAAATACGAAGGTATAGGTTGGTGGATCTTCCTTGACGAGACTCCTTTAGGCGTAAGTCGGATATTGGTGATGGCGTTATGATATATATCAAGGCCAAGCAAACCCACCTGGTAAGCAGGTAACTTAAATCAATACAAATACAAATACAAAGTC
Organism: Bellardia pandia; assembly: GCA_916048285.2. Lineage (NCBI taxonomy): Eukaryota > Metazoa > Arthropoda > Insecta > Diptera > Calliphoridae > Bellardia > Bellardia pandia. The sequence goes on along the minus strand of OU696533.1, from coordinate 26,120,714 downwards.
TATTTTTAAAAATGTTTTACTATATGAAACTTTCACTATATTTGAATAATTAATTGCAGGATACATTGCTGAATTCACATGTATTCTTGGACGGTAATTACACTGCTTGCGTCATTATTGTTGGATATACCCAGATTTCTGTATTGAAAGTAGTATTACGATTGTGAATTTGTGGTTGCTTTTAAAAACATTTTAGCTTTTTTAGTTTACGATATGTACTAAAGCTTTGTTTGTATTGTCTTATGCTATAATTTACAGGACCTTTTTATTTGCAGTTTTTTTTTTGCACAATTTTAGTTATATTTAGATTTACCATTGCTTAGCACTCGTACAAATATATTTCGAATAGAAATATTTTTTTGATTGAAGAAAAGGCCGGATTTTATGTGAACCGAGCTTTACGTAAAATTATTTACCACTTAATGAAGCAAAGGCGAATAGAGCAAATTAAGTATGAACCAGCATTAGCGTGTTCATTGACTGTCATTGCAGTAATCACTGGTTTTACAACAACAAAATCAAAGTTGTCAATTTCCGTTTTTAAAACCGCAGGGTACTTAGTACGGAGACTAACAACATTTGAATGTCAGTAGTTGGCATTTCAGTCATCATTCACTTTTAGTGAAGTCTGTGTGTATTTTGGGTTTATTTGTTTTTGCTCGCAACATCTTCGTACTCGTATGTTTAACAACAAATTTTAAAAATACTCCCAGTGACTTTCATTGTGTTGAATTTTACCCTCCGGTGAAAATAAAAAACAAAGGTCATGAGCATTAGATATACCCTATATACAAAAAAAACAAACTCGGAATTTTAGTCACACCTTTGAAATAAAGTTTGTTTCACTTAGTTCCTAAAAACAAAGAAGCAATAAATCTGAAAGGTTAATCGAATCGAACGAGTATCTAACGGGGAGATCTTACCAACTATGACCGGAAAATGTAGCATTTTTTCTTGTTACTAAATTGAATTAACTTGTTTAAATTTACTTGAAAAGCCCAAATATTGTAGTATAAAAATAAAGGCTTTAAAACATTATTTTATCTTATAAGAAAGCAAACTTTTACAGTAATGGCTCTGATTACTTTTTTTCTTGGGCCGGTTGTTACACAAACTGCTGTCCAAAAGGCAATAATTTGTTCTTCTTTTGTTTTTACACACAAAAGGGAAAGTGGTAGGAACATATCCGTAGTTGGAAAATAAATAAAACAGCTAATGAAGCTCACGTAAGCGATATTTATAACATAAGATTGTAGAGTTGCTAAGTAAGACAAAGCGAAATGTTCATTTATAAAATGTTGTAGTGTATGCATTAAAATTTTAAGAGGGTAATAAAAATACAAGTGATAAAATGTTGCTATCAAATGAATACACATCCATGTATAAGGGCGTAAATACCACTTCTTCCAGGACCTGTAGGTAATATTGTACATTTATAATATGTTGCCTGTATGAAATGCAAAACCGTCCTAATAATTTAAAATAATAATGAGAAATGTCTTTGAAATTTTAAAAAATTATTCTTAAATTTCTTTTGTAGATACCTTCATATATTCATATATTCATACATACAATAACTATATACAAACTATTCATGCAAAATAAAGTAGATTTTAAGTGTGCTTTTAGACAAAATTTTCATACATTTGAAGTCTACTTTAATTTTTTATGAATAAGGGCAAAAACCTTTTATTTATAAAAATTTTCAACAAAATCAATTTTAGCTAAATTTGTTTGAACTACAATTTGGTAAGCACTGAATTTTTGCAATGGAATTGATATGAGCTAAGTCTAGCATATGTAACGTGACCATACATCCCGCTTTGACAGGATTATTCCGTTTTTTTGAAAGCTCATCCCGCCTAGATTTTATAACCCGCTTTTCAAATCAGAATCCCGCTTTTTACTGTTTCAGTTTTTTTTTTTTTTTTTGTTAATCGTAAAGAAAATTAAAAACTATTATAACATTAAAACTTCTTTTCACATTTGAATTTTATTTGCTGTATTTGCCTGACAAAGTTGAAGTTTTTTAAAGTTCAAAGAAAATCCAGTAATTCTCAAAAAAAAAAAAAAATGAGACGAAATTCACAAAATTTTTTTTTACAAACGGCAATTTTTACAGGTTCGGCTTTTTCTTGACCTGGAAGAGATATTGGTGCCAAACTTTCTGTGTATAAATGTTAATTGTCTATTTAAGTTTTATTTCTAAAATTTGAGAATATTTTAAATCAGATCGGGGGGGTTACTCTCTGTTGCGATGCGAAAGCAAATTCGATGCGTAAGAGTATCAATTTGTACGCTTATCGCATCGAATTTGCTTTCGCATCGCAATAGAGAGTAACATCCCAGTATTTTGAAATTTTAGTTTTCAAATGCGTTTAATTTGAAAATGTTAAGACAACACGCATGCATGTTTCTAAAAGATCTGGCTGGAGACTTTCACTATATAAAAAAATCTTTTAAATAGAATGAAAAACAAAAAAATGCCAAATGATTGTAAATTTACATGTCAAAATTCACTATTTTCAAGCCAAAAAACCTGGCCTATGCTTAAAACTTAAACTCTAATTCTTGGCTACGCTCATGTATAAGTTTATCCCGATCGGAACAGCCGTTTACAAATAGCATATTTATTTTGTAAAAATATTGTTTCTAACTGTTTGTTTTCTAAATTATCTTTTAGAATTATTGAATTTTAAAAAATGTTCTCAGTTCCATATATTTTTTTTAATCGTACCTGTTCTTTATAATGATTATCGAACTGGTCCATGAATGTTTTTGTTTGTTAAATAGTGTGTGCATTAGGCCGGGTCGATTTGTGGGGAGGCAAAAAAATCGCCCATGGCTCAGTGAAAATCGTATTCTAGGGATCAAAATAAGAAACTTTGCCGAAGGAACCATACCTCTAAAACGAATTCTACTACCCCCCAACTGTTGACTTTTGTCCCGTACAATGGTTCCTTCGGCAAAGTTTCTTATTTTGATCCCTAGAATACGATTTTCACTGAACCATGGGCGATTATTAAATCGACCCGCCCTAGTGTGCATTACCTTTATGAAAACGATTCTGATCAAAAACTTTGAATGTGGTATAAAAATGTTTTTATTTAAAAGTTTAAGAGTTTTCTCCAAATCAATGTTGCAAGCAATTGTTAACTTTTATATTAAAGCGATAAAATATTTTTATTAAATAATTTTTAAGCTTGAGGTCACTTTTTTTGTAAAAGATTTTCTGTTTTTTATAAAAGATTTTCTTATTTTTATTTATAATTAATTCGATATTTCGATTTTCTTTGGAAATCTTCTTCAGGAATTATTTTATTTTAATGTTTAAAAAAATAACAATTTTCTATGTGTAAATAAATATTTTGATAAAAGTTCGTAAGGGGTTGACAAAATTGAAAACTGTGTTTTACAGAAAAAATAAATTTAAATTTTCAATAATCACATTGAACAGTAATAGCGTGTTCACATATGCACCTTAATTGCGATAATCGCAATGAACGCCATTATTGAGCTCAATATTCCATATAAAATCTCAATTAATTATTGCGCAATAAGTACGAAATTGTTATAATATTGAGTAAGATTTCGAATGCAACACTGTTCACAACTGTGTTTAGTGAACAAAATTGTTGTATAAAATGGCAAATGTCAACAAAAGAAAACAAAAGAAATCATTAAAAAGTCAATGTGTAGGTAAGTTTCTTTACATAGAATTACAACAACCATTTAGAGTAGTTTTTGTATTGTTTTCCAGGTGCCAAATGATTATTGAGTAAGCTTAAAATAATATTGTCAATTAACCGAATATTGACTCAAGTATTATAGCGTGTTAATTAATTGCGTCAAACACAAAGTCAAATGTTAAAAAACTACTGAATTATTTTTCCATCTGCTCAAACTTTACATCAGATCTATAAATAAATTTTGTGAGAATATATGGTACGAACCGTTTTGCCTGGCTAGGTTTGTTTCAGGTAGGTACCAACCCTCTCACCAGTCGCGTAACCGAACACTAATTAATGAACATACACTAAACAAAACAGATACTAAACTTACTATACCACATGAACAATTCTGAGACAGTTGTTTGTCTCTTTTGCCCTCCCCACACATGTCGTATTTGTATCCGCACAGATTTCTATACAACCTAATATTCACTTGCCATTATATTCTTCTCAAAGAATTTTAGTTACAGTAGATTTAAGATACAACTGATATATATTTGCTGGGTTGCCTTGACATAATTAACTTTTGTGTGGATTTATGTTGTATTGTAATAACCCAGCAATAGAGTGAGAAAGTTCCTCAGCATCTCTAATATCTAGCCACTAAAAAATAAGCCTATTAAACAACTTCCAATGCTTTTGAATGACCAACTTTGCAAATATATACAAATACTGATTACAACTAGAGCTACCGAAACTAATTGCCTAAATAGTAATCTAGCTAATACGAAACTGCCAAATAGCACTTTTTAAAACTACAGGGCATAGATAGACACACGTCTATTATAGACAACTGTAGATATACAACAAGAATAAGTATAATTAGGACGAACAAACAAACAGACATTGTTTAAGATAAAGAACATGATTTGTGATTATTCAGGTCTAAAATAAAGTTAAGAGAAAATATAAATTTTAATTTTAAACTTTTGTTGTTTTTAGGCAAAGAAGGAAAAAAGAAAAACCTTTAGTTTTTAAGAATTTTAAAATTTGAAGTTTGCTGTGGCTTTCAAAATATTTATGAAAATATGTAAATGAAATTTGTTTTTTTTTTTCCAGAGAAAGCCCAAATATTTTGTGAATTTAAGGAGATTATAACGAAACTCTTTAAATTTAAGTGTTATTTAAGAAACTGCAAGGTACAAAAATGTTGCTTATAGTATTTTGCTCAAAACAAGAAATAAGTATATTATAATTAACATGATATGCTGAATTTTAATAACACTCAATTAATTTTTTTTTTAAAGTTTGCATTTCTAGATTAAACCTGAGAATAAAATTTTAATTACAGCAAAAATTTGTTACAACTGAAAATTTGAAATCAGATATTCAAAAATAGTTATAAAAAAAATTAACCCTTCAGCAAACACCAGGGCCTGGCCAGGCATTTTTGAAAAATTCTATAGTTTTTGCTTAGATATCTTAGGCGGAGACTCTTAGCTTTTCATGAATTCCTCAATGTAGGTGTTTTGTACAAAAACCTATTTGTTTTTTTTTTTTTTAAAGAGCAGTAACACTCAGGCAATTAATATGCCTATATATACTTGCGTAACTTTCTTTGGAAAAGGGATAGTTGAAGTAGTAAAGGTGGTGAAAGAAGAAAGCTTTGTTTTTATCACAACTCTGCAATTGCGCATTATGTTTGTTTTTAGTGCAGAATTGCAGCGCCTCTGGTGGTGAGTAGGCACATTAATGTTAAAGCTCCTATAACTGCAATTTAGCTTATGCCGTTTAGGTAATTAGAAGAGAGCTTTTGCGCGTTATTGCAATATTACGAATATTCAGTATGTTTAAATTTTTCTCAGAAATATTCAGTTTTTTGTCTCTCCTGCAAAAGTGTGATTTTGTGACATACAGCCTATTGCATTCATCACGACGATATATTACTTTATTTTTTTTTTGTACATTTATTTATTTATTGTAGTATCTTCATTAAAAACGAACTAACAATATGTTTTTCAAATCTTATATCTAAAAAAATTCCAATTATTAGTCCAGCCAGTGCCGGACGAAAATTGCTTGGCCATTTTCTATTTTATTTATTAAGTTGGCATTTTTCCTTCTTGTCTTTGGCTCAGCCACTATTATTTAAAATGTTGCGGGCCAATGGGTTTGGGTGTAGTTTAAGCTTTTACTTTACTTTAAATAAAATTGGTTGTTTATTGCACTGGCATTAATAATACAAAATAAATTTAGGTTAAAATTTGCATACTTATTGTAATGTTCTGCAACAGAATATATCGAAGGTATTCGACAAGATAATTTTGAGCAAGTTATACCCGATTTTTTGTTGGAAACAATTCTATTCCAAATCATCAAATTGATTTTAGAAGAAAACACACGACTATCGAACAAATCCTTAGACTCGTCGATATCGTAAAAAAAAACATTTGCACAAAAAAATATTGACATTTCTCAAGCGTTAAAGTGTGACATGATGGTCTAATATACAAGTTGAAAATAAATTTACCCCTAAACACACATAAGTTATTGGAAATCTACTTAACTGGGCGAACATTCAAATTTAAAAAAGGAGATTTTTCTCAACCCCACACAATTTATTGAAGCAGTAGTACCTCCAGGTAGCATTCCGGAACTTTTCTTATACTTGTTATATACTAAGCTAAGCATTCATCAAACCCATCTAGAAGTGGCTCGATACCTACCAAATCATATAATTGAAATAGGATTAAAGCAATGGAGAATACGAGTTAATGAGCATTAATGCACACACATAACCTTTACATAATGAAACAATAACACAACAATAAGAAGTTAAGTACTTCGGAATACACCTCGATCGTCGCCTTACATGAAAATAGAATATAGTTGCAAAATGTACTCAAATGATATTAAAATTAATCCCAATTAATTGGTTTATTGCTTTAATTATGATTGTAGACTCCTACTTAATAACTCAATTATGGTGGTATGGAATCCAGCTATGGGGGGAACAGTCTCAGATTCAAATGTAGAGAGAATTCAAAGATGCCAAAACAAATTGCTACGAATTATCACAATTGTCCCCTGGTATATAAAAACTTCGTATATCCATAAAGACCTTAAGGTGTTTTTAGTAAAAACTAAAATCCAAAAGTGTGCAGCATATTAAATAACATGGGTTATATTCGACTAAGAAGAAGGGATACAGCGTATCTGAGCCAAAGACAAGAACGAATAATGCCTGCTTAGTACAGCACTGTTGGATAAACAATTTTCGTCCGGCACTGGTTGTACTAAATAATTGAAATTTAATAGATATAAGATTTGAAATACTTATTGTTGGTTCTGTTTACAATAAGGATACAATAAATAAATAGAAATAAAAAGGATTCTTCTTTTTGCAACAATCGTTCTTAAATCTATGAACAATTTGGTATTTCCAAATAAATTAAATGCTCTAACACAACAATGATATCTTAGAAAATATACACAATGTGTGTGCGTAATATTTGAACAATAGAATTGTTTTTCAACAAATATTTTATGAAAATTGATTTCTTGGAAAATACAAATAACACAATATCTCTTTCCCAACAGACCAAAAAAAAAAGTAAAGTATATTAGTACTTTAGAAGAAGCTAAACATGTTTGGCATATTTTGTCATTGTTAATTTTGAATTAAAATAAAAAATTATATATCTCATTCCTTGATAATGATGTCCGAAGGATAACGAAATATTGGTACAAATAATTTAATAAATAATTTTTTACAAATAATTGGCCTCGAGCTCGAAAAAACTTTTTATTTTAACAAAAAAAAAAAAGGTCCAAGAAATCAAAATTTAATTTAATGTAAAAATGTTTTGTTTATCCGAAAAGTTTTGATTTTTTTTTGGAAAAAGTTATCCCCTGGCCCACGATGTCGAACGATAACGTTCGCTTCGATAAGACTTAAGACACAAACTTGATTGTGGAATAAACAAACTTGATTGAGTAAAAAATAGATACGATAAAAAGTTTGTGCCTTAAGTCTTACCTAAGCAAACGTTATCGTTCGACATCGTGAGCCAGGGAGTAACTTTTTCCTGTTTTAACTATGAATGCCATTACAGGTTTTTTTTATTTATTTTTTTTTTAAGGAGAAAGACTTGTCGTTGGTAGCCAAAGCTCCGAGTTTTCTTAATTGCAAGCATAACCAAATTCTACAATTATTGGAATAAGCTTATAATACAATTGTAGGTATATTATTATATTATTTAGTTTAATAAAATATTATTTGGAGAAGCTTTTTCTAAAATTGAGAATATAATATATATAAGAATATATTATCACGAGGGTTCCTTTTTGATTATTCTACAATAATTTAAAAGTGTTTTTCTATAGTTTCTCAAGTCTTTTAAAAGCTTAAGGTTTATGCCCACAAGCTTTATTATAATATTTTTCTAAAGGGTTTTGGTTTATTGGGTTACTTTTACACACACAAACTTGTACTTAGGATTTTGTAATGTAATATTTTCCCCCAGTATAATACCAGTTAGAGATACAGATACAAGTGCAAATATAAACTTAACAATTCTATTGTAGTAATATTAGTGAAGCCAACTTAACAATTTGCCAAGTTAAGGTTTCTTGTTGCCCAAAATACGAGTAGTAAGTTTTAGTCTAAAGCCACATTCAGCTTTCTTTCTTTAAGTTGGCAGCATTGATGTTATTTAACAATTATTGTTACAGCACAAAACCAGCGAGTATGAAAGGGGCTTGAGCGTATATTTTGCACAACTCTTAATTGCTGTTTAATTGAGTGTAATGTTAGCTGCTAACATTATTTGCAATAATAATATTTCTTTTATTGTAACGATTTCGAAACGCCTGTGTTTCTATAGCTACATGCAGCCATATTACAATAGATGGAGATTGATCGTTTTTTTTTTTTTTTTGTTGTGTTAACAAACTGTATTGGCTGTTTGTTGTAACAAAATAAAATAAACTTATACCCCTGTTGGGGTGAGGAATCCGCCTCGCTAATGATTTCCACTGAAGTTTGAATAAAGAGACATCAGATCAAGTTAAATTCAAATTTATTGATCCACTGTTTCTTATATTAAAATTCCTATACAAATAAATACAATAAATGAGGTAAATATTACAAATTATAAATTAAAGTATAAATCTTACTTTTTGGTATGGAAACCACTAGAGTTGAAATAATTAAGTTTATATAATCTTCCGGTGTAAAGACTTATCGCCACGTCGGCCAACTATGTAAGTACATACAAATTTTAATAAAATTAATAAAATGGAGCTTGCACCTAGAGCGAAAGCCGTTACTTCGAACAGATAAATATGACATTGTAATAGATTTAAATTAAGCTTAAGTAATAGAGCTAATTAGTTAAGCGGTTAAGTTGGCAAGGCGGCAACAACCCCCTTATTCATAAAACTTGTCAAAGGTTTATAACAGGCTTTTAAAGCAAATTTTGTATGGATATTTGCTTTATAAGCCTGTTATAAACCCTTGATAAGTTTTTATGAATTAGACTGTTAGTGGTTAGCAGTGAAGTTTGTTTTTGAAATATTTAAATAATAGGTAATAGGTCTAGTATAATTATGAATCTGTTTATTTCTCTTCCTATATATAGCAATTTGTAGGTATAGATTCATTTGCTATTATTTATATTAAACATATTGAATCTTTCGAATCAATAAATTTATTTGAAAACTAATTTTAAGACAGCCAACAGTGTGAGTATTGTTTGTTACCCAGTTTATATTGTTATTAGAAAACCACTCGTGTATCATTTTATGAAATAATATTTATCCATATTAATATTTAACACTTACTTATATTTATAAATATGTATGTTCTTAATATGCACAACATTTTCTCTTTCAGTTAAATTTGTTTTGCAAAATCCAACAAAACTTGTTCAGGGTCTTTAATCAAAAGAATTGTCAGCACGTTTTGCCAAAGAATTTTTTATTAAGCACCAGTGCAAATGCTGGCATATCAGAACTCATCATACCACACAAATCTGTAGCTTTATTAGCAATGCATATACATACATACATACATATGTATGTATGTAATTTGTGTGAGCATAAAAATATTCTAAATGAAAATAAAAATGAATTTGGAAAATCAAAGCACAAAAAAATGTGACTAATAGAAAGCAATTTATAAGAAATGACTCAAAACACAGAATGTACATGACAAATTTAAAATCTCAAATGCAAAACAAAAGTTAAATACAAACAACAAAGTGGCATGAAATAGAGAATTTTTTTCATTGACTGATTCTTACCATTTTCAGCAGGAAAATAGCTTAAAATATTTGAAAAATATCGAGGTTGCCTGAAACTTTGGCCTATAACTCCGATTATACCGGAAGAATTTTGCCTATTTTCAATGCCAAACATTTCGCAGAAACAAAGAATATTTAGGACAAACTTCGCTGTTGTAAATCTTTTTTCGAAGTGCCTTAACAGACCGACAGATGGACGGGCATGGCTTGATCGTCTTAAAATCTTATAAGGACCCATATTAGAGGCCCCGATTATCGTTCACAACACTAAAATATTGTGTTGGCTCGACTACAATACAATATGAATTTTTCATTCGATTAAGCCGCTAAATGTTGTGAATCGTAATCGCAGTTTACAACATACAACATCAAAATACTTAGTGTTGTGCACGGCAAACGGGACCATATATACTTGGATCGACGACCAATATTGCGATGTAGTACCAAACGGAAACTTAATATAGCTCACATATTTTTGGTGATGGTTATAAAAACTTTGGTTGTATTTATAAACAAAAAAAAAGTGTCCTAAAAAAGAATCTGCGTTGTATTGAAAAACTTATTAGCTGTGAATTTTATATTGATTCCTGAATAGAAAAGGTCATGCATATCAGAGTTCTAAAGCAAAAACAAATAATCTGCATTTTTAGCTTTCAGCAGGAGTTGGCAAATTTAAACCACAATTTCAAACTTTTGTGTGTGTGTCATTCCGTGTGTAACACTGAGAAATATTCACCTGGGACCCAACAATGGAATTCTAAGTCAATAGAGCTATGCCCGTCTGTCTGTTCGTTTGTCTGTCACTGTAAAATACTCTCACTTTCAAAAGACACAACCAAAATCAACAGAGTAAACAAAAATCCGTTAATAATTCTCCTAAGCAGTTTGGCATTGAAAATCAGCAAAATCGAGTGAGACAACCTTCATAAAAAATTGATATTTTTAAAAAAATTTCTTTCAATTTTTTGAAATATTTTCCAGATATTGCCATGATATTTTGTACACGTTATTTTTATGGTAAAAGAAAAAAGTGTGGGAAAAATCATCCATGATTTCTCATAGCCTCCATACAAATATCTTCCCGAAATATGGCTCAGTGATAAATAAATGCCTGTGAAATTGGAATATTAATACAAAATTCGGCAAGAGTCAGTTTCATGTAAAAAGAAGTGGCAAAACGAAATTTTGTTTTAAGAACAATTATTATTTTTAGTTGAACTGTTAATTTTTAAATTTTTGATAATTTTATTTGGGCTCGAGTTCATTAAATTTAATTTTCATTAAATTATTATTTTTACTGAAGGTAGGAATTGTTTTTACAACATGAATTCTTATTAAAATTTTATTAATAATTTTTATTGGCTGAGCTGTGGATCGAACCTGGGTTGAATTTACATGTTGCAAGAATCACCACATTCTTTCATCAGAATTCTATGAGTTCTAACCTCTGCACCACTGCGGTGCCAGCAACATGTAAATAAAAAACAAATTTGTAGATATACAAAAATATATAATAATAATAACAAAGAAGAAGAATACACACACATTTGTAAAACATAAGTAAATTTCGCTCTAACTCATAACATGTAATAAGAAATATGTTAATTCCCAAATTCTATTTCTCAAAAAATGGTGAGTAAAATAGATGATATTTACAAGTAGATCTTGGACAATAAACATTGCTGATGAAGCCCGTGGCAGATTGATTAAAAATGTTCTATAATTTCATAAATTGTTAAATTACACTCAAGAGTAGTATGAAAATTAGACAAACTCTGTGAATTATGGTGAATAATTAAATTAATTTTAAATAGCAAAAATTAGATGAAATTTCAAAACATTTAAAATAAATTATGTTGGTCGTAAAATTGTCTTTCAAACAACAGATAATCAAATACTAATAAAATTTACACTAAGACTGAATAGAAAACACAGATTAAGGATATTCTTGTCCTAAAACCAGTGTAGTTTTTATATTTCTTTATGTTTAGGTAGAGGGTATTTAAGATTCGGCACAGCCGAATTTTGTACTCTAATTTGTTTGTTTTAAATTTAAACTCCTATAAAATCCTCACATTTACAATGCACAGTGGTTTCCCTTATATGTAAAAGCGATCAAAAATCAATATCTCCAAAACTATAAAAATTTTTCAGCTTATTTCATGCCCGAAGAACTTAAAGTTGGCAAATTTTTAGGAACAAATATTAACCACTTGATCTTTTAGGGGTTAATTGGCTTATAGAACTGTTTTAAAAATGTTTGAAATAAAGTATTTTAATATGAAAATTTGATTGTTTTAAACAAGTTTTGTAAATTTTTATTTCATTTTAAGTCATTCGAAATATACACTGAAAAAAACTAAATTAAAAAGTTAAACAAAGTTAAATAATTAAATATAGGGTATTATTAAGTAATATAAGGTAATAAATTAAAATAGTAGTAATATATATCAAATATTAAGCAAATTTAAAACTCCTTGACTTAAACTAATTCTTTTCTTTATTGGTAAGTTTCGGGCTCCAGAAGTAAATGGATCTGAACTTGGCACTAACAGAATAAACCTTCTATTTTAATTTTCATATTGATATTTTTGAAACTTTTATCACTATCGCGAAAACAATTAATTATAAGAATTAAAATTTAATCTTTGTTTTGACACTTTTCAAATTCAATGCGTAAGCTTCACTTACACTGAAAGTCAAATACCATAAAATTGCAATATAAAGTTTAATATAACAAATGTTTCTCTCTATTCATAATTGTAAATCAAATACCATAAAATTGCAATATAAAATTTAATATAACAACAATTAAAAAAAAATTTAATTTCTCTTTACTCATATTCTTAAGAAGAAATAGTACAAAACAAAATGCGATTCACTATTTTTCGTCGGATGACTATGTAAATCACACCCATATGCGAAAATATGCAAAAACCCGCGGCCACAATATTTTTTTAGTTTAAAGAGGGACAAAAAACCTACAATTTGATGCATAAGGCGTTGTAGGCAAATGAGGGTCGTATGACTAAAAGTCTACGTGAAAAAGAAATTTTTGAAAAACGTGTGTTTTAAAAAGTTCAAAAAAGTTTCTTCAGCGATTTTTTATGGACTCATATTTTTGCAGCTTCTGTTATTTAATTTGGTTGAAAATAAGTTAAAATTTAATGTTTGTAGGGTTTTTAGAAACTTCTGCCACAATATCGCGAATAAGTTTTTGGATAAACTTAAGTTTTTTTGTATGACTATGCAACCACAATATATGCAATATAAACATACCTCCACTGTCAACGGACACAAACAATAAATCTCGCCAAAAAAAAAACAACAAAATTTGTTAGATTCATAAAATTTAAATCAATAAATTGTTTGCAATACAGTAAAAAAAACAATAACTTTTTTGATTTTTGGCCTATGGGGGAAACCACTGTGCAATGCCTACATAAACTGAAAATGTTTAGAAACGACAAACGTATTTGGTATATAAATTGTTTATGTTTTCAAACGTTTCATTTTACAAAAAAATGACCTTTGTTATTTTCAAAAATCGTTTTACTTTATTAATTCGGCTTAAGGTCTCTTTTATTAAAAATATAAAAACCCTTGTTCGTTTTAAATTTTTTTTTATATTTTATTCGTTTCCAATATTTCGACCAACTTTGTTGATCATCTTCTTTTTTATTTTCTTTAATAGTAAACAAAAAAACTGAAAAATATTCGACCATACTCCATGTAGGAGTATGCTGCGTATACGTGATATTTAATTCCATTAATAGCTAAATATTTCTCATACGCAATGTTACACAGAGTTAAATAACATTGTAGATGTTTTTGCACCAACAAGTATCTTTAAATTTAAAATGAATTGAAAAATTTGGTATTTCACAAATCTAATCAGAAGTTTCGGCTCATAATATTGAGTTAAGTTCTTTCGAAATGTGTTAAAATTGTTTTGTTTAACTACATGCCGTCCAAATGTTTACATTGGAGTAAAAACATTTCTACTGTACAGCTCATTGATATGCTTATTTCCATCACGAATATTATTCAATTACTTACTAGAACTAATCGCCCTTGTACGGAGCTTCATGTTATAAAAATAACCGGTCCTCTTAATATCAACAGGAATATTTAAACTAAAAGTAGCATAAATAAAATCACAACACTTTTGTTTGCGTCTTTTTCTAAAGAAAGATAAATTATAATAAACTATTTATCCTTCAGCAGTAAAATAAATGCACATAAATTTCCGAATAGCAAGTAGTTGCAGCAGACAACCCAGTAAAAATATTGTAGTTAGCATAATTTCAGGGTTAAACAAACAAGTCTAATTACAATAAACATAAGGCAAATGGAAATAAGCACAAAAAAAAAACAAAATACTTACTTACTTACTACCACTGATTTAGTGCTAAGTAACTGTTTGAATATCAACTGAAGCTAACAACACAGAGTAGTAGTGTTTTTGTAAACAATTTTATTGTTGAGATAAAAAAACAACTAAAAAACGACTTCTGCAGAGATATAATAACAACAACGAACAGCAGCCAAACTAAGTGTTTCTTTCATACAAGTTTTATGGCGCATAACTTTAAGCAAAAACATTAAACGATTAAAAGATTTATGTGTAATAAAGGAATGTGCACTAAAAAATCAAAATTATTGTTAAGACAAACAAACTGTTCTTAAAAGTCAAATCTATTTAATAAATGGGATTATAAAAGTTAAGTAAGATTTAAAATATTAAAGTTCATTGTTTTATTGAAATCAAGTGTACTAAATATTAAACTTAAGAGCTCTTTTACATTATAATATAACAAACAGCCCAGCAAAAACATTTATTACTAAGGAATGAGTTTACAAAAATGTACAATGTTAAGGTACATTATTTATCCAGCGCCAGGAAAAATGGCCCCAAATCGAAAGACGAAAAATTAACCAAAATGTATCACGTTTCATTATGAATTTTAGCACTATTTTTTTTTAAAGAAAAATCACTATAAATGTATAAATGTGTTCCCAAATGTTCAAATTGCTCCATATGTGTAAATGAAATTTTACCCCAATTTTTTTTTTAAATTCAGTTAGAAATACAGAATTTACAGTTTAAATATTTTTATATTCAGATTAAAATTTAATTAAACGATTCTTATTATTTTTAAAAGGACTGACTTGTCCTTCTCTAATGAAAGTAAAATGTACAAACTTTCATAATATTGTCTGCATTATTTTTGAGGAAAATAGCAGAAAATGACTGAAAAATATCGAGGTTTCCCGAAACTCTTTATGTCATGCAAAAAGAAAATGTCGTGGTTTTTGTATAGAAATCACTTTTCGCCTACTCTCCTTCTTTTTCCTTTGCATAGTTTTTCTGTGTTAAAATATTAATATAACATATAGTTACGTACTTGTAAATTAACCATTTTGTTGAATAGAGCTCTAGGAACACTGACATACATATGATCGCAAGAGTTATTCAGATAGGCTTATGTGCAAATGTACCATCTATTAATATTTTGCTCTTAATACTGAATGAAATATTTCGTTTTATAATGCCAATGCATTTCACGTAAACGGTGCTGTAACTTAATTCATTAGCGCGTTTGATCATTAAGTATGAGTTGGTATTTGTGCCACTTAATTTCTATCCTATCAAAACTAATATTTATCACAGCGCCCTCCTTCGGTGGTATAGCATTGAAACGCCACCGCAGTAATATAGTTAAATAATGGCTATAAATCAAGCTTCGATCAATGCGCCTACTCACCACCAGAGGCGCTGCAATACTCTAATACTAACCTTATTATAACCTACCTACCACCATAGTGGGGAGGGTATATTGGATTTGTGCATATGTTTGTAACGCCCAAAAATATTGGTCCAACACCCACCTTAAAGTATAGCAATCGACTCAGAAAGTGATTCTGATTTAACGATGTCCGTTTGTCCGTCCGTCTGGCTGCCTGTCCATAGCTTGTGCGCAGTGTACAGGTCGCAATTTTGAAGATATTTTGATACAATTTGGTAAGTGATATTTTTTCGGCCCAAGGACGGATGGGTTTGAAACTGGTGGAAATCGGTCCATTATTTCACCTGGCCCCCATACAAAATTCCTCCTGAAATTGGGGTTTAAAGATCATAAATGTTGGAATTATGCAAGGAACCAAACAAAATTCATTAAAAATGAGTGGTACATGAAGCCAAATCATATCTACAAATTTTGTGCAGATCGGTCCATAATTATTCGTAGCTACCATATAAGGCCCACTTCCGAAAATCACTTTAAAGAGCATAACTCACTCAAAAATTTTGGTATCCAAATAATATTTAACACAAATATGTCTCATATGTACACAAACAATACGGTAGAATTTTCTTGTGATCGGTCCATAATTAGTCGTAGCTCCCATATAAGGCCCACTTCCGAAAATATCAAATAAAATAAAATTCGACGCAAATAAGTTTCTTATGTACAGAAATAATGACACCTAATTTTATAACGGTCGGTCCATAATTAGTCGAAACTCCCATATAAGACCCTCCCCGTAATCAACTTTAACCTCCATAAATCTGTTAAAAGTATTTATATCGAGATAAAGTTTAACACATATAATATTTATATTCATAGACATCATGACACTAAATTTTTGGATGATCGGTCCACAATAGGTTATATATCCCACATAACGCCCATTTCTAAAAAACTGGGTGTAGGGTATTATATGGTCTTGCTAAACCGACTATACTTTCTTACTTGTTTATTTTTAAGTTTACAACCCACATGTTTTTCTTTATGTCTGTCAAAATTGGTTGTACAATTACACATGACATCGCCATGATTATTTACAACAGCTGATACACTTTAATATTAAATATTATTCTTTTTTCGCACATAAATTTCCATGTCGTTTCTTTAAAAAGTGCGTTAAAGCCGCTGCAAACAATTTTGGTAGCGTCAAAAATATTGATTTAAGGGTTTTCGTCTTTTAATATACAAGATGTAAAGCTTGTATCAACAATTTTTAAATAATTTATATCATTGTTATTAAATTATCAAAATGGGATAAAAAATATATTTAATTTATCACTTATGCAAATTCTTCACACGGTCGGCTAATGATAGCGCAGATATTTAACCGTCGACAAATATTTTCTGGCCTGGCATATACATACATTTGAAAACATGTGTTTGAATATAAGAAAATAGAACATGTTCTAATTGAAATTTTGCCTTATGTTTTTGCTTGTGTATTTTACACAAGCAAAGTTTTTAAGGTCATTAACTAGATGTTTTTACTTCGTTATGTAAAATTTGACATATACAATGTAAAAAAACACATAGTGTATAGATGCCTTAATAAACATAACGCCCAATTACAGTGTTGCGATATGAAAAGCTTGTCTCTCCTTTCACCACCTATTCTTCTTCTACCTATCCCCTTTCCAAAGAAAGTAATACAATACAATTAATTAATTAATATATAGGCATATTAGTTGCCTGAGTGTTACTTCTCTTAATTAAAAAATTGCTTTGATATATGTATGTACTTTATATATTTTTGTTGATATTTGTTATATTAGAAATGGTAATTAAGAGTTTGTTGTATGATAGATACACAAATTTCTGCCTTACGGAGGCAAGGCAGTATATTAAATCATCGGTAGAGACACCAATGCCTGACAGTGTCTGGGTACTAGATTTAATTGCTTGCAAGTTGAAACATTTTTTAAAAATACATACTTTATCCCAGCTCATAAATTTGGTTTACGTGAGCTTCATGGATGTTATATTGAAGAGTTTTTTAATATCTGTAGTTATTCAATTGTCATGTTAAACTGTAGAGGTTAGATAAAACATTAAACTAAAAACAAGTTAAGCCTGACCAAGTATATGAGCAAAAACTTTCGATCATTGTAAAATCATAAATATGAAATTTATTAATGTTGAGTTTTATTAGGATACCAATATTGGACAATAAGACATTTATGCTTGTTGGCCTAACACGGGAGCTCTGATTAATAATGGACCGATCGTCATAAAATTAGATGGAATAATTTTTGTGCTGGTATATTGTAGGCTTATAAGTATTTGTGTTGAAATTTCTTTCGATATTAAGATTTTTAATACATTTTTACTCCGTAACCCTAGAAGACTAACATAATTTTATTATACGTTATAACTAACAGTACTTAAGACGTACTATGGAAGTTTTCCTAAATGTGGGAAAAATTTTATTTTTTTGATTTTTATTTATTAAATAACTCATATTAAGGCAAACTCATATTAAATTCATATGAAATTCAGTAAACAAAACAATTTTTAAAAATAAATATAATTATTCTTTAAGATCATATAAACAAAGTATAATAAAGTTAATGCTCTTTTAATGTTTTAGCTCCAAAAGCACTTCAATGACTAAAAATACCTTTTTTTATATATTTGCGCTTGCGTGGAAGCTATTGAAAAAGCTCTTGTTGAATTTGCTAGCGCTAGGTTACCAGATGCTCGTGTAGCAGTGTTGCCATTTTAGCATTTTCAGTGCTAGATTTAGCATTTTGTTTCTCGAAAATGCATTGAAATTTTTAAAAATTGCGCTAAATGCTTTTTAGCATAATTTGCTTGATAAAAAATTTTTTTTCTCGAACAAATTTTTACTATTTTATTTCAAAAAATACTTTTGGAGAAATAAAAAATAACTTTTATTAATATGTATTTCAACTAAATTTCTTTCGGTGTTGTAAGTAAATGAACACGGAAATTTTTGAATTAATATATGAAATGTAATCTATTAAAACAAGTCAACAATTGTTATGAACAAAATTAGAAGAAACTATAATTTATATTTGTAACATTTGAAATAAGAATTGTATTGTTACATTGAACAAATTTAGCACTTATTTTTTCTTCTGTAGAACATTTTAGCACTTAATTTTTCAAGTTTTAGCATATTTTGAAATTCATTTTCTGGCAACACTAAACGACAGTGCAATAAAAAAAAATAACTGCACTTTATGCCAGCTTTCTAGGGAGATAATTTTAGAAGTTGTGATCAACTTTTGGGTTTGATTTATTTTTAAATAAAACTCATTTATGCCGAATATTGTGAGAATACCTATGTATGTATAATATGTATATTAGGGTGGCCCTTAGCTATATGGGAACATTTTTTTAAATTATTTTTTCCACTCTCAGCCCCCAGTTTGGTGACTTTTAGTAAAAAAAAAAATTATACTGAAAAAATTTCTGCTCAAAAGGTTGGGGTTAAGACGTGCTGCCGGAAAAATCATAATTTTACAGAAAATCTGATTTTGAAATAATGTTACGAGAAGGCTATAAATATTACAACAAAACAATGTAAGAAAGAATTATTAGCCATGAAGTTACACATGTTACTTGAACAAGTTTTCTCCTGGTCTCATATTTAAAAACTTAATTGAAAAAATTGAATTTAATCAACACCTATGACCGACCATTACATCGAGCATACCACTTTTTTACGCTTAAACCAACGATTTATTTATTACAAATTTCCGTGATATTTCCGTCAATATATTACACGGTGCGACATATTTTTCTTGTAGGGCTTGTTTTTGTACCTTTGCGTACTTATAAGCCTGTAATTTTGTTGATAATGATCCGATTTCAAATTTCTTACTAGATTTGAAAGGAAAGAAGAAACTCAGATCTTTCGACTGATATACTTATATATTATCTAAGAAAACTTGAGAAATTTTGGTGTTATTGTCGAGCAATACAACAATTTGCTATAACACAATTTGTTCGACAATAACACCAAAATTTCTCAAGTTTGATGACAAATAATTTTTGAAATTTACGAAATTATAAAATATTTTATCCTAAAGAAGCTACTCAAAGAGTAACGAAATATTGAAATAAAAATTTAAATATTTTACTAAAAATTAATTAATTACCAAAATCTTAATAAAAAAAATCAAATAAACAATAATAAGAAATATACAGGCATGTCACATAATTCGATCAGAATGGTTTCAATTCCGTAATAAAAAGTTTAACAAAATCGAACAAAAAAAAAAACGCCAACAAAGAAATTTTAAATAAAAGTCAACATAATTTTTTTAAAATGCCCAGAATTTGAATTGTTGCTGTTTTAAAGGAACAAAAACATCAAAACCTACGAAAAAAAAAATTCCACTGTCATATTCCAGTGCTGTGTAAATATTTTTAATTTTTGTAATTTTTTGAAAAAAGTTTTCTTGTTGCTGATACCAACTTTGAAATTTTTAAAATTTAATAGAAGTATCAATGAGAGAACTAAAAAAACAACGAAATATTAACATTAATTATTTAGTTGTCATTATAAATTAATAGTATGAGTTTTTTTCAGTGTAAAATCATAAAAAATAACAATTCCACTTTAGATTTCTTTATTCCGAAAAAAAAAATCGTTTTTCGTTTTCTAAAGACTCAATTTACGGAATCAAAACCACATTCGATCGGAATTGACTTCTGTGACATGGCTGATAAACGAAAGATTTTTATAAAATAGTAATCAAAAAAAAATGTTTCGGTTGAAAAACCATGTTTAATAATTCAGTTCATAATTATAATTTTTTAATTTGTCAGTTATTATTACATTTGTTATAATTTGTTAAAAATTTGTAAAATTAGGAAGAAAAACACCCTGACGAAGGCACTCAAGGAAGTGCCGAAATATTGGATTCAAATAAACGTTAAAAAGTTTTTATATTTTGTTACTTGGTAAAACAGACAATTTTACGTTATACTTTACAGTTAAAAAATTTAAAATTATTCTGTTCACTTTTTTATTATATTTACATAGGAAATTTCTTTTTAGCTCATTTTTATCATCTTCATTATATTTCTGAATAACGCTATGAAAAATATCATAATGCCTTGTGATAACCGAATCCCAGTGACCTTTAAATGTTTTGTAACACAAAACGCATTTTTTATTACGAAAAATTTTCATAATGGTACCATAATTTTTGTACGTACTGTATTTTAAAAACAATCAAAACATCCCCTAAGCATGTGTACAATTTTCCATGTGAAAGACAGCTAAATTAAAAGATCTTAACAAAGTAGTGGGTAGGGCAAATAAGCAATTGCACTATGAAATGATCGTCTCTGATATAAATCATTTATTCATTTAAGTCCGAAAAAGTCGTATTCTGCGAGAATATTCTTTAAATCAATGTAAAAAAAAAAATATTTATTATAAATTTCCGTGAAATGGCAAGCCAGTTCAGGTTTGAACAAAGAAAAAGGGGGCACCTTTGAACATGTTAATTTATCAACCGAAATACCAAACATTGTCGAATTTTTCTTATTTTCTGAAAATGACAAATCCACTACTGATCATGATGCTTTAAAGCAGGGATGCCATCATCATACACAATTGTGTAAGCAAAACTCTCATGTACGCTTACGCGCTTTTATTTTGCGAGCGTAAAATATAATTGTTTACTGCAAAACATCGCACATATTGTTTTGAGGCCTCTTAACAGAAATAATATATTTATTATTTAGTATCATTGTGTCTATTTTGTTTTATTTCTGTTTTTAACATTGTTCAATGATTTCAAAAAAAAACAAATTGCTTGTGGTTTTTGTACGAGGTGTACTTGTTGTAGTATCAAGAATAACTGTGATGAGGCCTCGTAATAGGCCTCGCAACCGCAGTTTTCTCCCGCTGGGAATGTAAGAGACAAGAGTAATCACACCAACACAATGATAATTGACACCACTGCTTTAAAGGAAAATGTAATGTCATCTGAAATCGCAAGGCCTTTTCCGTCTTAATAATATAAAACTTATTTTTGATCTGAATTGTTTTTATTTTTTAATTGTTAATGTTTATGAATTTATTATATATATAAAAAATATAACTGTTTATGTTATTTTTGGACATAAGCACTGCAAGAAAAAATTGCCGTTCAAAACTGCCCCAGCCTAGTTCAAAGCTGCCCCGTATGGGGGGCACATTTGAACACAATGACTTTATCCATTAAAAAAGAAAAATAAAAAAATATAAATCGATTTAAAAATAAGTTACTTGTAGACTTAAGCTATGGTTTATTTCCATATATTAGTTAAATTATGTAAAAAGTCAAAAATTCAATAATATAAATTTGTATGTGGCTTGAAAGCAAAAAGTGTTCAAAGGTGCCCCTCCCCTCTCCCCTACCATATAAACACACATTGCTGTGGATATACACCAACATCTTGCATTACGTTGTTTCGTTTGGCGTCGCTACTTAATTAGTACTAATTTTCACTGTGCATCGTTAGATTTTCAAGATTGCGTTGTTTTGGGTTCGAGTCTTTAATTTTTTTTTTAATTTTTGCAAAATCTGCACTAGCTGCTAAAACGATGACCAGTACAAGAAGTGCTTAGATAATTGAGTTCTGGCTTTTGTATTTGGATTGAAAATCAAGTTGCACAGAGAAGTTGCACAGAAAAATGGTATTTCAGGCAAAAGCAAAACGCTTATATGATGACACAAAAGTAAAGCATTATCCAACGATAATGCTAGTGGTAGTAAGACAGACAATTGATAAAAGAAAATTTATTTTACGTTGAAGAAAAAAAGCTGTTCAGCAAACATTGGACCAATTTTTTGTGAAAGAAAGCCGACGTTTTAGTATTTTCGTAAATAACGCATAAATAGTCTTTACATGGTTTGCTATAGGAAATCTTAATTCTATTTGCGTTGTTCCAATTTGCGTCCTGTATTTTTGTAACGTAACTTAATTTCATGCCTATGCGCTTACCTGTTATTACTATTAATTTCGTCTTAAAACATACTGGGTATTTTTAAACTTTTCTAATAGAGACATCCACATAATACCCAAAATATTTCGTATCATGACAGAAATATAGAAAATAAATCCTTCTTCATAGATAATCCATTAAGCTGTAATACCATTTGTCATCCATTACAAAAAGGTTGGTATGTTTTCTTTTCACTGAGTTTTATTAAACCTGTTTAAAAATAGTTTATTTACGCTTTGTGGGATTTTTTTGCAAGAACTGTTTATAATAGTAAAATTTAAGCCACAATCTGTTTTCTACAACCGTACGTAATACCCAGAACAATAATGTCTTGCAAATTTAATCTACATGCGTACACTTTCTTACGCATTAATACATTTGTTATATACCTATACATATAAGTTTATATACATATGTATGTATAGTACTAAACATACAACCCTTTCTTAAATTCATCTTCCTCAGATGGAAGCATCTTAAAGTTATTACATTTTAATGATTCCACCTCACAATAATCGAGAAACATGTCTCCTATATCCATTAATAAAACTACATTATATTTATTACTGTTACTAAGCTTTTCATTACATTATGAGTTTTATTTAAGGAAATTCTGCTAAACATGTGTTTCGCAAAATGTCTTCTGTATTGCTGGCAAATCAAATAAAATATAATCGTCGTAAAAGTTTTCTAAGCCACTTTAAGTAAAAGCTAAAAGTAGAAAATAAAATATGCTAAATAAATCCAACAGTATTTTAAGAATTAATGCCTGCGTCTACGTGTTTTGAATGAACATGCTTTGTTTCTAGACGATAGCAGAAATGCTGAAAAACACTGAAAGTGTCTGCACAAAATGTTTACTTTTATAACTTTTAATTTTTATAAATAAGAAAGAGTTGAAGTAATTTCTATGTGTATTAGGAATATTTTATTCAGTATCGCAGTAATGGCAGACATATTTGTTCAATTCTTGATTTTTTGTTAAGTTTATTAAATACATAAATTTATAGATAATTGCTTTAACCCAAGCAAGCAAACATTTGAAACTTAATGGATATAAACCCAGTGTGAGAAATTATGCTGATGAGTTTTGAGAAAAATGTCTGGCTGCTACTAGAGTAGCAGCTTAGGGAAAATATAATTATTGTGGGACTTGTATTAATAGGTACTGAAATGTTTTAACTTAATAATATGTTTCCACGGCAAGAATGATAAAATAAAGATTACGCCATGCGCATGATTTCCCGTTATGTGACGTAGAAGGGCCATTCTAAGGGTTACCAAGAATATTAGAATTAAAATTTCTTGCGAAAAATTTATGTTTTATGTGATAGTTGGCAACCTTGCAATTGAAATCTCTGAGAGTTCTAAAATAAAATCTGTTTAAAAAAGAAAAACAAACAAAAAAAAAAAAAAAAAACAACAAAAAATATAAACATGAAGAGTGCAGTGAGCAAATGCAAGCAAAACATGAGTAAAAAAATACAAGTGAGAAAAAATTAGCCAATAGAAACACAGAATGTGTGACGTCACAGGGTCTAAATTCGCAGAACATTTTAAAATTTTACGCGCGTTGGCGTAATCTTTATTTTATCATTCTTGTTCCACGGTACATGCTTCGCTCTCTATTCATGCTTCACACCCATAGCTGCCAGATTTGACGATTTATCATCATTTTGCTATTTTTGAAAGCAAAAACCGTCAAAATGACGATTTGACGATTTTTTCATTGAAAGTGACGATTTTCCGAATTATTAAACATTTGTATCATTTGTTAGTTTTATTAATGTTTTTGTTACCAAATTCTCTCTTTTTTTTTTTGAGACAACAACTATTTTTCTCATTCAATATCATAAATATTATGAAGAACATGACATACGATAGTAATTATTTCTTAATTATGAACAATTATTAAGTTTAACCCCCTGGCTCACGATGTCGAACGATAACGTTCGCTTAGATAAGACTTAAGATACAAACTTTTTATCGTATATATTTTTTACTCAATCAAGTTTGTTTATTCCAAAATCAAGTTTGTGTCTTAAGTCTTATATAAGCGAACTATTTCTAATATCATTTTGAAATTTTTATTTAAACGAAAACATAAAAATTCAAGTTTATAGTCTCTTGTACAATACATATCAAAATACATAAATTTTAACTTTTTAAATAAGATATCTCAAAATATATAATGTTAAACACAACTTGTGTAATATTTTTATAATATCTTAGTCCGTTTTCACTTCTATAATTCCGACTCGTCAAGGCAAGTATTTTTGGATGAGAAGGGAAAAGAGAACGAAAGGGGCACAAATTTGACGGTACTAGTCAATTTTATTTTTTCTTTTGTTTTTTTTTTCATTCATTTTGATTTGCATCAAAACGTACGAAAATTTAAATGACGTGTGTGAATTAAATGGCAAGTTCAAAAAAAATGACGATTTTTTTCTTTTTTTTTATCGTGATTTTGACGATTTTTTCCGAAATTCATCTGGCAGCCCTGGTTCTCGCAATAAGCGTCAACCAGCTCGGCACGGCAACTAGCTGCCACTCTGTACATACCCTAAGATGTGTCTGTTTGACATTGCCCATTAGTTGCTGTGTGCGTCAGCAGTAGCTTTTGTCAAGTTATGAAGTAAAAACAGTGTCCAGGAGATACGCCAAAAACATTAGTCTAACACTCATATTTTAAGTCATACCGATTGAATTAGAATATCTTTCTGAGTCGATGTCCGTTTAGCTGTCCGATTGGCTGGCTGTTCATTTAAACCTTCTGCGCCAACTACAGGTCGCACAAGATTAATTTTGTTTTTATATCGGTCCCCTTGTGCCAATACAAATGTCCTGCCGAAATAGGACTTCACTGATGGACTGATTGATTTATACATGTATTCAAACAAATTTTGCCACAAATAATATTGTTTGCCGATCGTTCAATAATTGATCATAGATTTTATACATTTACTTATTTGATATTAATAATGAGATAAAATTTAAATCAAATAATATGTACAAGAAAAACAAGTAAGAAAGTATAATCAGTCAAGCCCGACCATATAACACCCTACACCCAGTATATGTAAAAAACCATTTTTCAGAAATGTACGCTATATGGGAGATATGACATATTATGGACCCAATCAGCCCAAAATTTAGTGTCATGATTTCTGTGACTATAAATATTGTGTATGCTAAACTATATCTCTATATAAATACTTTTAAAAGATTTATGGAGGTTAAAGTTTATTACGGGGAGGGTCTTATATGGTAGTTTCGACTAATTATGGACCAACCATTATAAAATTAGGTGTAATCATTATACAGATTAATATACAGATTATTTGTGCCGAATTTTATTTGATTACCAATATTTTTAATAAATTTATGATCGTTAAAGTGATTTTCGGAAGTGGACCTTATATGGGAGCTACGACTAATTATGGATCGATCTGCACAAAATTTGTAGATGGGATTTAGCTTCATTTACCACTCATTTGTGATGAAATTTGTTTGGTTCCTTGTATAATTCAAACGTTTATGATCGGTAAATCCCAATTTCAGGAGGAATTTTGTATGGGGATCAGGTGAAATAATGGACCGATTTCCACCAGTTTCAATCCCATCCGTCCCTGGGCCGAAAAAATATCACTTACCAAATTTTATCAAAATATCTTCAAAATTGCGACCTGTACTCTGCGCACAAACTTTACATGGGCAGCCAGCCAGCCAGACGGACGGACAAACGGACATCGTTAAATCGACTCAGAAAGTGATTCTGAGTCGATCGTTATACTTTAAGGTGGATGTTGGGCCAATATTTCTGGGCGTTACAAACATATGCACAAATCCATTATACCTTCCCCACTATGGTGGTGTAGGCTATAAATATCCTTAGTTCTATAAGCTTTCTTTATCTAAATACGAGTAGATGTACAAATCTGGGGGCTAATTCTCGCATTCGTATGCGAATAAATTTTCATTCGAACGTTCGAATTTTTTAACATTTGGGATTCCCTCATTCAATAGCGAATAAAATGTGTCGAAATTTGTAATGATGGCATTCGATAACTAATGATCATTCGAACGCAACATTGCGAGTTTTTACTCGTAAGCAAAGAAGCATTCGAAATATCGTTTTTTTTAGCAAACAGAAGAAAAAAGAAAATGTAAGTAAAAGAAATTGTTACTTACATTAAAAAAATATCATAATAATAATAATATAATTACGTTTAGGTCAAAAATAATTTTACGCATTCTTCCTTTGTGAGTCTAAAACCTCTTTTGAATCTAGAAAAATACATACATATGTATGTACATACATTAATACATATGTATGTATGTATGTATGCACATATGTACTTATTTATACTTATTCAATGTTTGTCAATTTTAGGGGTCGGAGGTGTCTCTTATGTCATTAATGTTTTCAATATCGTCAGAATCAGAAGACGATGAGTAAAAAAACATTTTTAATTTAGAATAATTTCTTTAAAAAATTTTGCTCAAGTAATTTTTTGCAGAACCATATGTTTTTTGTTTACATTTTCTTTCATTTTATTCAGTGTTGTAATACGTACTTATTTAAGTTTTTTATGAAAACTGAAGCAATCAATCGATTCGATTCGTATCGAGTATCATCATTAGAAAATTTTGCAATGTCGAAATAAATTTCGATTCGAAAACAATTTCGATCACGACTGCCAGAATTAGCCCCCTGATTGGATTCGAAGGAACGAATCTAAATTTAAAAACTTTCCACTTTATTTAAAAATATTGTTACAATAAACTAAAATTAAAGTTATTATTTAATACCAGAAAATAATTTCATAAAATTAAGATCATTTGTCTAATAATTATTGTAATGCAATTAAATAAACCATTACAAACATATTGTTATAATATACTGTTTTGAAAATTTGAATTTTTTTTCTTAAGTTTTTTTATATTCTTATTTGAGTATTTAATTTAATATGTCTGTAAGCAAACCCATGAATGGTTGAGTAAAGTATTCCTTTAATGACACAAACATAAATGCAACAATACATTTAATTTCATTTTCTTTACCATTTCATCTTAACAATATCCCAGCAAAAATATTCATTCATGCAAGTGCTGAACTAAAATTCTAATATCCAGACACCTCTTCACTTGCAGAATAGGATTTCTGTTCATTATTTTAACACTTTGCCATTGTAATCAAGTACTTAACACAATCGTTTATAACTAAGTTATCAATTTGCTACCACTAAAACTACATATTGACAAGTAAAGAATTTTATAATTCATTGCTATAATGATCGTAATAGTAAATAAGCAATGGTTTATATATATATTAGTCATTATTTGTATACTTGTAAGTAATTCAGATGGTAGGCAGTAATTGCCAAGTAATTACCAAGTTTTGCTGGGATATTTTTGTGTTTTGAATTCCTAAACATTTCTTTCCTAAATGCTGGTGCTTTAGATCCTATAGATACTTGTGCTGTGTGTACCTGCTGCTGTAGTGAGGTACTTAAGTTACTGATGGCTGTTAGTTTATTTATAAATAGTGCTATTATGATTATTATGTTGATTACTGACAATGCATAAACACACCTGAGCTCAGCAATTTTATTTACGTTCATTTCATTTTATATAATTTCTCCATTATATAAACAGGCAGCTCCATATACATACATACGTATTTATACATATATTTATGTAAACTATTACAACTTTTACCGTTTTTTTTTTTTTTTTGAAAATGTTAAAATCACTTATGTTTACATAAGTAAATAATATGACAACATTAAGTTTAACAACACAATAGTATTTGAATAAGAAAAAATAGAAAGATTCATCTAATTTAATAAGCTAAAAAAAGTTTGGAAAACATATCCTGTATGAAGTTGTAATAAAATAAAACACTTAAATAAATATTACTGGATGCTGGAATTTTTATTATATAATAGAATAAACTTTAAACATTATCTTTTTAAAAATAATTTCCTTCAAATATTGGCCGTGATTAGCGGAAGGGCTAGGTACAATATTTTTAAACATTGCTACCGGTATCTAACAAATTCCTAAGAAAGATTGTAATGTACACCGGCATATTGCCATCAATAAAGCTCTTAGGTAATATTGAAATGAAATATGTTATGTATTAGAGACTGATTTGAAAGAAAATGGTTTTGTGTGAAGCTTAAGTAGGACTGGGGAGCCATTAAGGAGCTAAATTCAGTCGGGCGGGGGATTCGTGTCCTTTTAAGTTCCAACTGTCTCAAATACATGTGTTACATAAAAAAATTGTTTTAGACTCCCTTTTATTTCAATTAACTAAAAAAAGATATCACTTTAGGCTGACAAAAAACTAACTCATCATTAAAATGCCCCTTGCTAATGGAAAAACAATTATTACTATTACAAATTGGTTTCTCCTGATAGGTTTGGAGTCCCCAGCCTCTCATTACCCTACCCTGCCATGGTTTTATAGGCTGCTCTAATTGTGTATAAAACCCCATATTCCATATCTACTTGATTATTCCCTCACCGAAAGAAAACTAATGGATTAATCTACCTTAAGACTATGAGAAATAGAAATTTCCAAAAAGATAAATTATTATGGAAAAAAAATCTTATTTGAGGATTGAAGTTCACGTTAGTTAACAGACACTTTAAGGATAATACACCTATGTTAAAAAAATCATATCCAAAAACAGTACGTTAAGTATTGCATACATGAATTAATTTTAGACATATGTTAATACCTGCAATACCATCACTCTCTCTTGTCTCTTTATAGTCAACGATGTATTATTAGTTGATTCAGATAGTTGGATATCTTAAAATGTTTTGTATATTTTTAATATAAAATTAAATTTTACTCTTATTAAAATAAATAGCCAAGACATTAAGCTTTAGTTTAGGGTATGATATGCAGGTATTATAATCACAGATTTATAAGTTCTGAAAAATTAAAAAAGAAGAATTATTTTTTCTTTAAATTATAATTTCCAAACTTTAGTATAAATATTTTGAAATCAAATTTCATACTTTCAATATTAATGTCATACATCAGCTGTGCTTAATTAGTTAAATACAAGATGTTCTCCTCTATAGTATACAGAACACCGGCTTTAAGTCAAAGAAAGAAATGCAGTTTTTAAGATATAGCTAAACATATTACAAACTTTTTTTATTTTACTCAGAATTTAAAACTCCGCTAGCGATAGAGTTTTGCAAATGATTTGAAAAAATGTCACTAAAACTGACTTATGTCAGAGGCTTTTTATACCCTTCACCTTCATGAGAAGGGTATATATAAGTTTGTCATTCCCTTTGTAATTTCCACAATTATATATATTCTGGATCCTTATAGATAGCCATGTCCGTCTGTCTGTCTGTCTATCTGTTGAAATCAATTTTATGAAGTCCCCAGACATCGTCGGGATCGAAATCTTCAATAATTCTGTCAGACATGCTTTCGAGAAAATTGCTATTTAAAATCAGCAAAATCTGTTCATAAATAACGGAGATATGAGCAAAAATCCGAGACAACCTCTGAAAATTTCATCAACAAAACTATCAAACAAAGTGTATAAATATTGTTCCGAACAACTTTATCAACAGACGGCGTGTTTATCGATATACAACTTGTTTAGCACTTGTAGTGGTTTTGATTTATAAACATTATTGTTATAAACTGTTATAAACATAGCAATATGACAACATTGAGTTTTAACGACTTTGGCTGAATATTCTAGACACGAATATTCTAGTATCTTAGTTTCGAACCTTCCACAAATTATGATTGCTGTATAAATAGACTAACACGGCCAAACAAATGAATCAGTGTTCTTAAACCGTAATATAAGTGTGTAAAAAGACAGGGGCCAAATTACCGCATTCGATATCGAGTAAAATTGATCGTAATTTTCTTATTTGAGATTATGGCATTCAATATCGAGCAAGAAATTTAGTACATTTTATCATAATTTCGATATCGAAATCATTTTTTGATACGATAGCTCATTCGATCACGAATGCGGTAATTTGGCCCCAGTATGTTATTTTTTTTAATTGTGTTTGTGTACATTTAAATAAAGACTCGTTATATTTTCTTCAAAGTACTTGACGCTTTTATTTTGCAATTAAAAAGAATCCGGTTTATTTAAAGGAAATAAACCACCGTTTTTAAAAGGTAAAAAACGTAATATAATATTATTATGCATCCACAACAAAGGTGAAGGGTATATAAGATACGGCATAGCCGAATATAGCACTGTTACTTGTTATGTATAAAATTCATACAATTTAAATTATTTACATTTAATGCTTTCACAAAATTTTTATTTTCACATTAAAATATATTTACGTATAAATTTGTATTATTTGCATTGTATAAATATATTCATGTATATATGTAGGTATGTGTATGGAGCTGCTTTAAATTATTTGATTTTATCATCGTGTGTTAAGCTAAAAGTTTTTTTTTTTGCATGATACTTTAAAAGGAATTTTGCTTCATAGAGTTTTACCAGCGTGTTTTAAGCTTTTTTGGAGAAGCCTGTTATTGTGTAGGCACGATGGAGCCAAATATTCTTTGTTGATAAAAAAATTTTTTAGTATAGGTCAATTTAACCCTGCTACTATGTTAGAAAAAAATTACACATGTTATGTTTGGGTCATATTTTAACTCCACATTTTTTTATTGAGAAAATTCAAATTTGTTTCGAAAATATTTTTAGGGCTTGTGATCAATGCAATATATCGTTGTTAGAGTGATTGTGTGTCGGTCTGATGGACAAACACGTTTTTTGCAAGTTATTCAATGTTAAATACGAATGGGTCATCAAAAGACCTTAAACGTAGTAGCAGGGTTAAAACATATTCCTATTTACTATGATGGTGTAGGGTATACAATTAAATCTTAAATATAAAACTGAAAATATCATTCTCATTTTTTTGCGATCACATTAATATTTTAGACGTTAACTTTAATTAACTTAACAACTAGAAAGATTCGTAGAAAGTTCAAACGAATAAATTTACCATAATACCATCAGTAGCAGACAGTAAGAATTAAAACAAAAGTTTCTTTTTTAAAAGCGTTTCTTCTTCACATCATTGAAAATAAAAACGCTCTTCTTAATATTTTTTCAACACATTAGATCACACATTTCTATAGATGGCAACTTTTTTTAATTTCCTTGCGAACGGGCGCAAAACGTATTTTACGATTATAAACAAAAAGTAAATGTTTACATACATACATATATGTAATATTTCCATAATGAAAATACTGCAGAAAATTAAAACTTTTTGATTTTTATTTATTAAAAAAAAAAAAATTTAAGTAATTCATTTTTTAAGTATAATTAAAACTTAAAATAAATTCCAGGCAATTCACATCAATTAAAAATGTAATAAAAAAAAAATAAATTTGCTGAAACTCTTTCACTAACTGCTTTGGAATTGTCTGTTTCATTATTTTCACAAATTTCTTTTTCAATATTAATTATTTTTTCAATTAATTGTTCTTTTTATTTTTGTATGCAACGTTTTAATTCACTTCTGCTGCTCTAAAAAAAACACTTTTTTTTACAAAAAATTACACGTACAGTGACCATGAACTTCCAATTGCAATTGACGCCAACACAAAATCAAAATAACTACTTAAAATAATTTTTGTTTCTTGTTGATTTTCTTTGGAATAACGACACAATTTTTTTCCACTAGCAAAAAAAAAATTGGGTTAGAGACATTAACATATCCATGTGTTAGAGAGTCAAAAGGCGAACTCTTGCATTACTTGTGGCAACTGTAGTAGTCAGTCGATTTTTCGTTAGGGAAATACCTAAAGATTTTAAGTCAATTTCTACTTTTTAAACTGCAGGGTATACAAACATATTTTTTTCTACATAACAAAAAGGTCATAAAAATTTCTGGGCTGCAAAAAGTTTACGTCTTCCTTAAAAGTTCATAGGTAATATTTATTTATTTGTCATATACATATGTGCTCTCTACTGCACTTAAGCCACCGCAAATAGCGAAAGATGAACAATAAACCAACAAAGAGCCAAATTAATATTGGTACTAAATCTACACAAGAACCATTGCATTAATGGCGTATGTTGTAATAGCAATTTTCTCTTATTTAATATTTCCTAGTATGTAGAGGTATGTAAATATTTTATGAGTTTGGAAGAACAATCATCATCAAAACTTTCTCTACCTTTATCTAGTAAATATGTAAATATGTATGTACGAGTATATGTTGTTTCAACTAAACTATATTAAGAAAACAAGGACAGCAACAAAAAAAAAACTAAATTTAAATATATTAATATTTTCACAAGTGACATAAAAACAAAAACAAAACAGCAATGAAATATGAAAACTTTCATAATAATTATCATAAAATTTAAAAAATTGCAAAATTTTGTAAGTTTCTTACGTGTAAAGAAAGTTTTGTTTGGCTTATTTTTGTTATTTTAAATGTGTAAAAAAGTTTTTATTATTTCTATTCAAAGAAACACACTTTTCATTTACAAATGCATGTCGTTGAAGGGCAAATATTTTATGCTATTGCTACAAACATTAAAGTCATACCCTTGTAATAATCTGAAAAGTTTTACTACTTTTCCTAAAAAACTTAAGGCATAAACTAAGTCTTTTATTATATAAAGTATGAAATTCATTAAAAATTTGCTGTAAAAAGATACCATTTGGTAATCTTTACGTAAATATACGCATGTATACTATAAGGGTTGGAGGCGTAAAATGCTTCATGTTCATTAAGGTACTGTGTCATATATGAGGATAGTAGTGACAAAAAAGAAATTGGCATTAGCTAGCAAAATACGCTGCCTGACAAGTCATAGTTACCGAGAAGATGAAATCAGAGATCTCAAGATACAGTTACCCCCTGGCCCACGATGTCGAACGATAACGTTCGCTTAGATAAGACTTGAGACACAAGCTTGATTGTGGAATAAACAAACTTGATTGAGTAAAAAATAGATACGATAAAAAGTTTGTATCTTAAGTCTTATCTAAGCGAACGTTATCGTTCGACATCGTGGGCCAGGGGATTAGTGTCATTAATATTGGGTATTACTAAAGATATATGTTCAACTGAATTATTTTAGGGAGAACCTTAGGACAATTAAAATAAAGTAACTATTTGAACGACTCTAAAACGCCCAGCTTACTGGAATTCTCATTTAAATTTTCTCTAGGAATATTTAAATATGACTCCTCATTCATAACTCCGTCAATAAAAACTAATTTTTCAACGCCATTAGTTCCCATACAACCCTACACCATAACACGTCCATATCCATGATTTACGGTTGGTCTTAGATTTTGCGTTTGTAGTTCCTCGTTTGGTTTCCAAAACACCATTACACGACCTTCGGATACAAATACCTTATATAAAATATACAGATTTTTATACAAGAAACTAACATCAGTTTCATTGAAAATAAAAGTTAACATTTATAATGACTTACTCTTTTTTGGAACACATTATATCTAAAAATTAATTAACTGATCACTATGTTATGAGCAAACTAAAATGCAAAATGTACAAATTCAACGTTTTTGCAATAAAAAATAACCTAATTTGACAAGTAAACAATTTTAAATAACGGTTTATACAAGAAGAGTAGCTAATTGGAGAGCAAATACTACCGCACCTTAAATGGGGCGATAGGATAATATGGGTTAAGCTCCATAAATCTTTTAAAAGTATTTCTATCGAGATAAAGTTTAACATACATAATACTTATATTCATAGACATCATGACACTAAATTTTGGGCTGATTGGTGCATAATAGGTCGTATCTCCCATATAGCCCACATTTCTAAAAAAAAATGTTTTATACATATACTGGGTGTAGGGTATTATATGGTCGGCCTTGACCGACTATACTTTCTAACTTGTTTTTTTATAAATACAAAAGAAAATTCCCACGTATGTTTTTAGTAAATCGAAAAAATATTATAAAAAACTGCAAATGTGCCATAAAATAAATCAATTGTACATCTTCATATCTGTATGTGGGTTTAATGTAATATTTCCCCAGTAGTTAGATTATAAAGCTTCAGTTGCTTCTACTACATAATATAATATCTTTCCATCCACACATTCTTCACATCTGTACAAAATTTACTGCCAAAAAGGATTAAACATTTCTTTAAGCTTCATATACAACTTAATTGTTTGAGCATAAGCTTTTCCAAATATTTTAAAGTCTAACCCTCTTATTCATAAACGATTATTAAATATAACAAACGTTTATTAAGACAGATTTGCATATAAAAATTTGCCTTATAAACGTTTGCTAAATTTAATAATCGTTCATGAATAAGGGGGTAACAATACCTGCCATGTTAAAAAAAAAAATGTTCAATAAATTTTATTTATTACATGAAAAACAGTCTACTAATAACACTTTTATTAAACATTCCATCAACACAACTGACGTTTAAGTTGTCGCATTTATAAACAATTTAATTTCCTTTTCCATTAACTAACCAATCCATACGAAATAAAAAAGCATATAATGTCGTTAAATAAAATAATTGCATTTATTTATCTTAATTTCCAAATTCGCCTGAATATTTTTACTTGAAATAAAAACAAGTGTTAAATATTCACTGATTTACACATTCTTTCATTCCTACTAACACGCAGCATACGAGTACATAAGCAAATATACAGAAAAACTTTAGCTTTGTTTAAGAACAATTTCTGATTTACTTTTCATTTTCGTAAGTTGTTTTTATTTAAAGCTTACTTAATTTAACCCTGCTGTTAGGTTAGAAAAAACTTACTATTCTTAGGTTAAGGGACCATTTGGTCCATATGCAATTTTCATGCAAAATAATGATTTTATTTAATTCATTGTAACTATTTTGGTTCAATAATTTCTAAAGTAAGTATTTGTCATATCCAAAACATCCTCTAAATATTTGACATGAATTTACATTCACTTGGTAATGAAAAAATAATTTTGGGATTTCCCATTTTTGCAATGAATTTACATTCACTTGTTCTTTTTTAATGTAAAAAATTGTTTTGGGATACCCTGTTTTTGATGTTTGTCATGAAGAAGCACAGATACGTGCAGTACTTGTTTCAGTTTGAAAGTTTCTTTGAATAGTCCGGAAGTGTTTTTGTTACGAAATGGCGCAGTCGAACGAAGAAGAGATACGTGAAATTCTAAATGAAGAAAGTGAATCTGATATTTCCGATTCGGAGACGGATTTAATTTCGGGCTGTTCATCTGAAACAGAAAGTGAACAGGAAACCATCTCAGTTGAAACTAGCTCCGTTGGTGGTCTTTTTGTTGCTAAAAACAACATGGAATGGAGAGCGACTCCATTACCTCAGTCGATCAACTCGATTTGCAGTGTCTAGATGCGATGACATGCTGTCCGCTTTTTTGTTGTTTTTCCGTCTCCAATAGAAATAATTGTCATTGAAAATACTAATAAGCACGGCAGGATCAAGTTTGGTGCCAAATGGACAGATATTGATGAAGACGCACTGAGCGCATATATAGCTGTGCTCATTCTTGCTGGAGTTTATCGGTATGTACATTCATGTTTTACTTATTTCTGAAATATATCAAATTTATCAATGACAGCGGAAAAAATGAGGATGTCCACGGTTTATTTGAAGAAAATTTTGGTCGCCCTATTTTCCAATCGATTATGTCTGAAGACATATTTCATAGGATTACAAGTGCTCTCCGTTTCGATGATGTTTTGAGTTGACGCCATAGTCCTAGTAGCGATAAATTTGCTCCTATTCGTGCACTGTGGGACTATTGGCAACAACTCCTTCCAATGTTTTACAATTGTATTGTAACCGTTGTATTTGCAAACATACTTGACATATCCGCTTTGAATGGGTACATACTATTTTCTGCAATCGATGTTTTACGGGCTCCAACTAAACTAAGGCTCATACGATGAAACGGACTAGATTACCTCAACAAGGGTTCTCAGCACAATTATTGGCAGAAATTCGTACAACATGCACAGTTTCAGGAGCTTCCTCAAATAATCCAACTTCTCATTCAAGGACTCGAAAGCGTGGAATTTGTAGTTGCTGCAAGTCGAATTTTGATATAAAATGTTCTATTTGCAGCAACTTTATTAGCAAAACTAACCGAAAAACATTGTGTTTATCTTGCAATGAAAAATATATTCAAACCAACTAATAAATTCTTATTTTTTTGAAAAAAATGTATAAAAATGTACTATGGACCAAATGGTCCTCTAACCTAAGATTCGTCATTTTCTATTTTTCTCAGTCCTGAATAAAGTTAGAAAATTTAATTTTCGCACATAACATTGTTTTATTAAAATACCCCATTAGCAGAAAAATTTAGTCAGTATATATCACCGTTCCAAAGTTACAAGGGAATACTAAAAAAAATTGGACCAAATGGCCCTAACCTAACAGCAGGGTTAATGTACATACATCAAATAAAACATAATTAAGAGAGTATATATGGGCAACACCGACCATATGATGTCAAGGATTTTTGAGAATTATTACTGTGGAGCTGACATCGCTAAAGAATTTACATGTGTCTAAAGGCAAATATTTGCCGAATAACTATTAAATACCATATACATGGTGAATTTCACGTCAAGTGACCAAATTTTAAAAATCGATGTCTTCCGATTTGTGCCAAATATTGAAAAATCCTATTCTTGAGTTAAAAGATAATTTTTTTGATCCCATTAAGCGATTATAAATGCCTTAAAGTAAATTGTATACGCTTTCTTTCGAGAAAAAAGGGCCCAAATTGTAAACAAAATTAAAAAAAAAATTTTAAAATTAAAAAAAAATATTTTTGAAATGATTGAAGAAATAACTATCTACAGTCCTTTGAACAATTTTTGCTAGGACCAATAGGTGAAAAGTTACACTCATTTAAAAAAACACTTGACGTGAAATTCACCATATATATATGAACTTATTTATTTATTTATTTAAAAAATATTTTCTTATTTAAGCCAAAGCACAACAAATATTTAATTTTAATTTATTTGATATTATTTCATCTTGCAAAACCCCTGTAAGAGTAAACAACGTCAAACAAATTTGTTCTAAAACAAATGGTTACACTTTTTTGAGTAAATATTTGCCATGTATGACCTTTGTACCTTTGGTCTCAGTAGAATTGACTCTTAGAGTCTAATTTATATTCTTGTCGCCATTCACAGAACATACTCTATAATTGGCCATCATTACACGCTATTTTTTGCATGGCTAATGTTTATTAACACTAAATTTTGATATATACAATATATCGCACCCTAAATAAAAAAGGGTCACAACTCAAACATTTTCAAAACTGACTTTTTTCCATAAATTAATTCAGAGTACACATCTGGAAAAATATAGTTTTTTATTTTTATGTTAAGTGTATTGCTTTTAAAATTGTAGTATTTTGAGTTGTGATCCTTTTGCATTTAGGATGCGATATATGTACTTACAGTTCTATGAAATATGTATCCAAAATAACACGATAATTCTATAAAGAGGAATTCCAAAAACTTTCTTTTTAGCTTTGAGGTCTGGATATAGGCTTCGTATTTGTATCATGATATATTCCAAACTGTTTTAAGTTATTATATATTTAATATCGTAAACACAGCGTTGGTCGTAAAGTTTACAAAGGCGACGGGACGACGGGACGAAAGGCCATTATTAAATCGCACTTAAAGTTGCATGTTCGACCATTATTTGGCATATAATAAACACAAGAACAAACGCATAAAATAATATTGTCTACCTATATTCGGGTAGGGTATAAACAACGCTAAAATTTACATAAAATACATAGATTTTCTACATATGTGCTCTTAAGTTTTAACCTGAGAGTGTGTAAGAACAACAATGTAAGAAGGGAATACAAAATAAAATAAATAGGGGAAGCTGTTAATGTAAAATTCTAACAATATGTAACACATTCATATGTACATACATACATACATACTCCTACATAGAAATAAGCAACAAAATAAAAACTCAACATTATAAATACGAGTACTTTTTAATTGTATTTGGTTTAATTTTTTTTAAATTTTCATCAACAAGATTTTTAAAAAGTAAGTACGTATGTATTTTTAACAATTATTTGTTTAAATTTAAGTTGAATGTTGTGAAAGTAATACATATGTATATGTAAATATATTTGAGCAGGAATGGAAACAAAGCTTTTGTGATTTTGTACAAATTATATATGTAATTAAAATGTACTTTTTAATTGTCCACGGTACCATTTATATTATTTATTGCATAATACTAATATAATGGAAAAACTTCTAATATTAACTTATATAACGAAAGTTGAAACAATTTTATAGTAGTTATAACGAACGACCAAATTGTCAACATTGACAATTATATCAGGCTATCAATAATGTTTTAAAAATGCATCGATCCCTATAGGAAATTGAGCTTGCGTATTGATTTCTCGTCAAAAGAAAAAAAAAACAATATTTCAGTTAATTGAATTGCTTTAAAAATTAAGCCCATATTTTGCATTTCTATGACTTTATAATGATAAATTTAATTCCCATCCCATTAAGCGATTATAAAGGCCTTAAAGTAAATTGTATAAGCTTTCTTTTGAGAAAAAAAGGCCCAAATTGAAAAAAATTAAAACAAAATTTTTAAAAATTAAAAAAAATATTTTTAAAATGATTGAAGAAATAGCTATCTACAGTCCTTTGAACAATTTTTGCTAGGACCAATATGTAAAAAGTTACACTCTTAAAAAAAAACAAACTGTATGACCAAAATTTATTAAAATGTCCAACTTTGACCCGTCTAACTCCGGCACTTCTGTCGCTGGCCTACTATCCACTAGTACCTTGGTGAAAATTTCATCCAAATCGGAAGACATCGATTTTTAAAATTGGGTCACCTGACGTGAAATTCACCATATATATATCAATGTTTCCCAGCAAGCATTTTAATAATAATTCTACAGAATAAGTTAAATTTTTTTTTAACTTAAATATTATATACATGTACCTACATATTTATTTTAGTTAATGAATACAGCATATATGTTTTCTTATTTGAAAATTAATAAATAATACTGAGTGTGTTTTTTGGTTTATATCATCCGTTTATTATATACTTTCAGGGTTTTATATTTAGTAAAACGCTGTTTTAAATTCACTATTGATATGCATATTTATGTGCAGAAATACTAAAAATATACAAACTATTAACTAATGCCATATATGGGCTAATCCGAAAATTTTTAAACCAAAGGCAGAAATTTAAAGTTGCCCAAAATCCAAATATGTGTTAATGGAATAATAGGATACATATTCAAGCTTCAAAATATATAAGCAATAAGAGTTTACGGTGCTTTGCTTGTTCTTGGCAGAGGCTAACCTAAACGTACCTCTTGCTTTCTTTTATTCTGGTAAAAAAGGGTATTTTTCATGGTCGAAAAAGTGAGCAAAACAGTCGTTTCAATATTTAGCGTTTAGCAAAACTTTAATTTGTTTTATTTAATAATAATTTAAGATAAAAATCATATTTGTAAGTTATCTAATATATATTAATAATTGGAACTAAAAATGGGTACACTGGAACGTCCGTAACGGAAAATAGGGTTTTTTAAATTTAACAGAATGAATTTTAATAATTTTGTTTTCCAAACTAGCTTTATAAACAGAGTTTTTTATGCACTTTAATCTGATGAAATAAAAGAAATACCTTTATTACACTTGTTTTTAAAAAATATATATGTCCGTAACGGCATGAAAATTTCCAAAAATTTTATTTTAATATTATGAGGTTGCAGTTAGTGTTTATAATGGATTTTCACCTGTTGAATCTGAATCTGGGGTTAAAATTGATCTAGGTTGCCGAGAATCCGAAAAACTTTACCTCAAAATAACAAAAAGTGTGTTTAAATAACATGCGTTCCCCCAAGATTTTTACAAATGAGCAAAAAAAAAAATATATCAATGGCGTTTTCTTAATTTACGTAGGTAAAAATTATGTCAGAACTACATATGACGAAATATCAAAGCATGGATAAATGTAAAAAATATTCCAGATCTTAACTCATATCATTATTTTTCGGGCTTTTCCAATGACAATACTATAAAAGTAGCTCGAACAGCTGGGTCTATTAAGCATAAGATACACTGTTAAACAGTTAAATAAACAAATTAATATAAGCTATTATAGGAGTATTGAAATATTCTATAATTTTTTTGTAACTAATAAATTAATAATTACAAGGTTAAAAAGATTTTTAAATACATGAATGTTTTTTATATACACAATTTGGTTCAATAGAAAAAGTGTAACGTCCGTAACGTAACGTCCGTAACAGACAAAAATTAAGATTTTTGTTTCACGGGACTAGTTAGCCTTTTTTTCTAAGCTGGATTGATATGGTCATATATTCCAATTAATTTTTTGTATTTGGACTTTTTTTTGTTTATTATGCAAAATTCCATTTTTTGTAACGTCCATAACGGAACTTTAAGCTAGCATTACTTTTTTTCAAAAACAGTTAACCTTTAAGTTTAAAACAAGTTTTAAAGAACTGCATTTTGCAAAAAATTTCATGAAAATATTCCAATGTGAATGCCAGCTGTGTCAATTTTAACTAGCAAATTTGCGTGCGAATGTAATGTCCGTAACGCAGGATTAGACCATATGCGCATGCTACATGATACAAATATTTCTTGCAAAATATTTTGCTATACAAAATATTTCCTGCAGCAACCAGAATAGAAAATAAAAATTGTTTATTTGCAATATTTTTACTACTAGAACACATGCATACTTTTGTTCGTTAAATAATTTTGATATTGCGTGTGTACAATATAAAAATATTATACGACAAAAACATAAACCATGCAAAGAAATTGCAACTTGAAAAGCAACAAACAGACAGAAATATGGCACATGCAAAATATAAACTGCCAAACGTAGGAAGTTGAAATACGAAATTGTGCAAAGTTAAAAATGCTTAAAACGAAAATGTGCATATATGAAATTTGTTCGTCGCATAAATAAAATATTTTCGCCACATATGTGACATATTTCCATCGCATATATGCAATGAGTTGAAAACTGGGCAAAAACTATGAACAAGAAAAAGTTTACAAACAATTTGGAGTTTAGACAAGTAATTAAAGGTCTAGTAATTTAATAATTTTCTATTTTCCAGTTAATCCATTCTTCTGTGCTGCACTAGTACTTTTATATCATAAAAATCAAATTGCTCGTTGCACAATTATTTTCTCTATTGTTTATTCTGTATTATTTATTTTGTATTCTGTAAATATTAGTCTTGGTTATATTTAAGTGTTGCATTTAAAAACACAAACATTGCATGTTAAATTATTAAATTTTGCAGAAATTTTTTCCTTTCTTTTCCCAGGGAGAAAATTTTCTAGGGCTTCCATTTGTAGGCCTTATTACAAACATGTTTATAGTATAAACTTTATACTTTCTATAAGATTTGATGCTCATTCCACTACGCCATCTTTTAGAAGGTATAAAAAATGTTTTGGAGAGTTAAATAGATGATATTTACAAGTACATCATGGACAACAAACATTGCTGATGACACCTTTGGCAGGGTAGAAAACGCATTCCAATATGCCAATTGTCTATAAAATTATAACTTTACAATGGTATTCTTCTAATTATTAATTATAAAAATGAACTCAAGCCGAAATAATAAGAATTTTTCGCTAATAGGAAATATTTTCCTTAATTAAATTATTAATTTGCCAGACCTTTCTTTAATTACGCATTACTTGGCTGACCTTCTAATTAACCTGCCTTCTATCAGGCACCTAACCCGTAGCAAGTAGGCAAGGCCTTGACAATGACATGGCCGCGTACAATTGAAACGATTTTACAAAATGGCTGGAAGTTCTTGTACTTGTAAAATATGGCCTTTTGAAAGGCCTCTTTATAAAATATTTTTCCCGCTGGGTTAGAAGACTGCGTGTTCTTGAATAATTGTGTTTTAAGCAACCTACTGGTTTTTTTTTATTTCCTATTCATTACCTTAGTTGTTATTTTCGTTCTTAATTTTCCATTCTTTTGAACCCTTTTATCCCTAATTAGTTTTTGATGTATTTTATTTCTTTCTACACCGTTCTTCTTTTTGTGTATATTATTACATTCATGCCGCATTATTACACACACACATATATACGCCCACAACGTTTTAATTTGTTACTTACATCTTTATTTACAAATATTGTGGATTCTTATTACAAATAACGCGAATAAAAAAGTAAAAAAAAATAATAAATCATTGATCAATCAAAATCGTTATTAAAAAAAATCATATAAAAAAATTTACAAAAAAAAAAAAACAATGGCGGATATTCAGAAATGATAACTAAGTTTAAACTTTTTTAAGAATCAACTTAAGTTATTCTTAGTTGATTACTTTCAGCACGAAAAGTTACAACTTAGTTATGGGTAAAGCTGTAACTAAATGTCAACTAACAAATACATTTAAAGAACAGCTGATTGAGTTTATTTCTTGTCGTCGATGATGTTAACATATTTGGCCACCAATTCTTTAAATGTAGTTTTTTCATCTGGCGCCCAATTTGAGTCTCTCTAAAATGCACAAAGCAATAAATAAATATTTTTTTCTAACAATAATAATAAACTTACCTCATTTTCTTTGCTAATTCTGTCCATTTTGACCAACAAAAAATTACAAAAAAAAAAGAAAACAAACTAGAGATTTTCGTCAACAAAAATCTACTAAATGCAGTGTTGCATTTCTTTTAACAGCTGAAAGCAGTTGCTTAGTTAGTTATGATTTGTGAATAAGATCTTTAACTATTTGTGAACTATTTTTTAGT
Source organism: Bellardia pandia (assembly GCA_916048285.2). NCBI lineage: Eukaryota > Metazoa > Arthropoda > Insecta > Diptera > Calliphoridae > Bellardia > Bellardia pandia. The sequence continues at coordinate 26,077,065 of OU696533.1, read as the reverse complement.
CTCTGTTTAATAAGTTTCGACTTTAGTTACGATTTCTGAGTATGCGCCAATATTATCTTAAATTATCCCCCTGGCCCACGATGTCCAACGATAACGTTCGCTTAGGTAAGACTTAAGACACACACTTTTTATCGTATCTATTTTTCACTCAATCAATTTTGTTTATTCCACAGTCAAGTTTGTGTCTTAAGTCTTATATAAGCGAACGTTATCGTTCGACATCGTGGGCCAGGTGGTATATTTTTTTATACTGCTATTCATTACTTTAATCAGACATAACATGGTGTAACTATACAAGGTGAGTGCAGTAGCACAGCTGACTGATTGCATATATGGCGAAAATATTTTATTTATTTTTAGTATAACTGCGGGAAATATTTGGCATTGATTAATAGTTTGTATATTTTTAGAAATATGTTTGAAGACAAAATCCGAATTTAACTAGCCCAGACAACAACCACAATTTCTAACATTGATAATGTTATATTCAACAGAGCACTGTTAAGAACTTTATAGTCATAATCAGTGATGAAAAATTCAATACTATTGTACTATTTTCAGTACTATTTCACAACAAAAATACCACAGTACATCCACATCATATTTAGTACTCTTTGTTTATTTTGCTTTGTTCCCTAAGATAATCTACAAAAGTAAACAGATGCATTAAGAATTAAAGTTGTTTGTGGTGCTATTTTGATCAATTTTTTAAATTTCTTATGTTTCGTACATTTTTGTAATTCTCATTTCTTGTTTGAGATTTTTTGTGTATCATATGACTTCAAACATATTGGCGAAAGATCTATTAATGATATGGCATTAATACTAATAAAATGCAGGCATGCTCATATGTTTATTATCTTAACCCACAACAAATAAAAATTTTTGAAACATATATTTTTACATAAAAATTAATTAATTTTTAGTTTGTTGTTATAATAGTTTTTTTTATTAAACTGAATTAATTTTATTTTTGAATTATTTTTAAATGGGTTTTTAGTTTTATTTTTGAATAAAAATATCTTTCCTAAAAAGTACCGAAATGTTGAAAAAAGTACTCTTTTTGTTGACGGTCAATGCCATTTAAATTTTTCATTTTTCCATCACTGGTCATAATACTTGAATGATAATACAAAAACAGATCTGCAATAATTTCAATAAAAAAGATAAAAAAAATAATTGCTGGCATAAATGTTCATAGTTGGACATCTGAAAACATATTGAAATCTTAGTAATTTCGATTTGAAAAATGTAATATATCTAGAGTCAGTTTGTGACCATTTTGGAAACTGGATGAATGGTGGTCCAAGGAGCACTTGTTCGAAGTGTAGTAATGGGAAATCTGAAATTATCTTGGGATCAGAGTAATTTGCGTTTGAAAAATTTATTATTTATTATACTTCGAACAATTATTCCTCGGACCACCACTACAGTGATGTATGCAGTGTAGTATGGCTACTATTCACCCAGTTTCCAAAATGGTCACACACCGTCTCTAGCTATATTACATTTTTCAAATCGAAATTACTAAGATGTCAATATTTTTTCAGATATCCTACAATTAGTTTTATGCCAACATTACTTTTGTGTTTTTGAAATTATTTCAGATACTCGTATATATTACGACTGTTAAGTGCTTAACAGTGCTCTGTTGACTGTAACATTATCAATGTTAAAAATTGTGGTTTGTGTCTGTGCTAGTTAAATTCGAATATATCTTCACACACATTTTTTAGTATGTTAAATATTATTTTCTTAAAATATTTTGACAGTTTTGCTATAAAATTATGATATATTTTCAAATACTGTTAATAATATAGCAGTAATTGTAAACTCTGTATACTACGATCAAATAAAGAAATATAAAAACGTTTGAGGTTTTGTTTTCCAACTATTTTGCAAAAAAAAAATCCAAATGGTGCTTGCAGCAGTAACAACTATTTATTTATTGTATAGGGTGTTTTTTTACAGGATTGTTTTTCGAAAAGAGATAAAACTGGCATTTTGTGGTCAAGTCTGGCAACTCTAATGTCATTTATGTTCAGTTTGGTTTGCCATTTCATCATGAACAGGTTGACAAAAGAACAACGCTTGCAAATCGTGCAAATTTATTACGAAAATAACGGTTCAGTTCGCGAAGTTTACCGCAAGCTCCGTCCATTTTATGGTCGACATAATCGTCCATCAGAGCAATTAATTCGGTTAACCATGGATCGTTTTCGCACTACGTTTACTCTATGTGATAATACGCATCCGCAGAGACGTCGAACAGTGCGCACCGAAGAAACAATTGCCGCTGTAGAGCAAAGTGTTGAAGAGGACCCGAATTAATGGAGACCGGTATAGAGCCATGATAACCGACTATTTTGTTCCCGAATTGGATGGCATGAATGTGGATGAGTTGTGGTTCCAACAAGACGGCGCTACATGCCACACAGCGCACGCCACAATCGATTTATTGAAGGAAACATTCGATGAGCGCATAATTTCGCGGAATGGACCTGTCAATTGGCCACCAAGATCGTGTGATTTGACACCATTTGATTATTTTCTTTGTGGATATGTAAAGTCGCTCGTCTACGCCAACAAACCAGAAACGTTAGGGGAATTGGAAGCCAACATTCGTGGCGTTATTGCCGACATACGGCCCCATATGCTCGAAAAAGTGGTTGAAAATTGGACCTGTAGAATTGGCTTTATTCGAGCCAGCCGCGGCGGCCACATGCCTGAAATCATATTTAAACATTAATGGCATAAAATTATCCTTCCAAAAAAGCCAAATTGATGGTCATTAAAACGATTTTCTTGTGTTTTATTTCAATTCGAAGTTCTATACCTCTCAAAAAAACACCCTATATATGAAACAAAATGTATGTGAGTTGAAATATATTTTAAAATTCTAAATACAAAAAAAAAAACCGTGCACATATTCTGTACCAAATACGTTTGCTGCCTCTATTTAGATGTCACCACTCTTCAGTAACGATTTGATCTTACATAGCTCTCAGTCATTATTAAAAATTTGCAATTGTTTGATGTGAAAGAAATAGAAAAATATATGAAACTTCCTAACAAAACTGTTTTTACTTATATAGGGTAGAGTATTGGCAGTTTACTCTTTCTTAAGGCCCAACCAGAATATATATAAACTGGCTTAAGCCAGCTTAAGCAACTGTGCGAATACATGTAAAACGTATGTGCAAACCATAATGTACTTAAAGAAACGTTTCGTTAAGTTTCATTTGCTTAAGCAAAGTGCCAAACTGAACGCACTTTCCGTACGGAATCATCTGTTTTTTGATTTCATTAAACAAAATAAAAAAAATTAGTATGCAAAATCAAGAAATAGATGATATTACTCATATCTCATCACTTTTTTATTATTTATTCAACAATTAGCAGTTTTTACTGTTTGCAAATTTTCAATAAAATAAAACATCAAATAAACAAATACAGAGCTGTAATTTTTTTACTTTTGAATACTCGAAAAAACATGCAACAAGGGTTACATGCATCATGTAAGTACATTATGGCCACCTAAAAGTCTTCTTAACTTTACTTATGCATTTGACAGACTTTTCGTTCATTTTTGACAGTTGCTTAAGCTAGCTTATGCACATTATGGTTGGGCAATGCCCAATGGGCATTTACTCGTTTTATAATAAATTACTTTACTAAACTTGAGAACTTGCAATATTTTCTTTAAAACCAGTTCAATTCTTTATTGTTTTGAAGAGACAAGCAAAATACTGTGAAAAAACTCAACACTATTGAAGTTGTTGACTATTTGCTTTGTTACAATTCAAAAATAAATTTATAATACAACAAAAAATTTTCTTTTAATTTACTAAAAAGTTGCCAGCAACTCGAGTTTTAAACAAATATTTAAAAATAAATTTCAATTTAATACATTTATTTCTTTACTGCGACTATTTTTTTAAAAATTAGATTTGTTGGATGGAATTCGTTTAATTCGTTATTTTAGTAAAATAAAAATGCCTATATTTCAAATATGTATATAAAATTGGCAATATGTAGCTTATGAATGTTTTATAGAATTTTCGAAAAGTTTCCTCGCAACAACTTTCCAAATAATTTGCGTTACCGTTAATTTCTCCTTGATCATATTTTAATATTGCACATAATTCTCTTTCGAAAGCCTCGGGCATATATTTAAAAATCTCAACTTGCATTAACATTATTTCTTTCTTATCACATTTAAGCGTTATGCTAATCGGCTCATGGTCTGATATATTTAACGCTGGATTAATTGTTATCGATACTCTATGGCTGTTTGGTATAACATTATCAATTATTGTTTTTTTCGACGAATTTGTAATTCTCGTGAATTGGTTAACAAGTTGTGTAAGACCATTGTCCTGTACTGCAATGGAAGGCTGGGCTTTCGTAGTAGTTGTATCGATCGGTCTTTGGACTTGGTTCGATGCTTAGCAGATCATAGTCCTTGACTCTCATATGATCTGTGCACTGCTGCGTTAGTACTATGCTTTTCGTTGTCCTGGGCTATGTTAATTGTACTTCGTCACGGACGGCAGGGATTAGATAGCCCAATCTCTTAAGCAAGGTGATCTTTACTGTGATCTTGCAGTCAAGTATTGAGAAATTGCAAATTGTGTGACCCTGGTAAGGCACACAAATTAGTCCTCCTATGAGGCTATTCCTGTGTTTTGGTAGGACACACAATGCGGTTGACGGGCCGAGTCCGTCCTGCGTTTGAGTGCACCGTGAAGATAAGCCATTTTGGCAGGTGCTTCACGTTAAACTTGAACACATTTGTCCTGTATTGCACTTTGAACTTTATTTTTGTAATAACTATTTTTCGACCAGTCAATATTGAAGTCACACATTATCAAAATATCACAGTTCTTTTCACATATTGCCTCGAGGGTTTGTTGAAATACAAAGCAGAATTCCGCTTCCCTTCCGCTAGGACATCGGTATCGGCCACCTTGTAGTAATAAATTATTATTTTCATATTGGGCCTCACACACTAAAATCCAGTAGTTGGAGATTATAATATTCTTAGTATATATATATGATGATATTTATATCAAAGTATAATCTTATCATAGAATTTTTTAACTGTCCACTCTTGTTTTTAATATATAATTACAACCCCCGTGCAGGTTGAATTTGAGTAGTTTGTCACTTGATTATATTTCACTAATGAAATTTCATTTTCCTCAATATTTTGGGTTAAATGTGTCTCAGATAATAGGGGAGAGGGGGCACCTTAGAACGCTTTTTGCTTTCAAGCCACATACAAATTTATATTTTTGAATTATTGACTTTTTACATAATTTAACTAATATATATGGAAATAAACTTTAGCTTAAGTCTACAAGTAACTTCGATTATAAAATCGAAGATAAAATAAAATTTGTTTCTTTAATCTATTACGAAACAGTCGTTGTCGTAAAAAGAAAATGACACTCATACACAGAAAAAAAATTCATCTTTTTTTTCAATTAAACCTTTAATTGATTTTAAAATAATTTTCAATTAAAATTTTAATTGATTCAATTACTTTTGCTGATTTTTCTGATATTTTCAATTAAATGTCAAATTTTTTTTTAATTGATACTATCATTTTGTTTAAAGGTCCGATTTCAATTTTTTAATGATTCCACAAATATTTTAGTTGAAACTCATTTTTATTTTTTTCTGTGTAATAAGGCTGCATATCTCCCATATAGCGCACATTTCTGAAAAACTGTTTTATACATATACTGGGTGTAGGGTATTATATGGTTGGGCTTGACCGACTATACTTTCTTACTTGTTTATTAATGTCTTTAATATTACTTAAACAACCTTTTTGCACATCTTCGAGATTTTTCATTCTCATTTCATATCGTTTTTTAATAGCTTTTAACAGTTGCTTTCATTTGCAACGCATTTCATTTCCAATCTTACATACAATGTGTATGTGGTATATCAGTATGACTATCACAGCATTGCCACTAACTTTATTATTCTGCTCTTGAATATTGTGGCTATCGGGTGTATTAAACAAGTTGAAAAAATAAACTGAAGGGATACACAACAAAATAAAATGCAGATACAGATACACACCTTGCATATTAATGATATTGCACTCGTGTGTATCCTTTAAAACGTCCATAAATACAGAAATGCACTCACATACATACATACGAGTATATATGTAAATGTTAAATTGTAGAAATATTCCACGTACGCATTTCTGTGATAAGATTCAGTTTTAAATCTGTGCCACCTGTTTTTTATGCGCTACAACAGAGTGGTTTACTGGTATATTTAGTTTTGGCAGGTGTATCCAACAGGTACCCTAAACAGTTAATACCTTGAATTGGAATACTACTTGGATATGTCCATGTAAAATTGTATATGAATCCAACTAGTCGTTTTCAAATGCCAGATTTATTTTCAAAAAAAAGCCGTATTTAAAATGATTAATGTTTTTAACATATCACCAGATTTTTAAAAACAGCTTTTGAAATACTGGCCTTTTTTCTATAAACACAAAAAATAGTGTTTATTATGCCCAAAAGTTGGACATAAACGACTCGATTTCATTGAAAGTATTTCAAATTAAGTAAAATTCGAGCATAAAATTAACTCTAATTTCGACTATGGTTTTCTAATCCAAACCAAAAAAAAAAAAAAATCCTAAAAAACGAACAAACTTCAACAATGATTTAATCAGCCATAACTGAAGTTTGTTTATACATATGTTCGGTTTTGTTTTGTTCCCATTTAGAATTTTATTGTTCATTTTTTTAAATTTAATTAAAATAAAACATCATCATCGTAATCATCCCTATGGCACCCTCATGTTTGCCCTTTTATATATTTTGGAAATCTTGTGATGATGCTGAATGTAAAAAAAATTTAAATATTTGCTGCATGAGAATGATTTTTGTTAGATAAACCAAAAAGATTTTTAAAAGTTTCGTTTTTATTTGTGCCTTAAAGAAATGATTAAGTCTTAAATTAGTTGCTGTGAAAAAAGGAGCAACTTTTATTAACTTTTTTTTTTCAAGTTGATAAACAGACAAATGGAACAAATTTATATAACAATGAACTTGATTTTAGTAGGAACAAAATGTGGGTCATAGAATTAGAATATTTTGTAGTTTATTATACACTGTATTAAAGATTCTACAATTTGCATTAAAATGTCGTTTGTATGGAGGTATGGAAATTAAAACTTAACCACAGGATTCTTAGTTGAATACAGTTTTCCTTTTACAATTAAATGGAGACAGGCTATCAGCAAAAAATATATTTATTGAAAATAGATTTAAACAACATAACCCGGTTGGAAATTTATTACTATTATTAAGGCAATTATTAAATAAGAAAGTTAAACAATTGTAGTTAAGTCTTTAGTCTCGTCTCATCGAACTGTTCGGACGTGTTATTTTTAGTGCGGTTGAATTTTCGGTGAAAAATCGTATTAGGTGAAAAAGTGTAAAAAGTTGAAATTAAACAAAAAAGTGAAAAAATAACTCGTAATAGGTAAAAATATAAAAAAAAACATTAAAAATCGCTTAAAAACTGTATGAGTGTTCCTCTCAGATGTAATTCTAAGAAAGAGCTTAGCTCGATTAAGAAAAACTAATTGGGTCCCTGAGGATGAATCCTTAAAAAAATTTCTGGAGAATTTTCTCACTACAAGAGCCGTAGAACGGCGTCGTTCCTGTTCGTCCAATATAGTGATTTCAACAGATGAGAAAACATCATCTTCATCAAATAGTGCAGTCAAACCCAAACACAAATAGGTATGGATAAATACGTCACAGTTCTTAAGCGACAGAGGAGCCCGACATCTGCTCAAGTGTCATCAAATTCAAAAGCTCCTAAGACCGTGAGTAATGATCAAAATAGGTTTGCTCTCCTCCAGACGGATGATCCAGAACTTCATAAGAAGACGTTTAAGCCCCCACCAATTTATCTGAGAGAGCCCACTTCCAGTAAATTGGTACAAGGAATTGTTTCGGCAATAAGTGAAAATTTGTTTAGCGTAACATCAATTAAACATGGAAATATCAGCGAAACCAAAATTCAAGTGAAAAATGAAGATGATTATCGAAAATTGTGCAACCAGTTGGAGAGGGAGAGTACGGATTTCTCTACCTACCAGCTGAAAAGCGCAAAAGGACTCCAAGTCGTTCTAAAGGGTATAGACCCAGATGTTGATCCTGCCGAGATAAAGACTAGCTTAATGGAAACAGGCTTCAAAATTAAGAGCATAACGAATATTAGAAATCGTCAAGAAACTGTCAAGAATTTGGTCATACCAAAGCGTACTGTAATTTGCCAACGGTTTGTGTTGCGTGTGGGGAGCTACATGCAACTGCTCAATGCGATAAGTCGAAAAAAGACCAGTTAGAGGAAAGCCTCCTCTGCGAAATCCGACTGGAGACTGGGCTAGAAATGATTCCGAGAAGGGGACTTTATTTGTTAATCATTTGAGAAAAGTGTTTACTATAAACAACTCAAATAATGCATCTGATTTGCCTCCACTCGTTATTAGACCTCCTGTACCTCTAAGACTTAGGTTTAATGATGTTCAAAGCGCTATTGGTACTCTGAATCTTAAAAAAGCTCCAGGTATGGATAAAATCAGCAACAAAATGCTTGTGGAGTTACCTCGTGTAGCTAAAAGAATTATCCTATTTATTTTTAATGCTATTTTACGCCTAGAATACTATCCTGCAGATTGGAAGGTATCTATGATTACCATGATTCCTAAGCCAGGGAAGGACCCCACTAAAGTAGAGTCATATAGGCCAATTAGTCTACTGCCGACAATTTCAAAACTGTTTGAAAAATTGTTATTGGCTAAGTTGATTCCAATTCTGAACGACACTCAATGTATCCCAAATCACCAATTCGGGTTCAGAGCTAAACACAGTACCATCGAGCAAACACACAGATTGGTAAATGTGATAAGACAGTCGTTTGAAGAGAAAAAATACTGCTCCGCCCTTTTCATTGATGTGTCGCAAGCGTTCGACAAAGTCTGGCATGAAGGTTTAATGCATAAAATTAAATTAACTCTGCCTGCTAACACCCACAAACTTATGAAAAGTTATTTATATGGTCGCAAATTTACAATCAAAGAAGGCGATTTTTTAAGCCCCGCTCAGCCAATTGAAGCAGGAGTACGCCAGGGTAGCATACTGGGTCCTACTTTATATTTGATTTATGCCTCCGACATGCCGTCAGACCCTAAAATCCATACGTCAACTTTTGCAGACGATACAGCCTTTATCAGCGTCCATCAGGACCACCAAGTTGCATCACAGAATTTGCAGAATTATGTTTATAAACTAGAGAATTGGCTAGAGCTTTGGAAAATCAGGGTTCACGAACAGAAATGTATTCATATAACTTTCACATTGCGAAAAGATACCTGCTCGTTCATCAGAATAAATAATCAAATTATCCCGCAACACAATGAAGTCAAATACCTCGGAATCCACCTCGATCGTCGTTTAACTTGGAAGTCTCATATCGACGCAAAACTTACCCAGATAAGATTAAAAGCAGTGCAACTTAATTGGCTAATCGGCAGAAATTCTACATTAAAGTTGGATTGCAAACTTTTGTTGTACAATGCAATTCTAAAGCCAATCTGGTGTTATGGAATTCAATTATGGGGTTCTGCCTCAGCATCCAACATTGAAAAAATTCAAAGGGGTCAAAATAAGATTCTACGTACAATTACTGCAGCTCCATGGTACGTTAAAAATTCTAGAATTCACAAAGATCTAGGCATTCCTTTGGTGAAAGTCGAACTTACAAAATACGCCTCAAAATATGTCAGCAAACTTGAACACCATCCAAACCCACTTGCACGAGACATCCTCAACTTTAGTGGCCACAATCGGTTGAGAAGGAGGGATACCCTTGCTTTAACTCAAGCGCAAAACAGATGACTGGATCAGTGGATGTAAATTTGTTGTAGTATTATAATATTTTGTCTAGCACTGGCTGGACTCATTATTTTCTTTCAGTATTAAGATTCGAAAACTTATTGTCATTTCATTTCTGAAGATTCAATAAATAAATGAAATGTATTAAAAAAAAAAATAATAATAAATTGATGCTCTGTTACAGAGTAATTAGATTTAATTTTAGTTTTTAAGATTCGAATACTTATTGTTAGGCCTAAGGAATTAATAATTAATAAAAAAAAAAATTATAAAAAAAACATGAAATAAATAGCTCCACACAAATATTTGTTTATGTTTCTATAACTCGTCAACTAATAGATATTTTTTAAATCTGTAAAAGCCAAATTATATTTTAATTGTTGCACAGGTCTTTAGCAATAATTTGGCTTTTACAGATTTAAAAAAATTCAATTAGACGATGAGTTATAGCCAAAATAAACCATTTAAACAATATGCTGAAAATCGGTATTTGACTGCAAAGTTTGAAGGTCGATTAAAAAAAAAACATTCGTACTAACATAAACAAACGCCGCGATACGAGTTTTCTAATTTAACCTCTATTTTCACCCCTCACTCACACAATCGACCCAACTTTTGCTAACCTGAATTTGTTTCACAGTGTAATTCAAACATTTATGATCATTAAACATCTATTTCGGAAGGACATTTGTATGGGGGCCAGGTGTAATAATGGACCGATTTCCATCAGTTTCAATTCCTTCCGTCTTTGGGCCGAAAGAATATCATGTAACAAATTTTATTGAAATATATATAAAATTGCGAGCTGTACTCTGCGCACAAGCTTTACATGAACAACCAGCCAGCAAGCCAGACAGACGGACGTACGGACATCGTTAAATCGACTCAGGAAGTGATGCTAAGTCGATCGGTATACTGTAAGGTGGTTGTTTGACCAATATTTATTAGCGTTACAAACATTAGCACTGATGAAATTTACCCTCCCCACTGTACGTATTTGCGTGATTATCGCAATCTCAATAGAATAAAATATAGCAAATTTACTCGTTCTTCTCCCTCTTTTTATTCAGCACTAAAAATGGGTGGTATATTGATTTTGTCATTCTGAACAATTGGATCTCTTGTGATTTTTTTTTTATCGATTTGGTTTTATTCGTTTACATTACCACTAACGAAATTATTTGGGTGTATTCAAGGCATATTGATTATAAAGTAACGGCAACATTACAATAAGTACAACAATACAAAAACAACATGGTTATTTGTTTTTGCTTTGAGCTCTTTGATGTCAAAAACAGTTGACTGAAAATTACAAACATTCGTTGTTTTTATTTGTATTTATTAAGGTCACTGATGGCAAACATGGTAGAATTGTACTCTTTTTGATACATTTTAAACACAGTTGGTACCGTGGTACTAACACGAGTCATATGGTACAATTTCAAAATACTGTTGCATCAAAATTTGGTATTTCAGATGAAACAGATAAATATCAGCCATTTCACAGAATTGAATTCCGTTTGGAAGTGGAATTATTTCCGTATTTTAATTCTAAAGAAAAAGTAAAACGAACAATTGATTTCATTCCGAACAAATGGAATTAATTCCAGTTCCGAACGGAATTAAATTCTGTGACATGGCTGCATATTATATAAGTTACAATTTGTCTAATAGTGCAAGCAAAAGAGATTTTATTAAATTTCATAAACATTTTGGAACTGATATCAATTTGATCTTTAAATAAGCATCTATAAGGCGATTATTACGACAATAAATTTTTGGTTGAATTATCGAACAATATGATTCTTTGACATATTCTTTTACATTAAATGATTTTGAGGCTGAATTCAAAAACTAAAGCTTAAAATGTAATTAATAATAATAGTTATTTTGGAAATATATATATTTACCAAGGTTAACTTATCGCAAATGACTCGATACTTCATAAATAAGAATATTTTTAGATAATCACAACAATTAACGCAATAATGTTGCTACAGTGGTAAAGTTTTATGATTATTCAACAAATATTAAAAATGGTACCATGGAGGTCTACAAAGTACATTTTATTTATACACTCAAAAAAAAAACATTAAGTAATTCGTACTTAAATCAATCGGTGTCAATAGTAGGGTAAGTACGAATTTTCTTATACCGATTACAAAATACTTCATTCATGTACGGATTCATCAACTCAAAAAAATCTTAATTTTAGCTCTCCTTAAAAATGGCTGAGATTGAATTAATCCCTAAATAAGCTCGATTGAAGAATTATAAACTAGATTTAAGCACGAATTCGTACATGATATAATCCAAAAATGAGACTGATTTAAGTATGTCCGAGTTGGAATTAATTTCAAAATGAGCTTGGTTCAAGAATTTTGAACTAGATTTAAGCTTTAATTTATATTTGATGTAATCCTAAAATCGGATTGATTTAAGAATGTCCGAGATATAATTATCTCGGTCGGCTAACTGCGGCTACCATATTATGAAGTAAGAACCAAGGCCTCGTCTGGTTATATATTGTTCGTTCGGAACAGATTATATCTGGATCGATACTCCCATTCTTACTTGCTGTATTGCAGGGAAAGGCAAACGATACTATTACATTTTGCAATTGTATTAGTAATATACTCTCTTCGCTCTCAACACAAATCGGTGTTGCCAGAAAACTTTCGTCACTTATCCCCAATTAAAAATTTAAAATCTCCAAAAATCTCTATTTTATTATTTGCGAAAAATTAGAAAATCAGTCAGGAAATTGCATGACATCTTCAACATTTATTTCATATGGGCAACATTTTATGCGTATTAAATTTAAAAATGTCCAGCAAAATCTTCTTTTTTACCCAACATTACATTGGCACCATCAGTGCATACAGAGGAAAGCTTACTCTTATCAGTAAAAGAAAGAACTTTCTCATAATAATAATTTAAAGAAAATAAAAAATTCATTTCATATTCATCACACATTTTTAAAAAAGTTGGGAAAATTTTTTTTCTGGCAACGCTGATTTTTAAATTACACAACCTGTGTGTTTGAATGCTCAAGCTAAACTCATTAAACTTTGTTTATTTCTCTACAATGCGTGTGCACACGTACGTAAGAGAAGAGTAAATGAAAAACGCGGCGCCCATGTCTTGCCTTTCGCTGCTGTATTGTGATATTCTTATATATCTTATATTAAAATTCACATAGACTATTTGAGAATTATAATAGTGAATTTTAATGTAGGAAGTGTGTGTTTTGCAACAACACGTTATATTAGCATTAGAGTTGTTTTTGTAACTACACGTTACAATATTGAGAGCAACTGAGAGAGTAAATTTTATTGCTCCAATTTTTTTTCAAAATATAAGTTTTTTTGTCTTAATTCAAGTAAAAATAAGTCTTAATTTTCGCTTTAAGGGGTATCTTTCTTGATTTAAAGTAAGAATTTCTTACCCAGTAAATTATAAAAAATGATTTTGAGAGCTTCTGAGAGAGTAAACTTAACTTCGCTCATTTCTTCTCTGGGATTGATTTAAGATTTTTGTTCTTAATTTAAGTAAAATATGTCTTAGTTTTCGTCTTAAGATTTATCTTCTTGATTTAAGAACAAACTTGACTTAATTTGAGAGTTTTTTTTATTTAAATCAAGAACACTATTCTTGTTTTAAGAAAATCTGCGCTTGATTTGTCAAATCAATCCCGATTTTTACTTATTTTAAGTATGAACTAGTAACAACGTACTTGAAAATTTCAGGCTAAAACTGAGAAAAATAAACTTAATTTTAGAATGTCATTTTTCTTTCTGTGTATAGTTGGTACGAAAAACAAAAACCCATTTTCCATCACTGATTCAGGTATGTGATGAAAATCGAAAACGAAAACAATAAAAATAAACAAATTTTGACACTTATGAGCAGTGCTGATATTCAGCCGGTTCGGACCGGTTCCCTCGAACCGGTTGTTAAAATTTTAAAAAAATTTTCCGTACCGGTTGTTGCATATTTACCCTTATCGTGAATAAAAATTCCACATGAAATTTGTTCCCTTTTATTTTTTAACATTGAATTTTAATAGAAAAAATCTGAAATGTGAACAAATGTCATGTGAATTTTTTATTCCCGATAGGGGTGATTATGTTTTTTGCTTTAACGGTTTTATATAATGTGTATTTATCAAGGTGATATAATCTCGGCAACAAACACAATATTGTTCAGTTGTTCATTGTCCAAACGTACAAACAAATGATTTTATTTTGGTCTTGCATTGGATTCTTGGATGATGATGTTTTCTATAGCGTTTTCTTCAATCTTTTGCGAAAAAAATAAAACAATTTTTTTTGACTTTTATTTTGCAAAATCAAAACTATTTTTTGTTAAAAACGTAACTTTTTTTTATTAAACGAAAGTTTAATCATTTCTTTCAAGAGGCTTGTAGTCTGTTACTGGGATGCGACTATAAAATTTTCGCTATTTTTATCAAAATTTGGCAAAAATATAATTTTTTTAAGCGAACCGGTTGTTAATTGTTTTGAATATCACCACTGCTTATGAGCATTTTGACAATTATAAATTTGTGAACATAAACAACGTTTGACATCATAAAGGAACCAAAAAAAAAAATCAGCTGTGGCTTCACTACTACCTTATAATCAGTATGTCTTGGGTGTATGTTTTTGAATTTTTTATGTTTATATTTCTTTTTTTTTTTTTTTTTTTGGAATTTTCGATAGTAGGCATGGTGTAACTATACAAGGTAAGTGCAGTAGCACAGCTGACTGACTTTATTTACAATTTTACATATGTCAAAATTAATATTTTTTCAAGTGATTTTGACAGTAGTACATTATTTTACACAAAAATTTGCACTCACCTTGTATGGTTACACCATGATAGTAGGAACAAGATTGTGGTGTTGAAAATTAATAAGAATGGTTATTGTGTGTGCATGAAAGGAAACAAAAAATAGACATAATAAATTGCTAAAAATCCTTTGGAAACAAGGAAGGCTCAAAGATCCTCTACATACATACATACATACATACATATATACATACATACATACTTACATAACTGTTATTTTAACAATTCAAATTGTTTTGTTTTATTATGGTTAGTTTATTTTTGGGTATATTTGGGAAATATTGTTTGCTAAAACTTTTCTTTGGTTTTTGTTTTTTTTTTATATAGATGTATGTATGTATGTCTTTCTGTTCAAGGACAAAATCGCATTTTATTGTCGTGTCAATTTTTGTGTTTGTCAAAAAAATGTTTTCAAAGCTAAAAAAAAGTTGCTTAATTTTCTTTTCAATAACAGATTGCAAGAAAAAAATTTAATTTAATACGTTTTGTTTGTGTGTTTTGTTTGTTTCTGCCTAGCTTGTTTGTGACAAGAAACCTAAATTCGGAGAATATTTGTAAATATTACAAAAATATAATTATACCTGCTTTAAATGGTGTCAAAAAAATGCCTGCAAAACAATGCAATATAAAAATAGACCCATTAGTTTTTTTTAAGGCAATTGTTGGGTATATTGGATTTTTTTTAAGGATGGTATTGTGTGTAAAGGGTTTACGGTTACTGTTTATTTATAAAATACTTTAATTATGTGCATGTAACAAATGACGGTAAAATTAATTTAAAAAATTACAGGAATACAGGAACATATATATTATTCAATTGGTGTATTTTAATTATTATAGAGGAAAATTACACAATGAAATTGCTCCCTTATACTATGTTTCCACGGTACATGCTTCGCTCTCTATTCATGCTTCACACCCCAATCATGAGCGCAACAACTTGTTTCACCATACAAAATTTTAAGAGCGAATCAAGTAGATTCATATTTATCTGCACTGACTGTAAAAATTTAATATTATTGTAAACAAAGCAAATTATTTTCTTGTTGCTGGAATTAAAGAAAGTAAATACGTACGAATGTACTAATTTCCACTCACTTTTTTTGCCCATTAAGAAAAATTATTTTCCACAAATTGTAAATTCTGTTTTTTTTTTATTCTGTTTGTTTATTAAATACAACTGTCAAATCAAATCAAGTTTATTAGTCATGTAAACATCATGATTCATAAACATGATTCAGACAGCGAAGCAGGTGATTCAAGTCGTCGTGAAAACATAGTATTAACCTCAGGAGGAATTAAATCAAAAAATTCAACAGGCAGACCAAAAAAGGTAACTTGGCGCATTAAAAGAAAAATCCTTAAAAAGTCACCTTAATTTAGAATTCTCAACCATGTAAAATTAAAACTTACAGACTTGATCTAAAAGTTCATTAATGAACATTATCCATATTTAAAAAGCTCTCTAACAAATATACTTCACTACGAATTACTTACTTATAACAATATATTTATTATTTAAAAAAAAGAAACTCACAGCCATGAGCGCTTGCAGACTTCGTTCAGATAATTTTCATTAAACTTGTTCTGCTCATTTCACATTTTGATTTAAAATCATAAATAGTTTTCTTAAAACAAAAATATTGAGCTAAATACAAAATGCTATCAAAATAGTTGTGCAATTCACAACTGATGTTGTAGTAGGAGTTGTACCTCGTAAGAATTTACAATAGTTGTACAAATATTGTTGATAATTTCTATATAAATATTTTGTACAATACCAACGACATTTTTACATATGTTTTTTGATTATTGTATGAATATTGAAAATATGTATATTAACATAAAAACTACTCATTTTGGTTTAAAGAAATAACCAAATGGCAACACTTAAATCATAAACTGATTGACACATTTAAAATAAGAAACTAAAATTAATAAACAAAACATTTTAATAATGGTTATTGTTGAAAATTTTACGGTATGTTAAATTTTGGAAAATATTCATATTTAATGTTTTGTATATTTGTTTTTAAAATATTTTACGAAATTGTGTTCACAATCAGATAGTTGTATCATACAATGTACAACATCACTTGTGAGGTTAAGGTTAACATCTATAATTATAAAATTAAAATAATTAGAAAAGATATTCATGCTTCAACATTTGTATAAAATAATACGTATTGTTAGTATTTATTTGGTTTTCATTATATATTAAATATATGTAAATGATTAATAAAAATTTTGGTAATATAAAGTAAGAGTAGGTAGGTAGGTAGATAGGAAGGCTAGTGTGAGTATGGTCCATTGCGATGCCTTAGATATGAAGAGAAGGTGAAATGAAAGCGAAAGTGAAAGACAAAAGGGAATAGCAAAATGCATAGAGATAAAGGAGAAGAGAGAAAAGAGAAAGAACCTGACCAAATCCTACTCGGACAAATGTCCTCCATTTGTGCGACCAGTAAGAGTAACCATATACAATTAATTCATATTAAGAATTTAGCATTTTGAGTTGAAGCAAATTGAACATAATTTTATGTACTCTTACTTCTCTTGATCATATTGTTTGTTTATACAAAAATGGTACAAAATATATGTATGCATATTTATATAATTTATAATTTTATATTCTAAAATGAAAGACTAAACTTTTATAAACTAAAAACTACAATATTTGTTTGGGAACAGTGCAGTCTAATAGTTAGGGTAAGATGTCATTTATGTTTGCCATTAGGGTGAGTCACAAATATATGACACCTTAATTCATTCCCAATTACTATCAACAACTTTGTTTCATATTTTTTTTTTCTAAAGTATCACTACTACATATTATGTAAAGCTACCTAATGTAAAATTCGACGTAGCGAGTTTTGGTCTTGTCTTTTAAATGATAATAACAAACCCCAACGATGAGCACAGCAGGTTTATTAGGAAAACCCGTTCTTTAGTGACTTGATGTTGGTAGGAAAAATCGTTACACCTTATAAAATTCTAAAGGTACACTCACACTTGGCAAATATTTGCCGAAAAGACATAACCACTAAATGAAATATGTATTTTTGAACTTGTTTATTTGTTAAAAAAAAAAAGTTCGTTTATAATTATTAAGGAGTTTCCTTCAGGCTAATTTGGTCAAATGTTTGTTTCCAAACGTAAATAAAAAACTTGTTCGATTTTTATTTTATTTTATTTACCCAACGTTTCGTTAGTTTTATTCTAACTTCTTCAGGGGTCTCGTTCTAAATAATAGCTTTGATGTTTTTTATTATTGGATATTAATTTTTATTATTAATTGGTTATTTAAATACAAAAAAAACGGGACATCACGAACAGAATTTTGGTATAAATAATCATATAATTAATAAAAAGTTTAATTTAAAGCTAATATCACAGAGGAGTATTGAAGTTGCGTGTTATCTTTGTCTTCTTTCGTATTCATTGTTGTTCTTATTTTTTGTTGTATGCGTAAACTCTCCAGTATATACCTTTTGTTTTCCTTCCTTTCTACAAGGTGTTTTGACATTTGTGTAGTAAACACATGCGAAATACACGTTAATAAACAATGTGTAGCGTCACATGCTCCATAACGCGGAATATTGCTGACTATTTATTTGACCAATAATCGGTCGGTGACTTTGGCACAAGGTGAATTTCGTCGCAGATTTCCTGGCCGTCCAACGCCTACTGTTGAAACACTGCGACGTTTAGCCGCTCACCTCGAAGAGGCTGGCACAACACGAGATGGTGCCAGGCGTGGCAGACCCCGGAATAGCTGTTCTGCAGAGAATATTACTGCTGTAGCCGAGGATGTCATGGAAGCGCCGTGGAGATCGACCAGACGACGTGCCACGCAAATGGGTATCAGTCGACGGTCTTTACAGCGAATTTTGGTACAAGATTTGAAGATGTTTCCGTACAAAGGCCAGACGGTGCATCAGCTGTTAGCTGCTGACCGCCAATCGCGTCTAACAGACGCTCAAGCCATCCTTAATCACCACCAAGAGGAAGATGATGTTTCATCAAAAATAATCATGAGTGATGAGGCCCATTTCCAGCTTAGCGGGTACGTAAATAAGCAAAATTTACGCTTCTGGGGCACTGAAAATACGCGTGCAACCCACGAAGAGCCATTACACCCGCTCAAAGTCACTGTATGGTGTGCTGTTTTCGCTGGAGGAGTCATCGTACCTTTTTTCTTCGAAGAAGTCGCGGGCCAAACGGTTACTGTGAATGGTGAGCGCTACAGAGCAATGATCAGCGAGTTCTTTTTGCCGCAACTTGATGAATTGGGATTGGAAAACATGTGGTTCCAACAGGACGGTGCAACGGTACACACTGCACTTGCCACAACCGATATGCTGAAGGATGCATTTCCCGGGCGTCTAATCTCCCGTTTTGGCGATTTACACTGGCCATCAAGTTTACTTTTGCGCCACCTTGTATATCCAATATTTTAACATTTTCAAAATCTGCCACATGATTACACTCTTTTACGTGCTGGGAAAGTGCCGTCGATATTTTTCCATTTCTTATATCTGTTTTATGTTCGTTGATTATTGTACCCAGCAGTGTTTTTGTGGTACCAATATACACCAAATTGCACATCTCCCCCTCGTTTCCATCACATTTGATTTCGTACACAACATTGTCCGTTTTTAATTTGTCCATCTTCGGTTTGTTATTCGTAAATAGCTGTCGCAATGTGCTGTTTGATTTGTATGCAATTGTTGCTGTGTCATCTGTTATTATTCCCTTTAATGTTTTCATCTCTGTGAGTTTTGGGATGAATGGTAAGTACACTGTAAAAATGTTTTGTTGTTTCTGATACGGAGTCTTGTTTTTCCCTTCTGTTTTTTTTTTTTTGTGTTTTTAGAGCTGAGTTTATTAGTTTGTTTATTATGACTATTGGATAGTCATTTATTTTTAATATGTTTCTGATCTTTTTCATATTCGTTTGTTTGTACTAATCCTCACTTATATCCAATACTTTCCCTATTAGGTTTCTCACTGTGTTTGTCTTCATTTTCATGGGTTGATTCGAATAATAATTGATTAATCTGCCTGAAGATGTGGGTTTTGTGTACCAATTTGTTCCAATTTTCCCAATTTCTCTAATTATGTTTACGCCTAGCTAAGGTAATCTTCCATCTTCGTTTATTTAGAACAAGATACAACAAATATTTAGTTATATTTTATTTGATGATGTTTGTTATCTTGCAAGACTCTTGTAAGAGTAAACTATGTCAAACAAATTTGTGCTAAAACAAGTGGTTACATTTCCATACGAATGTTTCTGCCTTCCCAGTTCCATGGCGAGTTAATTGTAAGTAAGTAATTTGTTAAAACTCCATGAAAATCTAACAAATGTTAAAAGTATTTTTTCTTTAAATACTATCAGCAGAAAATCTTCTGCTAAGTCAGCTTTAAAACTAAAAAAGTCACGGAAACTAAAGTCATTTTTAAATTTCTTATTTTTTATTACTAAAATGACTTTAAGCTTTTATTAACGTTACGAACGGAAAAAAGCTCCTAATGGATTTATAATGTATGAGATGTGCCCTTATTTTAAGTGCACGAACTAAAATTCCAGCAATAAAATTGAGTTTATGTGAACAAAGAAAATAAAGTAAATTTTATTATAACTTTTAGTTTACCGTGTTACGAATATAAAATTAACTGTCAACAAAATTAATAACATTACTTGTCGTCAATGTTTTGTTTTATTATCAACGATTTTTAATTAATTTGGTTCTATTGTTTTTGGCTAGAAAATGAACTTGTACTTGAACTTACTTAAAGTGATAGGTTGCATTTTCGTAACCAAAAAATGGCACAGTGTATGTCAGCATCCAAATGTTGCCACCGCCACAGTCGTAGTACGGTTTCGACCATCTGCCATCTTCATATTTAACCGCCAATGTATCATCTTCGATGCGTTCGTCAGTTTTGTTGGAATACAAATGAAATGCTGCAAGAGAAATGTGACAGAGTCAGTAAACTGTGAAAGAGTTTATTTTAACAAAGAAACTGATTGTGAATTTTAATGCAAACAATTTGCACTAATTGTGTAACTAATTTGTATTTAATGATAATTTGTGCAGGTAAGACACTACAAATATACCTGTTTGGTGTGCTTAAAAATCCAGTGTAAGAATTCATTAAATTTATCATTAATTAGTTCGAAAAGCAGCCTTAAATTATTATTATTTCGGGTTAATTATAAAACAATAAAAATATAAGTTAACTACACTCATATGTATATTACAGTGAGTTGAAAACTTACTGATTAATTGACCACTTAATATATACAAGCTTCTGAAGAAACTTGAAAATACCGCGGGTTTCGGGTACAAGATCAACAAATTTCAGCAGAAAATTTTTCATTGTAGTATTGCTAGAACATTGAAACACAAACCATGATACGGCGAGGCAGCAGTAAATTAATAGTGTAGGTTAACCTACTGTCACAGATAAGCTCATCACCCTCCCCTGTATACGGTAGACTAACCCCAAAATAGACTTCTAAGTAGTAGCTTGAGAGTTGTTGTGTGGACGATTTGTGTTGAATTCCAACTTGAAAGTGGTTTTTATAAAGGATTTATGCCCATCTAAGTAATTTTGGGAACAGGACTTTACGGCTTTTCTATAGATATTTATATACCATAAAGCCATATTCCGGGAACACATTTGTATGGGGGCTATGAGAAATCGTGTACCGATTCCTAAAATTTTCAACAGAACTTGTCCTTTTATAAAATAAATAAAGTATGCAAAATTTCATACATTTATCAGCATTATATTTGAAGAAAATAGCAAAAAAATATCTGAAATATATCGAGGTAGTCTGAAAGTTTAATCTATAACTCAGATCCTACTGGACCGATTTTTCCCATTTGCAAAACCAAACATTTCGGTGGATCAAATAATGTTTGGTAAAAATTTCATTGTTCTATTTTTTTTTTACAGAAGGACGGATATGGCTACATCATCCTAGAATCTTATAACGACCCAGATTATATAGGATTTTTGGTTCTATGGCCATGTTATAAATATATATCTAACATTTTAGTTGGGACCTTCTAATATTTTATTTAATTAGCTTTATTTTAACAAATTTAGACTATTGTTTAATTATATAATTATAATATCTACCTTTAAAAATGGCATGCATACATATTTATTTCCACAAATATTTTAATTCTGCCCCAGATACTGCAAAATAAATGGTAACAAACATGTGGCTTCTGAAATACTTGAAATTTGATTCGTTAATATCTGCCTGCAAAACGAATAATGTTGGAAAAAATTCCAGGATTTTATTGACAAGGCACAGTTTCAGACTTGGTTTTCGCTCCATTGATATCGTTTGTCCATTCACCTTTTAGTAAATAGTCTATTAGCAAAAATAGCATTGTTAATACATACATGCGAGTATATTACCAATGCATTTGTATATTATGTTTAATTTAATTTAAAAACCCCTTTTAAATATAAACTTTTCAACATAATACCAACATCCGGTTGCTGCATTCAGCATCTGTTTCATGCCACATACTGTTGCGCAATAAAACTAATTACAAAATTTAATTTTCAGGTGTTTAACCAAAAACTACTTTATACGGTGAATAATATTTTTTTTAATTAATTAACCGCTAAATAAAGGTGGTGGCCAAAAAAAAAAAAAAAAAAAAGTTGCTGTGGTTATACTTTACAAGTGTTTCTTTTCAGTAAAGCTGATTAAATGAAAAATTAAATTTATTACCAACTGACTGTTATGTTGTTTGCTACAGACCTTTTTGCAATAAAACGCAAACAACATTTTACACATTTAAATATCATTGAGCCAACAGCAGTAAGGTAATAGTATTTTATTACAACTTTGTAAATATACAACTATACAACTATAGTTGTTGTATGAAGCTACAATTAATATGAGACCTTTTTGTTTGGCTTATGGCCAGCGGTCTTAAGTGTGAAATTTGTTTGCACTTTAAAGGTTGAGAAGTGTATATTTTACTTATTTTATTATAGCAACACCTCCCTTATTATTTTAGAATATTGCTTCAAGTTATTTTCTGCTGCTGGCCATGAACACAAATGCTGGCAGATAATATTTTTTTGTTTATCATTTTGATTTAAATATATATGCGTGTTATGTTTCAATTTAAGTAATTTTAGGCAAACATTTTTTGTTACCAAGTTAAATGTTTAATTCAAAAAGTGGTGGAGCATAGTAAAAGTTTATTTCAAATGAGTTCAAGAGGTTGTTATATTTAGTTGTTCTCAATAACACAATGGTGTAATTACACAAGGTGAGTGCAAATCGATAATAAATACAATACAATACAGACAAAACAGACATTTTGTTTGTGTGCAAAAACACTTGACAAAGTGTTACTTTTGGCATAAGTAAATTGTAAACAAAGCCAGTGATGTATACTCGTAGTTACATCATGGGTAACACTTAGAAAAATTCATTTAAAAACAAGTTAGAGTGCTATATTCGGCTGTGCCTTCAGTAAAAATAATTTAATGAAAATTAAATTTAATAAACTCGAGCCTGACTAAAGAAATATCAAAAATTTTAAATTAACAGTTCGACTAAAAATAATAATTTTCTAGAATCTTTATCAGTTATCACAAAATTCATCTTGAGCACTCATACGTATGAGCATTTTTTCCTACGTAAAATTACTTAAATATTTCTCATACGTCCTGATGAAATTTATTATGATCTGCTAATGACTTACGTTCATAAATATTTCCACATTTTTTAACTATGTACTTTGTCGGTAGAAACTTTTTGTATTCATTTCATGTCAGACAAACTATTTGGTATTCAATTCGTTAAATTGCATTTTAATTAAAACTAATTAGCAAATAACTACCAACTGTTGGCTGTAGTCATTAAGCAGTGGCAAGGAAAGAAGTTAAAATTTAATAAATGAGAAGACAATAAGAAACAGAAAATACAATATTATTCATTTTTTATAAAAAAAAAAAACTCTCATATTCTTAAATCCAATTAGTTTTAAAAACTTCGTCATTTATCATTTGATTACATTAAATTGGTAATGCATTTAGTTGCTGTATATAAAAATACCTTCGAATTTATCCCTTAACCAATAATAATAATATATAGACAATATTTACCGAATACTTTTTTAGATTTACCTCTAAATCTAAAGCTGATTTATATGCAATACAATATTAAAGATCCAGAAACCATATTTATTTAAATTTTTAATAAATTTAAATTTTTTATTATTTTTTGGAGTTATCGAAAATATTTGCAACACTTGCAACTTAAACAAAAATCTCTAGGGAAATCTGATAATAAAACTAAACTGACTTTTAAAGAAAATTGTCAAAACTAATATGTATAAATGGGGCTGGATTGTCAATACCTGAACAAAATTTTTTATAACAAAACGAGAAATATAATATTAAAGACAGTAATGTTCAGCCAGGGTTGCAACTTCGTGGGCACTTTTCCATTTTCTTTCCATTTTAAAATTTTCGTTTTTCAACGCTTTCGAAGATTCGTCAAAGATGACTGAATTTATGTGGAATGTGTTGGATGATAAAGAAACTAAGGCATTTAATACATTATTTCAATCGGAAAAACCAATTCTGTACAAACTAAAAAATAAAGTATTACGTGTATTAAAAACAATTTGGTCAAATTATATCAACACTTATATTTTGAAATCTCGAATCATTTGGGAAATTAATAATGCAGATAAAATGTATTGGTATTTCGGCATATGAGTCTTTGCCATTCTGTTCAAAAACTGAAAGGACAGTTATACTTAAAAACTGAAGAGAATTTTATATTGAAGTAGTTACCCAAATAAAATCAAGATTTGTTTTCAGCGACGAAATTAATACAATTTTAGATTTTGTTGATCAACATCTTTTTAAGAAAAGATTTCCATCGTTTAATATATATATATACAAAAGCTTGATAATGGTTGGCGCCTGCATGGGCTCTTAGATTTCTATAAATATAAGCTTCATAGTGATTTAGAATCTGAAGTTTATTGGGCAAACTAAAAAGTAATCTGGGGGTAGATATGTTTCCAATGTTAGAAAAAGTACTAAATTTTATTATTATTTTGCAAATGCAAATGCTTAAGAAATTTTTTTTTTAAAAATTTAACAAAAATATTTTTGGAATGATTGAAGAAATAGCTATCTAAAGACCTTTGGACAATTTTTGCTACGACCAATAGGTGAAAAGTTACACTCATTAAAAAAAAAAACCCTGTATGACCAAAATTGACCAAAATGTCCAAATTTGACCCCCTCTAACTCCGGCACTTCTGGACTGATAGAGCTGAAAATTTGTGTCTGGCCTACTATCAAATAGTACTAATCTTGGTGCAAATTTTATCCAAATCGGAAGACATCGGTTTTTAAAATTGGGTCACTTGACGTGAAATTGACCATATACATAAATTATTCGGTCCAAATTTATGACGATCGGTCCATTATTAGGTGTCGCTTCCGTATAGGGCCCACTTTTGAAAATCACTTTAAAGAGCATAACTTTCGTAAAAATAATGGGGCCAAATTACCGCATTCGTGATCGAATGAGCTATCGTATCGAATTCCATAATCTCAAATAAGAAAACTACGATAAATTTTACTCGATATCGAATGCGGTAATGGTATTCACATTTAATTCAACACAAATAAGTTTCATATATGCAGAAATGATGACACCTAATTTTATAATGGTCGGTCCGTGATTAGTGGAAACTCCGAAGATCCTCTCCGTAATTCATTTTAACCTCACTTTAATCTTTTTTAAGTATATACATACGTATATCGAGATAAAGTTTAACACACATAATATTTATATTCACAGAAGTCATGACACTAAATTTTTGTATGATCAGTTCATAGTCTGATCATACAAATTATGATTATGATGATCAGACTTTATCAAAAGCTTGAGAAAAGTCTGTAAAAAAAATGGACCTGCAACCTCCACAAAGTCACTTGGATGGTTTTTCGTTTTCTCTGTATAAACCATATATGAGCTTGTTAAATGATTCCAAGTTTAGTTGTAAACAACATCTGTGATCACATCTAGTGATATATGTATAAAAATATAATAGATTATTAGAGAAAATTCTTAATTAATAACTCGAAGAATACTATTGTGAAAACTATATTTTTCTAGACAAATGCCACACATTTACAAAAACTACATATCGCAGTCTGTTTGGCCCTGATTGCATTTGAAGATGATTGTTTCTACCGCTTTTTTATACAATATCTGCTCACATTTGATTGTCTACTATTTTGCTCGTTCTTTGTTTGCCTTCACAAGTATTTTGATACTTCTTATAATATTCTTGATTTGGGTTAAATATGTATTTGTTTTGAATTGAGGGTCTTAATGATGTTGATAAACAACAATAGAAGCCAACAAATAATTATTAGAATGACGCAAATAATTATATCATAATTTCAATTATTTATAGTATTCACATGTTTATTTAATTTAATTTACTGTTTATTGTTTAAGCAAGTGGTATATATAGTTTTATTATTGCAATTAATATTATGCAATATGATTGAAGTTTTTATAGGCAGCCAAATTACTTCGCAAGGAAATAAATATATGAATTTGTTGTGCCCCTCTGTACAATTGGGACTACACTAATACTTATTCATAGACGTATACATTTACATATAAGGATATACATATATACAAATGCACATGTGTGTAATCATATTGCAGTTTGTGTATGGGTGTTCTTTTTTTTATTTGCCATACAACACAACTCAGAATATTCAATATTTAATACTCAATACTGTTAAAGCAATAGCAGTATAATTTAAAATCTTCTATTGAAATCAACAATAAATAAAGGTAAATATATATAAATAGCTACAAGTGGATATTTTTGCAATAATTCCAAAAGGATTTGAAGTATTTGCAAGAGATTTATGTACATATATTGAATATAAAATTTTGTGGGTCAAATCTGTAAACATTTGAAATTAGAAATTATTAAGAGGATGTGTTGATATTAATTAGAGCATTGCATAATATTCATTTTACACTTATGAGTTTATAAGTGCATAAAATATAAATTCTTAAAATGTTTTTGTTGCTCTTTAATTTTTGAAAATATGTATTTAATTGCTGCATTGAAATGACACTTTAGCAAATAAGTAATTTACATTTTTAATTACATTCTCTCACTCTGCACAGAAAATGTTTAGAACGAATATTTAATGCTAATTTATTTTTTTCAACAATTAGATCACTTTAAAAGGTAGATGTTTAGAATGAAAGATACACAACTAAATACGAGTAAAAAAACTTCACGCATCACATGCAACTTAGTCCCCGTTTACACAGTCGAACTTTCTACGTTCCTGATAGCTCCAATAATAATTCGCGGCTTAACATGTAAAGGCTCTAAGTCCATATTTTACAATATTACAGGAGAGACAATAAACAATCAAACTTTTTTTTAAATAAATATTTTTGAAATCTGTAAATGCAATTTGTTTTTGTATTTTTCTTTGTTTTTTATTTGCGTAAAAGCAAAATGAAAAAATAAGTATTTGCCTAGAAAAAAGTTTTTTGAACTTAGAGCTTTATCTGTTGCTTAGTTTGAATGTTTTCATGAACTTAGATCTTTTTCTTAAAACTTGTCTCTACTTTTCGAGAAACTTTGAACCACCAGTCACTGGTTAAAAGATTAATGTTTGTCTGTGGGCTAGCAGGCACCGTAGTGGTGCAAGGGGTCAGAACGCAAAAATAATTCTGATGAGAGAAAGTGGTGTTTCTCGAAACATATGTTAATTAAACCAACAACCCAGGTTCGAATCCCAGTTAAGAAAAATTATCAAAAATAAAATTTTTTTCAAGTTGTAAAACAATTCCTACTTCAGTAAAAATAATTTAATGAAAATTAAATTTAATGAACTCAAAGCCTAACTAAATAAATATCAAAAATTATTATTTTAATTTAATTAAAACAAAAATTATTCAGTCTTATTTCATAGCTGTTATAAAAAAGTAATATTAATTTAAATTTTTAATGGATTTTAAAGTTAGATAACTGGCGACGACTATTTTTATTCGCATGGCAAATCGTCATAAATTTGATGGTGTTTTGTAGGCAAAGTGGATTTTAGATATTGTAAGTCTGCGAACTTTCTAGTATTTATTTTTCTTCTTTCTTGATGAAGTTGGTGTAAATCCGACCACTCTGGTACGACTACATATTCATTTATTTTTTGGTGGAGATTTTTTCATTCATCCGGAAATCTAAGTTTGAAATTAATTTCATCATTTGGTGTGTATAGTGTTCCTAGAATGTCCTTCACTTTGGAATCACCTTTTCCACGGCCAGGGCGAATATTTTTACAAAATTGTATTTTGTTAAATTTTTTAAAAAATGAATGATCCAAATAAGTAACATCATGACGATTAATGTCCTGACTGTCAATGATGTTGATACTCAAAACAACAAGAGTGTAGCCAATGAGAAATAATATTATGTCCATTGGTTGGACTCTCAGACTATTCCGCGCGAAACAGTTGATATGTCAACATTAGAAGAAGTGAGATATTAAACAAAGATGTGATAAATTGGACTTAGTACTGAATTACAGAATTTTAGAAAAGATTATATTCAAGCTACTTCCATTTTAATAGAAGATATACACGGTCCATTTGTATTATCTGCAGTCTTCTGCCCGCCGAAACATAATAACACAAAAATTGAATATCTTGAACTCCTTAAATCTCTTGGGAATCGGTTTATAGTGGGTGGTGATTTTAACTCCAAAAATACAGTTTGGGGATCTCGATTAACACTATCGAAAGGAAAAAATTTACTAGAGGCAATAAATGAATTCAAATGCAAATTTATAAGTACTGGAGAGCCTACTTACTGGCCTACAAACATTCACAAAAAACCAGATCTCTTAGACTTTTTTATTACCAAGAATATAAGACATGATTATCTAAATATAAAATCATGCTTTGAATTATCTTCTGACCACTCTCCAGTGGTACTTATATACCAAACCGATGTACTTCTACCCAATCAAAATAAATTTATATACAACAAGAAAACCGACTGGGATTGTTTCAGAGAAATCTTAGAGACAAAACTCGAGACAAATATATCGCTAAAAACCGAAGAAGAATTGGATAATTCTATAACTTTTTTCAATGATACGCTTATAAACGCGGTTAGTGATTCTACTCCATCCAGAACACACACAGTAGATAAATTCAGTATCCCACCTCACATCCAAGAGAAAATAAAAGCCAAACGAAGATTAAGAAAAAGATGGCAAACTACAAGATCAATTCAGGACAAAACCCACCTTAATAGGCTCACAAAAGATCTCAAAAACTTGCTAAAGAAGGACAAAGAAGATAAACTACAAAGATATCTTACTAACCTTGGCTCATCAGCTACAACAAATTACTCGCTCTGGAAAGCAACCAAAAAAATAAATAATGGAATTTTACATCAGCCGCCGATCCAAAAACCTGATCTCACATGGGCCCGCACAAATGAAGAAAAAGCTAATGTTCTTGCAGATCATTTTTCTAAAACCTTTACAAATCCAATGGACGAAAAGGATATAACTCTCCAAAGTTTTCCAAACAGCTCTTCCAACTCTCATATCAGAAGAATTTCAATTAATGAAATTAAAAAAATTATAAAAACAACAAAAGATAATAAATCTCCTGGTTATGATCAGATCACCCGAAAACTACTAAAAGAATTGCCGAATAAGGCCCTAGTCTATTTAAGAAATTTATTTAATTCAGTTATAGATATTAAATATTTCCCAAAAGTATGGAAAGTCGCTGAGATAATCGCTATTCCTAAACCAAACAAAGATGCCTCAAAAACAACATCTTACAGGCCAATTAGCCTTCTGCCACTGCTGTCAAAGATCTTCGAAAAACTCTTCTATGAACGTATTGAACCAATTCTTCTAGAAAGACAACTCATCCCCAAACACCAATTTGGATTTAGGCGAAAGTTCTCTACTATACAACAAATTCATAGAGTAACAAATAAAATATCGTCTGATATTGACAAAAAAACTTTTGCGTTGCAACATACCTCGACGTTGCAAAGGCGTTTGATAGCGTATGGCACAAAGGTCTTCTTCATAAACTAAAAAATCAATTGCCAAAAGAATTCTTCTTAATACTACAAAACTACCTACAAAACCGAAGATTCTATGTTAAATATAAAGACGAGTATTCAAAAATACTTTCTATAAAAGCTGGAGTACCTCAAGGTAGTGTC
This sequence comes from Bellardia pandia, assembly GCA_916048285.2. Lineage (NCBI taxonomy): Eukaryota > Metazoa > Arthropoda > Insecta > Diptera > Calliphoridae > Bellardia > Bellardia pandia. The sequence goes on along the minus strand of OU696533.1, from coordinate 26,046,947 downwards.
CTCGGACCAATGCTTTACCTCCTGTTTACATCAGATATTCCAACTCCTACAACAAATAACAATATGATAGCAACATTTGCTGACGACACTGTTCTACTATCATCACACGCAAACATCAAATGGGCTATGCAAAACTTACAACAACTGCTCAATAATACAATGAATTGGTTCCGTAGTTGGGGAATTCAAGTAAACAGTGATAAAACAATTCAAGTAATCTACACTAATAGAAAGATAACAAACTTTCAACCTATCCAAATAAATACTCTACCAATTCTTATGGATACAAAGGCGAAGTATCTTGGCATTATAATTGACTCAAAACTTAACTGGAAAGATCACATCACTCAAAAGAAAAAAGAAATAAACAACAGGTTTAGACAATTATTTTAGGGAGAGAATCTAAACTAACAACTCAAAGCAAACTACTTATATACAACACAATTATAGCGCCAATTTGGAAGTACGGGGTAGAAATATGGGGTACAGCTAGCACAACAAACTTAAAAATTATTCAACGAGTTCAATCTAAAATATTGCGAACTATTGTCAACGCAGAATGGTATATTAGAGATGAGGACATACATCGAGATCTAAACGTCAAAACAATAAAAGAAATTATCCGTATCAGCAGCATTAAACATACAACTCGTTTAACACAACATTCCAACATGGAACTCAGACAGTTGCCGGCAAACGAAATCCTGGCACCTAGAAGACTTAAACGGTATACACCTTCAGATCTAGCTGAGCGATACTAAAAAATTTATATATTACTTATCATTCAATAATTCGATTTAAGTTATCTTAGGTACTGATTTAAGATAATTATCATCCCACCTCTGTAAATTAAATTACTTATTGTCATCTTGTTGACAGGTGTAATAATAAAGGGAAGTTAAAAAAAAAAAAAAAAAAAAATTGGACTTAGCGCCTTTACTCATCACTACAAAACAACAACAACAAATGAAATAACTGTATTTTTTTTTTGTTATCGATGTATTTTTACTTATTGAACACAACTGCATCAAAATCTCAATTTCTAAAAAAAATGGACTTAGAGCTTTTATATGTTAAGCCAGTGAATTGTTTAATGGAATTGCTCTACAATTTATCCATCTATTATTGGTCTCGAAATATCCTGCCACTCAAGTTTTTCTAGCAATTATACGCGTATTAATTGACTAAGGAATGTAGAATTTAAAGATTACAATTGGAATAGTTCCAAGTAAGCGATGGCCTAATCAACACAATTCATCCTTTGTAATGCTAAACACATATAAATATAATTCCATAAAATAAAGTAAACAAAGTTGAGAAAAAATTGCAACACAATAATTTAAAACAAGTGGGAAATTTATACCCTACACCCAGTATATAGGTATATAAACAGTTTTTCAGAAATAGGCGCTATATTGGATATATTATTTATTATGGACCGATGGATTTTTTTTTTTTTTTTAAACAAACACAAACTGCGAAGCTTTTTGGCTTGTCTGCAGAAAACACCCAGAGTCTTTGGCAGGAATCGAACCCGCAACCCTCTGACTGATAGTTAGGCATACTATCGCCTAGTCTATCGGGGCACCCTATCTCGATATAAATATTTTTAAAAGATTTATGGAGCTTAAAGTGAATTACGGAGAGGATCTTATATGGGAATTTCGATTAATTACGGACGGATCGTTATAAAATTAGGTGTCATTATTTCTGTATAAAAGAAACTTATTTGCGTCAAATTTGAATACCAACCTTTTTAAGAAATTTATGATCGTTAAAGTGATTTTCGGAAGTGGGTCATCATTTCTGTATATATAAAATTCATTTGTATTAAATTTTATTTGGACACCCAAATTTTTAAGAGATTTATGGTCTTTAAAGTGATTTTCGGAAGTGGGCTACACTCAAAATATTTCATATGTAAAATAAACGAAAATCATGCGTTATTTTGACAAAACGAAATAATATACAAATGTTTTTCGTTCTTGTTGGGAGTTTTTATTTTCCACATTTCACGAAATATTTGTTTATTTACCAACATTATTTTGTTAAATTACAAAATAAATGGTTATCTAACGAAAAATTTTCGTATATAAAGCTTTTAAATTTAATTTGGTTATAAAATTAAATAAAAATAAGAAATATATTTCGTAAAAATACAAAATTATTTTGTTAATTTTAGAAATATTGCCTCCTGTTTTACGAATTTTTCTAAACTTACGAAAAATATTTTGTAGGTATAAGAAACATTTCATATTGTTTTCGTTTATTTTACAAAATTTTGTAAAAAAAAAACGAAATATATTTTGTTATATCACGAAAATATTTCCTAAATACACGAAAAGTTTCGTTAATACAAGAAAAGCTTCGTAAATTTATGCTTAAAATTCTGAAATTAACAAAATTTTCTAAAAATATTTCGTAAAGTTACTAAAAATTGTGTAAAAATAAAAAGAATTTTTGTTTATTTTAGTTTCATTAATTTCTCAAGAAATATTTTTTTATTACACGAAAATTTTTTATATATAGTTGACACAAATAACAATTAATTTTTTTTATTAAATTAACTTTATTTTAATAAAAAAAAACTCTTTTTAACAAGGCACGTGGTCGACTAACGCTTCCATCTTTTTAATTGTCAGTCAAAGCATAACTTCTTTTGTTATTTTTCAGTTGCATTTAAAACGGTACATTTTTAGAGGAAGAGAGGCAGAGATGATTATGAGCAGAAAAAAATGTACTCATTTCATTCTACGAAATTATATTTGTGAAATGCACGAAATTTCTAAATTTACGAAATTTGTCTCTGCATTTAATACAAAAGTTTCGTATTTTTCGAGGAATTTTTGTAAAATAAACAAAAAAACATTAACGAAATTTACCCCCTGGCCCACGATGTCGAACGATAACGTTCGCTTAGATAAGACTTAAGACACAAACTTTTTATCGTATCTATTTTTTACTCAATCAAGTTTGTTTATTCCACAATCAAGTTTGTGTCTTAAGTCTTATCGAAGCGAACGTTATCGTTCGACATCGTGGGCCAGGGGGTAAATTTGTAAAATTTAAAAAATTTCTAAATATACAAAATTTTCTACAAGATCTAAACACGAAAGTTTTGTATTATAAACAGTGATGGAAAATTCAATACTATTACACTAATACCCCGATTTGCGTCGACCCGATTTGCGTTGATTCGATTTGCGTCATGAAAAAAAAGTTGCGTGGCTTCGAATTGCGTCGTAGATGTTTCGTTTTGCGTCGAAAAAATACATAATTGTGGCTTCGAATTGCGTCGTTAATGTTTCGTTTTGCGTAGTTTTCTGCTACATTTTGTGCATAGAAAGAGGATTTCCTTTTTTACTTGTTTTGGTCAAACACAAATATATGTTCATGTTGATTTTTAACATGTATGAATTGGCTTTAATTTATTTTTTTACTTTACGTTATCTTTTTGTTGCAATAAATTTTAAAAAATATACCTATGTATACATTTATTTATAGTAAAAATTTCAACTTTTCTAAAGATTTTCTTCTGGAACGAATTAACGAAAAATCCATACGAATATATGAAGAAAAGTGATTCCCAATTAACGACGCAAGTCGGGGTATTAGTGTACACTATTTTCAGTACTTTTTCACAACAACAATACCACAGTACCCCCACATCATATTTAGTACTCTTTGTTTGTTTTGCTTTGTTCCCTGTTTAGAAATCCAGTGTTACTATTTTTATAATCATCGACAACATTGGCTTCAAAACAGGAAGATAAGGAATGCACAAATTCGTTATTCATGTTGTTATTAGTGTGCGTTTGTTTGCAAAAGTTGTTGATGGATTTATTTAATTTTATTTTTGAATAAAAATATATGTTTCCTAAAAAGTACAAAAATATTGAAAAAAGTACTCTTTTTGTTGACGGTCAGTACTATTTCAATTTTTCATTTTTCCATCACTGATTATTAACGAAATTTTTGTACAATATACAAAAATAATTCTATAAAAAGAATTTTGTAAATTAACGAATTTTGTAAGTTTAATTTAAAGGAAGTGGGCCTTATAAGGGAGCTACGGTCAGTTATGAACCGATCTGTACAAAATTTGTAGATGTGATTTGACTTCATTTACTACACATTTGTGATGAAATTGGTTTGGATACTTGCATAATTGAAACATTAATGACCTATTTTGGTAGGACATTTGTATGGGGGCCAGATGAAATAATGCTCCGATTTCAACCTGTTTCACTCCTGTCCGTCCATGGGCCAAAAATATCATGTGCCAGACGGACAGATCGACAGACATCGTTAAATCGACTCAGAAGATGGATGTTGGAACAACTATGATGGTGTAGGTTTTAAATATTAACATTTTTTGAAAGTTGTCTCAAATTTTGTTACATAACTACGGTTCTGCTAGACAGATTTTCCCCTTTTGTTTTTTATATTTAGAAGTTGGATTCCGCTAAGCTCTTTCCTTTAGGCCCTAACATATTACCTATGACGGAACTAGTTCCAAGAACAGCTGGAAATACACAATTGAATACAAACATGTGTTTATAAATGTGAGCAACATATACATACATACCTATGTATATGTATGTAGGTATTTTTAATTTAGTTTCAAACAATCGCAACGTAAATTAGTTTTTAAATATTCACAATAATTATGAAAAATGTATAAAATAATCGCATGAAAGGTACTTATTGAGCAAATTTCTTGTTTATTTGTGCAATATTTAATCAGCTTAAATAAATGAATCATTGGTTGGAAAACATATTAGTCAACGAATATAGAATGCGAATATCATCATCATTATGAAGAATTTTTTAACTAAGTACCTATTTATGTGTATTAGAAATACATATCGCACCCTAAATATAAAAGGGACACAACTCAAAATACTAAAATTTTCAGGAGAGATAAAAAACTGTTCATCGTTCACAAGCAACACACTTAACATACAAATAGACAGAACTATATTTTTCCAGTTAAAGAAGATAGTGATGTGAAAGAAATTTTTGCAGTAGTTAGAGTTGTGTACTCTGAATTAATTTATGGAAAAAAGTCAGTTTTGGAAAATTTCAAGTTGTGACCCTTTTGTATTTAGGGTGCGATATATGTATTATTTGTAGTGTTTAAAAGTTATTAACAATTTCGCATAAGTAATTGGCAAACAGAACGTACAAATTAATGGAAAATTTTACATTCGCTTCATTTGCATTTCGTTTTGTATGTCATTTCGAAGGGTTATGGGAAGTTGGCTGATAGAAATATTAGCCGAATAATATTTGCACATTCACACAACTTAAATTTAGGTAATATGTATGGACCTTTCATTTTAGGCTCCAAGGTTTAAATTTCAAAAAAAAAACTTTGTTTTGCCAGTTGAGCAACAATTTCTTACTTAAAGTTAAAAATATCACCCATTGCCATGGACTATTTTTAAGTTAAAACATGATGAGCAGAAAATAACAACAATAGTTTCTTTGAGTTCCCAGCCTGGGGAAAACTTCTTTTTTTTAGGTGTTTTTGCTTTGTCATGTACTTTTCAGCTTTTTCTAAGTACGACCATTAATAAAAGACCTTTTTGCTGTTTTTTTTACAAGTTTAAAAAAAGGATGGAATTGAAACTTGCAAAAGAGAACTTACTGTTTTCTATGTTTACTTTTAATTTCTTACTTCTTGTCCGGTTTTTTTTACATATTTTACAAATCTGTTTTATACACCCTTCATCGAGGCGACAAGAGATGAGGTTTTGTGTTTTGTCATTTCATTTGTTATTTCCACAAAATTCATCAGCAATTTTGTATTTTAAAGAAACCCTCCTTAAAAATGTTTCTGTGAGCTGGTAGTGTAAAAATATCAGTCAACGTTTAGATTATGATGTTGAATGAACAACATTTGGGTGTCGCTGTTTGTAGGGTGTATATTCCATTATTATTGAACAGCAACAAATCTATTGAAGTTCCAAAAAACAAAGATCTGTCTAATATAAAAAATATCTCAAGCAGTGTTCCCATATGTCAGCTTGTTTTGAAAACCTGGTGGGAACTTTTTTGGCAATTTGACTTTTTAATATATTTTGCCAAATAAGAAAAGAACATTTTTTTTTTGATTATATGTCATCGTCATTTTAACCCTCCCTTTGCATCTCGACTGTCTTTCTCTCTCTCTGAATCAAGTGGAACTTTTTTCGTTTGATTCTTCTTTTCATTTTGTTTGCTGTAATACTGAAGTGCAGGATATATAAGGTTGATAATTACGTATTGGATTATTTTAATCCTTAATTAAGTTTTTTAAATAAAACCAACTTTTTATTTAATTTAATTTATTTATTTAAAATTATATTTTACTAAAGAGGATTTTTATCCTTTTCTTATTTAAACGTATTGGATTAATATCCTTAATTATGTTTTATAATTATTATTTATTCTTTGATTGCCATGCAAAAACTGTTAACAAATCGTAATGTTTAAGTCTCTACTACTACAGCATTCAAGTAAATGTATGTAAAGTGATTTTAAATTAAAATACCAATTAAAATAGACCAACAACATTTATTGATATTTCGCAATAACAATAACCGCAACATACCATGTTAGCCACTTTAATAACTAATATCTGCACACAAAAAACCACTAATAACCCTGTTATATAAAAGGCCATTGTCAATTAGACAAAAGCATATCCGCACTACTGAAATGCTTTATAGTGCCTGGGTTATTGTATTGATTTAGATATTTTCAGTTAAAAGACCCATTTTTATAAAGACACAGAATTTTAATTTTAAATTTTTATTATTAGAGAAAATTTTTCATTTGGCTTGAGTTCATATTTTTAATTAATAACTCGAAGAATACCATTGTGAAACGATATTTTTCTAGACAAATGACACGCTGAAATGCATTTTCTACCCTGCCAGGGTTGTCATCAGCAATGTTTATTGTCCAAGATCTACTTGTAAATATCATCTATTTAACTCACCATTTATTGAGAAATAGAATTCGGGATTTAAACATATTTCTTATTAGATGTTATGAGTTAGAACGAAATTTACTTATGATTTTTTTTATAACAGCTAGTCAGCCATAACATCCGAAGAAATAAAATAATTGATTTAAGTGATTTCTTCATCTCATGTGAATGAGTCATAAAATCATATTATTATCCAGGGATGATGGAGTTTTTGGCATTTTTTTTTTTTTGCTTCATGAAACTGATTTCAAGTACTACAGCCAACATACGAATGAATAAAACTACGTTTAAAATTGTATGCATTAGTTTTAAACATTCAAAATGCGCATTTATTATTAAACTCCCGCAATAATTATGAATAATTTATAAAATATTCGCGTAGTAATTGTGTAAATTTCCTGTTAACCCAGATAGCGCCGGATTTTTTTTTTTTTTGAAAACTTTAATTTTTATTTCTAAACTTAAATCATCATAGATATTTAAACATTTTTTATATAATAAATTTTTTTCTAAAAAGCTATAGTTTTCCCGGACTCAGGTGTTCTTTTAAAAGGACGGTAGCTAAATATACTACTTTGTTTTTATTAAAAAAAACTAAATTAACAATTCAATATTAAAAAAAATAACTTGTATAATTAAAATTAATAAACTAAAAAAAAAAATAATAAACTTTATGTTCTAAGTTGGGGTGTGATACGCCAAGAAGCGCACCTTTGGATGTATGCCATCATCAAATAACTTTAAAAATATTTCCATTGGATCTGGATTTTGATAGCATTCTGAAAATACCTCTCATTGTGACAGGCTTGGAACAATATCCACTTGCTGCCACGTTCTTGAATTGTTTTTATTACTAGGCCTTGGCTCTGCAATCCTTTTGCGCTTGATTAGATCCCATAATGCAATATTGTCATCGCTATCACCATCGCTCTCGCATTCAGGAACATATTTGTACCTCATTTCTGCCTATGCACGTAGCTGATAGCCTGGCAAATTGTTGAGGCACACATTATCTTCATCGCCACTGTCTTCATCTGTTATAACTGCATTAGCGTTATCAGGCGGTGCGATGTAAATGGCCTCACAAACGTCATCATCACTCCATTGTTCAAGATCTTCCAAAACTTCGTTAAGTTTCAATGCCTTTCGGTTTCATTTACTACATAATAACACATAAAATATTAAGTAATGAAAATTAGATAGGTAGTATATTTTGCCACTGTCCTTTTAAAAGGACGCAGTGGGAAAATAGACCGTGGCGCCACAATACAGCATTGAGCTCGGTTTCCATTTATTTGTTGTTTCCCTAAGATGTTTCTCTAATTACTTTTTAAACAAAAACAAGAACTAAATATATGTAAATGATTTAATTACCAGTTTGTTCCCATTGTGCACAATTTAAAAAAAAATACTTTCAATATACAATTCAAACACGACAAACTTCTTTTATCAACTGACGCTATTAGATTCAAAAGACACACAATAAAGAATAAACAATGACAATATAAAAAAATGTGCACTTTAATGCACGTACAAACCCGGTATTCCCCAGTATTTTTTATGTGCTTTTAAAAGGACGGTTGCGCCAAGTGGGTTAATAGTTCTAGTCATTGTAGAAATTTACCTTTAATGTATTTTATAAAAAACGTGGTGTTAAACGTTTTTTTTTATTGACTTATGCACTTGATATTTAACTTTCAAGAAGTAAGCGTGTTAATTTCTTCTATAAAAAATTAACCATTAAATTATGGAATCATAAGCGACGTCGATTGACTCTAACAGGGCAAGTTTTCTGACTAATCAAAACGCTAGTATAATTGGCATGCCAAGTAAATTTAGTAGATTAAATTTGCCAAGTTATCGTGATATTTTAAAGTATTATTTTTTTTAAAGTGAACGCGAAAAATAAAACTCAAGAAAAACAACAATCGTATTCAAGATTTTCTCTGATAATTGCAAACAAAATAATTGAAATTTGGCAAAAAATTAATATTGCACTGATAAATAAAAAAAGCGTTGCAAGAGAACTAAATATATTTTAAAAAAAATATCATAATACCATAGACAGACATAGAATTTACATACCATATTAGTATACTATACTACATGTGTGTCAACTTGTACTACAATTAAACCATAAAACAAGCAGGTTTATATCTGGTATCAATACTACGAAAATAATCGTGGCATAAATGTAGTATGTTGTCTGTAGCTGTGTTCAATAAACGGGGAAACCCTCTCACAAAATCGATTGTCAGTTCTTTTAATGACAGTTGTATTTTATTTAATTTCTTTTAATTTTTTTTTTTGATCAAAACCCAGCCAATATTTACATAAAAAATAAGTATTCAAATAAAGGTGCAGCCGCACCGTTTCATATATGCTCAACAATTTCGGTGCTTCTGCGCATAACACTTTTCTGCCTTTTTGCTAAAGACATTAAATAAGTAAATAATTACCTTTTTTAATAGCAAATGATAATTAAAAGTATCAAACACACTTAATTTAATAACTTTAACAACAATTTACCATTATTTATTAATACAACTTATTAGCACAATTTTTAACAGCGAGAATGACACGTTTTGCTTAAATTTATGAAACACTTGCATTAGCAAGCAAATTGTCAACGACATTCGCAAAACTCTTATTTATGCAAGCTTACTGTAATCTTAATTTACAAAACGCTTGCCAATATGTTTATTGGGAAAGTAAAAACAAAAATACTAGTATATGTACCATGGTGAAATTAAATACTAGGTGACAGCATTGCTGGCAAGAACAACAGGCATTTTTCTATATGAAAAACTTCCGTCACTGTCAAAAAGTTTTTTTTTATATAACTTTTTAACATTTTCAATTTCACCATGAATAATCAGCTGGCGCTACGCTGTCACCTTGTATTTAAATTCACCTTGATATGTACTACATGTCTGTCAAGGCAATGTAGTATCAAAAACCATAGTATTTGTATTATGGTATAGAAATCCTATGTCTGTCAGGGGTATTACACAAACAGACAGACGGATATGGCTAACATAATTTCGTAAGGACCAAGAATATTTATACTTTGTTGGGTCTCAGATGAGTATTTCTCAGTGTTACATACGGAATGACAAACTTCTATATACCCTCATTCCCACTTATGGTGGCGGAGGGTATAAAAAAAACGAAAAACCAACAACGCTGCATTTAGCTATTGGTACAGAGAAATTGACTGTATAAAATAAGCTGTAACATGAAAAAGAAGGAATCTTTTAGTTTGAATATATTAAAATGTAAACTTTTGCAATAAATGTTTTTTGTTTGTTGGACTATAACAATTATTCTTTTAAATGACATAAATTTATTTTCTATATTTATGAAGCTTTCAAAACAAACAAAAAATGCACTGCATAAATTAAGCTGTGACCCACTGTATATTCAGACATATATATGTATTTGTAAAATAAAAAAAAAAAAAACTCACCTTTTAAATATTGTTCATTACGTGCTATAACTTTTTCAGCATTTTTTCGCGCCTGAAAAAACCATTCGGACGTATTGCCCAAATAATGATATTCCATGGATAAATCTTTAGCTAGTATGGCACCTAAATTGGGTGGCGGCAAACGGTAGGCAAATGGACAGAACAGACCTGGCTGAGAGGGATGTTCATTCCAATCGAAACAGTTACCAGCAGCAAATATATCATCATCAAACTCAACCATTGATAAAACAGAGGCATGCAATAGATTAACATCGGCCTGTGCAGCTGCTGAAGTCATTTTAAAAATTCTGCAAAAAACAAAGAAATTATATCAATGCTAAAAAACCAAATTACAGATATTATGAACAAACCAATTGACAGTTAAATGTGAATTTAATTGTTTTTGAAAAGAATTCTACATACACATATGCATATATTTTTTTTAAGATCAAAAGCGCAAATGTACAATGTATGTATCTGTTTTAGGGGCATTATTAGAACAAAACAGTGTAATGCAAAAGTATTAGAAGTTCCGTTTGTATATCAATCTCGTTGTTAATTTCTTATATGTTACGGAAAATATATTGTGAGTGTATGTTTCCTATCTAAGGTGTTTTGTATAATTTATATAATTATGTTTATGTTTGCTGGGTAGTTCGCTCACACACACAACCTCATTTTACGCTTTGCCTACCTCTGGTTTAAGATCAATAAAACGTCTTGTTTCTTATGACTACTGATTGAGTTACTTTAAGCTGTTCAACTATTAAAACTACTTTTTATAATTTTCGTCAATAGACCTTGACAGTTTCTTCAATATTTATTGTAATTTGATTTGCGTTAGATAATTTGCAAAAACTGTTTACCACATGCAACTTAATTAATATAGAAATAATGCTCACACATACATTTAACGTAAAACTTTAATATTTATGTATGTGCAAATATTTTAGAAGACACAAAATTGAGTACATGCTAGTTTTAGTGTTTCTTTGCCCATTTTTATTATTCTATTTTATTATTATAAATTATTATTTTAAATTATTATTTTATTATTATTTTTGTATTGTAAATTATTTTGTTAGCATTAAACCTAAAAGAAATGACAAAAACATTTTTAAATTTTCTGTTTTTTTTTTTAATTTTTATTTTTATGCAACAAAAAGTGCATAAGCCGCAAAAATATACTAGTTAGTACTCCCCACTGTTGGTCTGACAACAAATGTAATTTTCACACTGAAAGACTAGAGTTTTAAAAAATATTAAAAAATCTATTTGGTGAACACGTTTTCTCCACACAGAAGAGTATTTAAAAATTTCTGTCAGTCATTTTGCAAACACTTTGTTTTTGTGCGCACAAAACAATGGCCCGTCAAGAACAAAAATAAAGCAAAAAATGTATTAAAAGAAGCTAGGAAAAGAATGCTTACAGAAACTGTTTCTGTCTCTCTTTAAACATCAACACGATTCAGCTCCACAATTGTGAGTTTTTTTAATCAATTTGTGGTTTAATTTTCTTTAGTCACTTTTTTTTACATAAATATTAAAAAAAAAACATTTATGACAGTGAATTATATGTCTGTACATATGTCAACAATGCTTTATGTATTTTTAAATGTTTTAAAAAATCTTCTTCGCAAACAAATAACATGACCTATAGGTCAATTTGTATACAAATTAAAAGATTGTCAGTTTTACAAATTTAATTATTATAACCTTTATGCTCGCATTATAAACTAAGTTTCCCTTTTCATTATGAGTTTATCAAATATTTTATGCACAGAAAATTAAGAATTAATAAAATAAAAATTAATAAATAAAATTCCTGTATAAACATAATTTCAAATGGGACATACTTTGTTTATCTATTGTGTAATTAAATATTAAAATGATGCTCTCGTGTAATTAACTTTATAGTATTGCTGCTTTTCATTTTCTATTCGACATCTAAATTTTTAATCACGTTTTTTTTTTGCATTTCAGTTTCTTGTTTACTTTACTTTAGTTTACTCTACTTCTTTCTTCTTTTACTCAAAAACAACTTTATCTTAAGTTGCTTCTTTTGATAGCACTTTTGATACTTAATTAAGATTAATTGAGAGATGCATATCCCTGGGTTTCCTTCAGTGTTTTCTTTTAATTTTTTTCTTTATAAAGGCAAATGCATGAGTTGTTAGTAAGTAATTCATCTTTAGCATGTCGATGTAAATGGAAAATTAATTTATTTCCCTTTGTTGCTTTTCTTGTTGCTGATGACATTTTAAATAATGAAAAGGTGTTAAGTATTTTCTATGCTCCAGTGCTACACTAAAGTGATGACATTTACTTTTCTGAATTCTCAAATAAATCCCATGAATTATTTGGTAAACATTTTAGAGGTCATTTCTAAATTGTCTTATCTTGTAATCTTTTCATAACTCTCCTGGATAAAAAAAACATAATATCTCATGGTTTAATTATAAAAGGAGAGTGCAAAACGGCAACAAATACAACACAATACAGAAACAACAGGCATTTTTTGTGCGTAAAATAATGTACTACTGTCAAAAACACTTGAAAAATTATTACTTTTGACAAAATTAAATTGTAAACAAAGTCAGTCAGCTGTGCTACTGCACTCACCTTGTATAGTTACACCATGTAACATCTTTTGTTTCCAACAACCAATGTTGCCAATTTAGCTCTTTTGTGGCTAAATTTAGCCATTTTCAATCCTTTTTAGCCACAAAAAAATTAATTTAGCTCTTAGCCTCTGTTTTAGCCATTTTCTCATATGAGAACAATTTTAGGGTTTTCTGAACAAATGTAAAGAAAAACTAATTAAATTTAACATTAATAATCGGTTTAACGTTAAATGCATAATTATGATATGATTAAATACTGCTGGCACTGCTATTTGTAACAAAAAAAAATCTCTACAAACCAATACTTTTTACTACAAGGAAATACAACTTTGCTCAAAACACGTTTTTACAATGTGTTAAGCTAGATTTACACGATTGAAATTTTCTTCAAAATTGCTCTTCAAAATGCTTCAAACTCGTGTAAACAGTAAAATTTCCTCAAAATTTATATATTTAATAGATACTGAATTATTTTTGGTTTTTGTGTAATTCATCAGACTTTTTAATTCAATAATGTTTAGCCATTTTTAGCCAATTTTATACAAAGATTTGGCCATTTTTAGGCATGAAGTTTTGGCAACACTGCCAACAACTCTCATTGAAATTTTTATAAGAATTTATTTTTCAAAAGTAACTTTTATATGTTTTCTTGCTTTCATTAAGGACACGTACAATTTTTGTGTCAATAACACTAAGATTCACTTAAAATCCCATATAAAAAATAACGAGAAAAATTAAACAACAACAAAAAATGGAATAAAACAATGAAGAAAAAGCAACAAAATTAATTTGTTGAACCTTTGGCCAGGAAAAAAGTAACAAGAACCATTCATTCACTATAAATTTACACAGCATAGCAACATTATCATCACCATCAACTGTACTGCCTCGCCAGTAACAGTCTGTCTGCCAAAGAAAACGTTTATCATTAGCAGCAGGCATTAATTCAATATGGATGAGCCTGTGTCCGCGTGTGTTTATATACACCAGTGTATAGCTATGTAAAGTGGCTGTTGAGTAAGTGAACTAATGATTGTCGCCTGTATCTTGTGTTGGTCATCAGTATTCGCATCTACAAGAATTAGATGAACGTCTACGTCCCGTACTGTACTGTAACGAAACAGCTGATCCAGTATTGTTATTTGAAATCCATGTAAATGCTTACCGAATATTAATATCACGTTGACGGAACGTCTCAACCTGTATAAAATAGAAATTCCTAACGTTCTTACGTGACATTTGTACAGCTATGATGGGCTGTTTGTATGTTAAATTGTATTGGAGTAAATTCGCCCTATTTTTTTGGTACTTTTCTTTAATAATAATGTTTGTGGAAATTGGGCAACACGTTTTATATAATACACATAATAAAAAAACAATCACATACAATATCAGCCCAATCGTGAATAAAAATTCCGCGGGAGTTTTTTCCCTTTTCCCATTTTTCCTATTCAAATTCAATGTTAAAAAAAATAAAAAGGGAAAAACCTACCTCGGAATTTTTATTCATGATTGGGCTGTATTACAAATGTAACAAATTTAATGCACACATACACATAACTAAGTATTATTCAATATTTATTCCATTAAATTATTAAATTAAATAACTATCAAACTGTTAGATTATGTATCTATTAAAGCCATTTTGGTACTTTTTCAAGCAAGCATGTACGAAAAGAAGCTTTTGTGTTTTGTTTTTTTTTCCTGGGCATATTTAGTAATTGTAAAAACATTAACTGCCGTATTTATTAAAAATTAAAGTAGACTTTAAATGTACTTTAAGCAAATTTTGTATGAAAATTTTCTCTAAAAGCATACTTTAAGTCTACTTTATTTTTTTATAAATACGGCAGTAAAACAGTAAATAAATCCTTCGAATCCATTATAATCGAGATTAATTGAGTTTTAAAATATATAATTTAAACTGATGTAGAAAACAAACAATTAGATATAAAATACAAAATGGTTCTACCATGTGTTGTTCATATTTTTTTTTTTTGTTTGTCATACGGCACGTTTTTAAATGTTCTATAATCGCAGAAATGTGTTTACAGTACGGTACGTTACAGTAGCGAGACGTGGACGTTCGGCTAATTCTACCTTAATGGTTTGATGAGGATGATTTTTTGAGAGTGGTCAAGTTTCTTTTAATTGTCTGTGTATGGCAAAGCTTTTTGAGTTTTTCTTTTTGCAACATGAACACACTTAAACACCAGCGACATCTTGTTCATGCAATCATTTTGCGGAAGTAGGAAGGAGCAAGAAGTAAGTGTACATTATAGAAATAAGTCAGTATGTTATATTCTGTGGTTCATTGGCTTATGTGGCCTGAACCTGCGTTTATATTTTATGAGAGCAGACCTCTTCTTGTTGAAATTGTGTTTTCTTAATAGCGTTTTATTCTCAAACTATCGTTGTTAAATCTCAGATTTGGTCAGCAACACATTAAATTTGCTATTGGGACAATGTTTGGCCTAATACACATACCGAGCACTACACATTATTTGATCTATGAATAGAAGCGATTGAATAAGTCTAGATTTCATGTTATTATTTTATTTCGTCACAGGTTCTAGACACTACACTCATAAATTACAAATATACAGCCATGTCAGAGAATTTATTTCCGTTAGGAAGTGGAAGTAATTCCATATTTGCCTTCTATAGAAAAAGTAAAACGAACAATTTTTTTTCGAAATGAAACCTAGAAATGCATAACAAATTAAAAGTGGTTTCATTTCGAAAAAACATTTAGTTTTGCTTTTTCTATTCTATCCATTGCCTGGATTGTACTTTTGTCTCTGGAGTATAGTAGTGGAGCCATGTCTCATCCACAGTTATGAAACGACGCTTAAAATCCATTTTATATTTCTTAAAACGATCCAAACAATATTTTTAAGCGTTTTTGGTCGATTGTTATAAAATGCGCCAACTATCTTGCAGAAAGCTTTTTCATCTGTAGTTCTTCTTGAAAAATTGAAAATTATTTCACGCACTTTTATTGGTCGATCATTTAATATCATATCATGTACAATTTCTGTTGATGTTGCTGTTCTTGGACGTCCACTACGTGGTTCATCTTTAATACTTGTACGGTCACGTTTAAATTCAACAACCCAATTTTTTACTGGTACATATGATGGAGCACTTTCATCTAACGCATTTACCATATCGTTAGGAATTTCTTGCCTCGATAAACGCGAATGTGTCTTTTTGTTGAACACCTGTTTCTATATGAAAGATTTGCCAGATCGAAAAGAAATTTAACATGTTTTCTCTCGTATTAAAAACACCATGGACTATAAGATTTAACAAGGTTTGAGCTAAGAATTCAAAACCAAACCAAATCAAAATAATTTATAACTTCTGGTCAAGAAAAATTATAAAAATTAAATTATTTTCAAGTTGTAAAACAATTCCTACTTCAGTTGAAATAATTTAATGAACTCAAAGCCTAACTAAAGAAATATCAAAAATTAAAATATTAACAGTTCAACTAAAAATACTAATTATTCTGTTTCTAGTTTTTATAATTATAGAATACCCAAACAAAAAATCAGCTGCATTAAAGTTTTTTTTTTACTTAACTATATTTATTACGACTAAGTACCATTTTAGAAATTAATATTATCCATTATATCCTAACCTTCATTTCAATAATAATGATTTCAACTGTCTTGTTTGAAAAAATTTTAATTTTTGATTTAAGAATATTATAATATTGAATTGATTGCAAATTCGCGTTTTCTTTATTATTTATCTTGCAACTTGAAATTTTCAAATACATAAGGAGAACTGATCGATGAATCAGCCGCTGGAATCCAGAATATCACAGTCTACCTGTCCTGAATGCAACTGATTCGTTTGGAGCGAGCATTGAGAAAAAAATGCCCAAAATATGAGGCCACACAAAGAAGTACAATATTCCATCATGACAAAATGTCACACGACCTCTTAAAATAATTGGGAACTTTTGCCTTACCCGTCTGATATTACAGACCTTGCCTTGTCCGACTACTATTTGTCTCAATCGATGCAGATTTTTCTCTCTGGTTTGCTTCGTTCTTGGCCTACAAAGATGAACAGTTCTCTTAGCGCGAAATCCCTATGCGAGTACAAGCAGGGGAAAATATTATAACTAACAATGGCCAATACTCCCAAGTCATTTTGTATAATAGTTTCAAAATAATAGCAAAAATTTTTCAAAAATTCTGAATTTTTAAGTTACACACATTGAAAAGTTGCCAGAAAACAAACTGCCGAATGTAGTATTCATTATTTTTAATTTTTCTCACTCTACTGTGTCTTAAAAGTAACGATGACGCGCAAAAATTTTAGTAGTTAATAGTGGCATTTTATCCTTGGCTTAGCACTTGGTCACGTAGCAGATGAAATAAAAGATCCTTTTTTTTGTGACTCTATAGATTCGTTTTCTATACAGCAAGCACAGACACACAATATCTACGTTTTACACGTTAATACTCCAACTTACGACTTTTGGTCATCAATTATAAGTGGAGCTATTGTTAAAATCTCATTTTTTCTGGCTCGAAGAAGCAACTGAAAAAAAACAACCAGAAAGTCAACAATCATCGTCAACATCAACAATTTCCGACTACATCATCTTCATTAATTAACAAAAGCAATGGAAACACGGCAGCTTGCACAGCTAGCTGGTAAGAGCCACGAACTATTAAAATTAAAATTAATCATGTTTACCGTATTGGGTACATGAAAATGGACAGAAAATAAAATTAATACATATGTATATACATATCGTCATCTGAAATGCAAATCAAAGGATCATCAAAGAATGGAAATCGGCTTTTTGATTGATTATGATTCATTAGATAAAAATACACGTCTTCCAAAAAAATTATGCATCTGCGTCAAAAACTAACGATTTTATAAAGAAAATTCAAAATAACGTATCATCAAGTACACAATATTCACAAACCAAAACAACGTATCATCACATTTGTAACAATTTAACATGTTGTTTTTCTAACAAAGTAGGCTTGTGTATCCTCTGCTTATGGAATTTTCTTTTGTTTTGATATTGATATTAATGTAAAAATTAGTAAAAAAAAAAGTTTATATATATTGGTGAAAATATACAAAATGTGTTCTAATATTGAAAATAATTACAATGAAAATGTGAAAATATCTAAAAAAAGTAAAAATAAAAGAGAAAATTAAGACGGATATGTGCATTGAAATATGAAGGTATTTCTCAGGGAAATGTTTGTGAGATAATGCCTAGACAAATGAAAATTAGATGTATTTCGAAATATTGTGAGACAAGTTCAAAGCGGAATTTCCATTTCCAAAAAGAAATGGCAACATTTGCAAGACTTAAAAGCTTTGAGACCAGCAGACTGTCATTTAGTTTATGACAACATACCCTTTAAAGAATAATCTATTTCCTGATGTTAATTCTTATTTATAAAAACTAAATAGTTTTACCTTTATCATATTTACTTACTGCCGTATTTAAAATAAAATAAAGTAGACTTGAAGTATGCTTTTGGAGAAAATTTTCATACAAAATTTTGTTAAAGTACATTTAAGGCCTACTTTAATTTTTTTAAATACGGCAGTTAGTATGTAAACTGCAATGTGTTTAGAAAAAAACTTTAAATGAATTACATTTTTTATTTAGTTAAACCGAATTTTATGCAATAAAACGCAGTAAATTGAAATATTAACAAAAACAAACGACTTAATCGCTTTTCGATTTTTTTTCGCATTTTTCCACTTCACATTAAAATTTGTTCATTGATGATACGTCATTTTGTTTTAGAAAATTTAAATTGAAAATAACGTAACTAACATAACTTCAACACGTTTTTTGAAAAATATTATTTTTTTCTTCTGGAATTGATCTTCTATCCTTTTTTGAGCTTAGTTACAAAATTGTTCATTTCTAGATGCAACATTTTCCATTTTATAACGTTTTTTGATTCTCCTGTAAAATTGTGAAAAGTGATGATACGTTATTTTGCATTTTAGGTGACGATATGTATGTATGCACAAGTATGTATGTATGTATGTGTGTATATGCAGGTACACATAGAATATAAAAAAATAATTGTGTCAAGTTGAAAACATAAAATAACAAAATGTACGGGGTTTTCCCAGAGTTTTCTTTCTTTATTATCTCTTGTTTAAGTTAAGTTTTGGTTGAAGACAAAACAACTTGATTGTTTTCCTGTGCTGGTCATAGTTTCATTAAAATTTTGCTGAACATGTTCTTGATATCGACTAGTCGGCCGTCGCTGTTAGGGGATTATTGCTTTTTTATGGAATTTGTTTTTTTTTTTTTGTTCCATTTTATTTTCAATTTTCTTGTTCTGATGTTTCTGTGAATACTTTAATGATATCTGTCAAAAGCAACGTATGCTATGGCAAATTATAACGAATAAAAACGTCTCTGCTGGCAGCTAAGAGAAAAAAATTCAAGTTAATTTATAACTGCAGTTATGCAAATGAAAGAAATTCACTCTTCATTTGCAGTAGTTTTTTGTCTCTTAATTTCTATTTGTTACTGTAAGGAATTATGCAAATTGTATGGAGTAAACAAAAAAACAAATAAATTATAAAGCTAATGAGAATTTACATTAAAATGTAGTTGAGAAGCGCTGGTGCGTATCTTTATTATTACTTAAAATTTATCATACGCCACCAGTGATAGAGAGAAATCAGTAGGTGGAATTAACTGTGTTGCCAGTTTAGTTAAACCAAAATTTGTAGTTTTATTTATAAATTTATTTGTGTAATTTGAAGCCTATATTAAAATTAATAATAAAATATTAATTAAATATTAAAATAGAAATAAGTATATTTTGCTAGAATTCTTAGCAAGAAAATTATATTTTACTTTGACAATTTCCAAGAATTCATAAATAATTATTTAATTATAGGGAAGAGGGGGGCATCTTTGAACACTTTTTGCTTTCAAGCCACATACAAATTTATATTTTTGAATTATTGACTTTTTACATAATTTAACTAATAAGTAGGGAAATAAACTTTAGTTTAAGTCTACTAGTAACTTATTTTTAGTTCGATTTATATTTTTTTTTATTTTTTAATGGATAAAGTCATTGTGTTCAAATGTGCCCCCCATACGGGTCGGCTATGAACTAGGCGGGGGCAGTTTTGAACGGCAATTTTTTCTTGTAGCGCTTATGTCCAAAAATAACATAAACAGTTATATTTTTTATATATATAATAAATTAATAAATTCGATTTATTTATTGAGAAAAACATAAACATTAACAACTAAAAAATAAAAAAAATACAGATCAAAAATAAGTTTTATATTATTAATACTGATGTAGTTTCTTTTAAAGTATCATGATCAGCATTGGATTCGTCATTTTCAGAAAATAAGAGAGAATAAACAATGTTTGGTACTTCGGTTGATAAATTAACATGTTCATAGGTGCCCCCTTTTTCTTTGTTCAAACCTGAACTGGCTTGCCATTTCATGGAAATTTATAATAAATATTTTTTTTTACATAAATATGAAATAACTTACCTTAATTTTGTTTGAGAACAATTTTGGAATGCAATGAATTTCTTTCACGAAGGAAAACGATCACTGAATACTTCTTACACTCTTACAAAAAAAATAAAACAATTTACAATGACACTGCGAAAATTTGTTCACCCAACTTTATTCGGTCGACGACTGAAAAAACTAGCAAAAGTTGTCAACGTTGCTAGAAAATAAGGTTACCATGTGAAAAACTCGGTTAAGGTTCGGAAAAAATATTAAACTGAGATTTTGTCGACATTGTTCAGAGGTGCCCATGTTCAAACGTGCCCCCCATCTCCCCTACAGATTAGCATAATTGAAGGTATTTTCGCTTCAGAATTCTATTGTGTTGTTAATTTAATTCATATAGTTTATAGAAATAAAGTGAATGAACTGACAAAGCTTCATTATTCATATTTCTAAATATGTAGTTAAATTGCAATATAATTTCACATGCCTAGAAAGTGTTATCAGGTTAAAGTTTCGCTATTGGACTTTATAAAAACTAGAATTCCTCTTGTCTAAAAGAGTCAAAAGTTATATGAATTTTCAGTTAAAAACTAATCTTTTGGCCATAACTTTCAGTATAAATGCAAAATTCTATTCAAACAAGATGTTTATTTCAGTTTAAATAACTTTTACAACACACTTTTGCTTTGATTTCCAAAAAAAGTCGCATTTCCAATTGTGAATAATTCCCGTTTTTTAGTAATAATTTTTCAATAAATTTTAATGATAATTACACTAGTTGCTAGCTAATGAAATAAACTATGAAATGCGATTTTTGTTTTGAAAAAAATTTGTTTTATTATTTTCTTTCACATTCACATCATATGGTAATCGTGGGTCGCCTAGGGTACATGCTTTTTCCATGATTTTTTGCAAACTTAACTAATTATTCATTTATATATTGTTAGCTTTTTATAAATATTACGGCGGCTTTTAGAGGTTTATCGTTGCAACAAATGCTTGATTACATTCAAGAACTCGCTGAAGCAGAAGAGCAAAACGAGATACATACAAACTGCCATGTTCATCGAGCCTCCTGTAAATGGCAACATATCTGGCGAAGATTATGCTGTAGATAAATTAAGACAGGATAAATACATACGCAACAATCATGTAAGTGACACAAAGCATTAGAATCGATTTTAAGAGATTTTGTAAAGTCTTTTGTTTTGTAAAGACAACTCCAAGGTTTCTTAAAAAAAAACGGTGCAAATACCGACAAAATGTGCAAATTGCTTCTATTACTGATCATTTAAAAGCAAAAACTATTGGCCTTTGATGAAAGTATGATATCTTGCTTTGGTACACATTGATATAAAGAATTCATAACCAAACGATTTGGGTATAAAGTTTGATACCTTTGCACACCATCAGGCTACTTGGTGATCTTTAAAATTTGCCAGGGATAGAATCCTCGCTGGAACGTTGAGTATGAAGCTAAGTTTGGAAAATGTGACGCTCCATTGATCAGTACGATCGATGATATTCCTGCTACATTCAAAGTGCTATCAAAAACTTCAAAGAGGTTACTCCTTTTTGTAAAAAAATATAAAAAAATAAAAAATATTTTTTAGTCTGAAAAAATGTTTTTAAAAAGAAAAAACATTGTTTTATATCGTTAGCAAAATTTGTTTCAAGTTTTCATAGATCACACTGTTGGTATTAGGAAGTGAAAATTATTTAGATTTTATTTACACTTGTCAAATTCAACTACATACTTACTATCTATTTACAGATGGATACTCTCTATGCTATTTTCAAATCGTTAAATCACAAAGTTATTAAATCGTTTCAATTTAAAATAAATAAAGGAAATTGTTTTTCATATTACAAGAATTTTGTTCCATATTGTGGCATAAACAAATAAACGGCAGCATTGTATGCAAAAAACAAACAAAAATCCTTTCTTGCTGATTTAATTTATGTTTCATGTTTAAATTTTATCAACTGTCATGTTGACACATGATGTTCAATTCTGTACATTGTGTTATTTAATTTTAATTACTCTACAAAGCAGCATGTAATCTCAGCATTAATTAAAATGATTCCACTGATGCTAAAGACAGTTTTGGTTTTAATTTATGGACATTTATACAAAGCATTGAAACTTT
This sequence comes from Bellardia pandia, assembly GCA_916048285.2. Classification (NCBI taxonomy): domain Eukaryota; kingdom Metazoa; phylum Arthropoda; class Insecta; order Diptera; family Calliphoridae; genus Bellardia; species Bellardia pandia. Next base: position 26,024,212 of record OU696533.1, on the reverse strand, counting down.
AAGTTGTCAGTAGCAAAACATTGCAGAAAACAAGGCAAGTTTAAAAACAATGTAAATGCCATTTTTTCTAAAATTAATTAATCAATTGTTTAATAGGCAGACAGACAGACGTTTGCTGGAAAATTATTTGAACCTCAAACTCAGTTGGTTAAAAGCAATTAATCAATAACGAGCAGAAATCATAAAATATTTCCATTGTAACAAGTGGCCAAATATAATTAATTTCTGTGCAAACTTTGTGAAAATCAATGACAAACATATTCGTATACATATGCATGTACATATTATGTATGTATATAATTTTCCGTACTCTTAAATACTCGTAAGTAGATTTTACCAAAAAACATTTTCACATTTACTTTTAGTACATACATATGTATAATGTTCAAAACTCATAAATTTCTCGAATAGACAAAAAAATACAAATCTGTTACAGAGCTTTTTTATATTTACTATAAACTACCTCTCCGGTAACACGACCTTTCTTCACTTAACTGGCGAAACCATAAAGAGTGATTTTTTTAGGAGCTTTCGGATTTCATTTAAAAAGGAAACACATAAAGTTTAGAGAAATCTATGAAATCTTTTTAATTCGATAGAACTCTATATATAATTCAATGCTTAAAAATAATTGCATGTAAATATTTACCGCGGGTTCGCATTATAGTAAGCGGCATGCGGCCGCGGGCGGCCAACAGCTGTTCTTTTTGCCGCGGCAAATGTCAAAAAATTTAATTAATTTACTACACAAAAAACATACATATCCTCACCTGAAATGCAAAACAACGGATCATCAAAAAAATTAAAAACGGGTTTTTGATTGATTATGATTCATTAGATAAAAATACACGTCTCCCAAAAAAATTATGCATCTGCATCAAAAACTAACGATTTTATAAAGAAAATTCAAAATAACGTATCATCAAGTACACAGTATTCACATACCAAAACAACGTATCATCACATTTGTAACAATTTAACATGTTGTTTTTCTAACAAAGTAGGCTTGTGTATTCCTCTGCTTATGGAATTTTCTTTTGTTTTGATATTGATATTAATGTAAAAATTAGTAAAAAAAAGTTAATACATATTGGTGATATTGAAAATAATTACAATGAAAATGTGAAAATATCTAAGAAAAGTAAAAATAAACAAGAAAATAGTAAATTAAGTCGGATGTGCGGATTGAAATATGAAGGTATTTCTCAGCGTAATGTTTGTGAGATAATGCCTAGACAAATGAAAGCTAGATGTATTTCGAAATATTGTGAGAAAAGTTTAATGCGGCATTTCCATTCCTAAAAAGAAATGGCAACATTTGCAAGACTTAAAAACTTTGATTGTAGCAGACTGTTATTTATTTTATGATAAAGAATAATCTATTTCCTAATGTTAATTCTTATTTATAAAAACTAAATGATTTTACCTTTATCATATTTACATATTAAGTAAACTATGTACAATGTGTAAATGAATTACATTGAAATATTAATAAAAACAAACGACTCCATTGCCTTTTACTGAACCTCATTTAATCGCTTTTCGATTTTTTTTCGCATTTTTCCACTTCATATTAAAATTTGTTCATTGATGATACGTCATGTTGTTTTAGAAAATTTAAATTGAAAATAACGTAACAAACATAACTTTAACACGTTTTTGAAAAATATTATTTTTTCTTCTGAAACTGATCTCCTATCCTTTTTTGAGCTTAGCTACAAAATTGTTCATTTCTAGATGCAACATTTTCCATTTTATAACATTTTTTGATTCTCCTGTAAAATTGTGAAAAGTGATGATACGTTACTTTGCATTTTAGGTGACGATAAGTAATTCAAAAAATCAACAATTTGTATTTTTGTACCCACCATCAAAAAGATGCGGGGTATATTGCGTTTGTCATTCCGTTTGTAACACATCGAAGTAATGGTCGCAGAACCAAAAAGTCTATATATTCTGAGTCCGTATGAGTTTCTAAGACGATTTAGCCATGTCTGTCCGTCTTTCCGTCTGTTGTTGGCACGATAGAGCTTCAAACAAAAGACATAGAATAATGAAATGTTTAACAAACATTCTTTGATCCACCGAAATATTTGCTATTGCAACTGTGCAAAATCGGTTCAGTAGGATCTGAGTTATAGATCAAAGTTTCAGACTTTAGATTTTTCAGATATTTTTTGCTGTTTTCTTCAAATATTATGTAATGAAATTTTGCACACTTTATTTATTATATAGAAAGACAAGTGCTGTTGAAAATGGTAGGCATCGGTCAACGATTTTTCATAGCCTCCATACAAATGCGTTCCCGGAATATGGCTTTATGGTACATAAATGTCTATAGAAAAGCCGTATCTAAACAAAATTATGAATTATTATTTTTATTTGAACTGTTACTTTTAAATCATTGATATATTACTTTTATTTCGGTTCGAGTTCATTAAATTTAATTTACATTAAATTATTTTTACTGAAGGTAGGAATTGTTACATGAAAATTATTATTAAAATTTATTGATAATTTTTCTTGGCTTAGGATTCGAACATGGGTTGTTGGTTGAATTTACATATGTTTCGAGAAACACCAGTAAAAATAATTTAATGTAAATTAAATTTAATGAACTCAAAGCCTATCTAAAGAAATATCAAAAATCAATAAATTTTAATAATAATTTTCATGTAACAATTCCTACCTTCAGTAAAAATAATTTAATGTAAATTAAATTTAATGAACTCGAGCCTAAATAAAGAAATATCAAAGAAATAAACTAAATTATGCAATAATAAGTTTCATGCAAAGTGAAATCTCAAAACAATATTTTATTAGAATCGGTCCATAGTTTTAACAAAGTCCCATATAAAGAACACTTCCAACATAAATCTTTTGTAAAATTTACTATCAAGTTGAACTTCGAAAAGCATAATCAAAATATACATTTATCGTCATACCAAATTTCATTTTACCGTATTCTCCATATAAAGTTCTGTTCCGAAAATCACCTAATTGCGCATAAATCCTTTACAAAACCCAGTATTAAGTTGATATTCAACACAAATAGTCCACACATTGTATATAAATCGTCTATGATGATGATTGATCCATAATTGGCCGTAGCCACTATACAAAGTCTCCTTCCGAAAATCAATAAAATTCACATAAATCTCTTATAAATACCACTAAGAAGTCGGAATTCTACACAAGCAATCCGTATATACATCTAAATAGTCTTACTAGATTTCATAATAATCGGTCCTATATATACTCCATATAAAGTCCAGTTCCGAAAATCACTTAAATGGGAATAAATCCCTTGTAGAATTTGACGTGGTAGTAAAAAATTACTAAGGACAGGTATATGTTAAATTAAGAAATTATTTCTGGAGTTGTTTTTACATTATCTTTAATCCTAGGGTTGATTGACACAACTTTTTTTTCGAACCACTCTAATGAAAGAAGTTGAACAAAATTCAACTTTGATGAAAAGAATTGCGATACTTCATACTTTTTGTGTGAATAAAGGCTCAGTTAGCTGACTGTAATGGAATGTAACTGCAACAGTAAGAAACAGCTGATGGATATTGTTATGCGTAAAGTAATGCAAATGGTTACGGAGATGTAAAGTAACGCAACACCGTAATATATGAATCTGTAAGAAATATAATTTTCTTGCATTTTTACGTCATTACACAACATTCCGTTACAGTCGGCTAACTGAGGCTTAATTTTGTAAACAAGAAAAACTTACATTGGATTGCATTGGCCTTCCACTATTAAATATTTCATACGCTGGGTCTAATTTTGGCATATTTTCTCCAACATATCAGCCCGTATCGTACGTATAAATTCTTCAATATAGAATTTTTCCCTAGATATGAGCCCTTACATAGCCCTACAAATTGTTTCGAGTGCTGTGTAGCATGTGTCCAGCTCTTTTACTTAAGGAAAGAAAAAATTGGAAGCATCGCAAGGTAGCACTCGCCATTCACAACGTTCCTACCTTTGTCGTTTTTGAAAAAGTTCAATAATGCCAACGGCCCATAATTCACATCAAACACAGCATTGGCAGTCCTTGCAATTTTGCTCTTTGCCTCAAATATGACAATTCTGCTTGTTTACGTATCCATTCAGCCAGAAATAAGATTTGTTGCTGAACACAATTTTCTGATAAAACAGTTTCTTAACCGAGCATGAATTTTTATAATAAAATTCAATAACGTACAAGTGTTCGTTTGTAATTCCATTCATGGTTAAATTATAGACCAAACTGTGAACATGTTTAATAGTAACATGTTACAAGAAAATAGCTGAGTTGCCAAAAACAGTCTTAACAAAAAGAAAGTTGCTAAAAAAAAACACCCTTCGTATGAAAAACAATTCTGAAGAAAAGATAAACTTTATAATGTTTTGCGTTACATTCCAGGAATATGCACTCTCGAAATAATAAAGCATTTTGTATTGCTTTCTCAAGAATTTTTTGTTTTATAAATTTCCTAGGAAATATACAAAATAAATAAATGTTTCTTTGGATGTGAATTATGATGAAAAATTCACTTATTGCTCACTATTAGTAAGACTGACCTAGAACTGGAGCACTAAATTTAAACCTTTGAAATTGCCGCATTAAAAGTATGCCAACTGCGTGGAATTTAAAGGTCAACTAAGAATTTTAAAAAATCACCTTCTGGTTTTAAAGCTAAAAAAATGTGTGCTGCAGTTTCGTGTAGTCATTTACAAATATAAACAGTGGTGGAACAAATTTCTGAGAACGGTTTTTTAATTTTCACTGATGCAAAGATGAAAACCTTGAAATTTCTCAGCTCTAAAGTATATCATTAAATTTTGTTTTAACATGTTTACATGTGTCTTTAGTCCACAAAATGCATTGATGTCTTAAATACAAAACTTAAAATATCGTTCTTATTATTCATTACCAACTATTGAGAATTTATACCGCAAAATTTAAAGCAATTGTTGCAGTTTTTGCAAGTATACTTAGAATCTACAAGATAAATGTTTTATTTCCACTTAGTTTGTCCCAATTTACACGAAGCATTTCCTTAAGTTAAGCTTTTTTTACCTTTTTGACATCGGGGTGATGTCACACATTGCAAATGTGTGTCTACTCTCAAATAATAATACGAGCTCTATAAGCAATAAGAATTGTGCTGTGTGAACACCAATGAAATTTTTTGTTAATCAGTTATATTTTGCTTAAGTTACATATGAATCTTGTAAGTTTGTAATTGTGGTTTGAAAAACAGTTTCAATAAAATAATATTATTCTGACAAATAAAGGCAACAAAAGCTTCGTGTTATGTATTATATTACATTGAAATATTCATTGGACCAAATGGTCCCTAAGACAAAATTAGCAACAATTTCATTTTTTCCGTACAGCTTTACATTAGATAGCTACTATTTTGAAAATAATATTGTTACAAAAATAAAACACATGAGTCGTAACCTCAAAGCAATATATTCCACCGTTCAAAAGTTATTAAGATTTAAAAGAAAAAATTGGACCAAATGGGCGTAATCTAACAGCAGAGTTAATTGCAAAATTGAAAGCAAATTTACATTTTCCATAAAATTTAGGCAATTAACTTATGACCATTAAAGGGACTTATTGAAAGCTTATCAGTATAGATTCACCAAAAGATCATTACGTCACCTAAAATGCAAAATAACGTATCATCACTTTTCACAATTTTACAGGAGAATCAAAAAACGTTATAAAATGGAAAATGGTGCATCTAGAAATGAACAATTTTGTAACTAAGCTCAAAAAAGGATAGAAGATCAATTCCAGAAGAAAAAATAATATTTTTCAAAAACGTGTTGAAGTTATGTTTGTTACGTTATTTTGAATTTAAATTTTCTTAAACAAAATGACGTATCATCAGTGAAAAAATTTTAATATGAAGTGGAAAAATGCGAAAAAATAATCGAAAAGCGATTAAATGAGTTTCAATAAAAGGCAATGGAGTCGTTTGTTTTTAATAATATTTCAATTTACTGTATTTTATTGCATAAAATTCGGTTTAACTAAACAAAAAGTGTATTCCATTTAAGGTTTTTTTCTAAACACATTGTAGTTTACTTACTACGTAAATATGATAAAGGTAAAACTATTTAGTTTTTATACAGGGTGGCCCAAAAAAGACTGAAGGATTAAAAATAGTTATATCTTTTTTGTGTTTAATAATTTTTTTTTTGTCTTTTGCAGGTTATTTACTGGTTTATGGAGATAAATCATGCCTACATATGATGTGCAGAAACGCGTCAAAATCATTGAATTTTTTTATTCTTCTGGAAGGTTACAACTCAACGAAATTATCGTCATTTTAATGTCCGAACAGCACCCAGTGACAACATGATTAGGAACTTAGTCTCCCGTTTTGAGGAACATGGAAGAGTGTCAGATCTTCCAGGAAGAGGAAGAGGTCGATCTGTGCGCAATGAAGCAGTTGTGGAGGCTGTACGGCAGAGTGTAAACGAAGATCCATCTGTCTCTACTCGTCGTCGTTCTGCTCAATTGGGAATGTCCAGAACATCCCTGCAAAGAATTTTGAAGCGGGATCTTAAAATGTTTCCGTATAAAATTCAAATGGTAAAGCAACTGCTTCCTTAAGATCATCCTTTCATTAATCATCATTAATCCTTCAGTCTTTTTTGGGCCACCCTGTACATAAGAATTAACATTAGGAACTAGGTTATTATTTAAAAGGTATTTTATCATAAACTAAATGACAGTCTGCTGGAATCAAAGTTTTTAAGTCTTGCAAATGTTACCATTTCGTTTTGGAAATGGAAATGCTGCTTTTAACTTGTCTCACAATATTTCCAAATACATCTAGCTTTCATTTCTCTAGGCATTATCTCACAAACATTTGGCTGAGAAATACCTTCATATTTCAATCCACATATCCGACTTAATTTACTATATTCTCTTTTATTTTTACCTTTCTTAGATATTTTCACATTTTCATTGTAGTTATTTTCAATATTAGAACACATTTTGTATATTTTCACCAATATTTATTAACTTTTTTTTTACTAATTTTTACATTAATATCAAAACAAAAGAAAATTCCATAAGCAGAGGAATACACAAGCCTACTTTGTTAGAAAAACAACATGTTAAATTGTTACAAATGTGATGATACGTTGTTTTGGTATGTGAATATTGTGTACTTGATGATACGTTATTTTGAATTTTCTTTATAAAATCGTTAGTTTTTGACGCAGATGCATAATTTTTTGGGAGACGTGTATTTTTATCTAATGAATCATAATCAATCAAAAAGCCGATTTTCATTTTTTTGGTGATCCGTTGTTTTGGCTTTCAGGTGACGATCAGTAGTTTGACAGTAAGAATTAACAAATTTTATCGTTTTAAAATTTTTCAATCAGTATACGTAAATTGGGAGTTAGAAAGAACACTATAAAAAACATCACCATAATACCCTCCCTCATCAACTATTGTGATATAAGGTATAAATTGTATAGACATATAAAAGTGACTTTGAGCCGATTAGATTACTATTCAACATCAGCTCATATAGCAGCTTAAATACAAAGGATGGATAGAGAAATGTATTTCCATACGATTGGTTCAATAAAGTTTTATGCATATTTGTGTTAACACACATTTCTTACATAACCATATCCCAGCATTAACAATTTTATGCATTGCTTAGTTTTGTACAAGACAGTATGTCAGTATACGCCCTCTGTCTAACTCTCTACTTAAGCACTTGTACTAAAAGTGTATATTAGGCTGGTTCATGGTGTAAATGGTATAAATTAAATTTTTTAGATCAAGAAGGAAATATAATAAAATTGCTTTTTCTTTGAATATTTTAAAAAATGTCCATCTAATAAATAACAAATTGTAAACCCAAATATGCGAAATTTCTGTAGTGCTTGACCCTACTGGTTAAGTTTCATTTGTTTCAGATCCATATAATTTAAAATCATACCTAAATGTTTTTCCCTAACAACCCTATTGTGTACATATACATACATACATACATATAATGCAAAGTGCACAAATGACATAGCTGTTAAACTCATTTACAAGTACATATATATGTACAATCCACAAATATGTGATGCATGTTAATTATGCATGCAATAGAAGATAACATAACAAACACACTAACGTACATACATGTGTACAACTACTCACATGTATAATATAAAAACACTTCATATTCAAGTGTTTTTAGCAGAAAATTTAAAATCAATAATATTAAAATAACTTAATAAATGTTTACATTCAAGTTCTTTGTTTTCATTTCGAATTAAACAAATACAATGTTGTTTATTTGAATAATATTACTTACATATGTATATAAAATAATATAAATAATAATAGAAAGAAACTAAACATCAGAGTCACAAAATAAAATTAAATTTATAGATGTGTTGTTACCATAAAGGAAATGTTGTCTAAAAGTCACAAATACCTATATCCGTTTCCTGTTTGTTCAATTAAATTTGTGTCAAAGCAAAACACAAATTCTGCTACTTGTTTCTAAATGATTTTATTAGTATGGCAAAAAGCTAATTTCTTGAAAACAAGTACAGTGGGTGGCCAAATTATTAGTTACACATGCAAAATTATTTAGTTTCAAGCCGTATAACATTTTAAAATAGTGGAAATTTATCCTTTCATTTGTTATTTTAGGTAAATTAAGTGTTTCTAATTCAATTAAAAATAAATTCTTTTGTTTTAAAAATATATATTTGAAGAAAAGAAATATTACAAAATTTTTTGAAAAAAAATCTTAATATGTCGTAGAACCTTCTTTGGCATCAATTACAGCTTGCACCCTTTTTGGCATGCTCTGAATGCATTTTTGAACATTTTCTTTTAGTTCTTCAGACTTTAACCAATTTAATCAGAATTGCATATTTCACATTTCACACCAGAATGACAGAATGATCTACAACTGCACTCTAATGTCACCAATCATTGTTGACACTGCACAAAATATTTAACAGTATTACCAGAATTAAAATACGAAAACATCTGGTACAAGAAATAAATTTATATACGTATTAAAAGCGGTTGAAACTTAATTTATATAGTGTAACTAATAATTTGGCCACCCACTGTAAATTATGTTTAAATTTATATGTTAAGGAATTAGTTATAAATAATTTGTTTACGACAATAATAAAACAAGTAAGAAAGTATAGTCGGTTAAGCCCGACTATACAAACCCTACACCCAGTATATGTATAAAATAATTTTTCAAAAATGTCCTTATTTCTGTATATATAAATTTATTTTTGTTAAATTTTATTTGGGTAACAACATTTTTAAGAGAGTTATGCTGTTTAAAGTGATTTTCGGAAGTGGACCTTATATAAAAACAACGACTAAATTTGGACCGATCATCATTAAATTGTACCATAATATTTGTATATACACAAAACTTAGTTGTGTTCAATATTATTTTGATGCCAACATTTTTAAGAGAATTGTGGTTTACATTAGCTGCAAAGTTACCTCGTTTGAACTATGTGTTAAAATATTGAACAAAGAATTAAAGGATATCTATTTGTGGGCAACAGCAAATGGACTGAGTATTAATCCTAAGAAATCTAAATGTATAATTATCGGAAAAAACTTAAAAACCAACTACTTAACATCTAATGTTAATATAACTGTAAACAATCAATCAATTGAAATTGTAAACAATGCTAAGAATCTTGGTATTATGTTCAACAACACTCTGACGTGGTCAGATCATATTAATAACGTTTTTGGGCGCACATTCTTCATGCTCCGGCCTCTTTGGCACACTCAACACTGTACTCCGTTAAATATTCGTATTATGCTTGCTAAAACGTACCTAACGCCAATACTTCTGTATGGTTGTGAGCTTTTTGCCAGTAGTGACTCACGAAGTATAAGAAAACTCAACATAACATTTAATAATATTGTTCGCTATGTGTACGGATTAAAAAGATACGACCACATCTCAGCATTCTCGCATAAAGTATATGGAATTAGTTTTGATAACTTACTTAAAACACGAGTACTGATTTTCCTTCATAAAATAATATACACGCGACAACCTAACCACCTTTATGAACGGCTACTATTTTGCAGATCAAACAGAGGAAAAAGATTAATTGTATTTAAATCCCGTAGCCTTATCTCTAAATGGCAATTCTTTACATAATCAATACCTCTCTGGAACTCACTCCCCCACAGTTCTCAAACCATCAGCAATGTGTTTAAATTTAAAAGAAACATTATTAAATTATTTTCAAATTAAAAACCAAATCTGTTAAATGTAATTTGATTTCAGTTATTATTATTGTATTTTTATGTTATATTGTAATATTCTTTTTTAGTTATATATTTATATTCTCTCAATTTTCGGTCATATGATTTATTTTGTGAAAATTAAATTCAGTTAAATAAGGCAATATTTTTTATAATGTGTTTAACAAATCATCAGTTCTGTACTGGAATATAAGACTTCTAAGTCTTTTGTATAGAACAACAAACTAATAAATAAAAGTAAAATAAAAATAAATAAAAAAAAGTGATTTTCGGAGGTGGGTGATATATGGGAGCTACGACTAATTATGGTCCAAATTGCATTAAATTTGTAGACGTTATGTGGCTTTATTTGCTACCCATTTGTGGTGACATTGGTTTAGATACTGGCATAATGCAAATGTTTAGGATCAGTAAACCCCCTATTTTGGAAGGACATTTGTATGGAGGCCAGGTGAAATAATGGACAAATTTCCACTAGTTTCAATCAATCAAATTTGATCGAAATATCTTTAAAATTGCGACCTGTTCTCGGCGCACAAGCTTTACATGGACAGCCAGCCAGCCTTCTGTCTTACATTTTGATCCATAACTCTTGTTCTACTGCTTAGGACAACTACAAACGGTTGTTTGTACAAGGTGGCCCAAAAGTAAACTTCCGATGTTTTTTAGCTGTCACCGACCGATTATTGGTCAAATAAATAGTCAGCAATATTCCGCGTTCTGGAGCAGTGTAGCGTAATATTGTTTATTAACGTGTATTTCGCATGTGTTTACTACACAAATGTCAAAACAGAACTGACATTAGGGGCCAATTGCAAAATTTATAGCATTTTCTGATAGGAGGATTACTTTTACGCCACCTTGTATACCTTTTTGATTTCAGTTGTGTCCTTTGGACGTGAGAGGGTTTTAAACAGACACACAAACAGACAGACAGGCAGACAGACGGGCATGGATCAATTAACTTAGAATTTCGTAAGGACCACGAATATATAGATATACATACTTTGTTGGGTCTCAGATGAGTATTTCTCATGGCCGAATTCTCAGTCATTAGTTAAACATTGGTAAACTAAAATACTAACTATTGTTTAACTATTACTTGTTATTCTTATGGCAAACTAAGCATTGCGAATAAAGAATCATTAGTTAAGCCTTTGTCATTAGCTAACTAAAGACTGTGAATTCGGCCATCAGTGTTACACACGGTATGACAAACTTATATATACCCTCATTCACCACTTATAGTGGCGAAAGGTATAAAACTGGTTAAAAATCTTAGTATGATGTAATTTAGAAAAAAACCAATATGATGGAAATTTCCATCATCATGCAAAATTAGATCATTAGCTTAATACTAAATATAAATAAAAGAATGCATTCAATGTTATGATGGAAATTTCCACCTTTATGCAATGAAGGCTTAAAACCTCAAGAGATGAAGAATTTGTTTTACTTAAACAAATAGTTGTCATTTTAAATTCGGTTAAAGTAACAGCCAAAGCTCTTTTTCGCATTGATATAAATCTCTGCTGATGTTGCCTATTTATTTATGCTGAAAGAGATATCAAAAGATGATCTGGTAAAATCTCTCCTTAAAAGAAACCAAGAAAGAAGAATGATTTTCGCAACATTTTTTAATTTTTGAGATAGATATGTTTATTATTAGAAATGAATTAAAAACGTTGATTGCAAAACGAATGAAATAATGAGTGTAATTGAAATATATAAAAGCTCCTCACAACACCTAATAATGTCTGTACGAGTAATAATATGGAATAAGATATTAGAAAAAGAATAAGAACTATTTGTTGCGGAGGCTGAGAAAGGATTATTTATGCAATCAGAATACAAGAATTTGCTAACAATTTTGTTTACAAACGATGTAAACGATGTTTTTCATCACCTTCATATATTGGTAACAAAATAAAATCAATATTCTCTTTACTATAGATACCTTGATATTTTTAAGAAGCTGTATCGATCCATACTATTCTGTTGCAATTTGTAGAAATTTAAGGGCGAAATGACATATTATTTTTGTCAATCTAACATTTCAATATAATGTTATTATTTTCTTATTTATTAAATGAGAATTATTCCTCTTGCGAGTATTAATAAACAAATTTTAAAAAAATTTTTAATCGAAGTTACTTACCTTCAAGTTAAATATACAATTTATTTGAAAATAAATTGTATACACTACATTTATTTGTTAATATTTCTATTATATGTCTTACATAGCCTTCCGTTGGAAAGCATAAATGCAAAATGTAATGCATTTTGTGTAAGGTGAGAGTGCGAGCGTAAAATAAGCCTGTACTTAACTCGTAACCATAAAGCCGAGTAACAGCATATACATATTCGGTATTTTTGTTGTACTCACAAATAAGAACATTATTTTTAAATATACTTCGAGTAAGTGCACATATTTCGCAAGTTCATGTGTACTTCTTAACAACAAATACATTCAGCCAGAGGTTTAATATTTATACAACTGACAATAAATCTGCCTAAGGAATCTTATCTATATAGTCGTTACTGATTTAATACACATATATTACTCAAGACCAGTTTTGTATGATTTTCGTCTACATTAGAACAACAGCATAGCTGGAGAGTGTCATCTATCAATTATACAATAGAAGCATGTATCACAGCATGATCTAGTTTCGGACCAAATTACAATTTAAAACTAAACACACATACAAATATATTAGTGTGTTGAAAATAGTATTCTAAAGGAATTTTGGAACAAAGAGGTTGAATGAGGAAAGTCTACATTGCACACATTTTTTATATCACAATAATCTCTGTAATAATGCCTTTAAACAAATAAGAAAAACTTTGTGGATTTGTCAATATTTCTTCCAGATTAAATGTACGGTCATATTTGGCAAATATTTACTCAAAATATCGTAACCACTTGTTTTAGCACAAATTTTTTTGACGTTGTTTACTCTTACAATAGTTTTGCAAGATCAAACAGCAACAAATAAATTGAAACTAAATATTTGTTGTGATTTGGCCTAAATAAGAAAAGTATTTTTAAATAAATAAACGAGTTTAAATAGATGTTATTTAGTGGTTACGTCTTTTTCGGCAAATATTTGCCAAATGTGACCGTACCTTAAGATTTGTTTATGGGCTTTTTTAAGTATAATAAAATTTCTGCTCTTTTAAATTCTTATATGCCTATAACTAGCTAACTTTGAAATATAAAAGTACAATAATCTTTTATAGCATATCTACTAACAAAATTGGAATAGTATGAAATTTAAAAAATATTTCATTAATTTTCATGACTGAGATAAATGTTTATGAGCCGCACATCGTTAAAACTAGAGGACTTCTCTGCAAAGTGAAATTTCATGTCACAGAAAATATATTTTATTTCCAAAACATTTTAACTCAATCCCAGTATGCCATCTCTTTTCATTTTGTTTTTATTCCCATTCACAAAACCGAAAACACTTTTTCCCCTAATGCTGATAAATACAACGTCATTAGAATAGCGAAATAGAAAAAAAGCAGAAATGTAAAACAAAAACATTTACAATAAAGGAAGCGTAAATGTATAGAAATGCTAATGCTGGTTTTAGACGGTATGTATTTTGCAGTGTACGAGTACTTGTCAATTGTACGATATATATGTAATTGTGAATGGCTGTCAAAATTGGCAATTTATAATTTTTGCTTTCACACGTCGGTGTTTAGTTTCATCTGACATAATCTATCATAGAACACAACAGCTATCTTTGTTATGATTATTTTCGCGGAAGTTTTGTGTACTTGCAAATATATTTTGAGAAAATGGATTAAGAAATGAAATAATTTTAACTTGCAGCATCATTGAAATAATAGCTTTAATAAAATAAAAAAAAATTAAGCAAGAATTAAAAAGAAAATGTGCCATGTGGAGCCAAAAATTGTTGTATTTAAGTTAAATAAAAATTAATGTGTATAAATTTTTTAAATATAAAATTGAGGAAACACAAACACTATGTTCTTGGTGCCATAAAAAATTGACTTGCAAAACAGCTGGTTTCAGGTGCTTTGTCAAATGAAAATAGAACATGTTCTAATTGAAAATTTCACACAGTGGAAAATTTGACAAGCACACTACAAAATACACGCCGTCTAAAGGGATCCTAAATAAACAACATATTTAAAAACAATTTTAATAAATGGCTAATTGAAGCATAAGGTCAAACAAAGTAAATGAATAAATATTGGATACATAAAAATAAAGCAGATTGTAAGTATTTTAAATTAAATTTAAACTAGTTATTTTGTTCTATTTTAGCTGGTAGTGAATATTATGAAGTAACTTATTTACAAAACAAACAAAAAAAAAACTAACAAAAAATTTTACAAGTTAGAAATACAAAATTTATTTTTATTCCAGGTCGACAGAATTGCGAGCACCAATTTGTTCAAGTTCTTCTATGCGGGTCAATCATGTAATTTTTAAATTTTATTTTTTAAAATTATGTTATTTTTATGTGCAGATTTTATAGCAGACATCGTTGTGCAAACAAATGATCAGACACGATGGTCCAATAAGAACATAACATCAACTGGAGTTGTCTACAGCAGACAAACTTATGTGCGATTAAAAAATTGTCCTCTGAATGAAGAACTTGAAGACGAGGATTTATTCGTTTTTACACCATTTTGCATTTTAAAGACCATATTTCATTTTCATGTGTATTTAGAGAAAACCATTGACAAACTGCTGACACTTAGCCAAATGTATGAGAAAGCTACCCTTAAGAAATACTTGTGTAAAATTAATACTAAATAAAGGTTACGGTTGGGAAAATTCTATAAAAAGTACTTTACATCCTTGGTGAAAATACAAAAATATATAGTTTTATATATTTAGTACAAAAAGAGAAGGAAAATCGAAGAGCAACAAACGGGAAAACAGGAAAAACACTTGAGGCTTTATAAACGAACAATAATAAAACCTAATATAAAGGAAACTGTAGCGGAAAATATTAAAAGTTTATTAAATTACAACGTTACAAAATCATACTCTTCTGCTCTTACTTGGTTATTTTCATTTATTAGTAAAAAAAAAACAAATACCAAATATAAGCAGCATACGAATAAGTCTGTCAATACAATAGCAACCGGAAGAAAATAAAAGGAAATTATTAAAAAAAAATTATACACAGTACATTTTAGTATTAGAAATCATTCATGTACGTGCTCTTTGCAATAACTTGCAAAAACAATTTTATGTTACGTGTGGATTTTGTGTTGTTAAAAATGGAAAATTAGCGTTCTGTACATGACATTATTACAAATTTCTGTAAGCATCGTTTGGCCAGTGATATATGAAATGGAAAGCTGTTATGCTTCTGTATAAAATTTAAAAACTCTGCACACAATTAACACAATTGAGAATGGCTGATGAAAAATATGACGAAGACTGTATCAGACAACTGGAAGGGACGTGTTAAGTGCGTTATAGTTGATTTTGGCACTAAAATTGTGTAGATATTATTTAAAAAAATATGATATTCTTTACATAGATGAGCATTATATATGTCTGCATGTATATATGTACATATATTACCAGACAATCTTTATTAAACCCTGCACCACCATAGTGGAGAGGGTATATTTGGTTTGTCCTGATGTTTGTAACGCCCATAAATATTAGTCCAACACCTGCCTTAAAGTATACCGATAGACTTAAAATCACTTCTTGAATCGATTTACCGATATCCATCACTCCCTTCGGTCATCCGTCTGGCTGGCTGCCGATGTAAAGCTTGTGCGCAATGTGCAGATCACAATTTTGAAGATATTTCGAAAATATCCCGAAATTGGCGTTTATCAGTCATAAATGTTTAATTCATGCATGTATGTATATCCAAACAAATGTTGCCACATATAAGTTCAACATTAAACCTATACAAACTTACACATTTTGTGCAGATCGGTTAATAATTGACCATAGTTCTCATATAAAGCCCACTTCCGAAAATCACTTTAAAGAGGATAACTCACTCAAAAATTTTGATATCCAAATAATATTTAACAAAATATGTCTCATATGTATACAAACAATACGGTGCAATTTTATTGTGATCGGTCCATAATTAGTCGTAGCTCCCATAGAAGGGCCACTTCCGAAAATGACTTTAACGATCATAAATTTCTTAAGAATGTTGTTAATCAAATAAAATTCGACACAAATAATATACAGAAATGATGACACCTAATTTTATAATGGTCGGTCCATAATTAGTCGAAACTCCCATATAAGACCCTCCCCGTAATCAAATTTAACCTTTATAAATCCTTTAAAAGTATTTTAAAGTTTAACATACACAAAATTTATATTCCCAGAAATTATGCCACTAAATTTTGGGATGATCGGTCCATAATAGGACCTGAAAACCCTGGTTTTATAAATATACTGGGTGTAGGGTATTATATGGTCGGGCTTGTTTTAAATTACAAACAAAGCAGAAGAGAATGTAGAGTATGAACATATTGTCTGTCTTCATTTCAGGTTTTTATAATATTTACCGTGATTTTTATAGAAAATGTTTTTTTTGTTGCTTTGGAAGAGTAACTAAAATGGAACTGAACTTTGCAGTTTAAAATTTTTTTCTGGTACTCTTTGATTAGCTAATATATGAAATTTTGGGACGTAGTAAAAAATATAGACTCAAGTCCCTAACTTTATACATATATGTAATACCTACATATATGGTGAATTTCACGTCAAGTGATCCAATTTTAAAAATCAATGTCTTCTGATTTGGATTAAATTTGCACCAAGGTTAGTACTATTGGATAGTAGGCCAGACACAAATTTTCAGCTCTATCAGTCCAGAAGTGCCGGAGTTAGAGGGGGTCAAAATTGGACATTTTGGTCAAACAGGGTTTTTTTAAAATGAGTGTAACTTTTCACCTATTGGTCCTAGCAAAAATTGTCCAAAGGACTTTGATAGTTATTTCTTCAGTCATTTCAAAAATATTTTTTTTAATTTTTAAAAAAAAAATTTTTAATTTTTTTCAATTTGGGCTCTTTTTTACTCAAAAGAAAGCTTATACAATTTACTTTAATGGGATGCAAAACTTCATCCAAATCGATTTTTAACATTGGGTCACTTGACGTGAAATTCACCATATGTATAACCTTATTCATCACTTGAGGTGGTGGAGGGTATAAAAACAACCTAGGTATGGCGAACTATAGTGAAAACTCTGAGCTGTTGTTTATAATTCTGTAAGGACGTGAAAGGCGGCTATACTATTACTACGCTCCATTTTGTATTGCATTAGCAAATAAAGAGTGATTCAAGTAGAGATACTTTTTATACCCTACACCACCATAGTAGGGAGGGTATATTGGATTTCTGCATATGTTTGTAACGCCCAGAAATATTGGTCCAACACCCACCTTAAAGTATACCGTTCGACTCAGAATCACTTTCTGAGTCGATTTAACGATGTCCGTCCGTCCGTCCATCTGGCTGGCTGGCTGTCCATGTAAAGCTTGTGCACAGAGTACAGGTCGCAATTTTGAAGATATTTCGATAAAATTTGACACATGATATTTTTTCGGACCAAGGATGAATGGGATTGAAACTGGTACAAATCGGTCCATTATTTCACCTGGCCCCCATACAAATGTACTCCCGAAATTAGGGTTTAAAGATCATAAATGTTTGAATTACGCAAGAAACCAAACAAATTTCATCACAAATGAGTGATAAATGAAGCCAAATCACATCTAAAAATTTTGTGCAGATCGGTTCATAATTAGTCGTAGCTCCCATATAAGGCCCACTTCCGAAAATCACTTTAAAGAGCATAACTCACTCAAAAATGTTGGAATCAAAATAATATTTAACACAAATATATCTTATATGTATACAAACAATGCTGTACAATTTTATTGTGATAATTAGTCGTAGCTCCCATATAAGGCCCATTTCCGAAAATAACTTTAACCTCCATAAATCTTTTAAAAGTATTTATATCGAGATAAAGTTTAACATACACAATATTTATATTCCCAGAAATCATGACACTAAATTTTGGTATGATCGGTCCATAATAATTCATATCGCACATTTCTGAAAAACTGTTTTATACATATACTGGGTGTAGGGTATTATATGGTCGGGCTTGACCGAATATACTTTCTTACTTGTTTCATATGCCTTTTTTGACAGATCACGGGTGAGTCGTGTGATGCTGTCATATTATTTTTGTTAAGTATTGTTTGGCATTTCATAATTGAAAGACTTACGCCTGAACAACGTTTACAAATCGTTCAACTTTATTACGAAAATTCACGTTCTATGAAGGAATACCTTTCGTGCACTTTGCTCAACTTATGGTCAATATAATCGGCCTACTGAGCATACTATTCGCAACACCATCACCCATTTTGTGACCCAGCATTCATTATTGGATAATATTTATCCATATCCACCACCAAATGCAAATGTTCTTTCAAATGATAATAAACATTCCGCACTAAATTTGAATTTCTGTATTTTTTTCTTTAAAAAAGTAGGGAACCTTGAAATGGATGACGCTTTATTAGTGCAATATCCTTTTGTAAAACCCAAACAAATTAACTAAGAACTTATTTTGTTTTGTAGATTATTCTTAATTTCCTTTACTAAAATTCCCTCTATTATGCAAATATATATGTAAATAGTAAATACCACAATAAGCATAATAACTATTAGCATCATCTACTTGCTCATGACAATGAACAATGTGTAATTGCAACACAAACATTTGCATTTTATTTATGTGAATGCTCTTTACATCAACATTTCCATACAAAACACTCATAAACATCTACATACATACTCATACATATGTGGATGTATGTTTGAAAAATATAAAAATAGTTTATACAAGCAGACGGAAGGGCAGACAATCAGTCATAATATTTGTTACCACAACGAACAAAAAAAATTTAGAATATTTCTTTTTTTTCTTTGTTTCAATTGTATTGTTATACAAGATGGTTATTATAATAACAACAATACTAACAACAACGACGACAATACGAACATCAGTAAAAGCCACTCACTCACCCACCATTCATTCATGTCACTTGTGTTAACAAATGTTTATGTCAGTCTATCACTAAGTACGTATTCAGTGATACACTGGCTGAGGAATTTACACTGCCATTATTTTGCTACAAACAAAAATGAGTTGTTATATCAAATATATAATTGTATTGCTCCTCACTATAAAGATACACACATGCATGCGTTAGAAGTATTTACATATGCATGTATGTGTATTACAGGGCACCATAATTGTATGTAGAAAAATTATATAATTAAAGGACGAAATTTTCCCATATTTACAATTAATTCCATTTGTAAATCATTATTTATATGGATTTCGGTAATACGAGTGCTATAGAATTGTTTCTTAAAATCCAGCTGACAACACTAGAAACAACAAAATAGATTCTGTTTTTCAAACCCATCGTGCCATTAAATATAGAAATAATAAAGAAAAGTTGAATGGTTAACGACAAAAAAATGGAACCAGGACAAAAATTGTATGCTCATTATGGACCGACTATCTCAACAGTAGGCTGAATGATTTGTGTACATGTGAAAATTATTTGTGTTGAATATTGTTTTAATAAAAAGTTATTTCATAAATTTATGCTCGTAAAAAATACAATGTTGTCTACATTTATGTAAATTATAAACTTGCAACAGATGCATACGAAACCTGGTAAGCAGAATACTATAATATGATCGTTTAAATGCTGGGACGAATGACGAATTTTTGGTCTCTAATATTCGTCGTCAAAAATTAAATACATTTGTGTATATGAAAATACACAAAACAAGGACGGCGGCTGAATTTTGAGTGACAGTTATTTCTATTTCTTATGCCGGCGAACGACAAACAAAGGGCGCGTTTTCACTATGTCATTTTTTGTTGTCAAATTGTCGAAATTGTTGGCAATTTTATGAAAACGGGTTGTCATATGGCGTCATCTATGTTTGCAATGATGATTGCAAAAAATTTAATTTATTGATGACAACCCGTTTTCATACAATTGCCAACAATTTGGACAATTTGACAACAAAAATGACATAGTGAAAACGCGCCCAAACAATACAGGGTGACTATGTTTCCTTTTAGTTTTTATTGTTTTAGTAAATCATGTTAATTTTTATTTAAATTCTTATTTTGTTTTTTGCTTCAAAAGAATTTACACAACGATATGTCTCCGATTAATTCATCGTTTTATTCGTCGAATGCGTTCTTCCCAGTTGTGCATAATGTTGACTTTAGAGTTCTTTAAATTTTACAAATTATTTTTTCGCACCAGTCTAATAATGATTTATCAACTTATACATATATACATACATAGGTGAGTAGAATGGTTGGTTTTTATTTATATCAGTATTTGTTATATACACACTTATGTATAACAGCGGCTGATTGTTTTGTATAATGTTAAATAAATACCTGCAACACTTGCAAGTTCCAAGAATCCACTGTTGGTTACCCTTTTTTATAATTTAATGTTTTATAACGGGCGGCCTTGATAATCATAACTCATTGAGACAGCATCAATTGACACCTTCTGAATTATCATTTACTAGGCGATGGTAGATTACCATTGCCGGAATATAAAAAATGCATCTTGTTATTTGAATACTTCTTAATTTAAGTCTATATTTTGTATTATTTTGCGAACAGGAATTTAAGGCCGATAAAATGTACTGTAGATTTATTGTAATATTTTTCATACTTCTGAATGTAATCGAAAATTCGCTATCCCTTTGTATGATTTGAAAACATCCAAAGCTTCCATTGAAATTACTTGAAATAAGTGTTACATACAACTTTACGGTAATATATTCCCGTTTATAAATGTCGCGTGGTAAATCATACTAAAGAATATCAAGAAGTATGTGCCATCAAAAACTTGTTGATGAATTAGTGTGCTCCGTCACTGTTAATCATTACATACTTTATTAAGTCTGGAGGGTATTCAGATCGACCGTGGCCGCATGATGCCTCATGGCTTGAATCTGAACTAATCTACAAATAAAAATGTCACTGAAGCAACAGATTTTAACCCATTTTGAGCCGCTGTTCGACTAGTCGAACAGCAAAATTCTCTTTTTTCACCTCCATTTTTTATGTGTTTAAGTGTTCCCGACACACAAAAAAGTGATACCATATTATATGAAATTTAATTGTCTTTCAGAAAAAGTATATAACAATTATCCCCCACTTCTCTGCTCCGCTCCAAGGGGGGGTTGAAAAATATCTTGCATATAGACACTTTTTGTTTGGATAAAATGGAAAATATATATAAATTTTAATTCTATAAAAGTACTTTATTATTGTTCGCAAAGGTCTAAAATAGTCGATCAGTAAGTTTTTCCCGAGTTTTAGAATCCCCAGGTATATTTAGAGACCCGCCAAATTCACTGTTCGACTAGTCGAACAGTGGCCGTAGGCCACAACTTTATTATTGTATTTCGTCGTTGAGCATTTTATGCAGAAAAAATAAACTTATACATATATATAAACTCGTTTGTTTTACTAAGCAGAGTTTATTACAATAATAAAGCTAGTGAAAGTAATTTTGTTGGCAAATATTTGTAATTGTTTTTTAACAATTTATCAGTTCATAATGGATAAGTGTTTGAATTCAAATCGTATGGGTGCTTAGACAATTCGCCGGCGTAAAGCACTTTGTGTGCAGGAAATTCTTGATGAGTTGGCGATGAGTAACATTGATGATGAGTTAGAGACTATTGCAGCAATTCCACCTGAGATGTTTGATGGAATTACTGATGAGGAAGATATTGACGACCAATTGTTGACGGGCGAGGAACCTCTGGCAAAGGATATTGCCGGAACATTCGAGATTGAAACTATTAAAGACCGCAAAGGTTTGTCTGCCTTTGCAGATTAAGCACCTGCAACCAAAGATAATGTTCGAAAGTCAAGTCGCAATGCTTTTGCTGTTTACAATGATGAGCAACTTTCAACATCGGCTGAAAGTGGTCATATACAAAAAAAAAAAAACATATTATGGAAAACACTTGGTGCAGAAAGACGAGCTATATTTGGGGAAAACAGTGATCGAGATAAATACGGTGAATTAGACGTTGTTGGACCGTTGCCAAAGTACAAACTGCCTTCGGCGTTAAAGTTCGTTCAATTTTTGATGTTATAAACAAAAAATTTATGCAGTTCGGTGTCTTTGAAGAGCATTTGTCAATCGACGAACAAATGTTACCATATTTTGGACGTCACAGCTGTAAGATGTACTTGAAAAACAAGCCAATAAAATTTGGCTACAAGGCTTGGTGCATGGCTACTGCTACTGGATATGTCTTCAACATGATGCCGTACGGTGGAGTTAGTGACAAATATGATAAAAATATAGTCCTGGGCGCTTCTGTGGTCATGGATATGGCTTGTAAATTGGAACATCCTTCCCGTTATCAACTTTATTTCCATAACTTCTTTACTTCTCATTATTTGATGTGGCTAGTAGATTAGATCAACTATCAATCAAATCTAATCAAAAATAATCAAGAAATTTAATCAATTATTTTTTGGATTAGTTTTGATTAGATTTGATTAAAAATGCTAATCGTCACTAATTGTTATTAGATTTTTGATTATTTATAATCTAATCAATTAGTAATCTGAAATTTTTATCAAAATTCAATTCTAATGATTAGATTATTTTATTTCTCTAATCGTAATGATTTCTAATTCTAATCGAAATTCCCCAGCTATGCTTGTTACTAACGCCTAACGAGAACAACGATGAAGATATTGCGAAGGATGACATTACTAAAGATACATCATTTAAGATTCGCCCGCACCCTCGTGTGTCAGCTCATCACCAAATCATAACACAACCTGAAAAACATGCCAGGCGTTGCAATGTTTGTCATAAGCCTACACAGAGAATGCGCTCTAAGTGCCAAGTCCATTTGCACGAAAATAAGTGTTTTGCTGCTTACCATAAACGGGAGCAAGAGTAATGAAAATTACAAAAAGTACATTTAATTACATTATATATAATAAATATTTAAAAAAATAAACATTACAATCGTGTTTTTGTTCCACATATGATTTTTTTTGCCGATACCTGAAAATTATTTTTGTATGGTAGTATAAATTTTTTTTGTCGCCTACGGCCGTTGTTCGACTAGTCGAACAGTCGTTTCTGGGGAAACGGTTGGAGATACAAAATTTCTGATAACGGTTTTGTATGGTAATTGGGGCCTAATTAGATCAAAAAAGTACTTTTTAGTTTACAATTCGAACATTTTTGCATTCCGGCTCAAAATGGGTTAATACATCCCACCGGAAAATTGTAACGAAAAATTTGTTTAAATGCCTATTTTATAAAAAAAACTTGGTCACACCAACTATCGCACTTTGAGAATGTTTTGGAGACTAGGAATTTAAAATATTTTTACTCTTCTTTAATTTTTTTCATCTTTTTCCCTTTATAACATTATAACATACACTCTTTATTTTAAACACTTTCCGAACACAAATTTTCCCTGCTCAACTGTTTAAAGCATGATTTACGATGACATCTTTGTCTGTAAAGATACTACAAGAGTAAATAGTATTTCAGTTACTAAACTTTAAACTAAATAAATCACAATTCGTTGCGTTAAATTTATGACCCTCTAAGATTTTCATGGCTGCTTTTTAGGTTTTGTTTGTTAAATGTCAGGTTGACAAGACTTTTTAGTAGTTCACATAAAATTCAATGTCAACATTATTTATCGCTCCTGTTGTTTTGGTGGTGTCTTGGCTGTCATGTGTCATTTGTTCACAAATGAGCAACAGAATTTTAACACAAAACCAAAGAGTAAGACGGACATTTTTTTTTTTTTTTTTTTTTTAACTGAACTTTAGTAAACTTTGTATTTTGTTGAGATATGTTTGGGAACACAAGTATACTATAAATTATTTCCTAACAAGTAACCCAACAAATTATTTTACAGTCACTGCTACATACTGTTTGCATTACGTAGCAGCAGTTAGGTAATGCCATCTTATCGACAAAAACTGTTGAATATTATACGATAGTCGAAATGAAAAGCACACCATCTTTACGAATTTCAGCGTATTATCTTTCCATTATTTTATTTCTATTTAAGAAAGAAATCTGAAACAACTTTCAGATAATAAGTTATTAAGAACTTATTTAAGTTATTTTTTTTCCTAGCATTCGTACTAGTTGCCTGCATTAACATTATTAAATTATACTAGCAATTGTATACCTTTGCCAGTTGCCAATAACTGTATTCTTCATAAATCTGATACCTGGGTTCTGGATCATTTACAAATTAGCCTGAGTCTTATTCTATATTGCCGCAATTTATTTTAATCAGGGGACTCTTCTAATATTTGGAAGGAGCTAAGAAAGGTGGGAGTTAGTGACACGAGTTATAATAATATATGTAATATTGATGTTGAGGAATGTAAAAAATTTTTGATTCTGTCTCCTATATCGAACGCCCCTCCCATTGCTTATTCTCAATTTGGTAATAATTCATATAATCGTTTTTCATTTCAGAATATTGACGAGACTGAAGTGTGGAATGCATTAATGAGTATTAAATCTAATTGTGCTGGTCCAGATTGAAATTGGTATCTTCTATGGTATGTACTAATTTAACATACTGTTTTAACACCATTCTTACTACCTCTCGTTACCCGTTAAGTTGGAAAAATGCTAGAGTTATTCCAGTACCTAAGGTAAAAAATCCATCGGAACTGTCTCATTTTCGCCCCATTAGTGTTGTAGATATTTTTTCTAAAATTCTTGAGATTCTGATAAACAATCAGTTATTAGATTATATAGAGGATGGTAGATTTCTATATGAGGACCAATCTGGCTTTAGAAAGGGTCATAATGCTACTGGTCTATTACTAAATATCACAGAGGAGGTTCGAATTGCGGTGGACCGAAAGAAAATAGCCTCTATAATTAGCCTTGTCTTTATTACGGCATTTGAATCTATTTCTCACGAAGTGTTACTTAATAAATTATTTTCAATATATGGTTTGTCGACATCTGCATGTAGCTCGATTGATACGTTTATTAGGGGCAGATCGCAATATGTTCAGTTTGGAAATTCAGTATCATCGAGCGAGTCAAAATAAACAACATCATACATGAGATTAAGTATGAATATAAAGAGTACTTCACACTTTAAAGATGATATTGAGACAAGTATGAGTAAGTACAATAAATTAGTCAAAAGTCAAGTGCCAAATATTGAAAAATACTATTCTTGAGTTAAAAAATAATTTTTTTTATGGATATCTTACTCGCATCCCATTAAGCGATTATAAAGGCCTTAAAGTAAATTGTATAAGCTTTCTTTTGAAAAAAAGAGCCCAAATTGAAAAAAAAATTAAAAAAAAATATTTTTGAAATGATTGAAGAAATAGCTACTTACAGTCCATTGGACAATTTTAGCTAGGACCAATAGGTAAAAAGTTACACTCATTTAAAAAAAACTCTGTATGAAAAAAATTGACCACAATGTCCAACTTTGACCCCCTCTAACTCCGGCACTTCTGGACAATAGAACTGAAAATTTGTCTGTGGCCTACTATCCAATAGTACTAACCTTGGTGCAAATTTCATATAAATCGGAAGACATCGATTTTAAAAATTGGGCCACTTGACGTGAAATTCACCATATATGAAACTTATTTGTGCTGAACTTTATTCGGATACAAAAAGTTTTAAGAGATTAATGGTCGTTAAAGAATGGGATTTATGGTCCACCGATCTACCGATCTACCGACCGTCGACCGATCTGCACATAATTTGTAGGTATGAATAGGCTTCATGTACAACTTATTTGAGGCGAAATTTGTTTGGATACGTGAATAAATCAAACATTTATAACCAATAGAATCATATTTCGGGAGGACATTTGTATGGGAACTAGATAAAATAAAATAAAACTTATTACAATCACCACAGTCCTCGGTCCAAAAAAATATCATGACCAAATTTTTTCAAAATTTTTCGAAATGTTTCCCTATTTCATAAATATTGCGTTATCAGATTGGCCTCAAACTTTAAGTCAATAGATATTAACCAATAAAATAAAAACCAACCCATGAGCATATAAATATACATACACTTGAATTCACATGTTTTACTTTCATACATATGTGCATGAAAATATACGTTACATATTTATATTCTACTTGTATGCAGTACCTTTTCATTATAATACTTCATTCATATTGCTTTTATTTTAACTCGAAAAAACTTCGAAAATTCGAATTAAAATTGTGTTGGCCTTTTTTCCTTTTTTTAAAGAGATTTACCGGTTTCTGGGTTTTAAAAACTTCTTTTTTTCCAGCTCCTAGCAACACCGCTAGCTTTACTTACTCTTTACATATGATTCAATTATTTGTAAAACAAATTATTTGCTGGGATTTGTATGCGTGTCCTTTTCAGCACTATTGTAGGTACTCATTTTAAATATATTGCACGGTTTTATTTACAAAGTTCCATATAAACATTTATCATTGTGGCACAAACTATTTAACAAGTTATTTACAGGGTGACAAATGTTATTTCATAACTTTTTCGAACAATAATTCACTGTAGTATATTACAAATCCTTTATCAAACAAGGAAACACATATAGGGTTTGCATATCCAACCTAAGGTACTTTTTCATTATTTGCAATAATTATGGTTTTATTTTTATATAAATATTTAAGTCCTATATTAATTTCAAAAATTTCATTGTAGACCATGAATCTGTTTGTTCTGCTTAGAGTTTGTATCACAAAATAGCTTGCATAACTTAAATCATTGTCAATTACTGGCAAATAATCTCAAATGTTCAACAAAATCGTTTCAGCCGTTTAATCGTTAAGGTCTGATTCAGCAAAATTGATAGAATGTTTGCCTTGAAAATTTTTGAAAATCTTTAAAAAGAAAAATATTTAAAAATAAGTGATTTTCATAAAAATTTTCTAGCTAAAAGTTTTTTAATATTACTAAATCAGCCCTATTGCATACTTCAAACAAACGTTCAAATATAATTTATATATATGGTGAATTTCACGTCAAGTGATCCAATTTTAAAAATCGATGTCTTCTGATTTGGATTAAATTTGCACCAAGGTTAGTACTATTGGATAGTAGGTCAGACACAAATTTTCAGCTTTATCAGTCCAGAAGTGCCGGAGTTAGAGGGAGTCAAAGTTGGACATTTTGGTCATACAGGGTTGTTTTTTAAATGAGTGTAACTTTTCACCTATTAGTCCTAGCAAAAATTTTCCAAGGGACTTTAGATAGCTATTTCTTCAATCATTCCAAAAATATTTAAAATTTTTTTTTTTTTAATTATTTTTTTTAATTTTTTTTTTAATTTGGGCCTTTTTTTCTCTAAAAAGAAAGCTTATATAATTTCCTTTAAGGCCTTCATAATCGCTTAGTGGGATGCGAGTGGGATATCTATCAAAAAATTATTTTTTAACTCATTTTCATTTTTCCCTTTTTTATTTTTTTTTCAAAATGGAGTTTTTTTTTTATTTTTCCTCAAAAGAAACTGTATACCATTTCCTTTAAGAGCTTTGTGGTCACTTAAATGGAAAAAAGTAATAAAAATTGAAATAGGTTGTATTTTAAAAAACGTGAAAAACCTTTTAAGTTAAATTGCATGATGTTTATAATGACGAAATTTCAACTATTTATTTAATTAAATTCCATGAAAAAATAAAAAACAATAAAATTTTGTCTGAAATTTTCAAAATGTTTGAATAAAAAAAAAATTGCTTTTTAATTTGTATAACCCATTGAATGCGCCTCTCAAAGACCTTTTATATGATACTAAAATTAAATATAGTTCCCTTGGGGGAAATGTGGAAAAAATCAAAAAACCTCTAAAGCGGACATTTTTATCCTTTGATCCAGCTCACCAAATATTGACCCCAGGACAAAAATATTGAGAAACATAGTCTTAACTTTTATGTCAACAGCTACATACCCGGGTATGTTTTGAATTTTAAAAACGCTGTATCTCTGAAAGTGGCTATTATATCTATCTGAAATTTCATGATATCCTCACTAGAAGTGTTTTCTACTATATTCTGATGTTTGAATAAAATTGGACAAATCAGATCATAAATGTGGTCATTTTTTCATTCTTTGTTGGATTTTCATGTTCATAGAATTGAGCAACTAGCAAGTGTTTGTCCCTTATTGTAAATATTCATACATGAAGACGAAGACAAAATTTAAGTATTCATGCATAAAAACAATTCAAAGTAGGGGAAAAACACAAACAAAATCCAAATAAAACATATAAAAATACGTTTTACATTACATTACGTTATACATATTTAGAAATGTGTGAATTCCCATATAAAATGTGCTTGCATACCCGGGTATGCTTGCTGTTGACGTAAGTATAATTTTTCAGCTGTTGACATAAAGGTTAAAATGAATCAAATTTTCATATTAGTCGGGAACATCTGAAACTTTATTTTGGGGCCACCCTAATGTACATACATAAATCATACGTTTATGACCAACAAACTCCTATTTCGACATTTGTAAGGAAGAGGTTCGGTGAAATAATGGACCGATTTCAACCAATTTCAGTATCAACCGTTTTTGGGCCGAAAAAATATCATGTACCAAATTTAATCAAAATATCTTCAAAATTTCGACCTGTACCAGCTTTACATGGGCACACAGCCAGACGGACGGACGGACGTCGTTAAATCGCCTCAGGAAGTGATTCTGAGTTAATCGAGTTGGGAGTTGGACCAATATTAATTAGCGTTATAAACATTAGCACAAGTCAGATATACTCTCCCCACTATGGTGGTGTAGGGTATAAATACCAAAAATTAATAATTTTTAGGCCTTAGGAATTCGAATTTCAAAATGTACCAAACCAAATTTCTGCTCTTTATTGATTTTAGGCTGATGTAGTTTAAATTATATTTACATATATGTTGAATTATTTAGCAGTAACAGAGTGTTCTCGGGTACCGTTGATACCTCTGTTTTGATTATATAGAATTTCGAATTTCCTTTCCTTTTTTTTTTTTTTTTGATTAAAGGCAGACCAACTTCAGATTTTTATTCTAGTTTCTTTAGTTTTGCAGATACAAAGTTACCACTTTTACCCGTTTGTGCCGGTTTTATCCATCTTATCGACCGAATTTCCAAAATTCCCTTCTTAAAGGATGTAAAATGAATTCATTACCCGAATTTAAAGTTTCTAGCTTTAGCGGTGTGACCTTTTCAATATTAACTGAATCAATCAGCCAGTAAGTCACGTTACTTTTTTGTATATTTACTATTAGATTTTTTTTGTTTGTTTTGTATTTAAGTTTGAGTTTTAGGATACTAGTGAGAGATAATAACAATGATGTTTTTATGTTTAAACATAATATTATTTTACTTTCGTCAATATTTTACATATTGTTTAATTTAAAATGTAAATAAATTCAAGAATTAATATGAATCTATAAATTGAATTTGATTTTTTGCGGATGTGATTGAATAGTAATATGAATTTGGGTATGATCCCAAAACATCAAGGGTGTCCCAGGATATATTTCTGTCACTAGTTCGTGTGTGTTAGTTTCACTTGATTTCCACATCATTTTGTAAACTAAGGCAAGGAAGTATATAAAATATTATGATATTGGTACAAACCAAGACAAGAGCCCACCCCAAAATACTAAAAGCTTGCAGTACATGCCTTGGATAAAACAAAATATGTTATGCGTATGAATAACATCTTAAATCTATTGACTTGATGCGCCACTGGAATGATAATTCATAGTGCAGAGGTTGGGTTTTGTACATTAAAATTGTTAATATTAACATTATTTGGCTTTTCTTGTAAATTTTTTTAACATAACTTAGGGATTTAGTAAAATCATATGACGATATAACCTCGTTGAAAGGATTTGCTAAGATTAATTATACCCTACACCACCATAGTGGGGAGGGTATATTGTGCTGATGTTTGTAACGCCCAGAAATATTTGCCCAACACCCACCTTAAAGTATAACGATCGACTCAGGATCACTTTCTGAAGATATTAAATTTAAATCCATACAAAATATAAAAAGTCCCAGCTAGGCCCTGGGGTTCGCTTATATGAACAAATTTTGGTGTTTACTTAAGGGCTAACGTTATCTGTATGGTCTCCAATGTAGCATTAGACATGTTTGTTCCTGATTATTTACGCCTATATTTGTAGAATACAGCTGTTTCTTTGATCTACCATTGCCCTCGCTTTCTAATTCTATCGCCAAACCTTCGCCAAAGGGAGGTTAGACAACTATTTCTATGTCTCAATTGTCTCAAACTAGACCATCAGGTTTAGCCAACTAAAGCCTACAGTTTTACAGTACTTTTCCTTTAGCATCTTGTAGAAATAAAACTGCAAATGTTTCACATTATTTTATGTTGCATAATTCAACTATGTAGTAGTTGAAAACTTTTAACTATTTTTTCCTTCTTTTAGTAATTTTTGTTCATTCTGTGGCATTCAGTTGTTATTTGTTTTCCATTTATTTCCTTGAAGTTTTTCTTTCAAAGTGGTTATAATGTCAGTTGTGTAAATGGTTAACTGAGAGCGGAGGAACAGAAAACAGAAGTTTGTTACATTTTTTTTTAACTTGTATCTTTAATACATACTCATATTGTTGGTATGATGCAGAGAGTTTGTGTGTAAGGCTTTTTTTGTGTTCACATGATTCTTGTTTTATTTTAAGTTTTTAAATATTGTCTTGGACTTAGCACAGCTTAAATTGTTATAAGTTTTATAAAATTAGTTTTCACCTGATGCTGGTTGTTTTAGATAAAATGTATTGCATTTTTACATTAATGAAACAAAGAAGATTTTTAATTTTTTGTTTAAAATATTGTATTACAAATTCCCCAGTCAATTAACGTGTTTAAACCAATTGGATAAGAAATGCAGAACAAAAATTAAAAGAATACAAAGAATAAAAGCATGTTTTTACGTTAACTATACTGTAGTAGGGTCAGAAGTTTTTAATTTTATTTTAATTTTTAGCGGCATTTTACAATTTTTAAAATTTTGTTAAACAAAATTAAGAATTTTAGAATATCGTTTTGGGATTTATTATATATATATATAATGGGGAAAACCATAACACAATATCAATGTCTTCATAGTTTTTCTCTATCTGCGATTTTAATTTTGCGGGTTTGAAAAAAAACTATATCTTGAAAATTACAATTTTTTTATTAGACGATATATATGTCAAATGATAGGTATTTGAAAGACCTTTCCAACAATATATAACATGACCTATTTATATGGACCACCTATTGATAAATTTCGCAAAATTATTTTTTGATCCGAAATTTTTTTAAAAACTCTAAAAAATCCGGGAAAGAGGTCTATGTGAGTAAGTAGATCAATTACAGTATTTTCAAGTCAAGAAATTAAGCTTTAATTTAAAGTATAACATGACCATGTAGGTAATATAATTGCGAAGATATTAAAGACAGATTATAAAATTTTACCAAAAAAAAAAAAAATAAAATTTGTACTATGCGAAGCCGGTGTTCTGTATACCATGGAGGAGAAAATCTTTCCGCCCGGCCATAGGCCGGCAATACAGAGGATATGCACTTTGCGAAGCCGCTGTTCTCTATACCATAGAGGAAAAAAATCCTATCCTGCATACAAAATTTTGATAAAATATTTTTTTTAATTTTTCAGATCTTATAATTCTATGACTATAGTACGTACAGATACACATGATACCTTAAATTGAAGCTTAATGTCTTGGCTATTTATATTAATAAACTAAAATAACACTTATATAGACTTTTTTTAAATTTTTTTAGATATTAAAAAAAATTAGGGTCAAAAAATATTCTTTTCGGATTTAACCCATAGTCGGTGCATATTTTATAATCATGATATATATCGTTGAAAAGGTATTTTTAGTACCTTTAATTTAATGTATTACAAATTATCAGAAACCCAGATATAGGCCTATATATTTTCAACTTTAAGGGGCCGCCCCCTCGAAAATAGGCGTGACGGCCAAGAAGTTTTTTTTTGCTGTCATCTCCTCTAAAAGTTCAAAGAATAAATTTATTTTTTATTAAAACGTCAGATTTCGGGATAAGCTGCTGACTATGTATATAGCTGTCATTTTCAAAACAATTAAGCAGCTGGTTACAGAGCAGTGTAGACTGCTGTGTTAGTGAATATTAACTAAAACCATTCAGAAAATTATAGTCCAGTTAATGCCTATTACGTTAACCCTTCTATTGTGAGGCTCAAAGCTGGAAATTCGTTATATTTGGGTTTCTCATTTACAGATAGCGAAATATAACATAAATTTTGGATTGATACCGTTATTTGTAAGAGATTTATGAGTATGAAGTGATTTTCGGAAGAGGTTTCTACTTTTTCACATGTGGTCCTTATATGAGAGCTATGACCAATTATGGACCGACCATCACAAAATTAAGTACAACAATTTATATATCTACAAGAATTATTTGTGTCGAATTTTAACCTGCTAACTATAATTGCATCAGATTTATACGTATTTAAGTGAATTTTAGACATGGACTTTATATGGGGTCTATGGCCAAACATGGACCGAACAAAACCAAATTTCGTTTTGCGATTTCGTTTTACATGACACTTATTTCTGCCATTTATTTATCATCAAGCCATATTTCGGGAAGATCTTTGTATGGGGGCTGTGAGAAATTATGAATATTTCTCAGTGTTACACACGGTATGACAAACTTATATTTGTATACCCTTATTCAGCACTTATCTTTTCTTGGGTTTATTGTGATATGTTGAGTTTAAAGACAAAATTTTAAAATACATTTCATATATGAAATAATATAATATACAAAATAGGTATGAATATACTTAATATAAAAAATATAATATACAAAAATGTTTTAAAAACATTGCGTACATGTTAATAACTCGCAAAGGCTGTATTTTGTGGCAGACATGACTTAATTTTAAGTTTTACTACCTAGAGTTTTACTACTGTTTAGACAATATATGTATATTTCATTCCAACCAACATCAAATATATATCACATGTACTTTAAATATCGAAAAAAATAAATACAAAATTACCAAATTATTTATACTCGTATATGCCCATTACACTCATGATGTAGGGCATAAAAAGTGGTAAATAATTTGTGTAAATTGTTTTTTTGTACGATTTTAAAACAAGTGCGTTCTTTTTTAAGTGCATATACAAATAAAAAAACAAAATGTTGATACGACTTTACTATAGAACCATCGAATACACTTCTATGTGATTTATGGACAACGAAATCAATTTATCGATATGTACACCTGACTATTAACTCATAAAACTATTAATAAGTATACATAACTATTTTCAATGATAAAGCAAAGACACTGTAACCAAACTTTAATCGAAATTAATTTTAAGATGCTATACAAATTTAGAAACAACTTCTTTAAACAAACTAAGTCAAAAGAACTTTTCTAAAAACATTACTCCTGTATTTTAGTATTCGTTTGCGTATACTCGATATTTTAAAAGGCAGTGGGCAATAATAATACTCATACGTATTCAGCAGCTGCTGAAATTTGTGATATTTGAAAATATGACAAAATTATAGCGTAGCGTTAATTTGCATTAAAATCTCACTAATGTGAATTAAGATTTTACCGTGACAGACGACAGTTTCTGCATTTAAAACAGCATTTAGTAAACAGCTGTTTGTTTGTAAACAATTGTTTAATTATGAAAAAAATTTGTTTGGCATTTGGTGAAAAATCAGTATTTATTTGAAAAAAAAAGCTGAAATTACTTTTGCTGAAACTGCTTCATAATGCAACAATTGTTCATGCACTAGCAACCATCAATCTGAACGTGTTGCTACATGTGGGGACCGCAGTGGGACACTCTGAAATAAGAGAAAGGCAATTGTGGAAATCTATTTTTATTATTTAAATTTTACAATTGTCTTCTTCTTCTTTTAGAATAGTAAACAATTTGATAACATATGATTGATTTTCGACGATGTTGCCATATTGAAATAGCTAAATGCAGTATAAATTCAGTTTGATTTTGTGCATTTACGTCTAACCTAATGCGCATTAGGATGGCGATAATTCACGAGTTAATTTGCATTAAGACTGTTAATGGAAATTAATTGTGTCGTCTGTCTACGCCAGAAGTGCCCAAGCCCTATACTCTTGGTGCTCTTTTGTATTTGTAAAAACTCTTAGCTGTAGGCTGTGGGTTTTCTATACTCATTACAGCACTCAGCACTAGCAATACGAAATACACAAACAACTTTGCCTTTTTTTTTGTCGTACTTCACTCTATACAAGCAAGCGCAAAGCAACAACACTTTAGTATGCTTTACTGGTAAACATTGGTGACTGCGATCGTCAATGTAGATTTTGTTTTTGTTTAACGTATGATACCGTTTAAAAATGTGTGCTGTTTCTTTGTATGTATTGGCTTTTACAACAAAAAATACTGAATAAAAATTAGTTTTTATTTAAATGCATTGGTGTTGGCTCTTACATAAGCAACTTTTGGGCACACCTGGTCTACGCTATTAAGTAAGTAAAATGTATCATAAGTAATATGTATGCATCGTAGGGTATTTTTACGCAACAGTAATTAATTACAAACCATACAATTATTTAAATAAATATCGCCAAACACTCACAATAACAGTTTTATAATCCAAATTAAGCCATTAACGCGGTAGGGGCCACTATGACTTGAAACCTTAAAAATCATGAAAAATGCTTTATTTATGTTCAAATGTATTCAATTGCATATATAACCTACACCATCATAGTAGCGAGATTTGTGCTGATGTTAGTAACGCCCGAAAAAATTAGTCTAACACCCAACTTAAAGTAGATTAGGTTAGGTTAGGACCAATATGGTACATTGCGATGCCTTAGATTCTCTGACTAGTTTACATATGTCTGACTGGTCTATATGTGTCTGACTGGTCTACAAATGTGTGACTTATCTCCATATGTCTGACTGGTCTACATATGTCTGACTCTGGCTTTGGCGAGAATTGAACCCGCAACCCTTTGACTGATAGTCCGGCACTCTATCGCCTAGTCTATCAGGGCACCCAACTTAAAGTATATCGATCGACTTTTCTGAGTCGATTTAACCATATCCGTCCGTCTATCCATCTGGCTGGCTGGCTTGCACAAGGACGCTTAGGATTGAAACTGGTTGAAATCTGTCCATTATTTCTCCTAGCTCCCATACAAAT
The DNA here is from genome assembly GCA_916048285.2 of Bellardia pandia. NCBI lineage: Eukaryota > Metazoa > Arthropoda > Insecta > Diptera > Calliphoridae > Bellardia > Bellardia pandia. The sequence goes on along the minus strand of OU696533.1, from coordinate 25,988,551 downwards.
ATTCTCCCGAAATAGCGGGTTTTTTTGTCACAAATATTTGATTTTTGTACGTATCCCAACAAATTTCTCCAGAAATAAGTGGCACATGAAGTCTAATTTCATCAAAAAAGAGCACAACTGTCTTGAAAATGTTGGTATCCAAATTATATTCAACAAAAAATTCATTTGGCATAATTTTGTGGTGATCAGTCTATAATTATAGACAGATTATAATTAGTAGCTTTCATAGTGCTCCGATAGACTAGGTGATAGAGTGCCGGACTATCATTCAAATGGTTGCGGGTTCGATTCCCGCCAAAGACTCTGGGTGTTTTCTGCAGATAAGCCAAAAAGCTTCGCAGTTCGTGTTTGTTAATTATTTAAAAAAAATAAAATTATAAGGTCCACTTCCCAAGATCACTTTAACAACCATAAAGCTCGTAATAATGTTAGTCTCTAAATAAAGCTGAACACATACAAGTTTCATACATACAGAAATCATGACAACTAATTTTATAAACTTCGGTCCATAATGAGTCATAGCTGCCACATAAGATTCCCTGCAAAAAACATATTAACATCTTTACATATGTATGTACATTTATATGAGTTTATATCGAGATAAAATTTAACACAAATAATATTTATATGCAAAAAATTCATGCAACTAGATTTTTGGAAGATCGGTCTATAGCGCCTACATAAAGCAAATTGCTGAAAAAACTGGATGTAGGGTATTATATGGTCGGCTTGACCTACAATACTTTCTCACTTGTTTTTTACATACATATTAAAACATTCTTGTCACCAGATTTTCTGTTAACAATGCTTTAACTAAATGGTTTATAAGTTTTAGCAAAACAGTTTTATTGAAAATTGCTAAACTTTGAACATTTATCAATAAACGTAATTTGCTTCTTTATATGAAGAAAAAATACTATAGCAATCGTAGCAAGTATAGAACTTGGAATATTGCTCATTGCACTTTCAGCAGAGCGTATAATTGCTGCTCAAATGATACACGTAAAAGTGTAGTTGAATATACACGATTGTGATGACATTAAATACAATAAAGGAAAACTTTTTCAGCTCATAGTTTGTTGTTTAGGTTACAACTACAGACTATACTATAGGGGCAAGCTGAAAAGTTCTTTAAAAATGTTAAAGATACTGAACAAATTTCTAAACAAGTTGTAGGTCTAAGACTTGTACTTGTGTTATTCAAACTTCTTTTTCTCTGACTTATTCGTTAATCAGCGTTTGAACAGACTTCTTCTACTTTCCTCATATTTTGCTTTTAGTGTTTATTTGTTCCTTTCTCCATAATCACAAGTGTAATCACAAAAGAGGAAAATGTAAGCAAACATATAGATTATTTTACGCTTTGACAGTTTTTAGTGGGTTTGGTTTTTAGTTTTCATATTTATTTTTCTTTTATTACATCACCAAGAAATACAGAAAAAGTATTTATTTCTTATTTCAATGGCAACGTAAATAAAAGATAGACAACACAGGAAGAAGCGACTGAAGCGGAAGTGTTATGATGATAAACAAACAGACAACGAAAAAAACAACTTCAATTACTAAATGTGGTTGATTTTATAAATTCTTGTGTTTTCTTTTTTTTTAATTTTGTTATCAAACACCGACAAAAATACATCCATACAGTGTACGAGTACTATATTATTCCAATACATTTTCTATATAATTATTTGTTGTTTGAAATATTGTTCTCCTATTGGTAATATAATGTAATTGTATGTGTGAAAATAAATTGAAACTTATACACAGACAAATATACAATATACAGGCATGCGAAAAATAATAGGGACAGTGCCCAACCAAACTTACAATTTATTTACAACCGGATAAAAAATCGAAAATTCTTTCTTGTTTAAACGACTTATTTTTTCTTAAACGGTAGAAAAACGATTAATAACAAAATTTTTGCTATTCCCATAATATATTTTGATTTTTTTGTGATTTTGTATGAATTCATATAGTTTAATGTGTGAAAAAAATAGGGACACTTTATGAAATTTTAAAAATATAACTAAATATAACTGGACTATAAGGATTCCAATTAATATAATAATTCATTTACTGCTTGTATAGGGCCCTTTTTATATATATCAAGAAAAAAAATTGTCATATTGATTCCACATTTCGAGAAAATAGGTGTCATCATATGACGACGCTATCAATATATAGGTACAAAATTACAAAAAAGTTTTATAATGTTTTTTGTTTGAAGCATTTTATTTTCAATTAATTGTATTAGAGAAAATTATAAAAAAATATTTAATATACTTATATTTTTATTACTTATCATAATAAGGGGTGAAACAATCAAAGCATAAGCCTTTGTCACATTTTTTGCACTCCGTTCTTACACTGGATTTGCAATTATCGCCAAAAGATCATCTTTGTTTATTGTTTTTGGTGCTTTGAACATAGTATGACGGGTACACCTCAAGGAATCAGCTCCAGGCTGCATCTTTGTTGCTCTCCCTGGTCGTTTTGGGGAAGTATTCTCCAAGTCCACTACCATTTTCTGCTTCGTATAGGTATACGGTCAGCATTTATGTTTTGGTCCATTCGATCGGTATCACCCATATTTTTATTATAGTTTTGAACAGAAAATAGGATATTTAGTTCAAGTTGTTTAAGGTCAGCCTTATTTCATCTCTTTGCTTTACTTTCGGGAATAAGCTGTTGAATCTGCTGTGACAACCGCATTGTCTTTCCACTTTTTTCTTTGGCATCATGCTGTTCTGTACGTGCAAGAAGTTCTTTATTGCCTTTTAATCGTATTTCAGAAGGTATCAGAAGTTGATTATGAGACAAATAATTGATATTTCATCGATTTCTTCATTTGAATCTTCATCAGTTAAGACGCTAATTTCTAGAGGTTCGATGTAAAAATCATTTATCTCACATTCTTCCTCCAAAACATCCAATATTTCTGCAACGCTAAGAAACTTGCTGCTAAAAAATCCAAAAGCAAAATCAAATTCAAAAATCGGAATGCGTCCATTTTATCATAGTGTCATCATATGACAACACACAAATGTATTCTCAAAAAAAAATTATTTTTTTCTACAACACAACTGGTGATTCTTTAAAAAAAATATTGTACCCCAATGTAAACTTTCATTTTAGTTAACTTTTAAGTTCTATATATATATAGTTCACGGCGTTTTTTCACTTATCTTTTTCACTTAATACGAACACTTTTCACTACAACGTTGGATTAACTGTTTTATAAAAAAGAAATCTTCAATGAACGCACTTGTTTTGTTTATTTTTGTATCTATGCGAATATAATGGCGCACTCTCCATCAGAAGTTGTCAATTTTTTTGTCGTCATATGATGACGCTAGGAGAATTCGGGTTAAGTAAAACTAAATAGATATTTATACTGAATATATCGGTTGCATAAAGCCTTAGAACTTTGTTGCGGATCATTTGTTATCCAGAACAGTAGCACATCTTCTTGGCATTGAGTCGACTAAATTTTGGTGAGCATGTAGCGGTGTTGCATTCCACACATCCTTTATAAGATTCCACTTTCCCCTGATTGGCCTTTTAACTTCTTTCCACAAATTTTCTATTGGGTTCAAATCAGGGGACTGTGCTGACCATTCTAAAACATTGATTTTGTTGTCCTGGAAGCACTTCTTTGTGTACTTTGCCGTATGCTTTGGATCATTATCCTGCTGGAAGATCCATTTGTGTGGCATATTTTCTTCTGCATACGGCAGCATTGTATTTTTCAAAATTTCAGTGTAATCAGCCGATTTCATTACATTCTGGATACGATATAGGGGACCCACACCATAATACGAGAATGACCACCATACTATGACCATTTTTGACCGTCTTTAGATTATATTTTGGATTGAATTCTTGATGGATAGGTTTTCTTACAGGGTGGACACCTCAATCAGAAAAAAACAAGCTTACTTTCAGAATGTTACGCCATTTTTCTTTAGACCATTTTATATGATTTTTAGCCAACTCTAATCTTTGTTTTATATTCTTTTTGGATAATAATGACACTTTTCTTGCACTACGGGCTCTACATTACTCACCGATGAGTGTTTTTCGAATAGACGATGTGTCACCGCCAATGTTTAAATAATTTTTATTCGTTTAAATATGATAAATGGATTTTCTTTACGCATCGATTGATACTTCTCTATATAGTAGGTGTAATTTTTGATTTTCTACCACGGGTTTCATCTTTGGGAATCCATTTAATATCATTTTCAATTATCCTTTTTAAATACCGAGCATTTGTGAAATTTTTCTGTACGAATGTCCGCTTTTACTTTTAATTATTAATATTATTTCGAGTAGCGTGGTCGCAATGCATACTTCTACCCATGTTTGCCTAAAAAGTTACAAAATGGAATTTATTTAGCAATTAATGTGAAGCTATGAATTTGTTTTACTCATTCACTTACACAAAAATTGTTTTTTTAATTTTTATTATTGTCTTTTTATCAAAACCAGAAACTGTCCCTATTATTTTTCACAGCAGAAATAGCGCACTTTACAAATAAAATAATTTGTTATCAAAACGAAGGAAAAAACACAAATTGTAGCGGGATTTCTTAATGTCGTTTTCGCTCCAAAATAAGTGATTTGTTACTTATGTTTGATATAAAATGCCGCATGGTGATGATTTTGAAAAAGAAAAATGTGGCGTAAGTTGGATTAAAAAATTTTGCAAATAATCTGGATTATAATGGTAAAAATAAAAGTGGCGGCCTGAAAAACGATTTCGGAACACAATGAAGAATCTTGATCAGATTACACAGACCGACAAAATGAAAACTTTTTTTGGTACCTTAATGCCTACAATTCACTTCGGTATATTAGTTTTCGAGATATTCGTTTTTTTTAAGAAAACTTCGTAGTTATGCGATTTATAGTAACGTAACTAATAAACAGTTTATTCTATTCAATCAAACTAAACAATCGAAATTCCGCTACAATATTATCTTTATGCTGCATTAACATTATTTTGAGTCCATGGAGTACATTTTTTTTATTTTTCAAAAATTCATAAAAAATAGAAAAGACAACAATTTTCTATTATCTTTTTTCACTCATATAGCAAGCTATATCTTGTTAAAATCCATTCACAACTGTGGGTTTTATGCGAAATAAAGTAACCATATGATTAAAAGAAAATACATTATACATACAACAGTACAGAGAGGTTTGTGTTACTTTTGATTGACTGTTTTTAAATACATATTTGTAAAACAACAAGCAAAAACCACGATGTATTTTCACAAAACTAATAATGAAATAAAACTATGGCGTCCATATTAACAAAAAATATAGCATTTTATGCAGGACATATCTGCCTATATGGCTATAGAAAAATATTGTTATTTGTTAGTATCTCCATTTTTATGAATTTTTGAAAAACAATAAAAAATTTTAAATAATATTTTTTCACCATATCTCCAAAACTACTGAGTGGAGCAAATATTATGTTAGGGCAGCATAAAGGCAATATTGTAGATAAATTAGAATTTTTCTTTTCAGTAAGTACGTTAAACTGTTCTTTTATGTTATCTTACGTAAAATCGTGTAACTACGTAATTTTTTTAAAAAAAAGTATATCTCGAAAACTAGAGCTGATCCAAAAGAATGAGTTAGAGAAATTGGCGCCCCATATAAAATGTATACAAATTGACTTTAAAATATAAGGCACGATTTTTCGTTGTGGGCTGTGTTATTAATGAATATGAGGTGAATGTGTCCAAATAAACCAAAAGTAGACCACTACAAAATCCCAGACTAATACTCGACAGAAGCTGTTGTCTGTGTCAAGGATATTCCTTCACACTATGGGTGTGTAGGGTACAAATATTCAAGTAACTATATATCTACATATGTAAGTATTAAAATAAATTTAACTTTAGTAGCCTCAGATAACTAGTAAACTGTGTGTGGTAATTGGTTGAGTTCAGTACTATTTATATGTATTTTATATTTTATTATATTGTTGAATGATAATTTTTGGATCATTTAGCATTCGCCTAAGATACGTAAATGTTAAAAAAAAACAAGTTATTTAGCTAGTCAAGTTATTAATTAGATTACTAGTATGGTAACTAACTGTATGTAAGATGTATGTCAATACATTGAGTTGTCTACTTTGAACCAGCTATCAAACAGTCTGTTTGTAATCTATGTGGGGTGAAGTGACTTTGATCTAGAATTTTAGTTTAATTGGTGGATAATAGGTAAACTCACTAGTTCGTAACATTCAAGCGGACTTTCTTGGTTGTTATTCATTTATATTCTATGTATCGTTAAATACTCAACAGCCATTAGAACTAGCTGAGGAATGCCTTAGCTACCAAAGTTGGCTATTAGTTACTTAAGGCAATTCAGGCTGAATCAATTGGACAACTCTCCAAACTTTACATTAGCAAACTGTCTAGTAACAACTAGTAGTTTCGATATGAAAATCTTTTAAAGTTGCGATGTATGTACATTAGAGTGGCCCAAAATAAAGTTGCGGATGTTCCCGACTAATATGAAAATTTGATTCATTTTAAGACTACGTTTCTCAATTTTTTTGTCCTGGGGTCAATATTTGGTGAGTTGGATCAAATGATGAAAAGTTCCTTTTTAGAGGTTTTTTTTTATTTTTTTTACATTTCTTCTAAAGCAACTATATGTAAATTTGGTATCATATGAAAGGTCTTTGAGAGGCGCATTCAATGGGTTATCAAAAATGAAAAAAAAAATTTTTAAATTCAAAAATTTTGAAAATTTCAGACAAAAATTTTTTTTTTTTAGTTTCTCATAGAATTTACTTAAATAAATAGTTGAAATTTCTTGATTATAAACATCATGCAATTTAACCCAAATGGGGTTTCCCGGTTTTTTAAATTCTATTTATTTAAATTTTTATTATTGATACCAAATGTACATATAGTTCCTTTGGAAGAAATGTGAAAAAAATCAAAAAACCTCTAAAAAGGACATTTTTATCCTTTGATCCAGCTCAGCAAATATAGACACCAGAAGAAAGAAATTGAGAAACGTAGTAGTTTAAAAATTAATCAAATTTTCATATTAGTCGGGAACATCGATACCTTATTTTATTCTCCATACAAATGGGGCCACCCTAATGCACATATGTACATATCAATTATGAAACTAGATATTTTTGTACTTTCAGAGCTGCAGGGCATAACAAGTAACATAAGTTATTTGTTTTTGTATGTGTATGAAAAATGAGCATGTATCTGTTAACATATAGATACAGTAGGGAGCAAAAGCGAATGCATGTTTGCAACTTTCAAAGATATGTGCCAGTAGAACCGTTTATTTATAATTTTTTTTTTTTTTAATTTTGGAACATATTCTTTATTTAATTTAAGAGTTTACAATAAAACTAAAATAGTTAACAGAAAAAAGTTAAAACAGAAACCAGCTTATATGCATTCAGTTTTGCACTTGTTTGTGTCTGTGTAATAGATGTCAAATAAACATGAAAAATGGCATCTAAAAATGTTCCGTTATGTTTTTTTGTATTTGGTTGAATACGTATAAGCAAAAAAGAAACAGTTTTGAAATGAGAAAAATTTCACAAGAAATCGAAGATAATATTGTGACAATGGCCCAAAATGGGATCTCCTCACGCAAAATAGCTGCACAATTAAATACAAGCCAACGCACGGTCGTTGCCGCACAAAAACGGCGAAATATTATTTAAATTTTTGATAATTTTTATTAGGCTCGAGTTCATTAAATTTAATTTTTATAAATTATTATTGTAGGAATTGTTTTTACAACATGAAATCTTATTAAAATGTTATTGATATTATGATATTATGCCCAGAAAAAAATATTGGAGACCGCCAAAGAATGCTGAGTGAATGATTCAGATGTACGTCTCATAAAATGAGAATTGAAAAAAATAACTGCGAAAGTTGCAAACATGCATTTGCTTTTGCTCCCTACTGTACATAAATACATAGATACGAGTACATTTAGATGTTTTATATTCGTGCTTTATATTTGAGGATATAGTGGTTATCTATTGTCATGTTTGTCATTTCAAGGATATTGTTTTTCTACATTTTTTGCGTCCTCTCCATCTCCATCATGATGCTAGAGCATGTTTTCATGTTGTCATTGTCAAAATAACTGGTAGAAATTGTTGAAATAAATCAAGTTTCTTTTTAAATCTCAGCAATATATTTCAGCAATTGTACAATTTTAGTTCATTGTTTCAATATTAAAGAAAACAAAATATATGTAAAAAAAAGTATGATATACAAACATAAGTTTTTAAAGAAAAGCTCAAATTTTACTATTTAGTAAATTTTTTGCATATTAAACTTATTGGCAATTTTTTATAATTTAAATCAAATCAATAACAAACAAAATGTTATAAATTTTTTAAATTTTTACTTTAAATTACCCTACTAGCGCGCTTGAAAAAAGACTCGAAAATGATTCGTGCTTATGCTTAAAAAGTAATTTATTGCAAATATGATAACAAAACATACAGAAATCAAAAATGGATCATATACATATCGTTGGTCTCATGTAGAAAGGCCCTAACTCGCTATTTTTTCGGAATTTGTTTTTTTTTGCGATTCCAATGCATTTAACGCAAATACACCGCCTCACAAAAATTTATTGCAATATTGTAAAAAATAACGCTTTTATAAGCAGTTGTACAAAAAAAAGTTACATGTTGAATATTACAGTTTCTATTATGTTTTTACCTTCTCCTGTAAAGTTTCAAATATGTGAGTTAGGGCCTTTCTACATGAGACCATCGATATGTAGGTGTTTGAAATATGACTGTTTTGAAGTTATTTATGAATAATATTTTACTCATCTTGATGATGATATACTGGTTTTAATTCTGTTATTTTTATTTCTAACCCACCCCAGCTCATTCAAATATCTAAATAGAAAGACAAACATATTCCTTTGAAGATTAATGACATTGTGCTATTTTTTGATAAAGACATACATACCTAGAAATCAATGGTTGAAAGGACGTATTGTAAAAGTTTTTCCTACAAAAGACGGTTCGATTGGTTTTGCTGAAATCAAAACTTACAAAGGCATTATACGTCGACCTATCTCTTAATTAGCAAGTTTAACATTAGACAAATTTTAATCAAGTTGATTTGCAAGGGGAAGAATGTTAGGGTTTTGAATTTACTTTATATAAAAATACTTTGTTTAAAAACTAAATTTTAAACATGTTATAAATAGCTTTAGAAAAATAATTTGTTTGTTATATTTTTTTTTTCATTGATTCAAAAATAAATAAACGATCAACAACGAAAACTATATCAAAATAAACACTATTTTGTGAAAAGTGATTTTCAAATCAAAAAAAAAAAAATATTGTTAGCCAAACAAATAAAAAGATTGGCCAATAAAGAAGCCAAAACACCAGAAAACTAATTCTCAGAACAATCAAACAAATATGTAATGAAAGTTATTTTAATGATGACAGAAGTGATATGACTGAAAAAATAGTCAAAAAAGACTCGCAAATGATTAGAAATAGTCGTGAAAAATAAGTAGTAGTAAATGACTCTTAGACGATTAAAAATACTACTGAAAAACAAGTAAGAAAGTATAGTCGGTCAAGCACGATCATATAATACCCTACACCCAGTATATGTATAAAATAGTTTTTCAGAAATGCGCGATATGAATTATTATGGACCGATCATACCAGAATTTAGTGTCATGATTTCTGGGAATATAAATATTGTGTATGTTAAACTTTATCTCGATATAAATACTTTTAATAATTTTATGGAGGTTAAAGTTGATTACGGGAAGGGGCTTATATGGGAGTTTCGACTAACTACGGACCGACCATTATAAAATTAGGTGTCATTATTTCTGTATATATGAAATGTGGGCCTTATATATAACCCATTTTGAACCCGTTCATAATGGGTTATTGTAAACTCTGTAAATTTTTGCTACGTATTTTTGACGTGAGAGTGTTGTACAGAGACAGAGAGATGGACATAGCTCAATCGACTGCCATAAGAATCGAAGTTCATAAGAATCAAGAATAGATATATTTTGTTGGGTCTCAGATGAATATTTTGCAATGTTACATACGGAATGACAAACTTACCCGCATTCACCACTTGTAAAATATCAGCGATTTCAAATAAATATACACTGCATTTGGGTTCCATTAACTAAGAGCATTGAAAACGTAAATGCCTAGTTTCAGTTTTCGATATAGAAGCAGCCAATAAATTTGCAAATTTGAGCTCTAGGAATAAATATTAATCGAAATTTATTAAAGATGTCTTAAGAGATGTAATTCGAATTACGATGTGTCTTTATAGAGTCCTTTATTAAGTAGATTTTGCTATTTTTTGAAGTCTCCAAAAGTTTTCATATTTAAAAGTTCTTGTACTCTAGTCTTGATTAATATGGTTCTTCTTATTTGAAACCTGACGATATATATGTACATATTGTTACGAAATTGTATTTCAGTTTAAAATTAACGGCCGGTATTAACATACAGAATGTTTAGCAACATTTGCATTTGTAGAAGTTTCAATTTATCAGCATTATTGATTACATTCTAGACTTGCAATCATGAATCAGAAATTATGACTGGTGTTTAAATAGACTAACAAGGCCAATCAAGTGAATGAGTTTATTGTGGGTCATCGTTGTGTTCTCAGACAGTAATTTAAGTGTGTTCTTAAACCGTAATATAAGTGTGTAAAATACAGAGTGTTAATTTACAATTGTTTTTGTTTACATTTAAATTAAAAAAAACTCATCATAGTTTCTTCAAACTACTTGGCGCTTTTATTTTGCAAAAGGAATCCGGTTTATGTAAAGGAAATAAACCAACGTTTTTAAAAGGTAAAAACGTAACTATATGTGTAATGAAAATATAGTCAGTAATATATTGTACTCCCTGAATACACATCAGATAACAAATAACAATTTACTCTTCAATAAATTACTACTGATGGGTAAAATATCTAATCATTTAAGTGCACTACCATTAAGACTGAAAGGACTACATTTTTGATTACCTGGTTCCAAACAATCTGACAAAATAAAAATGTTCTCTTAACAACTCCTTTTGATAGATTTGCTACATTTGAACTTAATTAAATTCAGACAGCGTATTAGCTTAGAACAGCACTTAATATATTAATATAAATATAAATCATTCCAATAAAAAGACCGCTAATATTACAAATGCAACAATAAGTTATAAATACTCAAATTTCCCTTTTGCCTCCACCTAACTTTTTACACATCAAATGGATAAAAATTAATAAATATAAAACAGAAACAAATTGTTTTTATTTTTTTTATATGGGTCAATTTAAAAAAAACGCAATTTTTGTGTCCCCGCACTTTACACTACTATTTTAGGTAAAAAAACAAAACCAAAAAAATTTAAAAATGTGAGAGGAATATGTAACAAAAAACGTAATTCTCAAATTTGTATGTTTGTTTTTTAAGTAAACAAAATAAAATAAAATCAAGAAAAAAGTAAATATGCAACATTTAATAACAGTTTTCGAATTATTGCGTTTCTTTCGTTTGTTTTGATTTGTCGTCAAAACTTAATTAGTGCGAATTTGGCATTGCAAAGAAAGGTTGTCCCCCACAATTTGAATTAAGCGTCACTTTTTTATAAACCAAGTAATATTACTAGTTTTCAATTTGCATTTAAATAAAGTATTTGTTTATAATTTGTGAATTTGAGAAATAAATTGCCTACGAAAAAAAACCAAAATAGGCAAATATTTCATGAGCATCATTTTTTAAGTATATTGCTTCATAGCTTAAAATGCTTAATTTTGATTTTTTATTTTTCAAGAGTAAAACAACAAAATTAACGGCGGCTGAAGGAGCACGGACATATCGAGAAAAAATAAAGCTCGATAAAGCGCGTAATGCCGAATATAAAAGAAAGATGAAAGAAAGGTATAATCGTAGTATATTTGAGTTTAATTTTTATTGTTAATAAGAATTCGAATGAAAATTTATAAATTAAATTAAGTTAAGTTATTGTTTTGTGTCAAATATTTACATATGTGTATGTATAAGTTTCTTCAAGAATTACTTTCTTTTTTCCATTTTTGTTAATTACATCAAGGAATATGTACATGTTTAGTTTTGTAGGAAAATATTTGTTTTTTGAAGAATTTTTTTTTATTTACTTTTTGTAAAAGAATAAATTTTTTTTCGTTGAACTTTAGATTTGGCATTATTTCTTGTTTACGTGCAACAAAATCTCTTGATCGTCACAAAATATCTTGAGCGTCACACTTAGTTTTTTTCCCTTAAAACGCTTATAATTGCAGTTTTTTTAAATACATTGTTACAAGCCTATTACTTTGCAAGTAACCTCTAAGCTCAAGTGTTTTTGTTAACAAAAATTTACATATTTTCATCTTAAAATTTTAAAATAACTAGTCACTTTAAAAAAAAAAAAATAAAAATCAAGGTGAATCGTGATTTTGTGTTTATAATCGAAAGGGTGATTTTCGCAAAAGTCAATCTTGAGAAACAAGTGAGCATCGTAGCAAGCTTGAATTTCAAATATTTTTGCATTTTTAGCGATTTTTTATACATATTTGGTGTGTGACGCTCAAGATAGCAATCATAGAAAACCTAAAAAAAACATCCAAAAATATTGATTTTTTTTAGAGCCTAAAAGTACCACCGGATTCTTCATCAATTTCTACACAAATTGGCCACTCTTACAGGCGAATTGAAAAAACTTTAAAAATAAGCAAAACAAAACACGTTGTGTACGTTTTTTTTTTTTTTTTTGAAATTGACCCATATACACGTAATAGCTCACGTATTTAATTTTGTAGAATGAGAAAGTATAACAAAAAAGCAACAATGTTATGGAAGCCAGCAACATGAACACTTCAAAACACATGTACATAAACAAACATACATATGTATATATGTACATATTTAAGTTTCCTATGCCTTGTTGCTGTGTCTTATTAGATGCTGCGGCAAAGTAACAAGATTATCCCAAATTACTGAGCATAATGTTTAAGTTTTTTTAAAACATAAACATGCTGAAAAAATACATCCTCTATACATATGTATATAAATAACATTACCCTGCAAATAATATTGGACTACGTGATCCATTTTAGATGATATGGACTACTCACAACATGGTCCAATGTAATGCAGTCATAGTTAAACGACATGGTTTCATGTTAACACGATTGCTTATTGAGTTGTTGTTGTTGTTTACAACTAACCCTCGTGAGTACTCCATGGAGTAGTTTTGGGACTACTCCGATGGATTATATGGTCCAGTCCTAGGACATCGCAATGTTAAATGGACCACCTTTTTTTCGTATATTTGGAGTAGTTTTGGAGTACTCCTACTCCTCTTTGGACTAGTCTTTACATGCATGTATGGACTAGTCGCGTTATTTGCAGGGTAAGAGTGTTCCAGCGCGTGTGTATTATAAGTAAAAGTATCTTGTATCTTGTGTTTAAGATTATGTATTTGCATTAATATTGTCAGTAGTATATAACTAGACCTAACTGAGTCTCAAATGTTTCCTAAATATTTCAGTAGCATGTATCACATGCCAACAAAAAATATAAAGGAAATTAATCTACCCCCCTGCACATTTCCATACATGATGATTTTATGCTGATGATGTTGTGATAATTCTAGTTTGGGTATGTAACATAATGTTGCTAATATTACTTGTATATATACAATTTTTTGTTTTAGGTTATTTTTTATGAGACCTTAATTTTTACTGTTTGTGTCTTAATTTAGTTACTGCACATTAACATTACATAAAATAAATTAGAAAAACTTAGTTTTGTGATAAAACTTTAAGACTAACATACAAACATACATATATGCATACCCTACTACACTACTTAAATATTCAACATACTTACATATGTATAGTATATCCCAGCAGGCTTTCTGGCTTTCATGTGTCTAGTTATTTGAACATATTGACAATTGACTTTCCCATAGATAAGTTCCGGTGCTTAAAATAACTACTTTCTTAAGTGTAGTACACAATATGTGTAAATTGACTACAGCCTAGAATACTAAGATACACTAAAGTGACAATTGACTTTACACTAGATTACCTGGAATGTATAAAGTAAACAATTAACTTGTGTTTCCCTTGTAAAGGGCACATACATATGTGTCATAAGGACTTAAAAACATTTGTGAAAATGAATTTCTTAGTAGTCATTTCACAACTGCTGGGAGATATACAAAAATACATACATACAATTGTATGTAGTTATATGATTGTTATGCGGACATGCCACACATGTCAAACTGTGATGAATTTGTATATTGAATTGTTTAATTTAGACAAATAGCCTGTTTGGACAACTAATATTAAAGGAACTGACAACAACTAATTGTTGTTGTCAATAAAGAACTAGATTAGCTAAAGTGACATAAAATTTACTTTATAAAAATGTCTACATAGTAAATTATTTACAAGAGCAGCGATAATAGTGTGGACAAAAATTTATTCCAAAAAATTACAATTGGTTCAGTAAAGTTTGTCGAATTGTAAATAGTCGGGTAATTTAGTTTACTGTATAAGTAGTTTGTTTTACGCACAATATCCCAACAATTTCTAAGGTTTTGTGTCACAATAAAAATGAATTGTTCAGTATTACACCAATACCTCACTTTGCGTCGGGGTTATGTTCCAAAAGCAAAAGCAATAAATCGCCATCTTTTTGGTGGTGGGTATAACAAGATTTTAAATTATCATGTTTGTTAGATTTTTCACTTATTATTTGATTACTTATTTGGGCAACGTTTTATATATTATAACTCTTGTATAACTAATTGAATTAATAGAATCTTTAGCAGGCCATATTTTCAGTAAATAATACAAAACAACTAAAAGCTAATTGGATTTTTGTTAACAAAAGAGTTCCCACTATAAACTGCAATTGCTTTAATTAATAAATTTTAATCATCACGAATGTTTTACAACACTTACCTGGTCAACATATTGGCACGATTTACTGCCACCTCTGCTTCGACGCGAAAACGATCCTGTGCATAACGATCGACCACGCCCTCGCCCAAATTCAACGACGTTCCCGCCTCACAATTCGAACCGAGCGAATGTTGCGTTTCAACAATTTGCAGAAATTTCGTTACCACGTCACGACCGTGCATTAGATCACGACGATTACTGCGAGATATTTCATCCCAATCGTAAATCTCTTCTGAATTGGCAGCATCCACCACACCCTCTAGAAAATGATTGGTTTCATCATCACCCGGCACTTCTGACAGACCTTCCGTCTCGGTATCCGTCTCTGTGTCAGATTCATCCAAATTGCTTAAAGGAAAACCATTGGCATGACCACTATCATCATCACTAACATCCATAACTGCCTCATCCATTATCAGATCTTTGGAAGAGGAGGCATCATCCTGGGCCAGGTCGGAAGAATCATTAAAATAAATTTCGTCTTTCTCATAGAAAGAAGACTGACGATGTTCGAAATGGCTAGTGCTGGCTGAGTGTGATGGCTCAATGGAATGGTCATCGGAAGAGAAAGAAAAATCGTAAGGAAACTCTGTTGTAGAGGAAGTATTAGACGAGTCCTCTGTTGAATTAGCTATAAGATTTGCGGTGGTAAGCTGGGAATATGATGAAGAACTACTGGATGAATTTAAAGTTTTAAATTTCAAATCTTTAATATGCTGCCAGGAAGTTAATAGATTTTCATTTTCAGTTTCGTTATCATCCAAATCTACATTATTGTCAATGTCTCTAATGAATTCAGAGGAGAAGTTTTTAAATTGCTTATCGAATTTGTCATCCAAAAGAGAATGAAGAGTTGTAGCATACAATACATCAACGTCATCATCGACAGCCTCAGCCTCAGCCTCATCATCGTCATTATCATTCTCATCATCATTGACATTTGCAATATTCTCATCATTTTGATAGAAGACATCAGACAAATTATCCTCATTGTCATTATCATCATCATCATCACTATCTTCAACACCATCATATTTATCCATTATAGCTGGTAACTCGCCATCATATACACTTTCATTTGTGTCAATAACATTTGTGACCATATCAGCTTTATCTCTATTTAATACCATCTCGCCTTTCTCCTTGGCCGCTTGATGGCTGCTGCTGTTGTCATCATCTGTGCTTGCAACAGTTGTTTTTTGCTGTTGCAACTGTTCAATATCGTCTGCTGTGCTGGGAAGTTTATTTGTCTCCTGCAACTGAGCTTGATGTTGTAGTTGTTCGGCTTGTATCAAACTGCGATGATGATTTTTCGTCAAATGACCACCATTTGTATTGAATTTTTCAATATTCAATTGTCGCAAACTCTCCACAATTTTCTTCTTATGCAATTTTCGTATTTTGTGGGTCACAGCTTTCAGAGTTGTGCTGGCCACTGTAGTAGAAGGTGTTAAACGATGTGTTTCCACTGTGGCCTGAAGTTTACTGTGTATGTTGCTGGTATTGAAACCATTTGCATTATTCAAGTGTCTTGTAACATCAGTGTCAGTTGCAATAACGAGGCCATCCGTATCTAACTGGGAGTTTGTATAGGGACCAGCATTCTCATCATTAGCATGTGATGAATGAAAATTTGTTGAAAGTTTATTCAATTTTGCATTTGTCAGCTCCTCATCAATGTTTGGGATTGTTATAGCCTTTTGGTCATTAAATTTATGTTGCAAATGCATTTCCTTATTCCCCAAACTGTCTTTATATAATGATCTAGTTAAATGTAACTGCGACTGTTGTTGTTGCTCCTGCTGTTGTTGGTGTGGCTGCTTTTCAGTAGATGAGGAATGTCTTCGTTGTTTGGAACGTTCATGTCGTATATTTAAAACAACTTCACTAACCTTACCGGTGCCCTCCTTTAACTTAACCTCTTGTTGTTTCGTTGGGCTGGTTAGGCTAGCGCTGGAGCTAGTGGTGGCATCTACCTTGCTCAGTGATACATTGAGTCCATTGAAGATTAGCATAATTGTTGCTATGTTCATAACAATATTAACAGCCAGCATTATTTGTTTGTCTTTCGTTTTAACAAGAATTTAAAATGGGATCAAAGAAAATTAAATAAAGTTTCTTGTTATAACCGTTTCCGTTTCAGTTATTTGTTTCCTCCTTCCGTTACAAATGTTTTTTTGTAATATTATCTGTTTTGTGTTACTTTTATTTGATTTCGTTTTCGTAATACCGACTATCTCTGAATTTTTAAGCGTTTCAATTTCACTATGGTCTCATAATAATTTAATATAATATTTTTATAATTGTTTGCTTTATTATTGTTGGTTTTTTCATAAATCATCCTTAACATGGCGCCACATTTGTTTTTTTTTTTCGTTTTTACAGGAAGCAACTAAAAATTGTATATAAAACTTTCCTTTTTTTCATATTGCAACCGCATTATTTTGTTGAGTGTGGGGTTTGTCATTAAATCTGAAATATACAAAGAAAAAAATTAATTTTTTTATAGCTTGCTTTTTGTTAAATTTAAATGAGTTAAAATATGTGTTTGCAAACTACACACAAAACATTAATAGGATTTAAATAAATCTATTTAAAATTCTCCTTAGTAGATTGATATTGAAGCTGAATCGGTTTAGCAGAACCATATTTATGAATGAAAGTGTGTCATAACATTCAAAAAGTTAATATTTTATAGAAAATATATTTTCTGTAATTTTTAGTATTCAGATCATAAAAGGTCATACAGGATACCTTATATTACCCACACAACTTTTGTATATAACGTTAATAACATGAAATTCTACTAAAATATGCCTCAAATACATAAATGGAAATCACGTTACATGATAGCTCTCAGTTCATAATTAGTGCATTTCTACTATGATACATATTAAAACTCTTAAAATTTATTTTCTAACCCCCTTATTCATAAAACTTGTCAAAGGTTTATAACAGGCTTATAAAGCAAATATCCATACAAAATTTGCTTTATAAGCCTGTTATAAACCCTTGATAAATTTTTATGAATTAGACTGTAAGTATTTAAATGGTATAACTAAAATTAAATCTAATTTCTCTTTAACGAGAGCACTGATTAACTAACTAACAGGCCTCATTTTAGCAGGCTGCTAGATCGGCTCTACGAATCCGTATTCGCGATTGCCCTATGCAGGATATCTAACAAGCGATACTGCAGTTGATACAGCAGCTTTATTATACATAACCATTGCATGGTATTAAGAATTTTCGAAGCTGGTATTACTCGCCGTTCCACACAATTGAATTCTATGTCCAAATTCGTTTTGAAAAGCTTTTATAGAGGATTAGTTCAAAGTCAAGGCTTAGATTTGATTGGTCACTGATTAACAAATGCATCCTAAATTTGTAACCTCACGTGAAATCATCTATCCAAATGAATATCAAGGTATGTCAGGTGGAGAATTTCCTCTCCTTAACGCAAATGCCTTTCAGGTCTAGCAGTTTTCTGGCGTAATAATTGTCCTAGCATAGACAACTGCTTTTGTCGTGTAATGGTCTGTCGACTTACTTTAGTTCTCTTTATCAGTGCAATATTAATTTTTTCCCAAATTTCAATTATTTTGTTTGCAATTATCAGAGAAAATCTTGTGTTTTTTTTTTTTTTTTTTTTGTGATTTTTCATTTTTTGCGTTCACTTAAGAAAAAATAATACTTTAAAACAGGAGTGCCCAAAAGTTGCTTATGTAAGAGCAAACACCAATACATTTAAATAAAAACTAATTTTTATTTAGTATTTTTTGTTGTAAAAGCCAATACAAAGAAACAACACACATTTTTAAACGGTATCATACGTTAAATAAAAACAAAATCTATCACTTGGCATGCCAATTATACTAGCGTTCTGATTATCCAGAAAACTTGACCGTTAGAGTCAATCGACATCGATGATAATTCCATAACACAGTGATACAAAATTGAATGAAATAGAAAAACCTGGCACCGGATATTATTTTTCTTGTAGGGCTTGTCGTGTAAAATAAGATTTCAATAGTGAAATATGCCGGACACCTCGAAAATCCGGATTTACGGTTAAAAAAAAACCGGTTTTTGTACCTTTGCGCACTTATAAGCCTGTAATTTTGTTGATAATCATCCGATTTTCAATGTCCTACATTGAACATATAAATCACCCCTATCGTGAATAAAAATTCCACATGAAATTTGTTCCCTTTTATTTTTTTAACATTGAATTTTAATAGGAAAATGTGAAAAGGGAAGAAATTTCATGTGGAATTTTTATTCACGATAGAGGTGAATAAAAATAATATCCGGTCCCAGGTTTTTTGGACAGAAATTAACACGCTTACTTCTTGAAAGTTAAATATCAATCTTAATCATTTTGAAAGAGAAGAGCGGGGCTTAAAAAATCATTCGCTTTTTAAATCATCGTAATTCGTATACAAATCGAATAACGATGCAACATATCTATCCATATATCTTGATCAATAGTTAGTGAGAAAATAATAATTTATTTGTAATGAAATAAGGTTTAAAAAAAAAAATGCAATAAAAAGGTCCAAAAAGCAGCTATATTTGTGTTTTGTGAATGGATATAACTACCAGAAGTTGCTACTTTAATATTGCAAGTCAAGTCTCTCGGCGGGAGCTTGGTTTTCATTTTAGACCCATACTTTCTAAGGGTAATTTTCTTAGAATTAGTTTTCGATTTTGATATACGCCTGTCCGGACAAATTGACCCACCCTAATTCATATAGTACAGGGTGGCGCAAAAGTAATCCTCCTATCAGGAAAATGCTATAAATTTTGCGATTGGCCCCTAATGTCAGTTCTGCAATATTCGGCGTTCTGGAGCAGTGTAGCGTAACATTAACGTGTATTTCGCATGTGTTTACTACACAAATGTCAAAACAGAACTGATTTCTGATAGTAATTACCCCAGCAATTTTCAATAAATCTATTAGTAAGTTAGTTATTGAACTGTAACAAATTGATTACGTTTGGAAAAAAGGTCAAAATGATATTAAACTATGACACATTTTTCTTTGAGTTAGTTTTTGTTTTTTTTTTTTTGTTCTTTATTCATGTTTAAAAAAAATATGTTTAGATATTCTTTTGGTGCAAAAGTTATTGTAACATTTCTGTTACAAGGAAAATAATACAAATGAAAATTAATGAAAATGTCACAAGCAAATAGGACAATAACACATACATATTATGAAGAGAAAAAAAGTACAGAAAAAGGTTCACGTTTTCTAGGGATTTTGATTATTGTGACAAATAAACATTTTAGTATTTGTGTAACATTATACATATGATGTAACTGCTTAGAATTGACGAACGAGAAGTTGTTGTTAATAAACTAAATTGTAATAAATATTTGCTGAAAATATAAATATAAAAAATGGTATTGGTACTTTCTATGGAGGAAATGATATTTATGTTTACTTTTAATTACTTACTATATTAAATTACCTACATACTCGTACATATGTCTGTAAATATGTAAGCAGTTACATGCCTTTAAACTCTTTTAACATCAAACAATGTGTTTGTTTTAATTTACAAAATGTCCTAATTATTACCCAAAGCTTAATTCCAAAGTTTGTTACTAATTAAACATTAGCAGTGCGTTTCCTTTTTGTTGTTTGCTATTAAATAAAAAATTTCAGCCAATATTAAATAAAAAAAAACTCAATATTTTAAAATTACACTAATCTAAGGGTTCATCTCTCAACAGCACACAAATAAATTAAAACACAGTGCTTTAAAAAATGTTCAAAAACCTAACAATGACTGAAAGAAAGGACTAAATGTGTTGTTCAGCACCAAAAACAAACACAACGAAATTAATGAGAATCCTTAAAGTAAACAATCCTCGAAATGGTTTCACAATAAAAGCAGAACTTAACACAAAAACTCTAGTCAATTTTTTTCTGTTAAACACCCTGGCCACAAATCCCACAAAAAAAATTTTTCTAAAAAAAAATATACTTTTTTTGTTCCCGCTGAAATATTTTTTGCATTATCAGTTTTAATCTGCTTTTGGGCGAATTCGTTTTTATTAAACATAAAAAATATATTTTTCTAAAACATATAAAAACTGAAATTGTATTGAGTAGTTAGTCAACACCCAGCATACCATTCTAGGAGCGCTCCGAAAAAGAAGTCAGAAAAGAGTCCAACTAAAGGGCATTTTCGGAGCGAAAGAAAAATTTGCTTGTTACTGTCCTGAGTCGGCACGCAGTATGACTCAGAAATTCCACTTAATTATGTGTGTACCAAAGCGTTGTTGTCCTGTTATTTGTGCTTTGAACAAAAAAAAACATAGCTGTACCACACAAGAATAATAAAAACAAGATTACACAGAGCCCACAAAAAACCTCATAAAAAGACTATTTTCTGACATTATCTAAGAGCTCTTTCTGACGGACCATTTTCGAATGTAATGACCCTCTTTTCTGAAGGTTTTCGGAGCAATTATGATTGTTTTTTGGGCTCATAAAGAGCGTTAACGCTCCGAAAAAGGTGTCAGAAAAGACTCTTTTCGGACTCATATGGCTTGCTGGGCAAGTATTTTCTAGTTGGTTTTATCTAATTAAATATATGGTGGAAATCGAAAACGAATGAGTTTTAGAAGTCAATGTTTTCGTAATATTTCTGTATTGAAAAACTTTTATCACATAAAATATAAAAATATTGGGCTACTAAAGAGAATCTTAAAGCAAAACTTATAAAGCAAAGATTATAAATGCATTAAAATGTATTTCCCAAACTGATTCGTTTTCGATTTCGATTTCCAGCACATGCCTGAATATTATTCATATAGGGCCCTTATAGGGCTCCGAAAATCTCTTTGAAAAACATACATTTCTTAAAAATGTGTACCGCAGTTAATATTTATGTTTTAACTAGACTTTTGCAATGGATTGCACTGATACAAAATAATTACTTGACGAAAAAGGCAACATTCCCAATCATAAAAGGTATTTTTATTAAACAAACATATTTGCAATTCTTCGCAAAAGAATATAAATAATTCACCCATTACAATATTTCTACTTGCTAGAATGTGTTTTCTTTTTGGTGACAAACTCAAAGAGATGGATCACAAAAAATGTGATAAAAGCATGCTTTTTATACCCACCATCAAAAATATGGGGGAGTATATTTCGTTTGTCATTCCGTTTGTAACACATTAAAATAATGGTCGTAGAATCAAAAAGATCACTTTGAAAAATCACTTAAATGCAAATAAATCTCTTTATTACGTTGAAATTCAACAGAAATAATACGCTTGTACATATAAAACGTCGTACAGAATTTCATGACGATTGGCCCATAATATATCATAGTTCGCTTATGAGGACATCTCCCGAAAACTCATTAAACGACATGAACATCCATATCGAACCGAAATTTTACACAGATCAGTTATAAATATGTAAATTTTACACTACTGACTTGTGTGAAAGTTGGTCCCTAATTGGGCTTAACTCCCGTACAAGCTCCACTTCTGATAATAACCACAATATATACACTCTAAAACTTTGTATCAAAATTACCATCATATTTTGTTTAAATTCCTGTTGAAAAATTCTTGTTGTCTAAAATTACATCGATTTTGTTGTTAAAACAGATAAAAGCGGGAGAAAGAAACATACTGTGTCTAATTTTAGACAAAAATACTAATTTTATATTGAAATTGTTAATTTTTAAACAAATTTTGTTTAAAAATAAGTTTAATATGCCTAAATAAAAAGAAAATGTTTAATAGTAAGCATATCTGTCCAAAAAAATAACAAATAATATATTATAGAGGCTTTATAATGAAGAAGAAGCATTAAAGAATTTTTATTTCAATAGCGTCATATTTTCTCTGAAGAAAAAATAAAATTTCGTTGTGTTTTAAGTATTAAAAATATTAATAATTGGTTTTCGATGAAGCCAAAGTCATACACTTAAGTTATATAATAAAAATTAATCAGAAAAAATTGTTTAAATAAAAAATGTTAGTGTGCCAAATTTATGAAAAAAAGTTTCAAAGACACAACATGTGATGACTTTTCAAATAATGTCAGTGAAAACGCAAGCACTGTTTCGCATAGAAATACTAAATCTAGAGTCGGTTGCGATTTATTTCATAATTTTGAAATTCCTTGGATTAAATTATCTCCCGAAATTATAAAGCGGTTGAATGAAAAACAAAATCTCGGAAAACTATTGAAAGGTTTTGCCAACGTTGGGCTCGACGATTTACGCCAAATATCACATTACATACCGATGAATGTTTACAGAGAAGTTGCTGGCAAGGCAGCAAGTAAATTTCCTGATTCTTTTATAGAAAAAGACGGAGAAGGAAACATAATGCCCCATTCTCCTGTCTCCCTAATTGCTACAATGAGAAATCGAAATAATTTTTTAAACGCTGCTCCCAAAAGGAAAACGGAAAATTCGACCGAATTTTAAACGTATTTGCCAGAAGTTGTGTTAATTTGGTGCCACGAAACGCAATGGAAGTCAATGTAGATACTAATTCTAAGAAACAATTTTTATTGTCAATTCATCATAAAAATAAACTTTCCGCCAGCGACGAAGAAACAGTTAAAAAGTACAAGAACGATTGTTTTACAATTCAAAGAAACTTTTTTAACAATTCAGAGCAACCTCCCACCGCCAAAGACATTCTGAACAATTGGCCAATGATTTTTCGAAAAGACTGTCTTTACTGTCACCTTAGTAAAGTGATGGAGCTGGACGTTGATGTATTTAAAACCAACTTTTATACATCTTCCGATAAAATAAAAAAAGTTTTCGGTCTTCAGCAAAACGATGAAGAAAAATTTATAATAAAAGCGATTTGCAAATTTTTTAAGGAGGAAGATGGTCTTATATTCAAAGAATACAAGGTAAACAAAATTTCCTTAAAGTTATTATATAAAAACTCTTATATGAACTTGTTTTGTTTAACTTTTAGTTTGGTTCAACACTTGATGAGGTTAAAAATGATATACATGAATTAACTCCGTTGGTAACTATAGTTGGTAGGTACCATTATCAATAACAAAATACTCGCCTATAATAATTTCATATTTGTTTATTTATATACAGAAACATCAATAGAAGAAAAATCCACAGCATATATTTGGTTTGAAAAGGAGATTACGTCGGTAGAAAATAATTTTTATTTGTTGGACCTTGTTTTGCAATTGCTTTGTTACTATTATATATTTAACATCGTCTATCCTAAAGATATATCTCAAACCTTTGAATTCATGATGAGATATTTTTTTAGATTTTATCCTTCGCAAATGAGAGGCAAAAAGCTTCATATAAATAATTTAAGAAAAATTAATTCTTTAATACATAAGCTAGATAAAATTGTCTAGGAACTGTAAAAAGTATTTTTATTATTTATTTAATATATGTTTTTTAATGAAAGTTTATTTAGTTAATTTTTAACAACAAACACAAAAACTGTTATTCCGGTTTAAATGAACAGGCAGTAATTAAAAAAAACTTCACTGAAAATTTAGTTAAGTTTATTTTTCTTATTCCTTTTTATAAATTTAATTAACCACAAATATAATTTTGAATAATAATATGTACATAAATATGTATTTTTATTTAAGGAAATATGATTAAAATCAAACATATATATACGTAAAAGGGGGTAAAACTAAACACAATGTGTTTAAAAGGATTGGACATTTTTTTGTTCAATGTTAAACATATTTTGTTTAAAAATCAACAAAACGTTTAAAAAAAGGAGTTGTGTAATTTTAGGTCGATAATATTCGGTAAAGTGTTGCCTACTAATATTGACTTAATTTTCAGCAAAACTGTTTTAGAGTGTACAGATGGAACAATTTTGTCATTCCAAAAAGCCAAAATCAGTTTCCTAGGACTTTTTGTTACATAATTTACTGTGTGTTAAAGTAAATTTCTTTACATTACACGCTGCAAAAAAATATACACAAAGTGTAAATTCTTGATTATAATTATAATTGTAATATGATTCTTATAAATATCGTTATTGAGATGAAATTCAATTAAAATAAATTCAAAATAAATAAAAATTACGGTATAATAGTTTATAAAGTTCGCTCCATTATAAGTAATTTGGTGTTGGGTATAGAAGATTCGGTATAGCCGAATATAAACTCGTATTTGTTTTTTCATTATGCCTCTTTGTTGTAAATAAACAAAGTATGTATTTACATATTTTTATGCAGCTGTTTTTTAATTTATTACAAATAATTAAAAATACCTAATATGCCCTCGGGCTAGGAAAACAAAAGCAAATAATACAATATGTGTCTGTCAGCTGTTAATACATAAAGTAAAGTGGTTTAATGTAATAACATACATGAGGCTTTCTACGAATATCCATCTTAAATAAATTTTATTGAAAACTTTAATTTATGCGACAAAATAATAAGAAAGATTTTTTACATTTCGTTTAAATTTCGATAGGAAAATAATAAAATATTATTGGGTGTGTAACATAAAAATGTGGTATTTATAACATATGGCTTATGTTTTCAACGCAGATTTTGTCGTTAGTTAGTTATACTAATTGTAATTTTGAAGGATAAATATCTGTCATTTATTCACGCTTAGTCACGAGTATTGAACATTATAGAATACACAACAAAGTTTTTTTGACACAAATGTTCAAAGTTTGTTTCAACAAAGTATCATAAGCGGAAAGTTTTGATTTCTGGTGGTGATTTTGACACGGAATTTAAAGCAATACACTGTAAAGATTGTTGTCGAACTCAACAAGAGCTTGCGAAATTATTGAGAGCTACTTAAGCAGCAATTTCAAACATTTGAGAGCAGCAGGATTTATTCAGAAGCAGGGAAATCGGTTACCATATGAATTAAAAGACGAAATACTGCATAAATGCCATAAAATTAAAACATTTTTGCATGAAATCATTATTTGCAGTGAGAAATTGATACAGTACCATAACCTGAAGAGTAATAGAACGTATATGAAGCCCGGCCAAACAGCCGTATTCACCAAAATATTAGATATCAATGATGATTCCTATGCTTTGTATTGGGTGACACCAAAAGTGGCCAGACTGTGACGAATGCTACTGATTCGTCTTAAGCGAGCATTGATCGAAAAACGCTCAGAATATGCTGCCAGACTTGAAAGCATTGGCTGACTTTATAAATGCAGTTTTTATTGTGTACTGTTCATAAATGCAATAGACTTAGTTTTGGCGATGCCGAAACTTCATTTTTCCATTCCAATGCGAAACATTTATCATATTTTTGCATTGTTTTCATTTGTGATTCTTTTGTATTTGGTAAAGTTAATTCTTACATTTTTCTTGACAGCAAAACTAAACAGAAAAAAAGTTAATTTGTGATAGAAATGGCGGAATTGATTAAATGTTTAAACAAAATTTATTTAAGGACACAATTAAAATATGTAAGAAAGTGTAATACCCTACAGCCAGTATATGTATAAAACAATATTCAGAAATGGGCGCTCTATGCGAGATATGAGCTATTATGAAGCGATGATCCAAAAATTTAGTGCCATGACTTCTGTGAATATAAATATTATTTATATTATACTTTTTCTCGATATAAATACTTTTAAATGATTTATGGATGTTAAAGTTGATTACGGGGAGGGTCTTATATGGCAGTTTTGACTAATTACGGACCGACCATTATAAAATTAGGTCTCATCATTTCTGTATATTTGGTACCAACATTTTTAAAAGATTTATGGTTGTTAAAGTGATTTTCGGAAATGGGCCTTATGTGGGAGCTACTACTAATTATGGACCGATCATCATGAAATTGTACAGAATGATTTGTATATATATGAGTATACAACTCATTTGCGTTCTATATTATTTGAATACCGACGTTTTTATGAGAGTTGTGCTCTTTAACCTGGTTTTCGAAAATGGGCCTTATATGGGAGCTACGACCAATTATGGACCGATTTTGTGCAAAAAAAAAATATTAATGAATATTAAGTAATAGTGTATTTATTGTCTGTGTTTCATTACAATATTCATGAAAATAATAACCAAAGCTATACACGTTTGCTTAAAAAACGCAAATTTCTCAAAATTTGAACTTTAACCCCTGTGTGCCGCGGTTTAGAATTATCCACTTTGACTCAAATTTTTACCACATATATATTTGATCAAATGTAAAAAATTAGGGGGGCGCAGTTTTCAAAATTTGACTTTTTTCAAAATAAGTACCACCCTAATGTACATCCTTATTAGTTATATACCACAGCTACATATATTTTGATCATTAAATAATAAGAATGTTATACAAAAAAATATAATGACAGGCTGTACGAAAATGAAAATATAGGGTGTTTTTATTAGATGTATTTAACTTTAAGTTGGCAACACTTGTTTACTGGTGGCCATTTTGTCAGCTGTCAAGTGATTTATGTTTGAAGTCGCTAGCCTATGCCGATACGTCCGAAACGATTGACCGCAAATGTTGAAAAAAGTCATCGAAAATTGAAGATTGTCTTTCGAATAAAGTAAATTTTATGTTAGTTTAGTAAATTTCGAATTTCTATGCATCTAAAAAACAACCTCGATACGTATTCCGAACAGAACCATGCTTTTTAAAGTAAATTTGCACAATTTGGACGCGTTGTTCAGGCGTCAGTCTATTCAAATTCCTAACCAAACTAAACATAAATCACTTGGCAGATGACAAAATGGCCGCCAGTTAAAAAAGTTTTTTCAACTTAAAGTTCTATACATCTAAAAAAAACACCCTATATCAAGAATTAAAAGAAATAAAAATAAAGCAAAGACTTTATTTATTTCATTATACATTTTTGGCTTGAGTCTATATCAACATAAGAATTTCTTTGTGCACACCAATACCTCGCTTTGCGTCGTTTCGTTTTGCGTTTTTTTTTTTTTTCGAAGTGGCGTCGCACAGTGGCGCCCGTAGAGCAAACGAGGTTGCAAAAATCAAAATTTTCTTGAGCGCCGACGAAGTTTTGAATAAACCTATGTTATAGGAAACTTTTCAACGATTTCAAATATGCCACTCTTAATAATATCACATTTTTAGTTTAGAAGATATAACCGTCCAAAGTTGACCGACTTTCAGTTTTCAAAAAAACACACAATTTTTAGTCAATTTGTTGCGATTTCAGGTGTAATATTACGAAAAATAGGTAACGAATCGCCATATTTTTTCTTTGTATTGATTGATGTATTTATTAAATGTATAATGATAAAAAAAATACCTGTTTGCTTTGTGTTTCTCCTGGTAAATCACTATTTAAAAACTATCCGTTTTTTCACTATTTGTCAACTTTGACGGAAAATAAAAAAATGGTAATAGATGAATATTTTACAGAAAATTGAAAAAATAAATTTAAAAAAAAATTATTTTTTTTTTTAATTTGTTGGGTAATAATTTAAAACATAAAACCCTAAAGAAGAAAAATGTAAAAATATTTTTTTTTTAGTTACCATAAAATTGATTTTTCTACTAATTTTAAATTTGATAACCCATAAGTAGGTCCCTACAAAGCGTAGCACCCTTTCTAATTGCTACATTCCAAAAAAGCTGTTCAGCAAACATTGCACCAATTTTTTGTGACATAATGCCGACGACTTTTTATTTTCGTACCCCTAGAACCTATCTTCGATCTTTACATGGTTTACTATAGAAAATCGTAATTCACTTTGCGTCGTTTCAATTTGCGTCGTATTTTTTTGGAATGCAACCGCGACGCAAACTGAGGTATTCATGAGTTTCATATTTTGTATACAATGTATATTACGAGTAGAAAGGGCAGAGTTGTGACATAATCAGATTCATACCTTAGACATTGATATATATGTATGTAATATAATATGTATACAATGTAAATATATATATATATATATATATATATATGTATATAAAGTTTAACTAAATTAATTTCTGGCTGTGTATTTTGTACCGGATATATGGGATCAAAGTAAGACACATTTTAGGGTAATTAGAAAATTTTAAGCCATTATTTACACAAGTTATTTCTTATAAAAGTTACTTTGTACTCGTAAATACATATACATACATAGGTGTATATATGAAAGGGAAATAACTTTTGTCTTCATTTACATAATGACTATAAAGGAAATGTGTTTGTGATTTTTTAAATACATAATACTCGTTCGTACCTTACTATTACTTATATTTATTGTATACTTTTTACTACAACTGTTTAACCCGGCGTCAGGCAGGTGATAAAAAAAACACCGACAATCAGGTGGGTCAATATGACCCTAGTTTTTTTTGACATTGTATTTTGCATCATTTTCAAAATTTGATAAACGTATATGTAAGCAATATATACATGACTCTTTTAGCTATTTATTAATATGCAAAAAAAACATATTTAAACTGTTTTAAATGTCTTAATTTATTAATTTAAAAAAAAAACAATAAACGAACTTAAAAATATAAGGAACTTCAATCTAATGCCATAAACTTAAAATCTAAAAAAACAAAACAAAAAATAATTGCTAAATTCATCACACGGGTGTTAATTATATATTAAAAAGTGTAATTTTCTTTATCTTTCTGCAAGGAGTTTGAGCATTCGTTGCAATAAGGAGCTATATGTTCAGAGCAAATAAACTTGTTGCATTCTGTGCAGGTGTGATTAGTTTTTCGATGTTGTGCAGAAGGGCAAACTTGACATTGGTTTGTGGTATTTCCTGCTGCAACAAATTAAGAGATATATCATCACTATCACATTCTGAAGCTTCTTCCTCTGTGTTACTTCCTTCACTGCGCACACTAGCATGATTCTCCTCTACACTTGAATCTGAATCTGCAGAATCGCTTTCTTCTGAAAAGCTTCCTTCTAATAAAGAGAGTATTCTCTGACGCTCACGTTCTTTACGGTCCATTTTAGCAAAAAACTAAAATCAGAGCTTAATACACTAAATATATTTATTTTTATATTGGTGAAATCTTAATACACCGACGTCCAGGTTGGGTCATATTTACCATTTCTTAGTTGTCGGTCAATTATCTCTGCTCACGTTCAATCATCAACTGAAACGAAATAATAAACAACATGCAAAAACGATACACTCCAGCTACTGAGAAAGTCGCAAAACGTTGAAAAAAGTTACACAGCAATTTAAGAGCACATGGGTCATAATGACCCAACCTGCATGACGCCGGGTTAAACAAATGTTCACACCATACAGAATGTGACATTGTTGAATTGTATAAAATTACTAATTCGTTAATGGAATTGGGTTATATACCACCCGATAATATGGCGATTGGTTTTAGGCAAGAACTTTAAGAAATATTTATAACTTTTTTTAAAACTGAAATAAATTTTCTTCTTCTGTTAGCATGACTTCTGTGCATATAAAAGGTATTTCTGTTAAATTGTGTATCGATATCAATACTAGTACAACCTTGTTAAAGTTAAAGGTGCTATATCTGGTTAAAGACCGTTAGTTTAAAAAGTAAAGACTAACGGCATGAAAATTAAAAGAACTTAATTCTGTTGAATTTTATATGTATGTATGTCGAATTTTTTTTTATATATGGTGAATTTCACGTCAAGTGACCCAATTTTAAAAATCGATGTCTTTCGATTTGGATGAAATTTGCACCAAGGTTAGTAATATTGGATAGTAGGCCAGAGACAAATTTTCAGCTCTATCAGTCCAAAAGTGTCGCAGTTAGAGGGGGTCAAAGTTGGAAATTTTGGTCATACAGGCTTTTTTTAAATGGGTGTAACTTTTCACCTATTGGTCCTAGAAAAAAATGTCCAAAGGACTTTAGATAGCAATTTCTTCAATCGTTTCAAAAATATTTTTTTTTTAATTTTTAAAAATTTTGTTTTTAATTTTTTTTCAATTTGGGCCCTTTTTTCTCAAAAGAAAGCTTATACAATTTACTTTAAGGCCTTTATATCTAAATATCTATCTAAACAAATTTTTTTTTAACTAAAGAATAGTATTTTTCAATATTTGGCACATGTATCTTCTTCAATGTTTTCATTGGTTGCTAGGACGAGCATCGTCATTGACATCTTTTCGGCGTTCCTTAAACCGGTTATACCACAATTAAACTTGTGTTCTGCTCATAGTAGACTCTCCAAACGCCACAGTCAACATTTCAAATGTCCTTACGCATTTAATTTCATTTTGTACACAAAACTTAATACAGTTCCTTTGATCCATTTTTTCGAATAGTAAAAAAATTGAAGAGCACACCAAAACACGACTAACCTTTTAATCTGTCAAAAACAAACTGACAATCCAAAATGGCTGATATTACAAAAATATTTAACAGACATGTTTACCAACATAACAAAAAAACTGCGTAAATCGAACATACGTAACTCACGAAATTTGAAAATAACGGTTATTTTTTTATCAGACCTCGTATGTACATATTTGTTGAAAGATGTTTCAGATGGTTTCAACAGCTATTCGAAGGTGTCTTTATTGGTTTAAGGAGGTTTTTGTGAAGACAGTATGTTTGGTTTAGCCTTTCCGAGAACCAAAATAAATCCTTCTGATTACACAAATTTATTAGATGAGAAAAGATGAGAAGCTATTTATAGAAAATGAAAAACTATTTTTTTTGTAACCAGACAACTAACCTACTAAGATGATGGTATTCTTCAAAAAAATATTAATATATTTGACACTATTTGCTGAAAACCGACAATAAGAAAGTAGTATATATCACCTAAAATAAGTTGTTATAAATGCTTGGAGATCCATCTCTGAAGGTATACAAATAAATCTGGTGAATAGTATGCCTGATTAAATTCTTGAATTGATTGAACACATTCACATTAACACATTCTTAAAGTCTTAATTTTTTCTGAATATTGGTTAATAATTATTAAGTTCCGTGTGTTTATATTTATGAAACACTAATTAAAGCAACTTTATACATTTTTAAGAGGTAAAATAAAATTAATGATTTTTTGAATTAAAAAATAT
Source organism: Bellardia pandia (assembly GCA_916048285.2). NCBI lineage: Eukaryota > Metazoa > Arthropoda > Insecta > Diptera > Calliphoridae > Bellardia > Bellardia pandia. The sequence continues at coordinate 25,956,516 of OU696533.1, read as the reverse complement.
TTTTTTTGTTTGTTCGTTTCACACACACATACATACATGTAGGTTAAACTGTTTTACTTTTTCTTCAATATAGAAAATTAAGAAAAGTAATGTATATACTTATTTTGCATATACAAAACTTTTTAACCATTTTCCTTGATAGACTTCTTGTAGTAAATTGGTGCAAAATCGCTTTCGTCACAGGAGGCTGCTATTTCGCACTCTTTTAAACCTGATTTTTTTATACCCACCACCAAAAAGATGGAAGTTTAAGTTTGTCATTCCGTTCCGTAATACATTCAATACTTGAATGTCTCTTTGGTCGTTGAACTAAAAAGTATATCAAATATGGTTCCTTTTGAAATTCTCAGACGATAGATGGGTGTTTGGCCAAATCAGTTAAATAGAACCAGAGTTATGTAACAAAATTTAAGACAACCTCAATATTTTTCAAAAATATTTTGCTATTTTCTTTAAATATACTGCAAATTTATTACAAATATCCTATTGAGGAGTCTTGTAAACAGCTTTCCGGAAACGGTTCTATGGTACATTATTACTGGGTGTGTCAATCCCCTGATTTCGGTATTAATAAATCCCGAAAACTAGTATTTGTTTACAAAGTTATCGACAACAATTTAAATTTTACAAAACTATGTTGAAGAAATAAAGGTGAAAAAATTAAAATTAATTTTGGACTGCCAAAGTTGAAGGCACTATTCGATGTGCCTACGGTTTTTGAAATTGGACATGAATCTCTGCTGATGCTGCACTTTTATTTATGCTAAAAGAGATATCAAACAAGTTAGAGTGCAATATACGGCTGTGTCAAAACCTAAACGCAATAAGAAATACAGAAACTACACTGGTTATAGGACTAGAAAATCCCTATTCAGCGTTTTTTCAACTAATAGCTTAGTATCTTATATACTTTTTAAAAGGCAAATTTATGAATAAAATTTTATCTCATATGTTTAGAAATTGTATATAATTTTGACCATTTAAAATTTATGCAGTACGTACTCGTACATGTGAGCAAATACAAAACAGTGGCAAATCTTCTTAAATTTCGGAACATGGAATTTTATACATATGAGGATATCTTACGTTGAGTTTTAATATAATAATAGTGCATTTAAGATTCGTATAAACATTAACGTGAATTTCGGTAATAAACCTTATATGGAGATTATAGTCAAATATGGACAGATTAATTTTGGTATTGTATATATAAATGCTGCTTGTAAAATTTTGGATCGGTATCGTTATTTATGCGAGATTTATGAGTGTTGACGTGATTTTCGGAAGAGTGTTTCACTTGGTGAATATGGTAAAATATGAAACAAAATTGTTGTAGTATGTGATTTTCGAGTATATGTAAATGATCTGTTTGAGTCGACACTGATATTTATAAGATAAATATATGAATAAATGACTTTTTAGGATTTTAACCTAGTGAATTTTAGATGTGGACAGGGACCGAACAAAACAAAATTTCTTTTTGCGATTTGTTTTTACATGACACTTATTATTGCCGAATTTTCTATTAATATTCTGATTTTACAGGCACTTATTTATAATTAAGCCATACTTCGGGAAGATATTTGTATGGAGGGTGTGAGAAATCATGGACCGATTTTTACTATTTTTCACACACTTTATTCTTTTATAATAACAATAACGTATACAAAATTTGATGGAAATATCTGCAATATATTTAAAAAAAATTGCAAGCAAACTATTTAAAAATATCAAATTTTTGTGGAGTTTGCCTCACGTTTTGGTCCACAACTCTGGTTCTACTATAACAAACCGCTTAGGAGAACTATAAATGGGTTTTTGTAAAATCTGTTGATTTTGGTTGTGTCTTTTGGACGTGAGAAGGTTTTAAGCAGACAGACAGACGGGCATGGCTTAATCGACTTAGAATTTCTTAAGGACCAAGAATATATACTTTGTTGGGTCTCAGATAAATATTTCTCAGTGTTACACGCGTAATGACAAACTTCACCACTTATGGTGGTGGAGGAGGGTATAAAACCCCGGTTAATTATTTGCCATCTTTTAATACGCTAGTAGCTAACATTCCCAGCAAGCCATATGAGTCCGAAAAGAGTCTTTTCTGACACCTTTTTCGGAGCGTTAACGCTCTTTATGAGCCCACAAAACAATCATAATTGCTCCGAAAACCTTCAGAAAAGAGGGTCATTACATTCGAAAATGGTCCGTCAGAAAGAGCTCTAAGATAATGTCAGAAAAGAGTCTTTTATGAAGGTTTTTTTGGGCTCTTAAAGAGCTCTTAGATAATGTCCGAAAAGAGTCTTTTATGAGGTTTTTCTTGGGCTCTGTGCAATCTTGTTTTTATTATTCTTGTGTGGTACAGTTTTTTTTTTTTTTTTTTGTTTAAAGCACAAATAACAGGACAACAACGCTTTGGTACACACATAATTAAGTGGAATTTCTGAGTCATACTGCGTGCCGACTCAGGACACTAACAAGCAAATTTTTCTTTCGCTCCGAAAATGCTCTTTAGTTAGATTTTTTTCTGACTAAGACTAAGAAATAAACAAATGAATATTATATTATTGTGAATAATAAGTGAATTCTTTCACTACTAATAATTCTTTATTATTTATTTATTATAATTTTCTATTTTAAGAAAACCGAAAGCGTTAAAATAGTTCCATCCAAGTCATCTCTTAAAAGATACATCGAAAGTCATGACTGAGTACATATGTATGTAACCTAGAGATATTTTCTGTCAACTATTTTAAATGCATTAGTTTTGCAACTTATGTCATCATTTAATTAAAAAAAAATGATTCAGCCAACCCATGACCTCTAAAATAAATGCTTTTCTCTGCGTGTAGCTATAAACCAAGATAAGATATGTTGTATTTTGTCTTTTGTTCATGAGTACATTTTACTTTTTGTTGTGTCATTTGTGGTGGCCGTTGTTAAGATAATTTGCCAGTAAATCTCGGCATATTCAAGTAAAACGTAAACAAATTGATTTATAGACTAAAGTTTTCTCAACAAAAATAAAACCTACAACAACAAAAGCAATAATCAGTCATCAAGAAAACAAGAGAAGGCAGACGCCTATAGAATAGAAGTAAAGAATGGCACACATACACACAAACAATAATAATTCCACTACGTACGTTTACCAAATGGATGCGGAAAGAGGCAACACAATCAACCAACAACAACTATATATAACAAACTGTTAAGGTACGGTCACATTTGGCAAATATTTATTCAAAGAAGCGTAACCACTTATTTTAGCACAAATTTGTTTGACGTTGTTTACTCTTACAAGAGTTTTGCAAGATCAAACAGCATCAAATGAAATAAAACTCAATATTTGTTGTGTCTTGTCCTAAATAAACGAAGTTGTCTTTTTTAAATAAGTAAACGAGTTCAAATATATGTTATTTAGTGGTTACGTCTTTTTCGGCAAGTGTGACCGTACTTTTATACTTGTGGATACATATACTCCGACACACTTTAATAATTAGAAAAAAGAAAAACAAAAAGACATGAAAACTTAGTTGATGTGACTGACTTGAAAAAGTTTCAGTTTCATTAATTTAAACAATGACATGTTTATTGATAGGGAAGTGGACAATAAAACAAAAACAAAACAGAGCAACAGAGAAACAACTTAATGATATTGTCACTAAATAAATTAAGAAAATTAATAGAAAGAAAAATATATTCATAATATTTTTTGCACTTGAGCAATTTTAAGCCCAATAAACCGTTGAGTTTATGGAGTAAAAAACTTGATTTGGATTTGGTTGGGTTGAGTTGAGGGGTGCTTAGATGGTCCAATACCATTCACGACTTTTCGAAGTAGCATCATTGTATTACCGTCTATATTTGTGCTGACAACTGTTGTTGAGTCTTAGCCAAAGAAGGCACTTGGTTAGAGAAATACTCTGGACTTTTACATTTCAGAAAAAAGCATTATCTTTGTTTTTATTAAGACTTGCAATTATTAGCTTTCGCAAAATACAAAACCTGTATCTTAAAAATGTTGCCCGATTTAGAATTAACCGATAACCAAGATTTCAAACAATATTTTGCAGCAACTAAATGTTCGTCAATAGTGAAATTTTCGTATTAACTGTAAAGTATTGGAGAAAGGAGTTGCCAACGCTCCCATCTTTCAGGAATAAGAAAAAGTTTGTCATTGCTACGCAGATCAGTATAAAATATTTATACTACAAGTACAAATCTAAAACAAAATATTGCTAGGAATACAACTAGAACGAACGACGAATTAATGGTCGCGAATATTTGTCGCCAAAAATATCTGTAACATATCTGTGTATTAATTCTACAACCAAGTATTGAGCACAGTTACCTATGACCTTTCCATCATTCTGGCAATGTATGGATTCCGCGCCAAAACGAATTGCTCATCCTTTAATTACAATAAGGAATAAAGCTAATTTCGGAGATTTTGGGTGTAAAGTCACTCGTTACCCCAGAGAGGTCTTTCTGTTTCGATCGAAAACAAATACTAGTCGGACTGCGCGAGCTCTGGACTATTATGAGGTGGGGCAAACTTGTTTCCAAGTAGTCTTTAACAGATCTTGCAACATGTAGCCGATCGTTGTCATGATCAAATGTTAGGTTTTCATGTGTGACCGCACATTCTGGATATTTTTCGGCTAATGCTCACTTCAAATGTATCAGTTGCAATTGGTACTGGTTCTGTTTATATTTTCCTCTATTTTATATACATATATCTATTTCTTTTGGAACTGCCCATTGTTTATATTTCTGCAGCGTGTGACGATTTAAACGATTAATCAATTAGGTGTCAGAAAAGCTTTAGAAACCGATTTTGGGGTTTTGAAACGTCAAAATTGTTACCCCTGTATATTAAGTGGTTATTCTGGGAAGTGGACGTTGTATGATAGTTATGGCCAATTATGCACTAATTTTCACAAAAGCCAAAAGTATAATTGTTACATATTTATAAAAAATCTGTGCAAAATGTCGTTTCGATATGGATGTTATTGTAGATTAATGAGGTCCCCATAAGGGAGCCTTGATCTATTATGAACCAATCAGCATGAAATTTTGTACGACGATTTATATGTAAAGGTATGTGGATGATTTTTGTTGAATTTCAACTTGATGTGTAGTGATTTTTATAAAAGTTTAATGCGCATTTAAGTGATTTTCAGAAGCGGATTTCATATGGGGGCTATCTCAAAATATGAACCAATGCAAACAAAATACCGTTTTGAGATTTCTCGTAGAAACTCTTCTTTTTGATGAATTTTTACGGACAGATGATATGACAGGATTTATAATTCTATAAAAATATATTTTTTTGGAACAATTTCATTGATCTAAGTCTCTTTTCGAAGCTTTATCGTGCCTTCCACAGACGGACAGACAAATGGACATGGCTATATTATCTTGGAATCTTATAAGGAACCAGAATATACATATATACTTTATGGTTGTACGACCAATATTTCGATGTGTTACTAAAGGTACGATCACACTTGGCAAATATTTATTCAAACAAGCGTAATCACTTATTTTAGCTCAAATTGGTTTGACGTTGTTTACTATTACAAGAGTTTTGCAAGATCAAATAGCATCAAATACAATAAAACTAAATATTTGTAGCGTCTTGTGCTAAATAATTGATGTTTTATTAAATAAATAAACGAGTTCAAATATATTTTATTTAGTGGTTACGTCTTTTACGGCAAATATTTGAGAAGTGTGACTGTACCTTAACGAAATGATAAACTTTTTCGTGTGTCCCAACTAGAACGCAAGTTTTAAATTTGGCGTCATTCAAAGTGTAATTATTTGACATTTGAACAATTGTTATTGTTTGCCAGTAGAAGGTACGGGGTTAGTAAAAATGGAGCGCTACCACGAATGAACAACGCATTCTCATTGTGAAATTGTTTTACCAAAATGGTGAAAGTTTTGCGGCTACAGTTCGCAAATTGCGATCTATTTGGTGTCACAATAATGCTCCAAAAGAGTCAACTGTAAAGAGAGTAATGGATAAATTTGCCGAAGCTGGGTCTGCTAGTGATGTAAAGATAAAAACGCGCCTTCGAGCAGGTCGATCGACCGAAAATGTCGCAGCTGTACGTGATGATGTCGCTTAAACTCCATCCACCTGAATTCGACACCGAGCTCAGCAAATTCGTGTCTCCAAATCCACTATCCAGTTGTTTCTTGTCTAGAATTGAAGAAATTAATGTAGAGGGCATGTGGTTTCAACAAGACGGCACCACATGTCATACAGCCAGAGAAACAATTCAATTGTTGTATCAGTCCTTTTCCGGTCGTGTTATTTCGCGTTTTAGAGACCAGAATTGGCCGCCTAAATCATGCGATTTAACACCTTTTCTTTGCGGTTTTTTGAAGTCGATGATTTACGCGAATAAGCCGTCGACGACTCAAGCCTTAAAAGAGGAAATTGGACGTTGCATTAATGAAATACCGCAGCATTTAAGCATAAAGCTCATTGCAAATTTCATTAAAAGATCGCCTGTGAGCCAGCAAAGCCGCGGCGGCCATCTGCACGATATCTTGTTCCATACATAACCTCATGCTGTCTACTTTACGATATAATAAAGTTTCACGTTATTTTTTTTAATATCTGTGTTTTATTTAAAATTTTAAAATTGCGTTCTAGTTGGGACACCCTTTAAATAAAATGAGAATTAATAACAGATACATGACATGTAAGTTACTAAAGACAAAAATCGCATTAAAAAGTTACGTCACATGTTATGAACCCCGAATTTTTAAGTTATACATCGAATATATGGAAACTTTTATGTGGAATATTACCGAATGTTTTATTTAACAAAAAAGAAAATAAAGATAATGATCCTTAAGAATTTTCCGAATTAAAATCTTTATTTGGAATATTTATTTAATTCTAGCTTTTATTCGAATGATTTAAAATATCTATTGGTTTCCTTAGACCTGTGATATATATCTTTTTTTTTTTTATTTTAAAACGAATAGCAGGTTAAACCCGGTTTTTGGTTTAATCTGAAATCGATTATTCGTTTTTCTACTATCATTTTCTGATAGGAGGATTACTTTTGCGCCACCTTATACATAGTACACAATTTGTTTTAAACAGCGTTTTATTGTTATCAGTTGTTATTAAATATTAAGAAGAGTTTCTGTTTTTTAGTTCTAGAACTAATGATTTGAAAATGATCATACAAATTTTTAAACGTTAATAATTAATATGAGATTAATTTTAAAATTCCGTAATTTCATAATATGCAATATTTAAATTTCTGCTTTTTCATTAACGTTTGATCACGTTGCGAATAACAACTTGGATCAGAATTAATTGTAGCCATGACTGGTTGAGTTTCAAAAACAAAAACATTTCGATTCTGAAATATCCGAGTTACATTTTAAATTGAGCACTTAACAAAGCTTTCAACACTTCCTTTACATTTTGCATAAATTTATCAATATACAGAAACGTTTACTTTTGAATAATGTAATGTTTTGAATATGTTGAAAGTTTCTAAAGTAAAATTTTTTTTGAGCAAAACTTTTCATTTGAAAAATACTATTTTTAGTTAGGAAAGTTTATTGGGTTACTTCAAGCTTTAATTTTTTACTGATTGCTATGACAGCAATTAATGAACGATGTACAAACATTTAAGTTTTGTCAAATAAAGAATTTGGTCTGGCACGAAGGTCAATTTAATTGTGTTAATGCCATTTTTACATGCACTCTAATGAAAATGTCTTGTTGAATAAACAATACTGAAATAACGCACAATATAAATTTGTATATAATTTTTGGCTATTATCCACAATTTACTAATTAAGTTAAAATGTTTAATAGGTTTTGATAACATTTCAAGATTTAGAGACCGGCTGAAGTAGAAATGAAATAAAGGTAAATATTCGTAAATATGTAATACAATAGGATACATTTAAGTCTAGGGTATTAAATTTAACAGCAGTTGCTGATTTTTTTATTAATAAATAATTAATATATTACAATTGTTTACATATTGTAAATATTTAAAAGCCAACTAAAAATGGATTCACATGCTGCTCTTTTGGTGCCCTTCTAAATTCATCGCGTCTTCACATGATGAAATATTAGTTGCAGCATTCTTGCGACATTTTGTTCAAAAAATTGTTCATTTCTCCAACTTCGCTCATTCGCAGATGTGTTTTCGTATATATAGGACCTAGTTACATTACAAGTACATTATACAGGTATTCCTGATATTTCACTTTTAAAATTTCTATTACATTTGACCGCATAGTTTTTATTTATTTAAAATTAAAACAACAATTTGTTTTCTTTTTAATTTACACTCATTTATGCGCCAAAAATTTTCTGTAATTCCATAGCATGAAATTTCATCGTGGCAACTTTGCATTTTTTTATTGCTGATTCTTAAAGCAAAAATTATGAGGAATCCAAAAAAAAAATTAGCCGGAAAATTTAGGAGCTTCTGTGGAAAATCGGAAAATTTAATTTTCATGCGAAAATTTAAAGGTAAATTTCTAAGAAAAATTAGGAAAATTTTATTTTTCAATTAAAGCCTGATTCAATACCTTTCCAACGAGCTATCACTCGTTGCGATCGCTTTAGTAGTTTTTTTTAAAACAACTTTCAATGAGGTCCCTTATGAAGAATTCTTCAATTTTGTCACATGACAGTGGTGTACACCACCACTAAACCAGTCACTATAAAAAAAGAAAAATGTAGGTACATTATTTTTTGCTGGGCAATCGATTGAGACTATTTATTCGGACATTATCCTGGGCTGCGATGCTAATGCAAGGCATTCAATCTGGGGCAGCAAGGAAACAAATGAAAGGGGTGAGTCTTTACTTGATTTCATTAATTCCAGCAAACTAAGTATATGTAATTCTGGTAACACGCCTACATTCATTTTTCCGAGTTCGGACAACTATAATGGATGGGAGGAAGTATTAGATATTACACTCATTAATGATAGGTCTAAGGTATCAGTAGATAGGTGGAGAGTATCTAGTGAAAGGTCATTCTCTGATCATAACTAGATTCTTTTCGAAATTAGACTTCAGAACTCGACAGAAAAAATACAATTTAGGAACCCAAGAAGGACTGATTGGTTCAAATTTAATGGGATCCTTAAACATAAACTTAGGAATATGCCAGTTGTAGAAGATTCAATCACTGGTCTTGAAAGATTGGAGGAAAACTTTAGTAAAACTGTAGTTAAAGCTTTTGAAGTTTCCTGTCCAGTCACTAAGGCTAAGAAAAGCTTCCCTCCATGGTGGAATTCGGAGCTATCTAAACTACGCAGAGAAACTCGTAGGGCCTTTAACATTAGCTATAATAGTAAATCATGGCAACCATATCGTGATCTATTGAAAGCTTACAAGAAAGCTATAGTAATCGCAAAAAGAAACTCGTGGAGACGCTTCTGCGAATCTATAGATAACACAAGAGACTCTGCAAGACTTAGCAGAATTCTGGCCAAGGGGCAATCCAATCCCACTTATATCAAGGGGAATGATGACTCCTGGTCCGAATCCTCAGCAGAGTCACTTAACCTTCTACTGAATACGCATTTTCCAGGCTGTAAGGATGTTACTATGGATACGGTTATTGAGAATGTAGGCATGACTCTATCCAATATTGATAGTAACATCATCTCCTATGACAGGATATCATGGGCGATTGACAGTTTTGCACCATTCAAGTCACCTGGGCCGGATGGTATCTTGCCAAAGATGCTACAAAGTGCAAAAAGGCATATCATTCCCTGGCTTCATAGAATTTTTACGCTCTGTCTCTCCCTCAACCATGTTCCGGTTAACTGGAGGAGAGTCAGGGTCGTTTTTATTCCCAAAATTGGCAAAAGAAGTCATGAGAAGGCGAAGGATTTCCGTCCAATTAGTCTTTCATCTTTTCAACTTAAGACGTTGGAAAGACTCATTGATGCTCACATTAGGCAGCGCCTTAAGGGTTCGACATGGCTCTCAAGCAGTCAGCATGCCTACCTTAAGGGTCGCTCTACAGATACAGCTCTGCATGAGGTTGTAAGGGTTATAGAGAGATCTCTCGAATTTAAACAATATACAATGGCAGCCTTTCTAGATATAGAGGGTGCTTTCAATAATGTGACTACTCTTGCAATTCAGCAAGCTCTGACTAACCTAGATGTTGAAGAATATATCAATAACTGGATAGTTACCATGTTGAATTCAAGAATAGTCACCGTAAATCTTGGTAATACCGTTAAGTCTAAGCAAGTTGAGAGAGGCACTCCACAGGGAGGAGTAATCTCTCCACTACTGTGGCTTATCGTTATTAACTCGATTCTTATTGATCTAGACAGTAGGGGTATAAAAGTTGTTGCTTATGCGGACGATGTGGTGATACTCGTACCAGGTCTGTTTCCGGACGTGATCAGCGAGATTATGTCCACTGCTTTGAGGTTGCTCGACAACTGGGCCACAGTTAACGGCCTTGGGGTAAACCCGAGCAAAACGGAACTTGTACTTTTCACGACGAAGACCAAGATTCCAAGCTTCAGACTTCCAATGTTGAGAAACTGCGAAATTCCCCTTTCAAACAATGCAAAATATCTAGGCATTATACTAGACTCTAAATTGTCATGGAAGCTAAATACTCAACACAGGGTAAAGAAGGCAACGGTGGCCTATTACACCTGTCGTAGGATGTTTGGTAGGAAATGGGGACTTAGTCCCAGCATAGTTAAATGGATGTATACGGCTATAGTACGTCCAATTCTTACTTACGGATCTCTTGTATGGTGGACTGCAACTAGAAGGAAGTATGTCGTAGACCAACTATACAAAGTTCAGAGATCAGCCTGCATAGGCATAACGGGTGCACTAAGGACTAGTCCTTCAGAGGCACTGAACACTATATTGCACCTTATGCCAATTGACCTTCACATAATGGCCACTTCTGCCTGCAGCGCAGCGAGGCTTCAAGCGTCCGGTTGTTGGAAATCGAGAATATATGGCCATGCGGGGATTCTTGACCAGTTGCCTTCAAACGTTCTCCAACCATCTGACTACATTACTCCATACACGGACTTTGATAAGATATTCAAGGTCTTAATTCCCTCTAGGAGTGAGTGGAATAGGGCCAATCTCGTGCACAAATACGACACTAGGATATACACAGACGGTTCTAAGATGAGCTGCGGTGTGGGTTCTGGGGTCTTCTGTGACGAACCTGGGGTAGACACCTCGTATCGTCTTCCGAATGAGTGTAGTGTTTTCCAGGCGGAAATTTTTGCAATCATGGCAGCTTGTAATACATTACACGATCATAACATTAGAGGCAATATAGGTATTTTTGTCGACAGTCAGGCGGCACTCCTCTCACTTAATGCCTACACAATTTCATCTTCACTAGTCAGGCAATGCAGGAATTCTCTGTCAAGGCTAGGTCGTCTATCTGACATTACCTTGGTCTGGGTGCCTGCGCATAGGAACCACTACGGCAATGAACGGGCAGACGAATTAGCCAGAACGGGATCTACCTTAGATATCTCCAATGCGGTCTCAGTAGCGATTCCACTGGGGACCATCAAAGGTATCATCCTCAGACATTTTCTTGCAAAGGCTGAGTATAGATGGCGAAATTTAGACACATGTAGGATAGCCAAGTTGATGTGGCCATCTTTCAACGAGAAACGTACTATGCAACTGATAACTCGAAATAGGAAGGATATATCAAGATTGCTGGCAGTATTAACGGGACACTGGACGTTAGGCAAGCATGCAAATCGCCTGGGACTCCCTTTTAACGACCATTGTCGTAGCTGTAAGGATAGAGAAAAAGAGGAAACGATTTTTCACCTTCTCTGCGAATGCCCAGTCCTGTGTGTCAGGAGACATACATTAATGGGGAACTACACACTGAACGACCTTGGTGAGGTAGCCGGGTCAAAACTCAATGACCTGCTGAGATATCTCACAGCTACAGGTTGGGTCTAACAAGACACGACTTTTTTTGCACACACATATTAGCTACAGTATGTTGTACAAGACATTAAATCTGACGAGTGGTGTGGTCTATTAAAACGGGGTCCCTTCGACCCTACTTAAGTGTTCGCACGTAGTGAACTACCACGTGAACCAACCAACCAACCAACCATTTATTTTAAAATCGGAGAGGGGTCGTCCAAAAGGTGATCGCTTTCATATGGAATTGCTCTATATAAATATTTTAAAATAACAGTATTCAAATTATATTATTTAGAAATTTAGAATATTTGATTAAAAGTGCTTGCTAGACCTCTTTCGCTTGTACATCAAATCGTCTGTTTCTCGCTTATGTGACCAGCAGTAATTTGAAATCATTCTTACTTGGCTTTTTCCTTCGAAGCGTCTTTCGATATCCAAAATGTCTTGGTGAAGTCGTTCGCCTTTCTCATCACTAAATTGTCCTAGGTTTTCTGGCAAAAAATCTAAATGTGCCTGCAGAAAATTAACTTTCATGTTGATTTTAATTTAATGAACAATTACCGTGTATTAGAAAAAGACGAATATAGTTCTGAGAAACATCTGTAAATTGTCATTGGGTTAATGTTAAACTTTCGAATGTAAAGAAAAAAAGTCTCAATAATTTTTTAATATTATTGTAAGAGAAAAGACGAAATTTTAAATTAGTCGCTTCGTTTTACAAAACAAACATGTTGGGATAATATTTCAATATTAATTAAAAAATATATATGTACATTGTACATATATGTATTTGCAGTTGCTGGCATTTGTGCTTGAAATAAACAAGTGTTAGTTAAAACTTGAAACTTTTAAAGAATCAATCTTTGTCCCTCTCGCCCCTAAGCACTCCATCTCATTTACTACAATTAAGACATTCTTTATTTGTCATGTCTTTGTGGCTCAAGTTGAAGGTTAATATTGTCGTTGTCATAACAACTTTTAATGTTAGCAGTTTTTTTTTACTACACATACATATATGTACATATATATATTAATTTTTTACAATGTGTAGTTTAAAATACATGTGCATATATAGTATATTAGGGTAGCGCCTTTAATGATTTCTGCACATAATCCAAAAAAAGCAAAAAGTTCCTTTGGAAGAGATGTGAAAAAATCAAAAAACCCTTTTTTATCCTTTGATCCAGCTCACCAAATATTGACCCCAGGACAAAAAAATTGAGAAACGTAGTCTTAAAATGAATCAAATTTTCATATTAGTCGGGAACATCGATACCTTAATTTTTCTCCATATAAACGGGGCCACCCTAATGAATATTTATATGTTTACACTATATGGTATGTACATATACTAAAAGTAATAAATCACATATACAAAAAAAAAAAAAACAATTCACGAAATGAGAACAATTTCATTCAAACTCTAAATATAAATAATTTATGTCAGTATCAGCACTATAACATATAACGCTGACTTTATCACCAGAATTCTCTTAATTTTGTTAGTGTTTTTCTTTTTATGAGAAATGAAACTGAAAATCCTGTAGTGACTTTATAGAATGATAAAATATTTAATATTAAGTATAAAATAAAACTGAAGCAAAATAATATACTCGTAAAATGTTTGGTTGATATGCTTTGTATTCATATGTTGTCAACCAGAAGAATAATGAACAAACAAATGTATTTAAACGAATATATATGAGTATAAATTAAAATTTTATATACATAACAAAACAATTTGGATTGTTTTAATAAAGTTACAAACCTATGAATATCAAGAGCTTAAACATTTATGTAAATTTCAATGTAATAGGGTCTAGAATATTAAAACAAAAATTTGTTTGACATTCAGTGTCCATTAGTTTTTATTAGGAATGACAAACGGAACTGGTTTTGCAAATCCTGGGCTTTTTCTTTTTTATTAAAACAAATTGGTTTATTAATAGTAAAAACTATTTATTTCAAAAAAGTAACTTATATTATAGTATATATCGTTGGTCTCATGTAGAAATGCCCTAAGTCGCTATTTGTTCGAAATTAGTTTTATTGCGATTCCAATGCATTTAACGCAAATACACCTCCTCACAAAAATTTATTGCAATAGTGTAAAAAATAACGCTTTTATAAGCAGTTGTACAAGAAAAGTTACATGTTGAATATTACAGTTTCAATTATGTTTTTACCTTCTCCTGTAAAGTTTCAAATATGCGAGTTAGGGCCTTTCTACATAAGACCATCGATATGTAAATATGTTCGAAAACAAACACCTTCTGTCCTCATAGCTTCATATGGACATGCATATGTATAATTTTATAAAAAATTAACTTACATTACACAAGTTGTTGTGTTAAAATGGAACTAATAAAAAAGTAGAAAGAGGTTATTTTAAAAAATATTATTATATTTAATACTAGCTGACCCGGTGCGCGCTCCTGGCCCTAAGCAAACATTAGTGTTATATTACCACACGATTTAAATTGAGCTTTTAACGAAATTTACGGCCCATAAATAAAAATCCATGGAATACCTATCATAGAGTTTTTTTTACAGCATAACTTACATATGGTGTAGATATGGTCTCAATCAAAAATGAAACGCATGTATTTAAGGCAAATTGGAAATTATACATATTTACATAATTATTGCCAATTGAAAAACACTTGTTATTTACTAAATTGATTTCACTTAAAGGTTTTTAACTTATGAACACAAAACAACAATAAACGCAAATCAAATCCAGTCAATGAGCAATTGAAAGTCCCGTTTGTTTGAATGTACCGTTGTTTTTATCAGCGTTTGAAAAAAACTCAAAAATGTGCACAAAATGTAGGTATCTTAAATGCAAAAGTACACAAAGTTGTTTATCATCGATTGATAATATTGTGAAGAGGGGGGCACCTTTGAACACTTTTTGCTTTCAAGCCACACACGAATTTATATTTCTGAATTATTAACTTTTTACATAATTTAACTAATATATGTATATGGAAATAAACTTTAGCTTATGTCTACAAGCAACTTATTTTTAGTTCGATTGATATATTTTTTTTATTTTTTTAATAGATGAAATCGTAGTGTTCAAATGTGCTTTGAACTAGGCTGGGGCAGTTTTGAACGGAAATTTTTTCTTGTTTACTTGTTACTAATTCTCACCATAATTTACAGAGTTTGTTTGATATTCATAACAATCTTGAATGTAATTTAACAATTAAAATAACATTTTGCCATATTCTCAACAAAATCAGAAACAGAGTATAAAAAGGGTAAGATTATAAGGTGAGGCGTCTTCTGGTTGAATTTGATCTCAATAACTTTATTTACAAGAGATATATGGGCGGCTTGGCAGAAACGGACCAATTATGGACTAATAGATTCTAAATCGTGGATACTGGATACGGAAGTGGTACGTATATGTGAGCAATTACAAAACATGGACTGATCTTCTTAAATTGCGGGACAGAGAATTGTATACATATCAGGATATCCCACGTTGAGTTTCAATATAATAATAGTACATTAAAGATTCGTATAAGTATTAACGAAAATTTTGCTAAGGAACCTTATATGGAGGATATGGTCAAATATGGACCTATAAATGTAAATGATCCGTGTAAAATTTTAGATCGTTATCGTTATTTATACGAGATTTATAAGTGTTAAAGTGATTTTCGGAAGAGCGCTTCATATGGTGAATATGATAAAATATGGACCGAAATTCACAAATTGTTGTAGTTTTGAGTGGACACCGATATTTGTAAGATAAATATAAGTATAGATGACTTTTTTGGATGTGGTCCTTATATGGGAGCTATCACCAATTATAGACCGACCATCATAAAATTTAGTGCAACAATTTATATATGTACATATCTATAAGAATTATTTATATGTATTTAACTCATTATTCAAAACTACCAATGAATTGTATCAAAGTAATCATTTGAATGCAATAGTCAAATACATACATACTTAAACCTCATAATCCAATTGAACAATATTGCGATATTGTCAAAGGAAACTGTAAAAAATTTAAGCCATTTACAACAAGTATGCAGGTAAAAATGTCGAAATGTTGTGTAGTTATTGCGATCCGTTAAAATAAAAACATGACTTAAACTGAATTTAATGGAAGCAATATGATGCAGATAACTACTCGTTAAGGAAAAATACTCTATTAATGGATACTGCTAACTAAATATTTCTAGCAGCCATGTCAGAGAATTTAATTTCGTTCGGAAGTGGAATAAATTCCGTTTTTAGCTTCTATAGAAAAAGCAAAACGCAAACTTTTTTCGAAATAAAACAACTTTTTTGTGGTGGAATTGTAATTTTAAGCATTTCTAGACTTCATTCCGAAAAAATTGTTCGCTTTAAGCTGGAGGTCCACAATTCGCGTTTTAGCGTCAACGCGTTTATAGCTTTCTGAATCATTCATTCATCATTCATTTGTAATAAATAAAAATGCTTTTGTCAATCATTTGTGTATATGGTGAATTTCACGTCAAGTGACCCAATTTTAAAAATCGATGTCTTAAGATGAAATTTGCACCAAGGTTAGTAATATTGTATAGTATGCCAGACACAAATTTTCAGCTCTATCAGTCAAGAACTGCCGGAGTTAGAGGGGGTCAAATTTGGACATTTTGGTCATACAGGGTTTTTTTGAATGAGTGTAACTTCTCACCTATAGGGTGTTTTTTTGAGAGGTATAGAACTTCAAATTGAAATAAAACACAAGAAAATCGTTTTAATGGCCATCAATTTGGCTTTATTGGAAGGATAATTTTATGCCATTAATGTTTAAATATGATTTCAGGCATGTGGCCGCCGCGGCTGGCTCGAATAAAGCCAATTCTACAGGTCCAATTTTCAACTACTTTTTCGAGCATATGGGGCCGTATGTCGGCAATAACGCCACGAATGTTGGCTTCCAATTCCCCTAACGTTTCTGGTTTGTTGGCGTAGACGAGCGACTTCACATATCCCCAAAGAAAATAATCCAATGGTGTCAAATCACACGATCTTGGTGGCCAATTGACAGGTCCATTCCGCGAAATTATGCGCTCATCGAATGTTTCCTTCAATAAATCGATTGTGGCGTGCGCTGTGTGGAACCACAACTCATCCACATTCATGCCATCCAATTCGGGAACAAAATAGTCGGTTATCATGGCTCTATACCGGTCTCCATTAATTCGGGTCCTCTTCAACACTTTGCTCTACAGCGGCAATTGTTTCTTCGGTGCGCACTGTTCGACGTCTCTGCGGATGCGTATTATCACATAGAGTAAACGTAGTGCGAAAACGATCCATGGTTAACCGAATTAATTGCTCTGATGGACGATTATGTCGACCATAAAATGGACGGAGCTTGCGGTAAACTTCGCGAACTGAACCGTTATTTTCGAAATAAATTTGCACGATTTGCAAGCGTTGTTCTTTTGTCAACCTGTTCATGATGAAATGGCAAACCAAACTGAAAATAAATGACATTAGAGTTGCCAGATTTGACCACAAAATGCCAGTTTTATCTCTTTTCGAAAAACAAACCTAAGGACTTTAGATAGCAATTTCTTCAATCATTTCAAAAATATTTCTTTTTGAATTCTTAAAATTTTAATTTTTTAATTTTTTTTTAATTTATTTTTTTTTTAATTTTTTTTTTCAATTTGGGCTTTATGATACATGTGCCAAATATTGAAAAATCCTATTCTTGAGTTAAAAAAAAATTTTTTTAGATAGATATCCCACTCGCATTCCATTAAGCGATTATAAAGGCCTTAAAGTAAATTGTATAAGCTTTCTTTTTTAAAAAAAGGGCTCAAATTGAAAAAAAAAAAAATATTTTTGGAATGATTGAAGAAGTATCTATCTAAAGTCCTGTATGACCAAAATGGAGCAAAATGTCCAACTTTGCCCGCTCTAACTCCGGCAGTTCTTGACTGATAGAGCTGAAATTTCGGAAGACATCGATTTTTAAAATTGGGTAACTTGACGTGAAATTCACCACATGTGTACTTTCGGAGGTGATGCCGTAAGCCCAGCTAATTTTGGTTTTATATGAAGTTTTTTATGGGTTGGTTTGTTAATTTCATATAAAAAATGTTTTTTAAGCTGTCTTTTTTTAGTGACATCACCTTTAAAATAAATTTAGTACTTTACGCTTTTAAGTGTATAACCTAAAATATACGACTACATTGATTCTACTTTTTTGAAAGTTGTTTAGAACGCGAGAAACGCGTATACGCTTGTTATGGACTTTCAGCTTTACTTTTTCTATTGAAGCAAAATACGGAATTTATTCCACTTGCGAACGGAATTAAATTATGTGACATGGCTGTATAACTTGATTAGCTTCTTTAAAATCTCAGCAGCTTTTAATTAAAATTTTTTATTATAAATTAAACTTAAATTACATTAGCAATTTAAGTAAGTTGTTGCTCGGTCGCTTTTTAGTTAATGAATTTTTAATTCGTTTTTGAAAGACGAATGTTTTGCACACTGATTTAATAAAATGTGTCAGCTCTAATAAATGTGGCACAAAATGTGCTGAATGTATTTAAATTAGTATGTATTAAATTTTCAGGTGCCCACATATTTCCTAAATTGTTAGCATTATTTTTGAATGTCAGCATAATTAATTATTAATTAGAATATATTTGTTCTTATCAGTTTTCAAAGAAGTTGACATTAATTGGCTGCTTTCTTTGTACAAATGACAAGACAAGACAAGAATATGAATATGAACATGTACAAGCCTACTCCACAGATATCAACAGAGCAATTTAATCTAGTTTCCGGTAAGGGAAAATAAAATAATGAAATATGTAAACAATGAGAAAAAAAACAAATGAATTGTAGGCCTGTGGTAACAACTCTTTGAAATAAATAGTTTTGGTAATGGAAAATGTTTTAGTTTTATGCTCTGGAAAATTCCGGTTAATCTTTAAGAAGGAAAATTTTTCAGCAAGAAAAGAAACTGAGAGTTAGAAAACAGTGAACAATTTATTTAAAAAAGTATATGTACATACATACATATATTTAAATAAATATTTATAAAAGTAAGAGTTTAAGAAAAAAATAAGGTAATATACACATGGCGCTATCTAAAATTGTATTGTAGAAATAAGGCATATAATCTGTAATGGGTTTAATTGAATTGTAAATATAGAAATTATTATGTGAGTAGTAGCTTTCTTTAAATAAATTGAGTCACCAGCGTTCTATGCCAAATTCCCGGGTTATTACAGCCCTTGATATCAGCTATCATGCCATGGCTGATCATAATCTTAAGAGACAGCCACCAATATCAATATATTCTTTGAGTCGTCTATCACTGTTATCTAAGGGTACAATCAAGGCTCTTAGTTTCAATCTGGAAAAGTCATTCTTTGCCCAATAGTTCCATCTGACAAATGTGCAATAAAAAGGCCATCCAATTTGCTTGCGTTGTCAAACACAAGGATCAATATATAGAACCGCAAAGAGTCGTCACCCTTAGTCTGCAATTGTCACAGTATGGAATGTCCTGGCACTCACTGGCAAGGAAAATACCAATACCTTAGGTCTCTAGAATACTATATGATTGGACGTTTGACGAAAAATTTATATACATAAACAATATGTATATAAGTTATATAGGTTAATAGCGAATATAGAAAATTTTGAAATTAAGAGGTGTAAGAATTAGTGCAACACATTCAATGAGATAGGGTAAGGTTCGATTTTATTTCTCTAGGACTTAAACAGTGGACAGTGAAGGAATTTGAAACAAAAGTTAAATAATTCTGTAATTTTTTATAAAAATTTTTTATTCGAAGTTTTCTTCAAGTTAAATATACAATTTATTTAAAAATAAATTGTACACACTACTACTTATTTTTGTATATTTATGTTATATGTTTTACATTAGCCTTCCGTTGGAAATCATAAATGCAAAATCAAACAAAAATAAACAAAGAGTGTTTATTGCATAATTCAAAGATTTATGACCGTAAACCCCAATTTCGTGAGGACATTTGTATGGGGGCCAGGTGAAATAATGGACCGATTTCCACCGGTTTCAACCCCATCTATCTTTGGGCCGAAAAAATATCACGTACCAAATTTTATCGAAATATCTTCAAAATTGCGACCTGTACTCTGTGCATCGTTAAATCGACTCAAAAAATGTTTCTGAGTCGATCTGTATACTTTAAGGTGGGTGTTGGACCAATATTTCTGGGCGTTACAAACATATGCACAAATCCAATATATCCTCTCCACTATGGTGGTCATCAAATCACCCATTATGGGGCGAACTTCATAAAATATTGTACCGTAATTTCTATTTATTTAAGGTTTGTTTCTTCTTCATATTCATCTGAATCTATGAAAAGAGAAATAATAATGTACATCAGATAGCTGGTGCTCCAAAATTTTTGTGAACACTTTCGAGGATATCTTCGTCAAAAGGATTGTCTGTGGTAATGACATCACAGTCCACATTGATACAGTCTTTAATGCAGCATTAATATTAGCAACTGTTTAAAATGAAGACTCTAAAAAGGCAAAGTGGGATAGTGGTAGATAGTCTCCTTCGTGCCAAGGCATACTGTTGTTCGTTGTGGTGCCAACTTTTACAAATCCTGCTTTTCTAAAACAGTCTGCAATTGTCTGGGATTTTACATTGACATTTCACACTTTGCTTAAGTTTCGTATGGCATCGAGCAAATTTATGGTCGTGTAAGGTTTTTTGTCCTCCTATTGTATCAAAATGTTTGTCAAAATGCGTTTTTTGTATTGGGTTTTAATGTTACAAATGGCTGAAGTTTTCAATTGGTCCTTTACATCCCTAGGGGGCGCAGCGCAGTTGTCAACAAACAGCAAAACATTTCTTTGTTGTGAAGCAAACTTCCGGTCCAATTTCAAGAGCTATTTTAAGAAAATCTTGCTTGTCATCCATGCTTTCGTATAAAATCCATAAACTACGTCTACAGATTTGAAGCATCTAGGGTTCGAGGCCTTACGTATGGTAAGCAATTTCACTTTCTCCGATCCGGTAATATTGCATGACACCATAACAGTAATTCTCTCTTTGCTGTTTTTACCCTCAAATCACTTCTCATACATATTTTTCTAACAATTTTGGCAAGACATTCTTCACCCATTCATCTCGAGTTTGGATGTTGGCGGCAGCCTTCCACCATACAATGTTTTTTTTTTGCAGGTGGTAGCGTAACACAACAAAGCGACGTCGATTTCTTTTTTTGTCTGCGTGCGTTCGGTTTTGATTACCACTGATGTAAATAATAACGAAAAATTATTTGAATAAATTCGTTATATGGAGATTAAAAACGCCTCAATCTAGAAGTTACGGTCGCAAAAATGCTTCGTTATAAGGAAATATTCGCTATAGGGAAATTCGTTATATAGAGAATATAATACACTCAAATAGACCTAAAAGACAATGTTCTTATAATTCTTAAAGAAAAATCGTTATTTAGGAGTTCGCTATAGAGAGTTTCGACTGTAAATCGCATTATTACAAATTTGGTAAACAACCATTTGACAATGAAAGCATTGTACGAGAAAATTGCTATGTTGTGTACAAATCCTTAGAGAAATTTCTGGTTTCGTTAGGTTCATACACGTCATTACAACTATGGGGATGCTTTTTTGACGAAGATGTCATGAATATGATCGTCCAAAGTAAAAATGCATATGCTAGACAAAAAAATGTACCTGGTTTCGTAACTTCAATTAAAGAAATGAAAACATTTTTGGGAAGTCTCTTACATGACATGTATTTATCAATATAAATATAATAAAATTGTTTTTTTCTTGAATTCCTACAAAAAAAAAAACGATTCAAAAAACACATTTTTACTTTAAAACTAAAATTCATATTTCATGTGTTTTGAATGCCTAAGTGGGTATTTAAATACCCATGCCATAAAATCGTACCTGTGAACCAAACGAGTGGTCCTATCCCTGTGATATTTTTGTTTATGATAGAGGACATCGTAGGCTATATGGCGCGAAGATGGTTTTCGGGAATTCAATTCTTCAAATCTTCCAGAGCCATTGACATTCAAAGTTTTTGATTTTGTAAAATTGCTATATAACCCTCCAATTTTTTTTAACTAGTTCCATCATTCCTGCATCTGTCAGTGAAAACAGATTTGTGATACCTCGCACCTGACTCTAGCTAGAATTTTTTAAAAACAGCTCTATTTTTGGGTATTTTTTTGATTTGCCAAACAAAGTTTCGTTATTATAAAATAAGAAGTAATTATTCTTAACTTTATATGGAGATACCACAACCACTTAAAATATTAAAACAAAGAATATTTTACAAAAGTTTTCTTTAGCCTTTCTTTAGTTTACTAATCCTATTAATTTATATAAAAAGAGTATTACTAATGCAATGACCTTCATATAGGTTTTTATAGCCACCACCAAAAAGTAGGTGGATATATTGAGTTTATCACGTTGTTTGTAACACATCGAAATAATGGTCGAACGACCAAAAAGTCTTTATAAGATTGTAGGATGATCTAGTCATATCCGTCCGTTTATCCGTCTGTTGAAGGCACGATTGAGCTTCGAAAATAAACAGAGAACAAATAAACATTTTACCAAACATTCTTTGAAACCATTAAAATTTTTGGTAATGAAAATGAGCAATAAGCGGTTCAGTAGGATCGGAGTTATGGACCAAAGTTTTTTCAATCTCGATATAGTTCAGATATTTGTTTTCCATTTTGTTCAAATATAATGTAGATATTATCATGAAAATTTGCACGATTTATTTTTATAATAGAAAGACTAGTCCTGTTAAATATGAAAGGAATCGGTCCACAATTTCTCATAGCCCCAATTTTATTATTTTCCTGAAATATGGCTTTATGGTACATAAAAATCTATAGAAAAGCATACAAAATACTGCAAAAATAAGTTTCATGCAAAGTGAAATTGCAAAACGACATTTTGTTTGCATCGTTCCATATTTTGATATAGCCCAATATAAAGTTTAATTCCGAAACTTAAATGCTTAAATGCGCCCAATTTCTTACAACAATCACTATCAAGCTGGAATTCTACACAAATAATTCACATATAGATACAAATCGTCGTAGAGAATTCCATGATAATCAGCCCATAATAGGTCATAGCTTCCTTATAAGCACTACTCCCGAAAACTCATTTACCTACATAAACATCCATATCAAACCGAATATGTAAAAATTATACTATTGACTTTTGTAAAAGTTGGTCTATAATTGGCTATAGATCCCTCACAAGCTCCTCTTATATACAGGGTGGCCCAAAATTACCGAAGGGGTATGAATTGTTGATAACTTTTTATTATAATTTTTTTTTTCTTTTCTTTTTAGTATTTTGTAAAGACGGCTTGTGGAATTTAAAATGGAGCAATACTCAATTGAATAACATGCCCAAATTATATTTTTCAAATCAACGATCCATTGTTTTGACTCAGCGTACATAACGTCGTTATTTTAATGTGCGATTTTAATTGGCATCCGCGTTCATCAGATTTAACCGCCCCAGACTGTTTTCTTTAGAGTTATTTGAACAGAAAAGTCTACATTAATAAGCCTAGAACTATCCAGCAATTAAAAAACAATATACGCGACAAAATAAACAACATAACACCTGAAGTTATGCGAAAGATTATGGAAAATGTGTTGGAAAGAGCACGATTTTGCGAAGCAAAAAATTGCTACCACTTGCGAGATATTAATTGTCATAACTATCTAATCTAAAAATATTCCCCATTTATATAATGTATTAAAAAAATGTAATAATTATTTCTTAAATAAAAAGTTTTAATGATTTCAAACCCCTTCGGCCACCCTGTATAAAGAAAGCACTGATCTGAAAGAGCCAAATATAAGTTATTGATTATATGTAACTAGAGCATGCATAAAATTCTTGTGAATATCGTTACTGAGACGAAAATCAACCAAAATAAACCTAAAACAAATAGAAATTATGGTACAATATTAAGGGTGTCCCAACTAGAACGCAATTTTTAAATTTTGCGCCATTCGAAGTGTCATTATTTGACATTTGAACAATTGTTATTGTTTGCTAGTAGAAGGTACGAGGTTAGTAAAAATGGAGCGCTACCACGAATGAACAACGCATTCTCATTGTGAAATTGTTTTACCAAAATGGTGAAAGTTTTGCGGCTACAGTCGCAAATTGCGATCAATTTGGTGTCACAATAATGCTCCAAAAGAGTCAACTGTAAAGAGATTAATGGATAAATTTGCCGAAACTGGGTCTGCTAGTGATGTAAAGACAACAACGAGCCTTCGGCCAGGTCGATCGACCGAAAATGTCGCAGCTGTACGTGATGCTGTTGCTCAAACTCCATCCACCTCAATTCGACACCGAGCTCAGCAAATTGGTGTCTCCAAATCCACTATGCAGCGAATTTTGACGAAAGATTTGCATCTTCATGCATACAAAGTTCAATTGACTCAGAAACTAAAGCCAGCTGACCATGGACAGCGAAGGGAGTTCGTTGATTGGGAGAAAATGCTGATTTTGCCGATAATATCATCTTCAGTGACGAGGCCCATTTCCATCTTGATGGCTTCTTGATAGGCAGAATTGTTGCATTTGGGGTGAGGAAAATCCTCGAGTGATTCACGAGAAGCAAATGCATCCTCAACGTGTCACTGTGTGGTGTGGTTTTTGGGGTGGAGGGATCATTGGACCTTTTTTGATGAAAATGAGGCAGGTCAAGCGCAAAGAGTCAATGGTGTTCGGTATCGTAAAATGATAACCAGTTTTTTGTTGCCTAGAATTGAAGAATTGAATGTGGAGGGCATGTGGTTTCAACAAGACGGCGCCGCATGTCATACAGCCAGAGAAACAATT
The DNA here is from genome assembly GCA_916048285.2 of Bellardia pandia. Classification (NCBI taxonomy): domain Eukaryota; kingdom Metazoa; phylum Arthropoda; class Insecta; order Diptera; family Calliphoridae; genus Bellardia; species Bellardia pandia. The sequence goes on along the minus strand of OU696533.1, from coordinate 25,931,652 downwards.
CAATTTCTCCATCAGTCATTTCCCGGAATTGGCCGCCTAGATCGAGCGATTTAAATTTTTTTCTTTGGGGTTTTTTAAAGTCGATGGTTTACGCGAATAAGCCGTCGACGACTCAAGCCAACAGCCAATCTGGTGTTATGGAATTCAATTATGGGGTACTGCCGCAGCATCAAACATTGAAAAAATTCAAAGGGGTCAAAATAAAATTCTACGGATAATTACTGCAGCTCCATGGTATGTTAAAAATTCTCGAATCCACAAAGATCTAGGCGTGCCATTAGTAAAAGTCGAATTTACAAAATATGCGCAAAGTACGTCAGCAAACTTGAACACCATCCAAACCCACTTGCACGAGACATCCTCAACTTTAGTGGCCACAATCGGTTGAGAAGGAGGGATACCCTTGCTTTAACTCAAGCGCAAAACAGATGACTGGATCAGTTGAAGTGAAATTTTTTTAGTATCATAAAAATTTTTGTCTAGCACTGGCTGGGCTTATTATTTTCTTTTTAGTATTAAGATTTGAAAACTTATTGTAATTTCAAGATATGAAGATTCAATAAATAAATAAAAGCTAAAAAAAAAGCCTTAAAAGAGGAAATTGAACGCTGCATTAATGAAATACCGCAGCATTTATGCAAAAAGGTATTTGAAAATTTCATCAAAAAATCGCGTGTGTGCCAGCAAAGCCGCGGCGGCCATCTGCACGATATCTTGTATCATACATAACCTCATTCTGTCTACTTTACGATATAATAAAGTTTCACGATTTTTTTTTCAAATCTCTGTGTTTTATTTAAAAGTTAAAAATTGCGTTCTAGTTGGGACACCCTTTATAACAGATTCGTAGTTTGTAATTTCTATCCGGATTAATTTGCTATGACCTTCAACTGTACAATGCATTAGTATTTTGTTTAATTGTTATTTCTGCATAAATCTTTTTGAAATGTCTAAATTTTTTCCATTCTTTGTCTGCTATTTGTTGTCAGCTTATTTACTATTTAATTATTTTACGTTGATCATCTTAAGTGCATTGTTTTCTTAGCGAACATCTAAATGGAACAAAAATGTCACCTATAATCCTATTAGGAGAAAACAGCTTGAGTTTTGCGAAAATAAATGTGAAACGTATATATGTTTATGCACGTATGGTAAATGGAGAAAGTATAAGAAAATAATACGCAATTTGTAAGAAAAAGTTTTTTCCTTGGTGTGATATACAGCTCATTGTTACACAAAAACACCTAAAGCCTTTGACAGAAACACTTCGTTTAACCCTGCAAGGTTGTGGCAGACATTAAGGGTTGTGACTGAAATTGACACTTGAAGGAATTCGTTGTTGTTTGCGGAATTGTATTTCAAAGAAAGTTTGCATTTTTATAAGTTTTGTGTACCTAAACTCAGCCTAAAATATAAGAAATTCCGTTCAAATATTTGCTAATGCTCTCCGAATACCCTCTTAAATTAATATTTGTAGTGTTTTAATACTTTCTTTTCTGTGTTGAGAAATTTCCCAATTCTGCTAGCCGTGATTTTCTGGCAAGCCCAAGTTTCTTCTTAGTACAGTTTATTTGACCAACATATAACAAAGCAACAACAGCCAGACAAATAATAAATCCGTTGTGGGGTTAAAGCCTTATAGAAAGACGATTTGCATGTAACAGACACAAATCCAAAAAAATCAAATTAAAAAAATCCTTCTACATTAAAAACAAATCTTTAGTAACTGAATGAGATAAGAGATAAATGATGACTATTATAGTTGAGCATCTCATTTAAATATAATTTAAATATAACAGCCAGCAAATAAATTCATGGTGACTGTACTTTTGATGTAAAAGCATAATTAAATTGTCCAGGACACTGGGTTCGATTATTTTAATTACGACTGTCGGTTTTTTTTTTTTTTTTGATTTAATCAAATTGATATTGATTTAAATGCAGACATCTTAAATAAAATACTCTGAAGGTAAATTGAAATTGAAATCACTCTTGGGCGTTTCGTATAAAAGCAAATACATAGTATCAATAGCAAAATGAATTCGTATCTAACCGCAAAATAAATAAGACAATCAAATATATTTAACTGTGTTGCACGAATTTTATTATGAATTTATTCTGAATTTGGTTCACAAGTTCTACTAAACTCAAAGTATTTAGTATGAGATTTAAGATTTTGCCGTCTAATTATGTTACATTTACAAAGTTTAAATAATTGAATAAACATAAATATTTCTACAGAAAATTTAAGTAATCGAAAACATTGTGAAAAATTAATAATCCTGATAATTTTTTGTATCAAAGATTTTATTGACAGAAAAGTCTTCAAGATGCAAAGCAATTTCGGGTTAATCAGGCCATATTTTTATTAATGAACAAAATTATGAATCAGCGGGGTGCTGATGTTTGTAACGGCCATAAATATTGGGCAAACACCCACCTTAAATTATACCTATCGAATCACTTTCTGAGTCGATTTAACGATGTCCGTCCGTCCGTCCATTTGTCCGTCCGCCTGCCTGGTTGGCTGGCTGGCTGGCTGGCTGGCTGTCCATGTAAAGCTTGTGCGCAGAGTACAGGTCGCAATTGTAGAGTTATTTCGATAAAATTTAGTCGGTGAGAGGAGGACACGTTTGAACACGGGGCACCTTTGAACAATGTTGATAAAATCTCAGTTTAATATTTTTTCCTACCCTTAACCGAGTTTTTCACATGGCAAACTTGTTTTCTAGCAACGTCAACAACTTTTGCTACTTTTTTCCGTCGTCGACCGAATGTAGTTGGGTGAACAAGTTTTCGCAGTGCCATTGTAATTTTTTTTTTTTTTTTTTGCAAGAGTGTAAGAAGTATTCAGTGATCGTTTTCTTTCGTGAAAGAAATTTATTGCAGTCCAAAATTTATTTCAAACAAAATTAAGGTAAGTTATTTGATATTTATGTAAAAAAAAATATTTATTATAAATTTCCGTGAAATGGCAAGCCAGTTCAGGTTTGAACAAATAAAAAGGGGGCACCTTTGAACATGTTAATTTATCAACCGAAGTACCAAACATTGTTGATTCTCTCTTATTTTCTGAAAATGACGAATCCAATGCTGATCATTATGCTTTAAAGGAAAATGTAATGTCACCTGAAATCGCAAGGCCTTTTCATTATTTTTGATCTCAATTTTTTTTTTATTTTAATTGTTAATGTTTATGTTTTTCTTAATAAATAAAACAAATTTATTATATATATAAAAAATATAACTGTTTATGTTATTTTTGGACATAAACGCTACCAGAAAAAATTGCCGTTCAAAGCTGCCCCAGCCTAGTTCAAACCTGCCCCGTATGGGGGCACCTTTGAACACAATGACTTCAATAATTCAAAAATATAAATTTTTAAGTAGCTTGAAAACAAAAAGTGTTCAAAGGTGGCCCCTCTCCCATACGTGATTTTTTTCGGCCCAAAGATGGAAAGATTATGCACAAGGTTTACATAGATAGCTAGCTAGACGGGCGGACGGAGAGACAGACATCCTTTAATCGACCCAGGAAGTGTTTTTTGTTGATGGCTATACTTTAAGATGGTTGTTAGTGGAATAGTTTTGACCATTAGAAATATCAACATACGAATATGGTGGCGTAGGTTATATAATATGGCAGACCTGATATAAAAATTGGTGTTTGTATGTATATATAAAGTAAAAGCCCAATACATTGTCTATTGCAATAATTTGAAACATTTAAAACTGATTACGAAATGTCCTCATAAAGTAGTGAATAAAATATGTTCAACTATTTGTGTTATTTTACTGATAAATGTTTTTTATGGCTGACTTGTTTCGAACGCACGCGGAATATCTTAATGAAAATATGTTAATTTCATTATCTTTTATTCCCCAAGTTTTCTGTATATTAATTTACATTGACTGGCATAAGGAGAAAATATATTTTTATAAACGTACAGACGTATGAATGATAATGAATTCTAGTACAAATTAAATATAACTCATACGTCAGTAACATAAGTTCATACATATGTATGTAAATACTTATATGTATACATACATTTAATATGCAATGCAATAAATACAAACATTTATTTATAATACAGTATTATAAGTATTATAAAATAATTCAAATGAAAATTACTTTCTTATTGATTAATGTATAGGGTTCGGCTTATTTATAAAAGTGACTTTGTTAAAAGTCTCAGGTTCCGAAAATGTTTGTTTTGGTTTAAAAGAAAAAAATGTAAAATTTCAGCTTGATCTGACTATCTTTAGAGGTGGCGACTTGAGATGAAATTCTAATTTCAGGTATTTTTCAGCAAAAACTCTATAAAGTGTTAAAATCGGTAAAAACGTTTAGTAAGCTATTGTAGTAAGCTATTGAGTAGTATAGTATATAAGTCCGCTTATAAATAAGCAACCGCTGTCATCATTCAGAGTAGCCAACAAAACTGAAACAATCTGGCAAGCTAGATGACGCTTGATATACATATAATTCTGATCGAGCAACAAGACGAATATGGTCAATTTACGTTCAAGCAACAATATTTTTTTAATTGGCCATGACTGGGCCAAGTTGCCTTCCATACAACAAGTATTGTGTGTATTTTTCTACAATCATAATAAAGTGGGATTAACTATACGCGAAAGTGCAGCACTGACCATTAAAGAAGCTTCAGTGTTTTGGTCAAAGGCGCGCATTCCTATTCGTCAAGAATACCATTGCATTACAAAACTAGAGAAACTATTCAAGGAATGGAAGGTTCTCCTGAAAAATAAAAATAAATCAAAATAGTCTTTCAGAGCAAATGAAAGGGCTTTTGTTACCAATTTAAATAATATGTTCGATGCTATGACGATGATGTCAATTGAAGAAGATAAAGCATTTCTTGAAATGCAGCGACAGGATGGACGGCCAGGCCATTAGTTGCAGTAGATTTAGTATCAACTAAAAGAGAAAAACGGAAGGCAGAACGTGAATTGAACCATCAAGCTCGAAAGCGAAGAGAGGCAGATAGCGTTGCTGAAATTGCATCTTCCAATATTGAAGGTAGGAAACATATGTATTTTTGTAATCGTAATTTAGTCCAACCGTCGTTCATAGCAGGGCTTGTATCATCATCTGGGAGTGAGAATGAGGCCGATTCACCGTTGTTGATTTTAGAGGAAATGAAAATTGCGAATGCAGATGCAGCTTCGTCTTCAATGAAAAGAGGAAGGAAAAATTTGTTCACCCCGCGTGTGCTATCTTCTCTGGACAAATGGAAAATCACCAACAATGCTGCTATGTATTTGATGTCAGCAAATTCAAAAGCTGTAGGTCTTGATGTCAAGGAATATGCACTAAATACAAGAACATTGCAACGGCTTCGAGAACAAAACAGGACAGCAGTATTAGGGACAGTCAAAAATAATTAAATAAACTTAAAGTAGTTTATGACACGGCAGAGCGTGGTGTGAAGCTCATGCAAGATTATAATAAAATCCTAACGATAATAGAAAGTGAATTTCAAAATTTGTTGCAAGTCGTAAAAGAATATACCAGTAAATTTCCGTTTAATACTAAAAAGTCCTTAACTAATTGATTTTTTAAGTTATGCTTTACATATTTTATATATAGTATATGTATCTTATTTGTTTATTTTCAATAAAAGTTATATAATTATTGTAAAATATAATTTCCTTTATTATGTTCAAAACCCTAATCTCTTGCAATAAAGCTAATCTTCGCCAAAAAAATACATAAATAAAAGTATAAGCTCAAGTCGCCACCTCTAAATATTATTCGATCGGGCTAACACTTTACACTTCATTGTTTTATACCAAAAGGAACATTTTAAAACCCTAAGACCCATAGTTACAAAACTTTTTTTACCTTCATACAAATAAGCCGAACCCTAATATACATAGATATAATTATATTTAAGCTTACCAGTTCTCTCTAATCAAGCTTCAAGAGATTTGCAACTGGAAATACAATAAAACAAAGATAATTTATTTATTAAATGCAATGTATATTTATGTATGTATATGTCTGTTAAATTATAACTTGTGCATAATTTCGTTAGAATATTTCAAATTGCCTTCAAGTATTTAGTTGTCGTATTATTAAATGTCTATAGATTTGTATTAATATAATCATTTACAAATGATTTAAATTGATACATTGTTTCTAGATACATTTCAAGTTAGTTAGAACAGATGTTTATAGTTTTGAAGAGTATTCTATAGTTTTCAAAGATTATGCTGCACATTTATTTGTTGGATTCATTCATCATTATCATTAATTTATTTTAATTTTTGGCAATTTATTTATACCACATTATGGTAAATAATTTCCTGTTGATCACAAGTTTATCTCTGCCTTGCTGGCAACTTTCCACGTAACTCTTGTATGGTACATAATGTATTTAAATAATGTATTTTGAGTTTAAATAATTATGTACAGTATGGGCTAAAAATGCAGTTTGGGCTTAATATTTATAGAAATGCTCTATAATTTTTCAGAATCACAGGAATAAACTAAAAGTTCATACACTATAAATTTTATTAATGGTTGTGGCTTTCTCCGAAAATGCATTTGATTGTATTTGATTAAATAAATAATGTAAACTGATTTCTTTCATAGCAATCATAAATTTGGAAAAAAAAATAAATAAAATAACTGACTGAGAAACCCATACGTTTTTCACCAAGATTAGGCAGGTAATAATTAAATTAAAAAAATTTAACATTGTATTAGTTGAAAATTAATTTTAATCTAGACTTGGGATATTAAAAACGTGACTCCATTTTACAGCTATTTGAGACTCAAGTCGTAAGTAGAAATGGATTAATAAATCCACATAACTTCTGGACTGTGTAGTATTTTAAACACCTGATTACAATGTTTTTTAGTTTTTGATTTTGTTCGTACCGCCTTCATCGCTGCATTTTAATTAACCATATCTGACATATGAATCTAACTGCCGAAAACACTTTTATTGTCGGCTGGAGTAGCTAAGTCGCATTCAGGGTCTACTTACAGATCCACGAACTTAACCCATTAACGCCGGATGGGTAGCAAAATACCCAAAAATAGAGCTGTTTTTAAAAAAATTCTAGCTAGAGTCAGGTGTGTGGTATCACAAATCTGTTTTCACTGACAGATACAGGAAGGATGGAACTAGTTAAAAAAAATTGAAGGGTTATATACGGTAATGTATTGGTAGGAAATGAGCGAGTCAATAATCAACAATTTTACAAAATCAAAAACTTTGAATGTCAATGGCTCTGGAAGATTTGAGGAATTGACTTTCCGAAAACCATCTTCGCGCCATATAGCCTCCGATGTCCTCTATCATAAACAAAAATATCACAGGGATAGGACCACTCGTTTGGTTCACAGGTACGATTTTATGGCATGAGTATTTAAATACCCACTTAGGCATTCAAGGGTTCTAAAAAATATATATGAAATATGAATTTTATTTTTAAAGTAAAAATATGTTTTTTGAAGCGTTTTTTTTTTTGTAGGAATTCAAGAAAAAAACAATTTTATTATATTTATATTGATAAATACATGTCATGTAAGAGACTTCCCAAAAATGTTTTCATTTCTTTAATTGAAGTTACGAAACCAGGAAAATTTGTTTGTCAAACATATTAATTTGTACTTTCGACGATCATATTCATGACATCTTCATCAAAAAAGCATTCCCATAGTTGTAATGGCGTGTACGAACCTACTGAAACCAGAAATTTCTCTAAGGATTTTTATACAACGAAGGTATTCCACACAACAGGCCAATTTTCCAGTAAAATGTTTTTTTTTTTTGCCAATCTCTTCATTGTCAAAAGGTTTATCAAATTTGTAATAATGCGACTTACTCCATTTCGGTTTATTTTCCACTGAGGCACGACCTTTTGACTTCGATGTAGATGGTTGGGCATCATTTTCTATATCCATTGCATCATTGTGTGTATCCACTAATTCAGAAACGACTGGTAGATTCACATTATCATTTTGGACACAGGTATTTTATTGGGAAATTGAGTTTTATTGTGAAGTATTTGGAGATTATCATCAATATCTTCATCGTCACTAATATCATCAACCTTATCCGGTGTAGTAATCAAAAAATTAATTTGATCTGCATTATGTCCCACATCATTTTCTTCCTCGTCACTAGTCCATCCATCTATTTCTGCTTATAGCTCAGTTACAGTTAAAACTTTACGATGGCGCAACATTTTCACAGAATTTAAAAATCACTACAAGATTACTGGGGAAGTTCCAAATTCTTTTATAAAAACCACACCACATATTTAAATTTAGACAAACACACCACACACATCGCATACTTTGTTTTAATGCCACATATTGAAGTATAATAAAAAATAATAAACATATCAAATATTCATCAAAACATACAATAGATAAGCTTATTGTTGCTGTTTTCAAGTTAATACCTTAAACAAAGAAACATATATTTTAGAACACGTTAATGCCTAAGTGGGTAGAAAAATACCCAAAGGCCAAAGCTTCGTGTGCGACAGAAAAAAATAAAAAATAAAAAAAATACCACGTCAATATAAATGCCTTAAATACTAAAGCTAGATTTACACGATTGAAGGTATTTTGAAGTCTTATCAAAATTTTGAAAATTTATTTTGATGTTCTATTTACACGTTTCAACAATTTGATCAAAATATTCTTTCAATATATTTCAAAATCGTTTGATAAATATTTGATCAACATTAGTTGAAGCTAATTTACACTATTGTTAAACTTTTTATATTGAAAATATTGACTTTGATCAGCTGTTTTGCTTCTTTTGAGAAATAATTTAATTTATTGTTGTAAAAAAAAAACAATTAATAATTATGGACGACGACACAATCATCATAGCATCAACATTTTTACTATTGAAGGAAGAAGTAGCTGATAATAATGCAAAAGAAAAGAAGAAAACAAAAGGAACATAGGGTTCGACCTTTTCTTTTGGAAGGTATGTCTCTTTTAGGGAGCGAATGCCACCAGACGATTTTAATTATTTGCTTAATCTCGTCACCCCATCAAAAGGCTAATACTAATATGCGGGAATCTTAATGCCCCGGAAAATGCCTCGCAATTACTTTGAGATTTTTAGCGACTGGGGACAGTTACCCAAGTCTGATGTTGTTGTTTAAAAGATCAAGATCATCGATATGCAATATTGTGCCTGAAGTCTGCGCTGCATTATATAAAGTATTAAAAGATGAATTTTTAAAGGTAAAACCTAATTTATTAAATAAAAAAACATATCAAAAATAATATCTATTGGTGCAGATGCCAGCAACAGAAGAGGAATGGGAGAGTATTTCCCAAAATATAAATAAAATGTGGAATTTTCCCAATTCAATCGGGGCATTCGATGGAAAACACATCAATATTATAGCACCAGCACATGTATATGTATTGATATGATTTTGAATCAAAAGAATGAACATGCTGTCAAATTATATATTGTTATCAATACACGGCATCAATAAAATCTTTAAAAGTTTTGTTCAATAAATTTTGATCAATAAATTTTGAAGAAACTTTACTGTTTACACGAGCTTAAAGCATTTTGAAGAGAAATTTTGAAGAAAATTTCAATCATGTAAATCTAGCTTAACTGTGTGAAATTTCATCAAAATCGGACAACGGAATCGAGGGTCAGGTGTTAATGGGTTAAAGTGATAACACGTATTATTTAGCCTTTTTCGCGTTTTCACAAACTTAAATCTTTCTTTATAATTGCAGCAAATAACATAAATAGCCATTGCACGAAGACTGTTAGAATCAGGTTAAAACTTGTTGAAATTTACTGGCTTTCACGCTCAGGAAACGGCACTACTCTTTCGCTCTATAGCTCGTTATTTATATTCGAGTTGTAGATGGATCAATTAAACGGAACAAGGTTTTGGCCACCGTATAAATTTGATGCCTTACAATAAGTACCCTGTAATTTCTTTACTATAGCTTACAATACTAACTTCTTTCTGTACAATACAATATAGGAACAATTAGCCCGAAAACTGTTGAGGAAACCGTCGGCCGGAAGACCTCTACGTAACAATCTGCAGGAACAGTCGGCTTCAAGGTCTAACACACACATTTGAAAAAATTTTCTTTTATTAATTATTTTAAATAAATGAAACTGTTTAAAAAATTCCTCGATGTTTTCATTTATCTGTAAATTGGTATTTATTATATAATACAGAATATTTGTTGCTCTAATTATCCCAGCGGTCAAGATCTCGACCAACAATTTTCAGGGTAACCACACTACAAAAAAAAATCAAAAAATTTTCTAACTAATTTCGAACTAGCCACGAAAATTTCGTTAAGATATAAAAACATTTGTTTTAGCTTGGTACGAAATGGGTTAAATTCTTTAAATATAAACTTCAGAGATACATACATATGTACATAAATTTCTAAAATTCGTTGAATATTTTTAGGATTTAAAACCGTTGCCACATTTTGTAACACACTGTATGTATTTCTTTTGCAAAAACAATTACAAATGTTTTTTTCTTGCCATGTTGTTAGTTCCAAAAAGTTTCTTGAAATTGAGCCAATTTATTAGCAAAACCAGAAATAGACATGAAAATAAAATAACAAAATCTCAAAATCAACTCAAATTGTTGCAAATTTAAAAAAAGTGCGTAAAATAAATAAAAATATTTTGTTTGAATTACATTCCCTATATATGTACATAGATATATTATTATACTGGCTTTTTGTACCCGGCGCACATTGGTTGATGTTCATATAACGAGCGGCTGAAAATAGAAGAGTTTGTCGAAGGACAATGAAACTTGGCACATAGGCATTTTTTGTTTGAGTCAAGAAAAAATGGAAAAATCAAAATGATCCGCCCACTTTTACGCCCACCTCCCATACAACTTGTATTGAAAAAGTGGCATAACTCCCTTGATTTTGATTGTATCAACTAAATTTTCACTAAAAATAAATATTATAATTGTAGAATGGGCTCCTGATAATATATACCTGATCCGCCCATTTTTGCGTCCACCTACCACAGAAAAATCAAATTTTATTTTTGATAATTTTTCTTGGCTTAGGATTCGAACCTGGGTTGTTGGTTGAATTAACATATGTTTCGAAAAACACCACTTTCTCTCATCAGAATTCTTTTTGCGTTCTGACCCCTTGCACCACTACGGTGCCTGCTAGCCAACAGACAAACATCAATCTTTTAACCAGTGACTCTGGTGGTTCGAAATTTTCTGTAATTATCATTTTTTATTAATTTCTATTATAGTTGTTTTTTCCTTTTCTTCAGGTTTTCGAGACAAAGTCTTGACATGAATACGAAAGGAAATGATAATTACAGAAAATTTCGAACCATCAGAGTCACTGGTTAAAAGATTGATGTTTGTCTGTTGGCTAGCAGGCACCGTAATTAATTTATTAAATAATTAGTTTATTAAATAATTAATCTTTTGTAATTAATTGTAATTTTTAATATACTTTTTTTAATAGTCTGTAAGGATTTAATCCATTGACTTAATAATAAATAAAAAAAATAAATAAAAAATACAAATGTTTCGTGTGTAAAGTGGCAGTTTATTCATACAACTCAAATTATTTTATGGGACAGCATTTTTTCGAAATAAATTCATTAACTATTTCGAAAAACAAATTTTTCAACAACGCAGTGTTGACATTCAGATTTTAAATCTCTGGTTAATGGGAACTGTTAAATTTGTTTTCTTAATTTTCCCTTTATAAACGTATATTTGAGCTTGTTAATCGTGCCTCGATAGTCTAGGCGATAGTGTGCCAGACTATCAGTCAAAGGATTGCGGGTTCGATTCTCGCCAAAGACTCTGGGTGTTTTCTGCAGTTTAAGCCAAAAAGCTTTGCAGTTTGTGTTTGTTAATTATAAAATAAGAAAAAAATAATAAATACATATTTTTAAAAATGAATAAACTCACATTTAAAATTTGTATAGCCTTCGTTATTTTCACGTCTTTAGCCATAATGTATAAGATCTTAATTGCTTTTGAAAATTGCGTGCTTATAACTTTTTTCATCAAGGAACAGATGACCCGATTCCCCTTTTTAAGTATTTTTATGTATGTAAGACTACAGTTTTTATAAATAAATATGGGTAACAATAAAAAAACATTAAGGTCATCAACGCTAGTAGACTTTTAAAATTTTGATCCGTTAAATAGAAATATACCTAATTCTTATATACTTAATAATCCTTAAAGGTTGACTACCGAAAAACACCTTTCCTAATTTTTTATCAGTTTAGAACAAAGTATACAAAAGTACCAAATATACAATTTTTCACTTTTTGTTCCTCTAATTTTAGGTTTAACTTATATTTCATTATAAGAATCCATATTTAGAACTGTAAGTCTGTTACTGATTCATTTCAAAGAAATTCAAAATTCCCATTTTGAAACGTTATTACTATTTAGGTGTCGTATTATGAAAAATTAACTTCTCAAAAACTGCGTTGTCTTAAAACAACAGGTACCAAAAAAGTATAAAAACACTAATCTTTACCCTTTTTTACCCTTTCAGTTTGTATGCTTTTTAATAAGTTTTTAGTATATCAATATTTAAAGGTTCGAGTCTGTGTAGATCACTTATTCACCCGTATCGTAAATAAAAATTCCACATGAAATTTGTTTCCTTTTATTTTTTTAACATTGAATTTTAATAAGAAAAGTGTGAAAAGGAAACAAATTTCATGTGGAATTTTTATTCATGATAGAGGTGAATAAGTATATATCGTTGGTCTCATGTAGAAAGGCCCTAACTCGCTATTTTTTCGAAATTTGTTTTTTGCGATTCCAATGCATTTAAAGCAAATACACCTCCTCACAAAAATTTATTGCAATAGTGTAAAAAATAATGCTTTTATAAGCAGTTGCACAAAAAAAATTACATGTTGAATATTACAGCTTCTATTACGTTTTTACCTTCTCCTGTAAAGTTTCAAATATGCGAGTTAGGGCCTTTCTACATGACACAAATTAGTAAAAAATTTACTTTTGTTCTTAAACTTGTTGAAGCACTTATGAAAAACTATTGGCACCATTAGCTTAAACCCACTATGATATTATTTGACATTAGAAAGCCGTTAAAGCAACCAGTAGCTTTTTCTTTTAGGAAAATCCTTTTTTTTTATAAATAAACAATGCCATATGCGGTAGAGGGTTAACATCTTAAAAATTTTAACCTTTTTAAAGATTTATTTAAAAAATAATAATATTTATGACGAAATCAGAAAAGGTATATATATTATATCCCTATTTCATAACTAACGTGTTATCGGAAGAGCCTTAAATTTTAACCCCCTTATTCATAAACGATTATTAAATTTAACAAACGTTTATTAAGCAAATTTTTATATGCAAATCTGTCTTAATAAACGTTTGTTAAATTTAATAATCGTTTATGAATAAGGGGGTAAGTCATTATGTCATAGACACTAAAGAATAAAATAGTAACCAACCAATGGCAATACACACATGGATTTATGTCATATTCTATTGTTGTATATATGCACATACAAATATATACATACATACTTACTAACAAAAGACTTGATTTTTTTTTTTTTTTTGTAAAACTGTTACATGTTTTATAATTGATGTAGTTTTTAATATTATTACTTTATGTTGCTTTTAATTCAGGAAGCCAGAAAATTATTATCAAAATTGTGTTGGCAGGTTTTTTAGCCCTTTATTTACAGGCCTATTGAAAGCCTATTTAGTTTCTTTCTCTTCCAGCTACACTGGTATTAATCCTTCTTTAAAAAGGCATCATTTATTAAAGCCTCACTATTAAAAATGGTAAGCTAAAATAAACTAATTCCTCGTTCTATTTATGAAATTTGATTGCGCCATTTGGGTCATGCTAATTTCTGCCATAAATCTATGTTTGTATTATGTGTCCATATATTCTTTCCAAACAGTTTATTGCTATTACAACAGAAATAAACTCAAATGGAAATGAAAATGTTTAGTTAACAAATTTATCAATATTAATACACTACAATTCATGGAATTTTGATATTAGCAAATCACACACTCAAACATAAACTCAAAAAAAAAAACACAATAGATATTTGAGGATCAAAAGTAACTAATATACTAATATAATGTGGTTACATATATTCATATAATTATACACATAATTAAATCGATACAGAAAGTGAATTATACCCTCCTCAATATGGTGGAGTAAGGTATAAACATTCATAACAACACACAAATACAAATACACCCATGATTCCCGGCGGAAAAAAATTGCTAGGGTTTACCATTGAAGGCCTTAGTAAAGATTTATTTACTCATTCTAAAACATTCAATACTTATTCTGTTTTCTCCGTCTTCTCTCAGAATATGTTCTAGAAGGTGCTTCCTTCTAAAAAAAATTCATACCTATTCAAAATTGCATATCAAAACAAGATCTAACAAATCATGATTCCTTTAGGTCATCTCTACAATACCACATTTTATATTGTTGCTCACTTTGTAATGCGAGTAATAAAAATGTTTTAAACTTTTATACAAGCTAAAAGCGGTTTAATTTATTTACAAAAAATTCATGTGATTGTTATAAACCCATTAGTTATGTAAGTTTTTAAGCTGAATGTTGAAATTATTGCTGCCGCAGACAAAATTAGGCTTTATTTAGCTGCTCTCTTCTAACTAGCAGCGAGTTCTTAAACCAAATAAGGCCTTCATGTAGGTCTCTTTACTGCATCTTTTTCCCGCTGGGATTATACCAACATAATGCCAATATATTTATCTCCACACTAAAAATGAATCTAATACCTAAGCGATTTAAAATATTAATGTACAAGTATCTAAACGAATGGAAGATGATGCAATAATACATACAAGTATTGTATGTTTGCAATACACTGGGGCATTTAAAGTACATACAAGAGAATTACAAATTGTTTTTCGAAAAGGCGAACATACAATCTTATTAAAGTGGTTTATTTGGCATAATATTTTTCAAACATGCCAGCAATAAATCAATTAATAATGTATGTATGTAAATGATGTAAATTATTGTTAGATGAGATTTTACCCCCAATTTCAATTTGAAACTGTAAAGGATAAGTTTTTAAAGCTTTCGGATTTTATTTAAAAAAAAACACACACATAAAATTGAATATGGAAAATTCGCTGGGTCCAAAAAACCCAACAAATTGGCTGGTACACACAGAGAAAAAATTTAGTAGTACATGTTTAACACAACAATGTCAACATTTTTTCAACAACAAGTTTTTCAACAATGTTATGGTCACTGTAATTATTTATATTATTGCGGTAACCATAATATGGTTCAGTTACGATATTATGTAATTCAATTAAGAAAATTAATATTGAGAAAAGTCATTTGATAAATTCAAAATAATATGGAGAAAATACCACTTTACTCGTAAATTAAGATTTGCAATTTAATATTGAGAAAAACTCATTTGAAATTAACAAATCGAAATTATTATTCAGAAAATCAAAATTTATGTATGTAAGTTGTGAACATAACACTTGATAAAAACGTAAATTGACATTAAGAAATAATAAATTTCTAATAGTTAACATTGTATTCATACTCTTATTAAAAAATATTTAAAAAATACCGTCACATTTTTCATTTCTCAATTACAATTTCTGTTTTTTTTAATATATATTTTATTCAACATAAATTAGTTTCTCTAAACTTCTGTTTGTGTTTTCTGTGTATTATTTACATTTTATTAAGTTTTATTTGTATTTTTATACCCTACACCATAATGTAACGCCCATAAATATTGATCCAACACCCACCTTAAGGTATGCCGACCGACTCAGAATCACTTTCTGAGTCGATTTAACGATGTCCGTCCGTCCGTCCGTCCGTCTGGCTGGCTGTCTGTCCATGTAAAGCTTATGCGCAGAGTACAGGTCGCAATTTTGAAGATATTTTGATAAAATTTGGTAAGTGATATATTTTCAGCCCAAGGACGGACGGGGTTGAAACTAATGGAAATCGATCCATTATTTCACCTGGCCCCCATACAAAAGTCCTCCCGAAATTGGTGTTTACCGATCATAAATGTTTGAATTATGCAAGGAACCAAACAAATTTCATCACAAATGAGTAGTAATTAAAGCTAAATCACATCTATAAATTTTGTAAAGATCGGTCCATAATTACTCGTAGCTCCCACTTCCGAAAATCACTTTACAGGGCATAACTCTCTTAAAAATGTCGGTCTCCAAATAATATTGAACATAAATATGCTTCGTACATATAGACATAATATGGTAGAGTTTTTTGCCGAGCGGTCCATAATTAGTCGTAGCTCCCATATAAGGCCCACTTCCGAAAATCACTTTAAAGAGCATAACTCTCTCAAAAATGTAGGTATCCAAATAATATTCAACACAAATAAGTTTCATATATACAGAAATGATGACACCTACTTTTATAATGGTCGGTCCATAATTAGTCGAAACTCCCATATAAGACCCTCCCCGTAATCAACTTTAACCTTCATAAGTCTTTTAAAAGTATTTACATTGAGATAATGTTTAACACATATAATATTTATATTCACAGACATCATGACACTAAATTTTTGGATGATCAATCCATAGTAGGTAAATTCTCCCATATAGCGCCCATTTCTAAAAAACTGTTTTATTTATATACTGGGTGTAGGATATTATATGGTCGGACTTGACCGACTATACTTTTTTACTTGTTTTTATTTTATTTACTCAACCCCAAAGTCTGTTAGTTTGTTATTATTTGTATGTTGTGTTATGGCCTGCTAACATAAATAGTTTTCTAATGCATATACTTTTATAATTAATATAATGGAATACATGTACATAGTTATATAAAAATATGTTAATTCCGTAAAACTCTTATTATTGATCAGAACACAAAATACAAACACATACGTTAGGGGGTCTGCTATTTACATCAGACTTTTTCGAAGTGTTAGATCTCTAATAACACATTATAAACCACAATACAAAATTCTTAGAAATCCTATAATTTCAAATCACTCTATAAGTTAACATAGAATAAAAATAATATACATCATTTACTTAATTTCTTAAAATTACTTTCAACAACTTTTTTTAATGTAAAATTCTAGATTTGAAACCGCTCATATACATTGTGATAAGATACCCCACTTGCATCCCATTAAGTGACCGCAAAGTTCTTAAAGGAAATGGTCTAAAGTTTCTTTTAAAGAAAAATAAAAAAAAAGAAAATGATACATGTGCCAAATATTGAAAAATCCTATTCTTGAGTTAAAAAATAATAATCCCACTCGCATCCCATTAAGCGATTATAAAGGCCTTAAAGTAAATTGTATAAGCTTTCTTTTGAGAAAAAGGGCCCAAATTGAAAACAAAATTAAAAAAAAAAATTTTTTAAAAATTAAAAAAAATATTTTTGAAATGATTGAAGAAATAACTATCTACAGTCCTTTGAACAATTTTTGCTAGGACCAATAGGACCAATAGGTAAAAAGTTACACTCATTTAAAAAAAACCCTGTATGACGAAAATTGCCCAAAATGTCCAACTTTGACCCCCTCTAACTCCGACAGTTCTGGACTGATAGAGCTTAAAGTTTGGGTCTGCCCTACTAGCCAATAGTACTAATCTTGGTACAAATTTCATCCAAATCGGAAGACATCGATTTTTAAAATTGGGTCACTTGACGTGAAATTCACCATATGTATTTCGCTATAATTTGCCCCTTTTTGATAGCTTAAAAGGAAGTATGTAATTACAAACAAACAAACTTATGGAATGGAAAAAATGTCAAATGTAGTAAGAAACTTTTGGAAATACATATTAATTAAACGTATTATTGAAATAGCTAGAATATAAAGGAAAAAAATTAATAATAGAAAATATATTAGAAATGATGGTTTATATATACATAAATACTTACTGGTAAAATGGTGGCGAA
Source organism: Bellardia pandia (assembly GCA_916048285.2). Lineage (NCBI taxonomy): Eukaryota > Metazoa > Arthropoda > Insecta > Diptera > Calliphoridae > Bellardia > Bellardia pandia. The sequence continues at coordinate 25,913,663 of OU696533.1, read as the reverse complement.
TAAGATGTTGAATATATTGAAAAAAGTGATATTGATTATTAAAATCTATATGCCTATGTATGTATAGGTAATAATATTCAACATGTCTTTAGACGATACTGTGTTACTTATGTACGACTTGATGAAGGACAGACATTTTCATTTTACTGTAATTAAAAATTTAAAATAAATCGAATAATTCGATAATTATTCGAACAAGTTAAAATCTCCTTTTCGATTTATTCGTTTTATTCGAACAAAAGAGAAATCGAATAATTAGGATACCGTAGTATCAATAGTGTTTGAGATTCGGTTTGAAAACCACTCACACTCGAAACCTTAAAGTGTCCATTCAGATATTTTAGTCAATTTAATAATGTTTGAATAATCGAATAACTTGTTTATACCAGAGAAATAATAAATTGAGCACTTCAAGCAGAATGACTATGATGTGTAATTTTATTTCACATATGCTTGTGATGTAACTCTTTACACTGAGTCCAAATTATCTCCAGTATTTTATATTAAATATTTTTTTTAACACTTTCCCCCTCCCCCAACACCATAGTTAAATGTTGCGCACTTTGTCTACTTTATTTTCTAAATACCTAGAGCACTACCTCCTTAATAACTTTAAGTGTTACACAAAATATGCCAATTAGTAACGAGTACTGTTGTCAGTTGCAGTTACACACAAATATTTTCAATTATTTACTTTAATTAGTTTCCACGTTTTATTAAAGAAGTGAATCGATTAAAGTTGACAATGAAGTGGAGACTGCTGTTTAGAATAATTACACTTGCATATAAAACTGATTCAAGTTTTCCACTTTTTCAATTTCCAAATAAAATATATTTGTATTAAAACTCTTGGTACTTTGTGTATGTAGTAGTTTAAAAATCAACGTAATTTATGTAAATTTAAATTCATTAAAATTAGGGAAATTTTCATGAAACTATGTACAAAATTAAATAATTAATATTACAATATATTTATAATTATGTTATTAAGATAAAATAGTTCGTAGCTGCTATAAAAAAGCAATGAGCATTCAATTTAATTTTTTTATTTATGAATCACAATGGACCGTATTGGTCTCTATGAAAAATAAGCGCCGAAATAATACCAGGAATTTTATTAGATTTCCTTGAAACTATAGAAATAAAATTAAAGCTACCACTAAGAGTAGGGAGGCCAGATTCGATTAGTCAAACTTCTTGAGGTTTCGCAAAAAGTAGCTTGATAAATAACTGAAAAATAACTTATAATAAAAACAATTTCAAAATTTCGGTTTCAAGAACATTTTAGCAATTATTCTTATTTGAAAATACTCAGTTTATAGAACATAAGGCAATATTTTAAATTATTATTCTCCCACACGGATTTACTTACAATAAATTTTTTCGAACGAGGTTAAAATTACGTTATTAATATTGATGTCGATATGATTTTAGATCTTGTTCTATGAAACAATAATGTATGCACTTCTATTTGGAATGAATGTTGCTAGGGACAATGTTTTCTTTGTAGCAACGTTGATACCAACCAAACCTTCAGATCACATAGCGCACTATACAGTGACACATTCAGCATGCAATAGCTTTTTAACAATTGATGATGGATTTTGAGAAGCTTAAATGTATAAATGACGGCTCCCTACCAATGGGTTGCGCATACAATTAATTTTTAATATTTAAATGCGATTTTCAAACAAAATTGAATCATTGCAACAATTTTCAAAGCTTCTACCACTATTATGTCAACAAGTAAAATGTCAAAACTTTTATGTTGTTCCAATATGGCTCTCTCTTGGAAAACAAAGTTCTTGTTGGAAATCTGCTATTAAATATAAACACAATAATCATTTTTGGAAAATAATTACTTGACTTCAACATGACCATAAGAAAGCACTTTAATACAAAATTTTGGATAAACAACAACAACAATTTTGAACACACAAGGTCAACTTCAGACTTTCAAATAACACGCACATACACACAATAACATACAACACTACAACATACTTATAACAACAGTAAGTGGGCTGAATAGAATCTCCCCTTCTAACTTTAATAATCACTCTCATTCACGCAGTCATAATGCTTCAAACATTCATAATTATATTTCGAGTACTTTTTATACCTACCATCAAAAAGATTGGGTGTATTAAATTTGTCATTCTGCTTGTAAGACATCGAAATATAAGTCGCAGATCCAAAATGTATATATGTTCTGGGTCTTTATAAGATTCTAAGACAATCTAGCCATGCCCGTCCGTCTGTTTAAGGCTGGATGGAGCTTCAAAAAAAAAAAAAGACATAGAACAATGAAATTTTTACCGACTATACTTTGTTCCACCAAAATGTTTGGTATTGAAAATGGGTAAAATCCGCCAGGTCGGATCCCAGCTATAGACCAACGTTTCAGACAAACTCGATTTTTTTCAGATATTTTATATAAGAAATTCATCATACCGAATTTATAGGCAATGTTGATCGGTCGATATTTGACCATAGCATACAGACCATTTCCTAGAATAGTTTAACAATGCATAAACCTTTTATAAACGTTGCTGTCGAGTTGAAATTAGAAAAAATAATCCACATAAATACAGTGGTTTTCTAGTTTAAAGTATAATCAATTTAACGAATTCGCGATTTTACGAACAGTCATATTCTTTCCATTGAGTAACTTATATTACGAACAAATGAAAATGTCATGTACTTATGCAAAACAGTTAAAAAAATTAATAAAATCAAAAGAGATAAAATAAAGATTACGCCAAAGCGCGTAAAATTTTAAAATGTTCTGCGCATTTTGGAACTGTGACGTCACACATTCTGTGTTTCTATTGGCTAATGTTTTCTCACTTGTTTTTTTTTACTCATGTTTTGCTTGCATTTGCTCACTGCACTCTTCATGTTTATATTTTTTGTTGTTTTTTTTTTGTTTGTTTTTCTTTTTTAAACAGATTTTATTTTAGAACTCTCAGAGATTGCAATTGCAAGGTTGCCAACTATCACATAAAACACACATTTTTCGCAAGAAATTTTAATTCTAACACATGAAACATTATTGGTAACCCTTAGAATGGCCCTTCTACGTCACATAACGGGAAATCATGCGCATGGCGTAATCTTTATTTTATCATTCTTGATTGCAATTACATTTGTACAATGTTATAAGAGACGCTTTACGAAAAAAATGGATTAAGAGAAAAATTTATTTGTATGTAAAGAAATTTTTCGCTCACCAAAATCAAAATTTATATGTTACAAAGTCATTTTTTAGTGTTGTTTGAACCAAGAATGATAAAATAAAGATTACGCCAACGCGCGTAAAATTTTAAAATGTTCTGCGCATTTAGGCCATATGACGTCACACATTCTGTGTTTCTATTGGCTAATTTTTTCTCACTTGTTTTTTTTTACTCATGTTTTGCTTGCATTTGCTCACTGCACTCTTCATGTTTATATTTTTGTTGTTTTTTGTTTTGTTTGTTTTTCTTTTTTAAACAGATTTTATTTTAGAACTCTCAGAGATTTCAATTGCAAGGTTGCCAACTATCACATAAAACACACATTTTTCGCAAGAAATTTTAATTCTAACACATGAAACATTATTGGTAACCCTTAGAATGGCCCTTCTACGTCACATAACGGGAAATCATGCGCATGGCGTAATCTTTATTTTATCATTCTTGGTTTGAACTAATTATTTAATTGAATGTGATATAAACTAATTATTATTTTTTTTTGTTTTTGTTATAAACATGATTTTTTTTAATAAAACATATTTAAAAAAACTGCCGGACTTAAGGAATTTTTCAATATAACGAATGGGCGTGACAATATATAATTCCTTAAACCGGGAAGCCACTGTACATACATATATAAAAAGTCATACCGAATTTTATTATGATTGGTCTATAATAGATCGTAGCTCTCTTAAAAAGACTACTTTTTTGAAAAACAATAACTTGCGTAAATATCTCGTAATATCGATAACGAACCAATATTTAACAAAGATCAATAATATGTATGCAAAAACTATAGGTACTCTTGGATTTTGTGAAGGTTTATCCCACTTCCGAAAATGAGTTCGGCACAAGCTTGTTTTCCTTTTCTACTAACACATTTTTACTTAAAGACTTTAAGAAAATTGTTGTTTATATAAATTTCTCTTTTATTATTCTGCTATTTTATTGTGGGAGTTTAAGAGGAGAACAAGGAAGAAAACAAGAAAGAGTTTCATATTCGGCCATGCCGAATCTTATACATCCACCACCAACATAAATTGTAACTTTCACCTAGATTAAATTCATAAATTTCTTATAATAGATTTGTTCATTTTGGGAATTGGTCTTTTATGAGGCTATGCTCAAATATGGACCGATCCAAACAAAATACGGTTTTGTGGAATCTCATATTCCATATTCCAGGAATACAATTGTATGGAGGCTATAAGGACCTATGAACCGTTTCTTACTATTCTCAACAGGACTTTTCATGAAATTTTACCTTATCATAAAAGTAAAGTGTTTAAAATTTCATGATATTATCTGCATTAAATTTGAAGAAAACAGCTAAAAATATTCGAAAAATATCGAGGTTCTCTAAAACGATGTTGCTCATTTTCAATACCAAAGATTTCGGCAAAAAAAATAATGTTTGGAAGAAATTTCATTGTTCAAAGTCTTTTTTTTTTTTTTGAAGCTTTATCGTGTCTTCAGTAGAGAGACAGTCGGTCGGACGGACACGACCAACTTAATATATCCTCTTGGATATACATATTTGTATATTGATGGTGGGCATAAAAAAGAAAATATGGTTAAAGCAAATGTTCAGAGAATGGATGTAAAATGTGAAAAGTTTTAATTGCTAACGAAAATACACTAAACGTTTTTGTATTGAATTCGTCTTATTACGTTGTATTTTGCTACCATTTATTTGTTGTTGTTTTTGTTTTATTGTATGTTTGTAAAGAAAACAAACAAAGAGAGGAATAAATGTTACACTCGTAGAAAAATTTAGTCTGGGTAATTAAATGTAAGTCTAATTAATTAAAGTTAATGCCTGGTTAATTTGGCATGTCGAAAGATGTCAACATCTAAATTTTGAACTATTATTAATATTGCTATGGATATTGCTGACATGTGTTTTTAACAGGATCACTTCTCACACAGCCACCAAATAATGAATTTTTTGCAAAACCAATTTCCAAGTCGTATATTTTCAAGAAATTTATCTGTTAATTGAACGCTATGTCAAAGACAAATTATGTACAGAGCCAATCGAATCGATTATACCTTTAAATATTAAAAACGTTACATGATAATGTAACGGGTTTTGCAATAGCTACTTGACAACTCTGAATTTAAATTGTGAACGCACTATTTCACTGATCATCTAATTGTTGCTTTCTTTTTTTTCAGTAAACTTAACATTTTCGTTATGGTAAAGTACACGAAGGAACAACGTTTGGAAATTATAAAAATGTACTACCGAAATTCGGAGTCGGTGACCGCAACTTTAAGAGCGTTAACTCCAATTTTCGGTCGTAATTCTCGCCCTAGTAGACAAGCAATAACAAGTTCAGTGCAAAAATTTGAGTCTACATATTCATTGTGTGATGCTGTCGTGCCAGTGAGACAACGGCCTGGTCGAAGTTCCGAAAATATCGCTGCCGTTCAGGCGTCCGTAGCAAACGATTCAAATCAGTCGATTCCGCGGCGTTCTCAAGAACTGGGCATCCCCAAGACCACTTTATGGCGAATTTTGCGTAAGGATCTGGGTTTACACCCATACAAGATTAAGCTGACTCAAGAATTGAAGCCGATGGACCATTTGAGTCGACGTACGTTCTCCGATTGGGCTCTGGAGAAGATGCACCAAGATGATGAATTTCATCGCAAAATCATCTTCAGTGACGAAGCTCATTTTTGGCTCAATGGGTTCGTCAATAAGCAAAATATGCGTTATTGGTCTGCTGAAAATCCACATGTGCTTCACGAATCACCACTTCATCCACAAAAAATTACTGTTTGGTGCGCTTTGCATGCCGGCGGCGTCATTGGGCCATTTTTTTTCGTCGACAATAACGATCGTCACGTTACTGTGAATGGCGATCGTTATCGCGCAATGATTAGCGATTATTTTTGGCCCGAATTGGAACACATGGACTTGGATGACATGTGGTTTCAACAAGACGGTGCCACAAGCCACACAGCACATCTCAAACGGTTTGCGTTTTATTTAAAAAAAAAGTTGTCAAGTCCTTATTGGAAAACCCTGTATATATGCCTGGTCGTATTGAATATATATTCAATATAATTTTTCATTTATAAATTCTATGTTTTCTGTTGTTTTGATAAACGGCTATTCCTCAAATTGACGCAGCAATTTTGGCATACTCTCTCCAATAAGTCGGCCGGTATCTGCAATATAACCGCACAAAAAACAGCCTAAAGGCGTTAAATCGCAAGATCTATTCGGCCAATTTACCGGCCCTAAGCGTAAAATAGACTGTTCACTGAACTCGCTTATCAATTATGCCATTACTTCGCGAGCTGTATGGCATGTGCCATCGTGTTGTTGAAACACATAGCAGCCAAGTCTAGCTCTTTCATTTTGGCAAACAAAAATTCTTATTATTATTAGCCCTCGCCGTTCACAGTATCATGCTTTCGATGTCTTTGAAAAAGTACGGTCCAATGATACCGCCGGCCCATAATCCACACCGGAATGAATTGTCAGTTCTTAGAATGCTTCTGGCTGCTTTCCGCACCAAATACGTAAATTTTGCTTGTCTACGTATCCATTCAACCAGAAATGAGCTTCGTCGCTGAAGATACTTTTCCAATAAAAAAAACTGCAAGATGAACTTTATTACCAAGCATGAATTTTTATAATACACTTCAATAATCTGCAAGCATTGTTCGTTTGTAAGTCGATTCATGGTTAAATTATAGGTAACAATTTACATGAAAGCAACTGAGTTGCCAAAAACAGTCTTGCCAAAAATTAAGTTATTAAAAAATCAACCTTTAGAGAGTTTTGAACTAATTATAATTTTTGAGCGTAAAGGTATAAAGTAAATGCTTCTATGTCCTCTTGTATGTGCAACCCAGCATACCATTCAAGGAGCGCTCCGAAAAAGGAGCCAGAAAAGAGTCGTACCGAAAGAAAAATTTGGTTAACAAATTAATTTTTTTCCATTTTTATATATTTTATTTAAATGAATATCATTTTATTTTATTTTTTACTGTAAATACAATTTCTTTAATTTTTTCCATTTCTAATTTAGTTTATTTGTAAATGAATTCCCTTTTTGTTTAAGTAAAAATAATTTAAACTTTTACGTTCTAATTCATAAAAAATTAAAGTAGACCTCAAATGTACTTTAAGAAAATTTTGTATGAAAATTTTCTCTAAAATCACACTTCAAACCTACTTTATTTTTTATGAATACGGCAGAAAAGTTTTTGTATTTAATATTGCAATGACTCTTTTCTGACATAACCCATAAAAGATTTTTTTTCTGAAATTATCTAAGAGCTCTTTCTGACAGACCATTTTCGAATGTAATGTGCCTCTTTCCGAAGGTTTTCGGAGCAATAATGATTGTTTTTTGAGCATGAACGCTCCGGAAAAGGTGTCACAAAAGACTCTTTTCTGACTCACATGGCTTGCTGGGAACTTAATAAAACATAAGAAAAAAGGTCAGACTGAAGAATTAAAAGGAAATACATACATAAATACAATATAAAAACAAACCTTAAGAAACCAACAAACGGTAGAAAATAAACACATTTAATATAAAAACAATTCTCACAACCAAAACCCAGTAATTTTTCCATACTTTAATTGTTAGGCATTAAATAAAAAGGAATTAAAGAGAAAAAAATTAAGATGGAAAGCATACAATATATATGAAAGTAAATTACAAAAACATCACTCACATAAGGCAGCCCACATACATACATACATACATACATACATACAATCACGTACATACATACTTACTTTCGTAAATTCTTATCAAAACATTGAAATCGTACTCGTAGATAAAATTAAAGGGCTGTTGTACAGTTTCCGCTTTTTTAATTATTTCTCTTTATATTGTTAAACTTATTACATTTCTTTTCATTACAACTTGTAAAATTTTTTTATTGCTGAAGTAATTAGAGGTGCCGCTGAAAACCTGCCTTCTTCATACACTCACTACTTACTTATACATACACAAGTACTCGTATGTATGTGGTTCGAAAGTTTTTAACTGTTTTCGTAAAGCAAAGTTAAATATTTACTTAAATGCCAGTAAACTTTACTGAAAGTCAAAAATACGAAAACTTATTGTGTTTGTGCTGCTTAAAACGTTTCACTCTGCCAAAGAACAACACAACAAGTAAAGTATAGGTAGAGAGTTACACACAAGAGTAAATATTAGAAACGTTGTATAAAGTTTTTCGTTTTTATATTTAATATCTGTCGATTTTTTCCAGTAACTTTGTAAACTACATAAATTCAATAACTTCATGTTTTTCTCTTCTAGCATTATAAGCGTTTTGTTATAAAAACAATAGACATCCGTTTTTTATTTGTGTCGCCTCAGGACAAACTGCATGTTGTTTATTAGTTTTTTTAAAGCTGAAACTGTGCAAACTTTTAAGCCAGTTTTGTTAAAAACAAAAACATTATTTTTAGATTTATGTAAATACTTACAGATACTTAGAAAGGCCTAAAGGTACGGTAACAATTGGCAAATATTTGTCGAAAACGACGTAACCACTTAAAAAAAATATTTTTCAAGTCGTTTATTTATTAAAAAAAAAAAACTTTGTTTATTTAGAACGCGACACAAGAAATATTCAGTCACTTACTATTCGTTGCTGTTTGATCTTGCAAAACTCTTGTAAGAGTAAACAACGTCAAACAAATTTGTGCTAATACAAGTGGTTCCGCTTTTTTGTGTCAATATTTGCCAAGTGTGAACATACCTTAACCCTTATGTGAGTGACAGGGTACCCGGGTAACTTTTTAAACTTCAATTGCGTTTTTTGTTGGTTTCAAGTTTCTTGACTGAGTGGAACCTCTTGAGAACTCTTATTACTATGTTTAAGATATATTTGGATAAACATTAGCTTAGTTTCTTAACTTGAGAGGATGCTGTGGGTCAATTTACATTTTTCACCCTTAACGGAGTGACAGGGCACCCGGGTACCTTAATGGAAATTTTTAACATAACATTTTTTTATTAGTATTATTTTGATTTATTTTAATGAAAATGAGTTTAAAATCATGTTGGGGTATTTCTGTTGGAATATTTTTTTATTTTTGACATGAATGAAAATGAAAAATAAAAGACAGTGTCCGTTATTTTGTGTATTTCGTTTTTTATTTATTCAAGCAAAAGACTTGAGTAAAGTACAAAAAAATTAGAAATAAGATACACTTTACTATATAAAAAATCAGAAAAAGAGATTACTGAGTTCATTGGAAACAGGTTGCACACAGACGACGGTTAATTGAATGTTCGTTACAAATCGGAATACAACAACTTGCGCACGCTTTCCGAGTTTTTCTATTTGTTTTATTAGTTTTGCAAATAGAGCAGCTGCCGACAACTCTGATACGGCCACTTTCATCTCTATTTTTGGAAATTGAATTATCTTTTTGTCCACCAGGAATGAATGATGTTCCAAGAACTTGGTGTATGGCAGACCGGGTGAAAGATTTTGCAATTATTTTTGGGTTGGCCATACGTTGTTCTATATTTGCTTTACACAATTGAAAACTTAAATTCTTTAAAAATTGTCGTCGCCGATCTGTTGATTTACGTTCTGGATTATATTCGGCATATATAATATAAGCTGCCAAAGCAGCTACATCAATAACATTACAAAATAATGCTAGCGGCCATCGACTTGTTCTTCTTTTCCGTGTCAGGCTTTGTATGCATAGAAGAAAACATAACAACTGATTTCTTTTTTTTTTTGAACATACGAACACAATGTCCCATCCTGGCTAAAAGCAAAGTTAGTGGAATTCAATTGGTATTCTGAATACGCCAACGCATACCATCCTTTCCACAGAGTTCAGTTGTTTCTTCAAATTCTTCACTCTCGTCAGAATCCTCGTTAGCCTCAATATATCCCATTTTTTCTGCATCGGATGCTTCTGATATTATGTCGCAAATATTCAGCATATGTTCATCTGATATAAGTTCTCCATCATCACTCCCACATTCGTTTAATATTTCATTTATATCGGTTGAGTTTAAACGAGCTTTTTGAGAACAAGAAGCCATTGTATAACACTTTACCTTCTCGCGCTTACCAATCTTATTCCTGTATGCACTTAGTTATGTATGAATGACAGTAGCAAGTAACTGAATTTGTCGATCAAGCACAAAGCCAGAGGGAAATCCCCAGATTAGTGTTGATGTTAGACTCTGAAAAACTTATATTTTACATTTCGTAGCATTAATCTTTATTTATATTGTTCTATAATATGAAACTTTCGTATATATCGTATGTGGTACCCGGGTACCCTGTCACTCTGTTAAAGGTGTTTCTTTTGTCACTCACATAAGGGTTAAGTAAACTACAGTAGTTTAAAAATTACAAACATTGAAATGCAAAATAAGCGGTCAAGCAGCAAAGTTTGCAAACTCTATTTTTTTTTTAAAAGAGTAACACTCAGGCAATTAATATGCCTATATAGTAATTAATTAATTGTGTTACTTTCTTTGGAAAGGGGATAGGTGGGAGAAGAGAAAAGCTTTTCATATCGCAACACTGTAATTGCGCGTTATGTTTATTAGTAGTACAGTATTACAGCGCCTCTGGTGGTGAGTAGGCGCATTAATCAAAGCTTGATTTTATGGCATAACTTCCATGATTTTAAACATATCAACTTAATTTTCATAAAACATCAATACTATAATTGTAGAATGAGCTCCTGAAAATATGAACTTAATCCGCCCATTTTTACGCCCACCTCCCATACAACTTGAATAGAAAATGTGGCATAACTTTCATGATTTTAAATATATCAACTCAATTTTTATAAAACATCAATACTATAATTGTAGAATGAGCTCCTGAAAATATGAACTTAGTCCGCCCATTTTTACGTCCACCTCCCATACAACTTAAATAGAAAATGTGGCATAACTTTCATGATTTTAAATATATCAACTCAATTTTTATAAAACATCAATACTATAATTGTAGAATAAGCTCCTGAAAATATGAACTTAGTCTGCCCATTTTTACGTCCACCTCCCATACAACTTAAATAGAAAATGTGGCATAACTTTCATGATTTTAAATATATCAACTCAATTTTTATAAAACATCAATATTATAATTGTAGAATGAGCTCCTGAAAATATGAACTTAGTCCGCCCATTTTTACGCCCACCTCCCATACAAATGATATTTTAAAAATGCCATATCTTCTGTAAATTTGTAACTATAATGTTTATTTTTCGCAAAAACGCATATAACATCTATTAAATGCTGTTTTGAAAATATGTTGGAGTTTATTTTTAAGAGAAAAATGCGATCAATGTTAAGTTATTGATAATATATGTAAAGCTCTTCATTTAACCTTTAATTAGGCGCATCAAGAAAATCACGCAATTAATCGCATGGAGTATTAGTTGACCCCAAAGTTTATTGCCAGTGTTGGATTAGAAAAAAATAAAAATTAGTATGTTTTGTAAAATTTTCAAAGTTATTTATTTTAATTATTTTAATTAATTAATTATAACATTTTTTCATTTAAAAACATAAATAAAATTCACTACTTATTCGAACATTGCCTAATTAAAGGTTAATGTGGAGTAAGTTCACAGTTAGATTTTTTGTTGTTTAGTCTATGTAAACAATGTACCGATAATGTACCGACTCAAATTTAAGTTTTTTCTATATAGCACACATGCAATGAAATTTTCGTATTTCTCGCTTCCAAATTGGCACCGGCTACGTGTACGAGTAGCAAAGAAAAAAAGAATTTTGCACGCGTAATATAACGAATAACGCATATTTTTCGCTGTAATTTTTTGGTTTTTCATTGTTTTTTTCGGCGGCGGGCAAATTGGGGCTAGTTTTTTTTTCTTTAGTCTGTTAGCTGAGACTCTCAGCTTTAATTTGGTATAGGACTCCATGTGTCGCACTGCTTCGCACACAACTAAAATTCTAACGGAATATCATAAATGTTTATTTTTTTGGCTCAAAATATATTGTCAAAGGATTTTTTTTTTTTTAAATTTTTAATTTTTTTTTAATTTACATAATGCTCAATGTCTATTTTAAGTGAAAAAATACTTATAAGGTACATTCGGTGTATAGTTTATAAGTAACAAGCTTTTGAATATGACATAGAAAACTATCACATTTGTGACTTGTTCACATACTTCAACTTTGCGCTGCTCGGTACAGAAAACCAATGGAGATATTTGCATGAAATTTTCCACACATGACCTTTATATAGTTTTTAACCATCTGTGCAAAAATCATCAAAATCGGAGAGAAGATCCAAATTGATTTATTGCCGCAGTGGACATTGTGTGTGCTGTCATAAATATTAGTTAAGATAGGATAGAAAAACATAATAATTATCAGAAACTGATGTTGTTTTGAGTGGCAGCGGCTAGGAGGAATCGTGTCCAGGCCACAAATACCAACTCATGTTTAATGATCAAACGCGCTAATCAATTAAGCTACAGCACCCTTAATAACAATAACAAACAAACTCTTACATCTGTACAGATTCTCATATTTATATGTTTTATTACTCAGCGTTTAAGAATTAAATGAAAATATGGCAAATATAGTTTCGAAAAGTTCAAATTATTAAACGTTTGCAAAAGAACGTAACATCATCCAGGCCTAATCAGAAAACCTCATCCAACATCTGAATTATAACCAATATTTATACTCTCTTCAAATACTTGAAGTTGGCACTTAGAATAATCTACAACCTAGAACAGGAGTGCCCAAAAGTTGCTTATGTAAGAGCAAACACCAATACATTTAAATAAAAACTAATTTTTTAAATATTATCGCGTCCAAGAAACAACTTACTCTTAAAATATTATCATAAGAGTAAAGCAACCGTCTTGACAAATCAATTACGTTATTTATTCTTTTATTTTTTAATCATTCTTTGTTTCTTTCGCGATAATAATTTCGACAAGTTGTATCTTTTTTCCGACTTCTTCTTGTCTTCAAACCTCGTGTTTCAATAATTTAATAGGAAAAGAAAAAGGCCGGTCACAATAGTGAGCTTTTACTCGTTAGTTAAAGTGTCAAAACATATAATGTGAAATCATAAGGAAGTGTTCTGTAGAGTTAACCTTATAACTTAAAACTGTAACAGTATTTAACTAATTTCACAAAGATTTTTGTTTGTTCTGTTTAACCTGAATTAAATATTAAAATTATTTCATATAAAGATGTGGCAATTACTATCGTTATAAAACACTAAAATTTTGTATACATTTCTTATATCTTATAATCGCAACAAGTTTTTACAAATATAAAAGAGCACCAAGAGTATAGGTCTTGGGCACTCCTGACCTAGAAACACGTTAAGATCTCTAAAAATAAGAACCAGCAAAAATAAAAATTACAATAGAAATTAAGAAAGCTTGAAAAATAAATTAAGACAACCACCAAAACCAACCTAATCTTAATCCGCTTTTACATCCTACTCCTCAAGGCAACTATTTTTGGTTGAGAAGGGAATAGCGTTTAAAACGGGTAAATACTTGACGGCGCTAGTCAATTTTCTGATTTCCTTTTGTTGTCTGCTTTTATTTTCTCCATCATATTCTACGCAAAGTTGAATAAGAGCATGAAAATTGAAGAGAAGCGTGAGAACGAAATGGTAGGTTCAAAGGAGAATTGAACAAAAACTGATCAGCTAAAACTGAAACATGTGAAACAGCACTTACTAGAGTGTTCTTATACATTCCTAGCAATTCTTCTAATGGTTTTGAATAAACATTTTTATTACAAATATTTAATAGCTTAAAAATTTCAGCAATCTCCTTAATCGTTTGGCTTTTTAACTTTTATTACTTAAATTTACCTTCCGTGACAAAATGATTCCCTCCAGATCATATTATTTATGTGCATGATATCAACATTTATTACATTTTATAATGTTATTCGTATGATGGATTTCTTTTCGAATAATGACATAAAATCTTCACTCACTCATGTTTATGCAAACGAAACACGAAAACAGCTCAAACCAGAATAAACAAAAAACAATTTACATTTGTAAATAATGGAATTTGTTCGTCATTAACTTAAAGAAAACTCATATCCAACTACAAACATTTCATATAAATCAATATAAAATATTCTTTGTAGAAGAAACAAATTAAGAAATCATTAGATATCAATTCCAAAAAAAAACACATATTTACATGCGCTATACAGAAGCAAAGTCATCAGAAAAGTTTGCATTAAAATAAAATATTCAAATTTATCATATTGTTACGATGTACATATATATATGTATATGTAGGTACATATTTATGTAAATATAAGAGGAGGTTTCATATTTAAAGAGTTTGCATCATGAATATATTCTACTGAAATTTTAAGTTTCTTTGCAAAATAACGTATTAATTGTAATTGGTAACAGCTTCTGCTAAATCAATTATGAATATTTTATTCGATAATAATGTTTTACAATTTTTCATAAATTTTGCTATCATGTACAATGTACGAGTACGTATATATGAAAGAACACTTAAGGCTCTCATGACCATTTGATACAGTATAAGCAAATATTTTCTGTCCTCAAAGCTAATATTTTTAAACTTACTAATAAACTTTTAAAAACAAATTTCGTATTTTATAAAAAATTTAAAACCATTAATAATTTAAAAACATAATAACCTTACATTGAAAATTATATAACGAAAAATTAATTAATTTAAACGCAATAGAACAGGAGTGCCCAAGCCCTATACTTTTGGTGCTCCTTTGTATTTGTAAAAACTCTTAGCTGTAGGCTGTGTGTTTTGTATACTCCTTACAGCACTCAGAACTAGCAATACGAAATACACAAACAACTTTGCCTTAATTGTTTTTTTGTCGTACTTCACTCTACACACACAAGCGCAAAGCAACAACACTTTCGTATGCTCTACTGGTAAACATTGGTGACTGCGATCATCAATATAGATTTTGTTTTTGTTTAACGTATGATACCGTTTAAAAAAGTGTGCTGTTTCTTTGTATGTATTGGCTTTTACAACAAAAAATACTGAATAAAAATTAGTTTTTATTTAAATGTATTGGTGTTTGCTCTTACATAAGCAACTTTTGGACACTCCTGCAATAGAATATATATCGTTCGACCTTAAATCATCCAAAGTACAGAGAATCTTGATTTAATTTTCCTACCAATATATGACGCTGATGAAAAACATCGTTCACAAACAACGCATGTGGGCAAAACTGTTATATGGTGATTGCATTTCTCACCCTCCGAAATAAATAATTATACATATTTCTTAATCAGTATTTGATTCCATATCATTACAGACATTATAAGATGGGCTTTTACATACATATGTATTTCAATTATGTACATTTATTATTTCATTGGTTTCGCAATAAACGTTTCAATTCATTTTTAATAACAAATATTTGTATTTCATTATCAAATTCACTTTTTCTTGATATTGGTTTCATCAGTTCATCGCTTAATATGCAATCATTTTTTGATAATTCCTTGAGCTGAAATAAAAGTGCAACAGTAGAGCAGAGTAGAGTAGAGTAGAGTAGAGTAGAGTAGAGTAGAGTAGAGTAGAGTAGAGTGGAGTAGAGTAGAGTAGAGTAGAGTAGAGTAGAGTAGAGTAGAGTGGAGTAGAGTAGAGTAGAGTAGAGTAGAGTAGAGTAGAGTAGAGTAGAGTAGAGTAGAGTAGAGTAGAGTAGAGTAGAGTAGAGTAGAGTAGAGTAGAGTAGAGTAGAGTAGAGTAGAGTAGAGTAGAGTAGAGTAGAGTAGAGTAGAGTAGAGTAGAGTAGAGTAGAGTAGAGTAGAGTAGAGTAGAGTAGAGTAGAGTAGAGTAGAGTAGAGTAGAGTAGAGTAGAGTAGAGTAGAGTAGAGTAGAGTAGAGTAGAGTAGAGTAGAGTAGAGTAGAGTAGAGTAGAGTAGAGTAGAGTAGAGTAGAGTAGAGTAGAGTAGAGTAGAGTAGAGTAGAGTGAGATGTAAATGTAAAATGTAAAGTTATTTTTAGATACAAGGTATAAACTGTTACATTGGTTTTATTTTTATAGAATTTTCCATATATTTCAGTGGCATATATTCAGTTTGTCAGTTCTTTTGTCGTATGCAACATATGAAAAAGTTAAACATTTTTGTACAACGTTCACTTAATATGTGTTGCATGAAATTTAAAAATGAGAACAAGTTATTCAAAATCAGTCTTGTTTACTGATTTTACGCTCTTCAATTCTAGCTCAGCAAGGCAAGTATTTTTGGATGAGAAGAGAAAAGAGAATAAAAAGTGTACAAACTTGACGGTACTAGTCAATTTTCTTATTTGCTTTTATTTTTCTCTTTCATGCACGTGTGTGAATTAAATGGCAACTACAAAAGAGAATTGAAAAAAAAACTGCTCAGCTAAAACTGAATAGTGTATAGAATTTTCAAAGCAAACGTCGTGTTAGTTTTATTTTTAAAAAGTTCCTTAAAATTCATCTTCAAATTGAAACAAATAAAAAAGTAGACCGACTCTAGCTCGGCCATATAACACCCTAAACAGGGTATATGAATTAAAATATTATCAGAAATGGGAGTTATATGAGAGGTTGATTGATATAAATTAATTTTCGGAAGAGGTCCATATACGGGAGCTATGGATAAAAATCGACAAAATGACTTTTGTATATACGACAATTATTTCTGTTTCATTGGAAACCAGCATTTTTAAGTGACTTATTATCGTTAAATTCATTTGCGGAACTGGGATTTATATAAAAGCTATACTTAATTATTGGCCAATCTGCACAAAATGTTCACGTGTAATTTAGTTTGATATACAAATAATTTGTGAAATTTGTTTGTATAAGTCTATACTCGTAAATCAAGCATTTATGACCAATAAAGTCTTATTGATCTGGAGGATATTTGTAAGGCAGCTATGTCAAATAATGTGCCGATTTCAACTACTTTTAGTACCAATCGTCATTAGTTTTATTAAAATATCTTTAAAATTGCGACATGTACTTTGAGCAAATGGTTTATGTGGACAGCAGCCAGTAAACCAAAATATCGAAAAGCCATTAGAAATATATTCTCAGTCGATCGACATACTTTAAGGTGGGTGTTATATTAATATGGTTGAGCACAAATAAAATAAATCCTCCCCACTATAATGATACCAATCCATATAACGTTATATTTATTGATATCACTGTGCGCTACATTTGAGTAAGAAGACTAAATTGAATGTGTGTGTTCACACGAATACAAAAATTAAAAACTACTACTGCTCTGCTCTTCAAAATAGGGCAATACAAATAACGAACAAGTCCAATACCAAGGAGTAGTACTTGATTGGAGACCATTCTGGAAGGACAGTTTTCTGCAGAGGAGCAGAAATGGTTCAATGGAGCCTTATTCTAACGTATGGCTCTATAACATATACAGAAGAATAATAATTTTAAAACTCTTTAAAAAGTGCAGTGCTTGTGCTGCATAGGCATATGTGTTGCAATGAGAACAACATTGGCCAAGGCTTTTCAAAATACCTCAACAATTCAGGTGGAATATTAAATATCTCTAGCTGCCATTCGATTGAATAATAAAACTCCACAACTTAACAAATAAGAAAGTATAGTGATTCAAGCTCCGAATATCTTGAAAGAATATGGATCCGATGACAATTTACCAGAGACGGAATCATGCTTGAATACCATCAAGCTGGAAAATTTCAAACTTGTCTCAAAGCTTTAAAACAAACTTAAAATATAGTCACGAAATGGTTAGGATAGAAGGGTAGTGCATAAAGTGCACTTCCACTCGGAGACCTAGTGGTGCATTGTGGTTATTTTAGAAACTTGTAAAGTTCTGCCAATGACTGGCTAATTGAATTTAACTCAAATGAAAAATTATTTAACTCATTGATAACTAATATCAAGCTAGTAAAACTTCTATATTTAAAAATGTAAAGTGCAATTTATTATGGTCGGCTTTAACACACAACACCACACTCTTGGCGATAAAATGTTTTGTTGAATATTTGTATTTCTTACACGATTTAATAAAAAACATCATATCCGGCAGTCAAATGAAAACATCCAAACAGCAATAAAATACAATACAATACAAAAATAAAATACAAGTATCACAAATGACAATAAACTACAAAAATCGCAATACATCCGGTTGGATTGTGAAAAACATGATCGTCATTTACCTGTGTGTCTGCAAAAAGCCAACAGCACACACCAGCGATGCCAACTTAGCCCTTTTCGGGCTAGATTTAGCCCGATTTTAGTCACTCAAAATGCGAAAAAAAAGAAAATTGGATGTGGCTTTATATGGATTTTTTTCCATTTAGCCCTTTTTTTTTAAAAATGTTTACGCGTTTTGAGTTGGCATCACTGGCACACACAAACACCCACAATGCACAAGACATCACCTTCACAAAAGAAAATAATAAAAAACACAATAGAATATTAGAAGCATCAGCTTCATTGACGTTTAATAAAAACAGTCTTTAAATATTCTATGTGACAACTTTTTATGACCATCAAGTTGACAGTAAAATTTTTATATTTCTCTGTATACGAGTATTTTCTAAAGTTAAAAAACTTTTACTTGGAATAAAAGAATTTGAGACTCAACTTGAGCAGCATTTTGAGTATGCTTGATTATTTAAAATTCTTGTATTTAACTGAATCTTTAAAAGGAAATCTTTTATTTATGAGGAACAAATTAAAAAGAGGAATGTAAATTTAAGTATTGTCAATAAAATGTATTACTACACGTACAGTACAAATTGAATAAAATAGAAGTTGATGTTGCAAATCCCATAGATTTGTGTTCTTCACTTAACGTAAATCAATGTTTTTTTTAGCAGTTTCACTAAGATAAAATTAACACTTTGCACACAAATTGAAAAGGTAAGAACCATTTAATTATTAAATTATAAATTATTAACAAAGTCGGAAACAAAAATTAAAATTTTACAAAACTATGTTGAAGAAATAGAGGTGAAGAATAAAAATTAATTTTGGATTGCCAAACTCGAACGCACTATTTGATGTGTCAATGGTTTTTGGAATTTGAAATACCTATAAAAAAGCTACACTCAAAAAAAATATTGGGTAATCCGTACTTAAATCAATCCGTAGCGGTGTCAATAGTAGGGTAAGTAAGGATTTTCTTATACCGAAATAAATAAATCAATTGACACAAAAACATTACCAGATTTTGTGACAGACAGAATAAACAGAGAAGACTTGAAGGAAACTAAAACCCTTTTCAATGAATTAAGAAGCCTGGAGCATTTAATAAGAAGAAATAAACTTGAAAAAAAGTATTAACGCCGGTTTTAAAGAAAAATCTCAGAAAAAACACCATGCAAAAAAAGTATCGCTATCATTTTGAACAATTATGCTGGTTCAAAGATAATGAAAAAAGTCAACCAGAAAAGAGGAGTGAAATAAAGCGTGTGCATAATTCCGAGATAGAGGCAGAACTTAACGACATAAAGCCAAAAAACTAGACATACCACCATTACTAAAAGTCAAACTATTGCTGAAAAAAAACTATAGAGACATTTGAAATATATGATTCTGGTTCTAATGTTTCTTTGATAAATTCAAAACTCTTAAAAATCAAAAAAAATTAATTCACATAGTACAAATCTCCAGACAATTAATTAATGGTGAGAAAAAAACTAAAGGAACGATTAAATTAAAAATAAAAATATTCGAGTTAGAGGAAGAAGTAGATTTATTTGTCATTGATGAAGAATATTTTAAATATGATGTTTTAATTGGACTGAAAATTTAAATAACATCAAGATGAAAATCTGAAAATAACACAAAAACTTGATACAGAAAATGAAAATAAAAATGATAATAAAGGGTATAAAGTCAATTTTAATGAACATTTAAATGTAGAACACTTTGAAATTAATATAAACCACTTAAGTCAGGAACATCAGTCAAAGATACGCAAACTTATCGACAACTATAAAACTATAAATGGTCCATGTATGTAATGGCATCACGTGAGAACGGCTGGAGCGATTTGGCTGATTTTTTTTATTCGATTCGAAATTCTCAGAAGATGGTTTATAAAGAAAAAAATTCAAAAATTCCAGGTAAAACTTAATTTTTTTTGTGAATCCAGTCAATTTTAATTTGACTTGACTAAAAACCTAGAAATGCTAAAAATTACAATTCCACATAGGTAATTGAAAGTGGTTTCTTTTTAGAGAATATTTATGTTGAACTTTTTTATATTTATTATATTAGAGAAAATTTTTAATTAATAACTCGAAGAATACCACTGTGAAAACTATATTTTTCTAGACAAATGGCACACTGAAATGCATTTTCTGCCCTGACAAGGGCGTCATCAGCAATGTTTATTGTCCAAGATCTACTTGTAACTATCATCTATTTATGTCACCATTTATTGCGAAATAGAATTTGGTAATTAACATATTTCTTTATTACATGTTATGAGTTAGAACGAAATTTACTTATGTTTTTACAAATGTGTGTGTATTCTTCTTTATTATTATTATTATTACATATTTTTGTATTACTACAAATTTCATTCCAGTTTCATTCCACAAAAATGTTTCGTTTTGCTTTTTATATGGAAGCAAAAACCGGAATTAATTCCACTTCCGAACGGAATTAAATTATGTGATATGGCTGGAATATTCTGAAATTATCAAGGATTTTGGGACAAAAGCATGCTGCGAGACTATTGCTGGACTCTAATACGTGAAACCGAACCAACAAAATACAAACGACGTTCAAATAAATATCATTATTTAGTGTTGATTTCATACAAAACTTCATTGATGATTCGTCTCTAATAAATAAAATAGAAATTTCCCTAAAGAATCTAACGTTGTAAAAATGGAAAAATATTGAAAGAACTGATGAATTATGGATTGACGTCTACAATTTTAAAAATTATTTGGGAGAAAATCCTTTTCATGAACTAGCAGACTTTGTTATTCGTCTACTTTCTTTTCCTTACTCAAATGCCGAAGTCGAAAGAACGTTTAGTTTAATGAATTTTTTAAACCAAAGATCAGAAACCGACTTTCTTTGAACTCAGCCAAAAGTTTGTTGTTGCATGGAATTACAAAATACCTTCAAGTGTTTACTTAAAAATTAATTAAAATCAAACTTATAAAAGGTCTGAATATTTCATTAAATCTGTTTTGTGGCCCGATGATGATGATTATGAAACAGATGTATTTGAAAATTAAATGGTTTTTCTATAAAACTTTATATTTTGTTTTTTATGAATTGTTATTTCATTTTAATTTGTTTTTTACTCCTGGTAACTGAATTGATAATAAAATTAATTATTTATTTAAAAATATTAACATGCTTTTTGATATTCTAAGGTTCTTGTTTTTTTACCTTTTGTTTTATGGCCAATTTTAATCTTTTTTTAGGTGTTATTTGCAAAGCAAAACAACACGATACCAAAATTTTTGATAAATTTTTTTTGGCGCTTTTTACCCTTTTTACCCGTTTTTTATAATCAACTTGACGCTTTTATTTATTTCTAAAATGGCAAGACTGCTCTATACACGCAAGCGCACAGCAACAACACTTTCGTATGCTCTACTGGTAAACATTGGTGACTGCGATCGTCAATGTGGATTTAGTTTTTGTTTAACGTATGATACCGTTTAAAAAAGTATGTTATCTTTTTATGTATTGGCTTTTACAAAACAAAAAATACTGAATAAAAATTAGTTTTTATTTAAATGTATTGGTGTTTGCTCTTACATAAGCAACTTTTGGGCACTCCTGCTCTAGAAGCATCTCTTGCTATTAAGAATTTGTGTTTTTTCATTTGTGTAATCTAGAGACTTCCAAATTCTTTTATACCTTTTAGCCACTTTTGGTTTGGTTTGGTTGGGTTGGGCTCTTATGACCACTGATTGACTTACTTTGAGCTGTTTAGCCATTACACCCGTAGAGTGCCCGATAGACTAGGCGATATTGTGCCAGACTATCAGTCAGAGGGTTGCGGATTCGATTCCCGCTCTGGGTGTTTTCTGCAGATAAGCCAAATGCTTTGCAGTTTGTGTTTGTTAATTATATTAAAAAAAGACAAGCTACTTTTTGTCATTACTAGAAGATTGTCCTGAATGGCTCTTGGTAGTTTATTTTAAGCAAACAAATACAAATCCAATGGTTGGTACGTTATTTGAGCAAACAGAATGATCACAAGACACAGTGAATCGTATATATGCAATTTTTTGGAGGTTGTGTTACACTTTGATTCATAGCTCTGCTGCTACTAAACCTTAGGATAATATAAAACCGTTTATTGATTTTGATTAGGTATGTATTTTAAAGGAGGGAATGTTTTACACAGACATATGGACATTAGGGTGACAGCAAAAATTTTTTTTATGAATTTTAAAGTTTTCTCAACGGAATATTGTGCCAATAGGTCTAAAAGTTTTGTGCCGAAAATTTGAGCTAAATCGGATAACGTTTTCTGGACGCGCATCGAGGTCAAAAGTCAAGTATTTTTATATTTTACAATCTATGCGAATTTCGGTAATTAACCCTCATATTTCAAAGCGGGCCACAAACATTAACGTTTTTGAATAGAAGCATCATTAATGTATAATTACAAAAACACATCTTTGTAGTAAATCACGTCATCTACAAATCAAATATTTTAAAATAGCTAAATTTCCTAGACAACAACCATTATTTTTAACGGATTCTTACTATAAATTTCAAGGCCTACTAAAAATTATAGACATGCCTGATATTCCCTCTGGGACTGGAGCGGAAATTTCTTCTGCAGTTTATGATGCTTTAGAAGATAAGAATATTTTGGAAAGAACGGAAGCGTTTGTGTTTGATACAACATCATCCAACACTGGTAGACTGAAAGGTGCATGTGTGCTTTTGGAGAGATCAATTGGAAGAGATATTTTATTTCTAGGCTGCAGACACCATATTTTTGAAATTGTTTTAGCAGCAGT
Source organism: Bellardia pandia (assembly GCA_916048285.2). Classification (NCBI taxonomy): domain Eukaryota; kingdom Metazoa; phylum Arthropoda; class Insecta; order Diptera; family Calliphoridae; genus Bellardia; species Bellardia pandia. The sequence continues at coordinate 25,890,430 of OU696533.1, read as the reverse complement.
TTTTACAGAGGCCAATGTTGGAGTATCTTCTGGACCGGACATAACGATTTTTAAAAATTTCAAAAAACATTGGCCAGTAATAAACACAGATAGTTATGTGCCAGGAATAGCTCATCCACGAGTTATGGAAATTATAGGCGATAATGTTGCTGAACTTTTAGATTTTGCTTTTGGAAAAATTAACGACTCATTTCCGAGAGATGATTATAAAGAATTTTTTGAGTTAGTTATTATATTTACACTACGCTAGATGGATGGCCAAGGCTATATACTCCTTAAAAATTGTAATTTTTTGCAATCAGTTTCTTCAAGTAACAGATTTCGAAATCAGTACTTTGATAGAAGTAACTGGTTTTATTGTAAGTTGTTACTCAAATTTTTGGTTTGATTCAAATAAAGCGGATAAAGCAGCTCTTTTTGAGAAAATTGGAAAACTACAAAACAGTTAATCAAAATATTGCGGACAAAGCCATTTCAAAGGTATTAAATCATCTGTATTACTTAAACGAAGAATGTGTGGGCTTTTGTTTGTTTGACGAAAGGATAGACAACATGACAAAAAGAAAGTTAGTGGCAAAGATGTCTGTAGATACATCTGGAAATGAAGATGAAGAAATACCAAAGAAGCTAATCATAAAGAAGGAAAACTTAAAAAGTTTCATTTCCAGAGACAACTCTGATATTTTACAAGATTTGTTTTCAAAAAATACCAAAAAAGTTTTCAAAAGATTTGGAATTTCAATTGAGTTTTTTAGCAAAGATCCACATTCTTGGAGTGTGGTAGGAGAGTACCTAAGAGCAAAACAAATTATCCAAAACTTGAGTGTTGTTAATGATTGTGCTGAAAGAGGCATTCAGTTAATTCAAGAATACCATGACAAGATAACAAAAGATGAGGAACAGAAACAACATTTAATGAAAGTAACTATATATATATTATAAATTTAATATTTTACAGGTGGTACAAAAATATAGGCTGTTGTATCCGAAAAATGCTAATCTACATTCTCTTCAAAGAAATTTTGATCTGTAAATTTTAAAAGAAAAAAAAATCTTAAAACTTTATATTAATTAAAAATTTGTATCATAACTTTTTTCTTGGAATATTTTTAAGTTATTTTATCAAAAGTCTACAGAATTTGTACATTTGTGTACATTGACAATAATAACATACATATACAAAACATTCTTGCAATATACTAGTTTGTCGGTCACTTTGACCCAAATGAGATTTGAGGGTTAGTTCCCAAAAAAAACAGTTTGACTGTCCTTTTTATTAAAAGTCTACAGAATCCAGATGTTTTTGTAAACTAATGTAGAAAATTAATGAGTTTCCCAACATTATTTCATATTAACTGCGAAATATAAAAATACTTGACCTTTGACCTCGATGCGCGTCCAGAAAACGTTGTCCGATTTGGCTCAAATTTTCGGCACAAAACTTTTAGACCTATTGCCACAATATTCCGTTGAGAAAACTTTATAATTCCAACAAAAATTTTCTTACATACAAACCATTGTCACCCTAATGGACATATATGTAGCTCTAACGACTCAGATTTCTATAAGGATCAATGAAATATATAATTTGTTGGCTCTTCCATGACTATTTCTCAATGTTCCACACAGAATGCCAATATTATATATGCACTATTTTACCACATGCAGTGGTGAAGTGTAGAAAAATAGATCGTGCTTTGTTAAGAGAAATATTCGGTAAATGTTTGGATTTGTTGGCAAAACCTTCGAAAGCTCGAAGGTTCAAAATAAAGAATTTTACACTAGGTTTACCCAATTGAATTATAAAGAAGTTTCGTTAATGATATTGTTTTTCTTCATATTTTGCCGGTCCAATTTATTGTGATGCATCGATTGTGCAGGTGGGTTTCGGTTTCAATATTTTTGCTTCTGTTAACCCAATTTGAAATAGACTGGCATGCATCGATTGTGCTGATTGGTTTTTATATTTGCTTCTCACATTTTTCTTCTGTTACTTGAATTTTAGCAAAACGAACCGTTGAAGTAAGTACATAAGTGTCTTTAATTACAAAAGCATTAATCGTTTACAAATAATGAAGTGCAGAAATATTAACTAAAAACATGAAATATTTTAATATTTCAAACTAATTGAAATCGTTTCATGCAATAAAAATGTGTTTTAGTTAAAAATAATAATGAAAATCGACCGAGATTCATCAAGTGTGCGTGTGCTGAAAATCCTTGAAGGATATAATAATGATAAAACCTTGATTATATTTTCATACGCTGTAGAGATCACATAGTCCAAAAATTATATAAAAAAATCCTGTGGTTTACCTAGAATTATTTGTAATTACAACAATTATACATGTTTAACAGTAGATAACAATTTTGAATGAACATTTGAAATGTTTTGCGTAAATTTGTCTTTCAAACACGATATAAAAAAAAACTAATAAAATGTTCGCTAAGCCTGGATATCGGTATTCTAGCCTTTGTACCAGTGTATGTAGTTTCCATAACTTCCATTATATTTAGGTGGAGGATAGAAATTCGTTTTCATTATTTTTTCAACACTGTTTTTTTATCTTTAAAAATTTCCAGTGTTAATGTTTAATTTGATAAACATCATCAAGTAATTGCAATATTTAAAAACATAAACTCAACTCGATATATTAAATCCGATTGTAAAATTCGTTACAGCTCACTAACTAGTGCGTTCCTCAATAAAATTATGCGGACATTAAAAATGTTTGAAAATATTTACATAAGTAAGTTCTCCTGCTTACATGTTAACAAAAATACAACTTTACAGCTTTATAACAAAAGTGGAAGGCATAAAAAGTTGTGATTTAATCAACCGTGCCGTTATGTGAGAAATAAAAGTTCATTATAAATGTAAAAGAAATCCGTATTTAAAATTACTACATACTTAAAACTGAAACCCTAAATGTCGGCTACATGAATGTCCTTGAGGTCCTGATTCGAAAGTTAGAATACAAACAAACAAAAAAAAACACCAACACTTTTTAATGCCACAGACCTTAATCGTAAAATATTGTCTATTAGTGCCAGTATATGTGGGTGTGTGCAGGAATGTATCTGTGTTTAATGATACCGGTACTTGTGTGAAAACTCACACACATGCAAACACACACACAATTACATTCTTTCTTGCCCAGCTGGAATAATTTCTAGGGCTATAGTTTGTAGGCCTTTTAACAGATATTTCTACAGGACTTTACTTGTTTTTGTAGGAAATTTCATTATTTACGAATTTATTAAGAATATCTCAAATAGAACTCTTAAAAGCCTGCGATACTTCAATAGAAGTGCTTACAGTGAGCATCAATATAAAGGCTATACCACATATTATTAAAAGAAAAGCTTAGTTTAAATTGAATTCAATAATTTGTTAATTGATTTATTGTTAAAATTCACCAATTTTTACGCCTCAAAGTAAAATTAAATATATCCTCCTTATGCAAAAAAATCCCGCTTTTGTTTTTATATTGTGAATTTAATTCTACTTAAATAACTAATTGGAAATGCAACATAATTTTCTAATATAATATTATTTACATACATATGTATATTAATACAATTAAGCTTTTCCTTTAGTAATATGTGGTGTTGACTTTATTTTAACGCTCACTGTATGTTATCATATGTAGCATTTGTGCCTACATATCAGCAACAGACAACATTCAAATAACCCTTTCTTAGTAGTTTCATGCAAAAACTAGCGAGTAAAACAGGCCTTAACTACCCATGACACGCCATGTTAAACTGAAACGATTTTACAATGCTGCTGAATGTCCTTGTGTATGCAAAATAAAATCCTTTGGAAGGCCTATTTACTGTATATTTATCCCGCTGGATGCATACCAGACCATGTGTCAGTATCAAGCAAAATTAAACGAGTTGCCATAAAAGCAAATATGTATTAAATTTTTTTATGTTTTACATTTTCTCTTTTTTATTCGTTTTGTTTAGAAGGATACAAAATACAGCAGCAAAAAAAAAAGTTGTGAAAACAATATCTAACGAGTATGCAAACATTGTATTGTACTTGTACAAGTAAGATACAGTAAAAAACAACAGCAATAATAATAAAACAAAGTCAAATAAAGAAAGAGAAAAGATAATAAAAACCAGTCAAAGTGATGTATTCGGCTGTGCCGAATTTTAAATACCCTCCACTTAATAAATAATGATGAATTATAAAAACTAAACTGTTGTTACGACCAGAATATCATTACTCAGTAATTTATATTCAGTTTTAGCTTAAATTTTTATTCACGATATAATTTATTAAAAATATTTTAAAATATAATATAATTTTAACCATTTATAATTAATGTAATTACTAATTCTTTCCATTATTTCCAGACTTGTCTAACTTGGGCACCGTGAAAAAAAGACGAGCATTTGTTCCAGCTGAATTTTTTAATCCGAAAGGAAGAGAAGTAGCAGTCCTTGGATTTATATATTCCTCATACAGTCCAAACAGATCGGTTGTGCTTCTACCTACATCTTATTATAATATCAAAGTTGGAAGTTTAAAACAAAAGCCTATAGTGACACTGGAGTACGACAAAAGCAAAGGGTAGTTGACAACATGGACAAATATCTTGGAGAGTACACAACAAAAAGGAAAACAAACAAAATCGATACATAGGTATGTGCTAAAACAAGATCTACAAGAAAAGCTTGCGAAGAATGCAAAAAACGGTAGGGAAGAGGGGGCACCTTTGAACACTTTTTGCTTTCAACCCACATAAAAATGTATATTTTTAAACTATTGACTTTTTACATAATTTAACTAACATGTATGGAAATAAACTTTAATTTAAGTGTACAAGTAACTTATTTTTAGCTCGATTTATATATTTTTTTATTTTTTTAATAAAGCTGGGGCAGCTTTGAACGGCAATTTTTTCTTGTAGCGCTTATGTCCAAAAATAACATAAACAGTTATATTTTATATATATATATATATTAAATTCGATTTATTTATTATGAAAAACATAAACATTAACAATTAAAAATAAAAAAAAAATTCAGATCAAAAATAAGTTTTATATTATTAAGACGGAAAACAATATTTAGGGAGCTTATACAAAATTTCAAGTCTATAGATCAAATGGTGGCGAAAATGTATGAAATTGAATATTAAAACTATATCCGGGTAGATGGTTGTTGGTATAAAAGTTAAAATTACTGATCTGTATACAATTTTGATTTGATATCGATATTTATTAGACATTTTTGTGGGTTTGCTTTATAAAATCTGACTCAGAGAATTTTATATATAGATGAGGATACATCATGTCGCATTTCAACAAAATACCGGTATATTTAAAACAGATATGAGTATTTAAGTAATTTTTGGAAGTGGTTATGGAAAAGATATGGAGGATAGAATCAACCTATATTCACACAATAGAACAGTTTGATTTTGGCTTATATAGACATGATAATAACAGATTTATACGGTGGTCAAGTATGGACCGAACCGCAACAAATATTGTTTCTTGATTTTATTTCATTTTACATGAAACTTATTCTTGCTAAATTTTATATTGATATTGTCCTTTTAAAAGCATTTATGTAGCATTTAGCCATTTTTCGAAAATAAATTTGTATGTGAGCTAGCTATGAGAAATCATAAACCAATTCTCATTATTTTCATCATAGTCTGTTTTTTTTTGTCATTAAAATTAATTGTGTAAAATTGCATGATTTTATTACAAAAAATATTGGAATATTTTAATTGGAATTTGAAAATATTTTTTTTTGGAGGTTGTCTCAGATTGTAATTCATAACTTCGGTTCTACTGAACCGATTTTACTGATTTTCAATACGAGACTGCTTAGCAGAATTGTAAATGGTTTTCTGTAATTTTTGCTGATTTTGGTTAAATATTTTGGATGTGAGAGTGTTTTACACAGACAGATAAACAGGCAGCTAGACAGACGGATACTCAGACAGACGGTCATACATAGTTCAATCGACTTAGAATTTAATAAGGTTTTGCTGGGTCTCAGGTGTATTTTTTCAATGTTACACACGGAATGTCAAACTTATATATACCTTCATTCACCACTTACTTGTGTTGGTAGAGGGTATAAAAATTACAATGCAAGTATTTTTATACTCAACACATTTTCAAGTGTTTTGTTTGAATTAAACGCTTATGGGTATTCCGTTTTTTTATCGTTCATAAATACGATCAAATACACGCACGCACGCTTAAACTCCACCGAAGGATGGTGTAAATGTGTAAAGTTTATCAGATGTTTTATAACATTCATACAAAAACACACAATCTCACATACATAAATATACACATACATATAAGTATGTATGCATATATTAAAAGAGCTAATTCTCTACATTAAATACATACTATACGATACTAGGATTAGAGGGCGTAATTATAAGCATGTACCTTGATTGTGCATTAAGAATATTTCAATTCGTAAAACACATAAGAAAAAGTAAAAACAGTTATTTAAAGAAAATTTCTTTAACTTGTCGTGCATTGCGGTTGGCTTACATCGCTTTGGAGAATTATTAAAATTAGATAATACGATTTGTTTATATACACATATGATAATTATAACTTCCATAACTTATGTTGGACACATGTGCAATTATGGACCAATAACACAGTACAACAGCCAATCTGGGGGGTGAGAAATTCCAAGTCAGGGTGATGGTACTAGGTCAGTATAGTAAAACCCTCAAAGGGTTTGGCGTTCGTATGTGTCAGTTTTTTTATGACCTTTTAAATTTTTTCCTTATCTTGATGTTTTTTCGCTTAGTCGTAACATTTTGGCAAAAACGTAGTTTAACATAACTCGAGAACCACTTGTCCGATTTTGATGAAACAAATTTAGAAAAATTAAGAATTTATTTATTTATTTATTTACAATTAAGTGAAGGTATCCCATTTTTGTTTTTATTCAAAAAAGTGTCATTTATCGCCTTTTTTATAAATTTTCCCCAATAACTCCAGACTTCTGGCCATAAACTACTAAAAAAAATTAAGTAAACATTTTTATAATTTTCTATTTTTATTTTATTTATTTATTTTTATTTATTTTAATAAATATTGCCTAGACTTTTTCGATGGTGGTTGTTCGGGACTAGTGGCATCGCATTCATCGCTATCATCAGTTTCTGAACAACACATAATGTGAATGTGTGACTCCACTGTTGGCTTTTCTACATCTCCTGAAAATTCTTTATCATCAAGATCATCCTTGTCTGTTCACTTAATTTTTTTTAGTAGTTTTAGTACCATCACCCTGACTTGGAATTTCTCACCCCCCAGACAATAATCCCAAAAATGTTCCACAGTGTAATTATACTGATTGTTAAATTCATGTTTAGGTTAGTTTGAAGAATATGGACGTCCCGGTTATCCATATTCATAAATTTACCGGATTTGGTATAGTGTACATGTGAATATGTTCATATCCAAATTAACTAAATGCAGACAAATACAATATTCTAAAGCCTCAGTTAGCCGACTGTAATGGAATGTAACTGCAACAGTAAGAAACAGCCGATGGATATTGTTATGTGTAAAGTAATGCAAATGATTATGGAGATGTAAAGTAACGCAACACCGTAATGTATGAATCTGTAAGAAATAGAATTTCCTTACATTTTTACGTCATTACACTACATTCCATTACAGTCGGCTAACTGAGGCTTAACATTTTATTCACTTTTTTACATGCTTTACGTGAACTAGCTGTGACCTTATTTCTCTGTGACCTGTTAATATATTGACATTGACTAACTTTCTAAATGTTGATATTTCACTATTAAATTTTCTTTTAAGTATTTTGACCACATAGTCTTTATTTATTTAAAATTAAAACAACAATTTGTTTTCTTTTTATTTTACAGTTATTTATCCCCATAAAATTAATTTTCATCATGACAACACTGCTGGTAAATGAAATGAAAATAATACAAGAGAAAAGACGAAATGTCAAGTTAATCGCTTCGTTTTACAAAACCTACTACACTAGCTACCCCGTATTCTGCACTACATATGTCATCTATAAACTCGAGTTGCAGGAGAAAAGTCACAGGTAAAACTCGCTGCGTGCAAACTCCCTCATACCAGTCTTCGCTTTTATTACAATAACTAATTGAACTATAATAAAAAGGAAATCAGAGTTAGATTCTTACAAAATCTAAAAAATATATATTGAAATGAAAATATTGATTTTTATATTTTTCGCTTGCATCATATGTCTGCGTATGAGCAATATTGTTTAACCATATCAAATATACTCAATAATAATATGGTGAACTTAAACTTTCTCTTAATAACTGTCAAATTCATTGGTTTTTAAAAGCAAATATGTACTATAATGAGGTTTATGGGATTATGGCAAAAACTATACCTGTATTCTTAAACGATCAATAGAAAGTATTTATGAAGTTTCAGAATGGCCATTCATGTCATTGTGAAAAGGCGATACAATTGTTATTTTGATTAAAAATTTAACAAGTTTGAACACTTCCCAGCAAAAACTTTACATACAAATTACGTTAAAAAGTAATATAAAATTGTTGACTAGACTACTAACAAATCTACTAGAAAAATTACTTATTTTTTTTTTTATTATTTCGTAAACATTAAATTACATTCTAATTAGAAGTTTGAAAAATATAGCCTCAGCGTCATGAACACATTTTTGGGGCAAGTTGGCATAAAATAGTTAATAATTTATAGTAAAATGTAATTAAATAAAGAACAAAATATTAAAAAATGCAAAATAAAATTTATAAAAATTATATCAATTTCAATTGTTTAAATAGATAGATCATATTAAAAGCAGTTCAAGATTTTGTAAAATATAGTTTTTCAAACTCACTTTGAAATGTGAGATTCTTTCAATTGTTTTTAAATTTTGGGGTAATTTGTTGAATTCAAAGCCACCAACATATTCGATTTTTTGTTTTGTTGATTCTAACCGACATCTCGATACCCTTAAATTCGAATTATTTTTTGTATTGCAACGTGTTTGATTCGTATGAAATGTAATTGTATTGTGACCAATGTTTCTTAAAACCTTAAAAACAAGAATAAGTAAACGATATTTGTAGATCAACCAGGTGAGACCAAAATGGTCCTATGTAGTATCATCTGTTGAAATCTTGCCAGAACATCGACTGAAACGAGCAATGAATGAAGAACGCTCATAATTTGCGGACAAACATAAGGGATATGTAAGCTTAAGATCCCATCATGACAACACTGACATGCAGCAATACCTGTTAATAATTATTTCGTAAAGAATGATAGGGAAGTATTGTCTCATCCACCTTGTAGTATAAAACTTGCTCCAGCCAACTACTATTTAATATTTTAATCAACACAGAACGCTATTTCTGGTATACACATCATTTCTGAAGTGAAATTAACTTAACTAGTTTGGCTCGGAATCCATATGTTGAATGATGAAAAAAGGCCAATACTTTGAATAAATGTATGTATATTGTAAAAATATTTAAAGAAAAATTTAGTTATACACCCAATAATTTCTTAAACAATAACAGCGAAAGATTTGTACAAATCGACGATGTCAAAGATGTCCGTCCGTCTGACTGTTCATGTAAACCTTGTGCGCAGAGTACAGGTCGCAATTTTGAAGATATTTCGATAATTTGAAACTTTCAGCCCAAAGACGGTTGGTATTGAATTTGTCTGAAATCGGTTCATTATTTCAACTAGCCCCCCATACAAATGTGCTTACGAAATAGGGGTTTACCGTTCATAAACATTTGATTTAATCACGTAGCCAAACAAATTTCGCCACAAATAAGTTGTTCATTAAGTCTAATCACGATTCGAAATGACGATTTTTTTCTTTTTTATCGGGATTTTGACGATTTTTTCCGAAATTCATGTGGCAGCCCTGGCTGTGTGTTTTGTATACTCATTACAGCACTCAGCAATACGAAATACACAAACAACTATGCCTTATTTGTTTTTTTTTTGTCGTACTTCACTTAATACACGCAAGTGCACAGAAACAGCACTTTCGTATGCTCTACTGGTAAACATTGGTGACTGCGATCGTCAATGTAGATTTTGTTTTTGTTTAACGTATCCCTGCAGGAAATTCCAATAGTGAAACAGTACTGAATCACTATTGACTTTGTCACCAGTACTACTGACCAATTATACCCCAAGCAATGTAATTTTCTATAGACATTTAACATGTGCGTGTCATTGAAAATCTACCAGTAGACGTTAGTACTATTGACTAGGTACCTAGTCAAGCACATTTTATTAGTATGTAATAGATCTAACACTCTTTGACGAAAAGCTCAATTGCTAATTAAATAAATATGTAGATGCATTTTAAATATAATATATTGCACACAAGTCATGCTACTAAATTTTTGAATGATCGGTCCATAATATACTGCGTGTAGGGTATTATATGGTTGGGCTTGACCAAGTATACATTCCTGCGATGCACACTGTGTCCACTGCGGCAATAAATCAATTTGGACCTGCTCTCCGATTTTGATGATTTTTGCACAGATAGTTAAAAACTATCTGAAGGTCATGTGTGGAAAATTCCATGCAAATATCTCCATTGGTTTTCTGTCCCGAGCAGCGCAAAGTTGAAGTATGTGAACAAGTCACAAATGTAATAGTTTTCTATGTCTTATTCAAAAGCTTGTTACTTATAAACTATACACCGAATTAAAAAAAAAATTCCTTTGACAATATATTTTGAGGCAAAAAATAAACATTTATGATTTTCCGTTAGAATTTTAGTTGTGTGCGAAGCAGTGCGACACATGGAGTCCTATACCAAATTAAAGCTGAGAGTCTCAGCTAACAGACTAAAGAAAAAAAAACTAGCCCCAATTTGCCCGCCGCCGAAAAAACAATGAAAAACCAAAAAATTACAGTAAAAAATATGAGTTATGCGTTATTTTACGCGTGCAAAAACAACTGCGCATTCTTTCTTTCCTTCTTTGCTACTCGTACACGTGCCAATTTGGAAGCAAGAAATACCAAAATTTCATTGCATGTGTGATATATAGAAAAAACTTAAATCCATTTAGAATGAAATTGAAGCTTAAAAAATTTGATTATTCACGAAGATGTGAAAAAGTTGTTAATAAATGAAAAAGAGTGAAACTGACAAAATTTTTATATTAGAGTTGTATGGGGGGTGGGTGGATTTTCTTCATATTTTCAAAACAGCATTTAATAGATGTTATTATTGCGAAAAATAAACATTCTAGTTACAAATTTACAGAAGATATGGCATTTTTTACATATCATTTGTATGGGAGGTGGGCGTAAAAATGGGCGGATTAATTTCATATTTTCAGGAGCTCATTCTACAATTATAATATTAATTTTTTATGTAAATTGAGTTAATATATTTAAAATCATGGAAGGTATACCACATTTTCTATTTAAGTTGTATGGGAGGTGGGCGTAAAAGTGGGCGTATTTTTGTAAAAAAAAAAATTTAAATTCTTAACAAATTTAAAATAAATGTGTGCAAAATTTCATGAAGCTCTGCTACCTCCTTGATTTATAGCCATTAAATACACTACACGGCAACTGTGTGCGACGCTGCAAATAATGGCCCCAAAGAAAAAACGAAAAAAGGTTTCATTATGAAATTTAATTCTATATTTTTTTTATAAGAAATCACCCCAAAGATAATGAAAAATTATACCCAATGTTAAAATGAAAGGTGGCCCCAAATGATGGGGTCATTTTTAATAGCTAAAATTTCCCCAAATATGTATATATATTTCTAAATATGTAGTAAATAAATAATGTAAACTCCAAAGTTTTGCATGAGAATTGTGGGGTAATTTTTCATTTTAATATTTTTAGTATATTTTACAACATCCATCCATCCCCTATCCCATTACCTATATTCCTATCTATATCCTATTTTCCCACAATCCTCACTTTTAAGGTCAAGGTGGATGATAGCAGTACCGATGACCTGAATGGCTAGTTAGTGGTTAAAGAAACTAGTTGCGAACAGCTTCCCTCTGACGTCAGGGCACGTGTCGGTTGTAATGATTATTTTGCCTAGTCCATGTACGCCGTCACTGCATGGATGGTCCATCCCCTTATGTGCCTACTCGTGTGACCAAAATATTAATATGAACAATAAAAATATATTTTACAACATTAAAGAATGAAATTTAGAAATTTATTGGGCTCCTTTTTCAGCAAATGATTTTGGGGCCATTTCTCAATCCTCTTAAAATGCAAACAACCAAACAAAAGTGCATAAAATTATAAAAGGCCCAAACATTTTGTGTTAGTGTATTTTTTGGGGAAATTTTTCCTGGGGCCATTATTCACAGTTCCCCTTTTTACTTGTTATCAAATAGTGTTTTTATTCTCTTATTAACTTTTTTTTTTCTTTTTTTATACTGTTTTAAAATTTTTATTTTATAGACGCTACCAAAAATATCAGAAGTATTTGAATTTTCGTTTATAGTTGGGACACCCTTTATAAACAGCACTAGTTATGTGGCAAGAACCGGTCTAAGTGCAATACCAGTTTGCTATCTTTGCATGCATTTACGCCACCTAAATAATGTCTATTCTACAAAATATATTTTTTGATCACAATTCATATTTTCATTAGAAGCGTTTATTGAAGGACTTGTATCAGTAACATGAGGCCTTCTGAAGGCCCTCGTCAATACCCTCTTAATTGATGCATTTCACATACATATGTATGTTTATGTGGGCGTCTGCATATAACTTTGTACAAATATTGTACATAAGTACAAGTGTATAAAAATGAATGCATGTCATGTTAACTTTGCAAACAATAGAATAAAAAAAAATAAAAAAACATTTTAACAACTGCACAAAAAAAAAATATAATAAGAATAAAAATGTCTGTGTAACAAGCAGAAGTCATAAATGATTTAGTTTTAGTCTTAAAAAAACACTCAACTTTTCAGTGCATGTAGAATAGAATTCAGAACAATAAAAAAGTTTCAAATAAAAAGAAATTAAAAGAAAAACATATGAAATTGTGTTCAAATTGCAAAATAATTTCAGCGAAAGCAAAAAAATAAGTAAGTTATTCTAGGAATTAAAAAAACATATAAATGCGAGCAATTTGAAATGGAAGTTGAAAGTGAGATTTCGTAAATTGCCTTTTGACTAACATTGTGTTTAAAAAAAACACAAATTTTCAATACTTTAGTTTTCTAGAGTCTTTAGAACATTTTATGTAATAGTTGTTCAATTAAGTCTCCCACACTGCTAAAAGACCTTGCAAATATTTAAAACAAGCAATGATTGTTAGCCATCGCACTCACTCTCTATGTAGCGCCCGATTAAGTAAAAACAAATAGTTAATAATAGTGTCTAGACATCATTAGTAATAAATACACGAAACATCGATTATTTCTACAAAATCAGCATTAAAGAAATCACTACTTTGCCCTTCTCCTACTAATCACTGGTGATTACTCACTTACTTACTTACTTACTGGTGATTATAATAATTACTTAAGTGTTGTTTATAATAAATTAATACGACTACACACATTAATGCTCTTTAAATCAATTATGCCCCTGCTGTTTTCCAAAATACATACAGTATTTTGCGTCTTATAATTAAATTTACATAAATCAAAAAATTCTTAAAATACATACAATTTACGTCTTCACTTTAGTACTCTTAAGCAACCTACAAAGAATACTGCAAAAAATAGTATAAATGTATGTATAGTTATCTTGTTTTAAAGTATTTGGGGTATTCACAAGGTGTGCTATCATGTTATATTGTCATAATTTTCTAACATTTTACAATGGTTTAAAAATATTGTTGTTGCTTTGTAAACAAAAAGTGTCTTAAATTAATAGAACTTTGCTTGCTATGTTTATTGTGCTGTCGTAATTAATCAGAAGAGAACATTTTTTGTTTATTTACTTGAGTTTGCCATCACAACATCTAAAATGTTTCACTTATTTTTGGCATTGTGGAAAACAATATTAATTTTTATATTTGTTTTAAATCAGCTGATTTAAATTCAAAATAGCACACTGAATTATGAGGAGTTGTTCACAGCAGTCGTATTTTTTCATGTTATTATTTTAAGACATATGACTTTATGACACCTTGTGAATCCCCCAATTGTATAGGTTTGTGTTTCTATGTAATTTTCCTTTGATTTGTTGGCAATTGAAAAGAGAAGAAGTAGAAGTGTTATATTTGGAAGTGCCGAATATTTTGTATTCACCACCAATATTAAATGTTAGCTTCACCTTGCTTATAAATCTATAATATGTACAGGGTGGCGCAAAAGTAATCCTCCTATCAGGAAAATGCTATAAATTTTGCGATTGGCCCCTAATGTCAGTCTACCCATTTCTTTTGCCAAACTCTGCGTCTTTTTGCTTTTAATTCCACTTTATCGTCATCCAAAATCAGCACTGTACAAGAAATAGCTAGTCTAATTTCAACCCACGTTATCATTTATGTTTTTTAATTGATATTTTTATTATTTAATTTTATTTTAAAAATTACACATAAAATACAGAAGTTGAATAATAATTGAAATATGTTGTCAAACTGACTAATTTCACAAACAAATGTTAATACGACTCAGCATATGTAGCACCAGTGGTGTTGCCATATTTTTTTTTACAAAATCTGACAATTCACAAAAAAAAATCTGTTTTTTTCGAAAAAAATCTGCACCTTCAAAACAAAATTAAATAATATCGCACACATTCTTCAAAAGTGACTCAATTCAGAATTTTTATTTTATGATACAACTAAAAATAAATCACTAGTAAATTGCAACTATACCAAATGAAATATAAAGAAAGATCTAACTGTTTTTTAGTAACTTGTTAACTGTAACAAAATGCTTTGATCTTTTTCTTATAGATAAACAAGTGTGTTGTGTGTTGTTTAAGCATACAAACCCGAAAAATTAGAATTTTGAATTGAGTCACTTTTGACGAATGTGTGCGATATGTAATGAAATGATTAAGGTTCAAAATCATCAATTTAAACAAGTTTTCTTCACTGACGAGAGTAAATTTAACCTTCATGGGTCAGATGGAAAGCATTACGTTTGTCGTAAGGCAAATACTGAGTTTTTGCCTAATAACACTCGGGCTAAAGTCAAGCACGGGGCAGGGTCCAATATTTGGACATATTGAAACAAAATGTAAAACAGAGTGCTGAAAAATTAAACATATTGGACACATTTGCTTTTTATCAGGATAACAATCCGAAGCACATTTCACACGTTGCGAAGATGTGGCTAATTCATAATTTCCCAGAATTACTGAATTACTAAAACTGTATATTTCATTTGATTGTCCAATTATGCGTTTGACGTGAAATTTGTTATTTTAGTTTTCTTTTCTTATTTTAAAAATCATTTTCAATAACACATGCTAAGTATTATACATCATAAATTTTTTTAGAATTACTTCTATTAAAGTGAAATAATCGGCATTTGAATATTATCATGCCAAGTGTCCAATAATGCGTTTGAACCACTGTATGTATATAAAATTAACAGTAAAAACATAACGTATAATATTTCATTTAAACTATCACATACATATGTAAAGAGATCATAGAAAATTAATTAGACATACTTTTGTATGTATTAGTTGAACATATTCTTATTAAATTTAGTTTCCATTTCTTTTGTTTGTACACAATTTTTGCAATTGAATTTTTTTTTTGAAATCATTGGTCCGCAAAATTCCACATAGAGTGGGAATAATAATATTGATTGCTTCGTTGTTTTATTCGAATAAAATTGAAAAATCTGCATTGATTTAAAAAAACTGTTTTTCGGAGTAAAAATCTGCTAGCCTGTTCTGCACTTCAAAAAACTGCAAAAAACAGATAAATCTGCACATTTGGCAACGCTGAGCACCACATAAAATTCAACATATCGTATAAACACAAAAATCGTATGCTAACTCTTATGTTGACATATTATTTGCTGACATATGGCTGTCAGCATATATATGCTGTTTCAACATATCGTCTATACTTAGCTTTACTTTCTTCTTTAACACATAAAATAATAAATATGTATGCATGTACATTGTTTTTACTTTTCCAAGAAAGTACAATTTAATTCAACAATGATAAACTTTTGATTTCCACAAAAATTCAGTATCAAGTCATAAAAAATGTTCCCTTAATACCTGCTTAAACTTTTAATATACATATGTTCATATAATTTATGGAATATTCCTACTTTTATTTTGTTAAATATTTTTGCCAAGTACAATTTTAACAACTTCATTTAACTGGCAAATTATTTGAGCTGTCATCATTACTATTAGCAGCAACATTATGCTTATTAATAATAATCATTATTATTATCAATGAATTTATTTTTATCTTCATGTCATTAATTTTGGCATTTTCCCTTCTTCTACATGCCACTGATATTGCAGCACAACCAAAAAAAAAATTACATAAAAAAACAAAATTAAAATAAGTACTAAAAAACTTAGACAAGATTGACAGAAAACATTTATGTCAATCATCACAAAGTGTCCTACCAGAAGAGACAAAACGATTGTAATGACAACAAAACATCAGAATTTAAATTTTTCTGTTAAATTTGGACACTCTGTTTAAACACTAAAGAATGATTTAAATTTGAAACAATTATGAAAATGACATGATGACATGAAATAATAATAATGTCAAGTAGTTGTACGGGCAACACAATAAATCATACATAAGTACTCGTATATAAAGAAATAATTTAACGTAAAACATAAAACTTGACGCACTAGCTTTTGATAAATACTGGGTAGTAGAGGACTTATACACATGAAGAAAAATAGCACTCTAAAATTAAAGAATTTAACCTGAAAACGCTGCTAAAAAATTCAAGTACATTTTTACTAGTTCATACTTAAAATCAGTAGAAATCGGAATTAATTTGATAAATCAAAGGCAGATTTTCTTAAAACAAGAATAATCCTCTGGATTTGAGTAAAAAACACTTTTAAATTAAGTATAAGTTGTTCTTAAATCAAGCCTAAAAATCTTAAAAATCGAAAATTAAGACTTATATAACTTAAATTAAAAAACAGTTTGAAATCAATCCCAAAGAGGAAAAGAGCGAAGTTAAACTTACTCTCTCAGTCTCGAACATACTTATATCAATCTTATGTTATTCTCAAATCAAGAAAAATTGGAGCTTCAAACAAGCCAAACATTCTTCAATCATGTACGTTTAGAGGTCATTTTGATCCCATAAAGGCTTAAAGGCTAAAATCAAATATTTCGTGCTTGACAAATTCTTGCTTGAATTAAGTATTTTGTACTTCATTGACACTACTCCGTATTGATTTGAGTACGGATTACTTGATTTTTTTCGATGTAGAGAAAATGTTTTTGTTGGCGCCTCAAATTTGAGTTTTTTTTTTTTTTTTTGTTTTTGTTTTATGATAATTCCCAAAATAGACAAGAGTAAAGTCTTAGCTTAGTAAACACAAATCTACTACCCTGCTTAACACAAAAACAATATTTTTTGTAAAGATTTTAAATATTTATCATTAAAAGACTGTGAAAGGCGGATTTTATATTAAATATACATAAAAAACCAAACAAAATTGCTTTGCAATTAACTTGTTTATGACAAGTAATACTCTGTTACACAAAAAAACGTGTGGGAATTTAAAATTGTTCAGTTTAAATTTAGAACAATGGTCTAAATCAGGGGTTTCCATTTCATAGCGCAATTGAGCTACCACTACCAAGACATATTTTTATGCTCTTCAATTCAGTCGTCGATGTGACTTCGACAAGTGCACATGTCTAGCGGATGCTATGGTTTTTTTCAGGTTAACAGATGATGACACTCAAAAAATATTGTGCGGTCAAAAATGCTTTTGGTAACATACATAGCAAATTATAAAATATGTATATTACTAAAATTTTTCTGCGGCTTTAAATAAATACATTCTCTCAATTTTATTACTCTCTCGTACTCACTAATACAGTACCAAAAAATTTTTGGAAGCCCCTGGTCTAAATAGTAGACAACATTAATAAATATGATACGATAACATGAAATGATAATCACCCCTATCGTGAATAAAAATTCCACATGAAATTTGTTTCCTTTTCACACTTTTCCTATTAAAATTCAATATTAAAAAAATAAAAGGGAACAAATTTCATGTGGAATTTTTATTCAGGATAGGAGTGAATGATGCCAAAGACTTCTTTGCAAAGCTTTAAATTTTAATGCAAATTATGAAATGTGGGTTGTGTGTGAAATGCTGGAAAGTAGACAAACTCATAAAAATGGAATTATTTTTACAAGGATATGCGTTTTTTTTTTAATAATTTTTCTTATAAAGTTTCCCTTATATCGAACTGATTGAATACTTTAAGAATAAATAAGAAATACATGAATGTTTCCAAAACTGATTTCCTTCTTTTAACCCCCGTCTTGAGATTTAAGAACATATTCCAAGTTTGTTGAGAATTGATTGCTGAGTCAAAGCGGTTGGAATAATATTCAGTTTTTGCCTGTTTAATATGTTTATTTACATTTTTCCTGGCATTGGAATATTGTAATTTTAGTTCAGGAGTTTTAAATCTTTTCCACCTGGCATATGCTAAGTCCCTCAATTGTATTGCATTCTTAACAGAATTTGAAAACCATGGTTTTTGAGTATGTACTGTTTTTTTATATTTTAGTGGTACTGTTTGATCGAAAAGATATTGAATATTGTGTTCCAGAAATGAAGATTGTTCATCAACGGTGTACATAAAATAGATATCATTCCAGGCAATATGGGAACAATATTCATATAAAATATTAAAATCTAGATTCTTAAAGTCACGATAACTGAAACACTGTTCAATTTGTTGGATTTGAAAGTTATAAGTTAGGAATATTAGATCATGTTTAGAAAAACACGGAGCAGATATTTGATCATACAGAACTATATTCGTAGTATTGGACACAAAGAAAAGATCAATCAGCGTGCTTGCTGTGGATGTATGGTGCGTTGGATTAATCATGTTGACTGGAAAAAGACCAAGCGATAACATATTATCATGGAGCGTCGTCTCCACTAATACGTTTGAGTTAAAATCACCAGTAATGACTATATCATTATACACTGTGGCGAGAGTTTCTAATGTTGAATACAAAACAGTTAATGGTATTCTCTTATTTGGCCTATAAACACAACCTACCAGCATCTTTTTGCCAAATGAAGAAATTTCGATAAATATAAACTCAACCGCTTGTTCAGTTGTACTGTATGTCAAAGATGATTTGTTGCATATTTTGCAAGAAATGCTATTCTTAGTAAAAATGGCCACACCGCCACCATGACTTCCTCTATCATCTCTAAATACCTTGTACCCATTGGGACATATATTATTATCTGGGGTTGATGTTAACAGCCATGTTTCCGAAACACAAATGACATCAATACCAGAGTTCTCAAAAACAATTTTAAATTCATCCAATTTATTATTTAAACTTTGTGCATTTATGTGTACAATTTTAAAACCTCTTTTATAGTTAGCCAAAATTCTAACCATATTCATTGTTAAGTCTTTGGACCTTCCACGATCATCACTGATAAAAGTCATAAAAGTGCATAATAATGTGTGTAATGCTAATAAAATCAGAAATTATATAATATAAAGATAATATTAAATTAAGAAATTGAATCATTGTAATTGAAGCAAAAATAACAAAGTATTGAAAATGTAAAACTAAATTAAATGTTGAAGTCAGATAAAATAATAAAGTCATGTATTGAAATAGTAAAGTTAAATTAAATGTTGAAGTCAGATAAAATAATAAAGTCATGTAATTATTAAAGAAATTCAAAACAATTTTCAAAACAATTAGTAAAGCAACAAACAAATATAGAGTCATTATCATAAGGTCATTAAAAAACTTGTGTAGTACAGCGAAAAAACTGCCTCAATTGCTCTGG
Organism: Bellardia pandia; assembly: GCA_916048285.2. Classification (NCBI taxonomy): domain Eukaryota; kingdom Metazoa; phylum Arthropoda; class Insecta; order Diptera; family Calliphoridae; genus Bellardia; species Bellardia pandia. The sequence goes on along the minus strand of OU696533.1, from coordinate 25,870,424 downwards.
AAAAATAATTTTGTTGGGTTCATCATTCTCATGTTGCTTAATGTAGACAATTCCCCTCAGAGTATAAACTGATTTCAATAGCTTATCCTTTTTTAGTCCAATCGCTGTTTTAAATATACCATAATTGTGCGGGGTAAGGTTTTCATTGATGTAAAAACTCTTATCACTTTGGAAACCGGCATCGGACAATCGTAGCGGCGATTTAATTTTACGACGATGAGCTGAAACAGTTCTCAGAAAATAGTTTTTCTCATACGGCGTGTTAAATTTTATAACAATGGGTGGATCAATAACTCTTCCTTGGTTGTTGTAGTGTTTTACACGAAAAATAGATTTAATCACAGGCATAGTAGTGTTTAGAGAGTTGCATATATTTTCATAAATTTTATTTAAGTCTTCATTGTTATAAAAAGGTATGCCAGTTATGCGTACTTCAGACGCCACCATAGAATTTTCATGATTTAAACATTTAACTTTTAAATTTTCAACGTCAGATTTTAATTGATCAATTTCCGTATTGACCGTCTCTAATTTATTTATTCTATCATTTAATTCTTTTAATTCGCCTTTCACTTCATTTATAATCTCACATTTTAAGTCTTTAAATTTTTGTTCAATTTCAATTATTAAAACTCTCTTACTTTCTGCGATCATATCTTTTATTATTTCAGCTTGCTCTTTCATATAACTGTCTTGCTTAGTAAATTTTGCATCCAGCCAATTCCACAAACGACTGCGTGAGCAAGAGTCATTTGCACTTGAAAAAATAAGATCTGCCACTGCAGGAGCATTATCAGATAACGGACTAAGCTCAGCTTTATCTGCTGTTCTCTTAGCTCTGTCGGCAGACAACAAGCTTTGAGAGATTTCTGTTGTTGTTTTCTTTGTTCTACGTGTTGACATAATTATGTATATTAAGTACAAACAATGTTTTATATTTATTTTTATTATCTCTTGTAATTCTCTCGTATTATTATTATTGATTGTTTATGATTGTTGTTGTATTTATATTCTGTTTTTAACACTTTAGAGTTTATTGTACTTTGGGTTATTGTAAGAGAAAACAAAAAATAGATTTTTTTGGTTTTTACTCTTAGATTTATTATATGTAGGTATGTATTGTTTTAATTTTGCAATTTTATTGTTGTTAATGTTTTGTTTTGTTTCATTTAAATTATCTTATTGTTCTTTTTGTTCGATATTTTGTGCAATTTGTTTTAAACTTATTATTTTTCAAAATTGATTATTCGAACTATTAGCCTAAATAAAACGTTTTTCTTAAATTAAAATATTAGTTCATTTCCTTTTTTAATTGAATCGTTAATTTTTGGACCATGAGAAGACATGACTTTAAATTATGCTGCACAGAGATGCCAACTTCTGAGACTCAAAACGCGTACAAATTTTTGAAAAAAGGGCTAAATTGAAAAAAAATCAAAGCCACATCCTGACAAAATTTTCGATAAAGTGGGAAAAGGGGCTGAATTATAAAATGTTTCTTTTAAAAATCAAAACAACAAACACATTTTTATAAAATAATTTATTAGAAAAAAATTACTACCATGAGATACATATCACGGACTGTAGCAAAAAAACCTGGGACCGGATATTATTTTTCTTGTAGGGATTGTCGAGTAAAACAAGATTCTAATAGTGAAATATGCCTGACACCTCCAAAATCCGGATTTACGGTTAAAAAAACGGTTTTTGTACCTTTGCGCACTTTTAAGCCTGTAATTTTGTTGATAAAGATCCGAGTTTCATTTCTTACTAGATTTGGAAAGAAGAAACTGAGATCTTTCGAATAGTATATAATTTATCTAAGAAAACTTAAGAAATTTGGGCGTTATTGTGTCGAGCAAATTGTGTTATAGCAAATTGTGTTATTGCTCGACAATAACACCCAAATTTATTAAGTTTTCTTAGATAAATTATATACTATTCGAAAGAGCACACTTTGTTAGGTATTTTGCATTTAGAACAACATTTATAATTTTATTTTACACTACATTTAATGTGTATTAAACTGTTACAAGTATTTAATGACATTTTGTTTCTAATTTTATTTTTGAATAAATTCATGACACTAAAACTTCTCTCAACTTCTGAGTTTGAGGACGGATATGTCAATATGTGTTTGACTAAACTGGACCCTATTTCGATATTATTAGATTAAAGTAAGAAAAAGTACAAAAAAACTAAAATGTAGACATATCAAGCAGAAAGTAATAACGGGCTAAAAAATAATTGTAAAACGTGCTAGATTTACGCGTTTTTCAGTTTAGGGTAAATATTCTTTTTATGCGTTTTGAGTGACTAAAATCGGGCTAAATCTATCCCGAAAAAGACTAAGTTGGCATCGCTGATACTGTTTATTATGAAACATTTTCTTGCTTAGTTAAAAAAATTGAGAAAAGTTTTGAAAAAATATTTTTAGAGTATTTGTTATTGAAGTCTCTCCAAAATATAAGATTTTGTCCAGTTAAACCAAATATTTCCCAACCAGTAATTTCACTTAGCGGTTGCTTAAACAGCTGTAAAGCTAAAAATATGTAAGAAAATAAAATTTTTATTAAACTATACAAGATTTAAAAGTATTTTGCGAAAACAAATTAAAACATTTTTATACATTATTATTCTTGTGTCTTTGAATAGCGTTATCGCAAATGGACATGTTTTAAAAATTGTATAAAAATAATCTAATAATCCATGGCATACCAATAATCCAAGGCACTTTTATCACATATAAAAATATTATTACTTTTCCGTGTGGTAATTTTACTTATCAATGGACAGAAACGTATGGCAAATTAGGCAACATTTCATAAAATCGCTAGAGGAAACAACATAACCGTAAAACAGAGACGTTTGATAAAACGCCAGTAAACATTAAAGAAGACCGCATCCTTGACGTTGTGGAAAAGCTAAGTGGAAAATCTCTTATTGAACCTATTTAATCTATTTCATAGTTGAAAAAACAAATTTATATGTCTTTCAGTGCAATTCTACCTTTGTTTAATTTCTGTTCTGTACGGGCTATCATAAATTACCAGAATCAAAACTATAATGGTCAAAGGATCTGTCTTTTGGCATTAAAATTGTATATAATGCCTTTCCAAGAAATCGTGATGAATTGATCAAACGATTCATTCATTTATCTGACAATAACAACATTGATCGAATGGACAGATTCGCTAAAAAGAGTCTATGTAACGATCGTTTTATGTGGTTCCGAGTATTCATTCCTGTCAATTGTTTATCAAAGGAAAGCTCATGGATATTTTTTTAATATAACAATTTATAGCTATCTGACAATCTATTATTAGTTTAGAAGTTTTAAATCGCCTTTTTGTTACATAAATATGAGAAAAATTTATACACTTTGATTTTCAGTGAACAATGCTGCTTTAGTACATGAAACTAAGTTCTTTTTCCTCCATACATTTTAGGATAACTTTTATATACAAGATCAAATATATAATGCTACACATATAATTGTGTTGTTAGAAGAAAACTCTAAAAACAAAGTTGCGTAAAGTATATAAAGTACTAACTCAATAAATATTCAAATTTAATTTGTTTAAAAATTACAAGTCATCATCATATCTCTGGAATGTCTCTAAGGGAAATGCCACAAAGTTTAAAAGCAACAGGAAAGAAAATCACAACTTTCCGTGGTAAATTTGTTGTGCTATTTGTAAACTTATACAACAAACAGTCAGTCAGACACACAGACAGGCACACATATACACAAACCCATTCGTACACGTATAAAATCTCACTTAACTTGTACGTATGCAGAGGAGTTGATTTGAGGCTTTTGGGCAATAAATATTATGTAAATTAATTGCAATTAATTTCATTCCATATTTTTATTTTTTGTTTTTTCGAAAATTTCATACAAATAATACATAAACGAAAATGTATATTTTGGCTTCTCATTTCATTTTATCTGGAGGAAAACAAACGTTTCCCATACAAGGGTACTACTGGAACACAAATTAAAAACTTTCAAATTGGTTAAAGTACATATCAAATACATACAATCGTTATTAAAGAGCAGCCTTCCTGGAATTTGTTCCCTAGATAACAATTTTTTGTATTTTTATTTTGGCATCAAAGAGTCAAATTTCTCTGTCGATTCTACTTCGTTTTTTTTTCTTCAGTCGAGTGAGTAAAACTAACAATGAATAAAATTCCAATAAATGAAAAGCTTTTGCATATGATACCAGTTTTCCTGGAATAATATTAAAAACTTGAAATAATACGTACGTATACTCGAAATGAATCTCAAAACTTTCTAATAACTTTTTGTTTAAAATTATTGACGTTTAAGTGAAAGCATCGAATATAATTGAAACAATTTGTAGAAAGTTGTTGAAAAGAATAGTTTTAAAATGAACATCATTTTCACTTACCTAAAATATGTATATAGGAATACGGATTAGTCAAAATCTGCAAAAGAAATATAATAGGATAAATATAAGCTGTAATTAATTTTAATATATTAAATTGTATGCAGTATATAGAAGAAAATGAAAAGTGTGTTTAACTTTTCTAAAAAAAATTAAATTTTTTAGTTTAAGAACTGCTAGTATAATTTATGTGGCACTGGGTATAATACCGCAGCGCTTCAATGAAATATTATTTGGAACAATTGCCCTAACAGTTGCAAATGCGGTTAAAAAAATTTGATATTCTTATTTTAAATTAATAAACCTAAACTGCTATGCTTCTAAGTGAAATAAGAAGATATGATAATGAGGCATAATAACATTTTTGTACCCACCAACAAAAAGATGGGTGTATAGTACGTTTGTCATTCCTTTTGTAACACATCGAAATAATGGTCGTAGAACCAAAACGTCTATATATTCTGGGTCCTTAAAAGACTCTAAGAAGATATAGTCATGTCCGTCTATTGAAGGCACGATAGAGCTTCGAAAAAAAGACATAGAACAATGAAATTTTTACCAAACATTCTTTGATCCACCGCAATGTTTGGTATTGCAAATGATATTTTGTTAGCATTGGTAATATTATGACATACGCTTAAACACAATGCGCCCAAAATCCCTTATAAAAACACATTTAAATCGTCGTAATAAATTTCATGATGATCGGTCCATATTTGACCGTAGCCCCAATATAAATTTTACAGCCGAAAATCACTTAAAATCGCACAAATCTCTTACAAATATTACGATCTACTTAAAATTCAATAACACTAATTCAAACACACACTTAAATCATGGTACCAAATTTCATAATGTTCGGTCCATATTTGACCATAGCCCACAAATAAAGTTTAGTTCCAACAATCTCTTGCGCTAAAATGCGCTCCCTTATAAAAACTACTATTAAGTTGGAATTCAACTAAAATAGTCCCTAGACATACAAAAATTGTCAATCTCAATATAATAATGATCGGTTCATATTTGACCGTAGTCCCCATATAAAGTCTACTTCCGGAAGCATTAGCAGGAAATTTAAATTCGACAGAAATAATCCATACATATATAGAAATATTCCCACTCAATTTTATGATAATCGGTGTATTTTTAACCGTAGTCCCCATATAAAGTTTACTTCGAAAAATGACTTAAATGCATTGTAAGTGCATAATTGGCCGATGCTGCCGCTTCCGAGAATAACCACCGGATATACATAGGAGACAATTTTGTTGTTGGTTTAAAAAGACAAAATTAGTATCCTAGCGCTTCTTTCATTTATATAGAATGGTACTTTTTTGTTCTTCTAATAGTACTCTTAGGATAATAAACATGAAACCTGAGTGACAATCAATCACTAAAATGTTTTTAATATTATTGGAAATACTCTTTACATATATGCATGCTCCTAAAGAAGTTATAAGACACAAAGAAGGATTTCATCGTTAATCATCTTAGAAACATAATCTTGATCTTGAATTACAATCGAAAATGTCATAGTAATGACATTTTAAATTGTTCAATTAGAACTATCACTTCTTTCTAAATAGTTTTTAGCAGGTGTTGCCACATATGGCCGAGCATTGTCATGACTGAATATGACGCATTAATGTCTGGCCGCATATTCTGGGCAAATACTTTAAACGAATATGTTGCATTCATTACAGATTTCTGTGATGATATGGCCAGATTTCCAGCAATACCACTTTGACTTTGGTGTCGATTCACTATATTTGCCGGCTTAACATCACAAATAAGAACCCTGTGCAAAAATGCAAAATCGTCTTTCAAGTTCTATCCTATTCAATACATATGGCAACTGTGACATATTACAGACTAATCATCATGGTATTCTGTACGACGATGTTTGGGTGTTTTTTTTTACAGGTTTGTTTTTCGAAAAGAGATAAAACTGGCATTTTGTGGTCAAATCTGGCAACTCTAATGTCATTTATGTTCAGTTTGGTTTGCCATTTCATCATGAACAGGTTGACAAAAGAACAACGCTTGCAAATCGTGCAAATTTATTTCGAAAATAACGGTTCAGTTCGCGAAGTTTACCGCAAGCTCCGTCCATTTTATGGTCGACATAATCGTCCATCAGAGCAATTAATTCGGTTAACCATGGATCGTTTTCGCACTACGTTTACTCTATGTGATAATACGCATCCGCAGAGACGTCGAACAGTGCGCACCGAAGAAACAATTGCCGCTGTAGAGCAAAGTGTTGAAGAGAACCCGAATTAATTGAGACCGGTATAGAGCCATGATAACCGACTATTTTGTTCCCGAATTGCATGGCATGAGTTGTGGTTCCAACAAGACGGCGCTACATGCCACACAGCGCACGCCACAATCGATTTATTGAAGGAAACATTCGATGAGCGCATAATTTCGCGGAATGGACCTGTCAATTGGCCACCAAGATCGTGTGATTTGACACCATTGGATTATTTTCTTTGGGGATATGTGAAGTCGCTCGTCTACGCCAACAAACCAGAAACGTTAGGGGAATTGGAAGCCAACACTCGTGGCGTTATTGCCGACATATGGCCCCATATGCTCGAAAAAGTGGTTGAAAATTGGACCTGTAGAATTGGCTTTATTCGAGCCAGCCGCGGCGGCCACATGCCTGAAATCATATTTAAACATTAATGTCATAAAATTATCCTTCCAATAAGGCCAAATTGATGGTCATTAAAACGATTTTCTTGTGTTTTATTTCAATTCGAAGTTCTATACCTCTAAAAAAAATACCAAATGCAAATTACACAGTACAACACAGAAAAAAAATTACGGGGTTCCGACGATTGATTGTTGTAAAGGAGACCAAAAAAAATATACGTGTGTCGGCGTTTTGATAGATCACATCAGAATTTCATTTAATTTAATTCAGTATTGGAGTTTAAAAACTTCCCGCCAGAGATGGGATGACCCACATATGTGAACAATAACTAAATTAATCTTTAATGGGCAATCTTGAATTTGATTGGTTTTTAGTGTTTGTGTTAAGTTTTGGGTTTTGGTGTGTTCTGACATATATGTATATTAAAATTTTATGGCCAACATTTTTGTAGAACATTTCATCCCCGCCCTTTTTCGGGGTGTTTTTTACAATTTCTTAGAATAAAGCCAAAATGCCGTTATGAGGGGGGAGTTAGAGGGTTAATATGTTCTAAAAAAATATTTGCCATACTATTATCTACAAAAATGCTGAACATACCCTACACCTCAGACGTAAATAAAACATAGTTTTATATACCGATATGCTGCAAGAATAGGCCAGAGCTTCTTAAATGAAATTCTGATGTGATCTATCAAAACGCCGACACACGTATATATTTTTTTTTGTCTCCTTAACAACAATCAATCGTCGGAACCCCGTAATTTTGGAAAAAGTTTGAAATTGTTAAACAGTGTTATTTGTGTTTAAGTTCATCATAGTAATGGTTTTTATAAACATTTAAGTGATTTTTTGAAGTGAACTTTACGAGTATAAGGAAACTACGGTCAAATTTGGATATCCATACAAAATTCTGCAATAATAATTTAAACGCAAAGTGAAATCTCAAAACGATGTTTTCTTTGCATCGGTCCATATTTTGACATAGTCCAATACAAAGACCACTTCCGAAAATTACTTAAATGAATATAAATATTTTAACTTAAATGAGAATTATTCCTCTTGCGAGTATTAATTAACAAATTTCAAAAATTTTAATCGAAGTTGCCTTCAAGTTAAATATACAATTTATTTGAAAATAAATAAAATAAATGTAGTGTATACAATTTATTTTCAAATAAATTGTATATTTAACTTGAAGGCAACTTCGATTAAAATTTTTGAAATTTATAAATAGTTTATAAAAATCACTATTAAGTTGAAATTCAACAAAAATAATCAAACTTCGCATTAAAATCATTGTACCAAATTTCATGATGATCGGTCCATATGAAGTTCACTTCCAAAATTCACTTAGATATGTATAAAACTGGTATAAAAATTGTTACCATGTTAAAATTTGACATAAATAATCTTTATATTTAGGTAAATAAATTATTGTAGTCAGTCATTAATCCTTATGTATATCTCATAAATATCGGTAGCGACTCAAAACTTTATATACATCATTTACATATACACTAAAAATCATTTTGCAGAATTTTCTGTATTTTGGTCTATTTTTAACCGTATGCCCCATATAAAGCCCTCTTCCGAAACTCACTTCAATACCAATAAATGTCTTATAAATAATGGTGCCGATCCAAAATTTTACACAGATCATGCCAAAATCAAAGTGCTGCAATTTGAGAATATCGGTCCATATTTGACTATATCCCCCAAATATGGTCCACTTGTGAAATTCACTTCAACACAATTATGTGTCTTAAATATACCATTATTATGTGGAAATTCGAAATGAGATATCCTCATATGCATAAAATCTTGTGTAGGGTATATAAATAGTTTTAACTGAAATAATTTTTAAATAAATAAACATTTTTATTGAATTTAATAATTTTTGTGTTTCAATTATTTTCTGGGCGTGGGGACTAATCAAACATTCTAGAGGCCTCATGACGCTGACTTTTGTCCATCTGTGTATATATGAAACTTAAAATTTATATTAGAATTGTTTTGTATTGTTAAGTATTTTCATATGTATTAGTTTTATTAATCGATACCTTTAGAATAATATGCAAGAACAATTTGAACTTCCCTAATATGTATCATCGTTTACTGTATGCAGAATGTTCGAAGGGGTCGAGACCATCATACGCAACATTTTTCTTTATGATAATCAACAAATTTGATGAGCGTTCAAATACATTTCATTTTATTGTATATTTTGTTTGCATATTTTTTTAAATCTATACTAGAAGCAACACCAATCTTTGTTGAACTATCTAAATGAGAATCAATTGTCTCTTAATGTTTAAGCAACATTACTTTATTGTTTTTGCTCCACTCACATACAATATCGCCTTTTTTTATTATTAATTTTCTAAATAGCAATACAAATAGTTAAATATAAGTTTAGTTATCAATAATTTTTAATGTTTAAATTCTAAAACCTTGTTTTGTCAGTAATTTCCAACATTAAGTACTAACTACTCTTAGTTTTATAATTAGTTTATTTGGTTATTTAATTCTTATGGCATAAATGAAATCTTGTAATTTCAATATGGAAATGTAAACTCTTGATTTTATTCTTAAGGATGTAAAATGAAGTAGGATTAAAACCTTAATGAATTTCAGCAAAACTATCGCCGCTGGAATACTACAGTTAGCAAATTTTAGGTGACTTGATTTTGATTTGTTATACCATTGATAGATAATTTAGTAATTTATTAAGATTTAGCGGCAATTTTTCTTATTCTCCATTTAAAAATGAAATTATTATGTGACGAAGTACAAGTACAAGTTTATAGCATGTTCACATATGCACCTTAATTGCGATAATCGCAATTAACGCCATTATTGAGCTCAATATTTCATATAAAATCGCAATTAATTATTGCGCAATAAGTAAAAAATTGTTATAATATTGAGTAAGATTTCGAATGCAACACTGTTCACAACTGTGTTTAGTGAACAAAATTGTATAAAATGGCAAATGTCAACAAAAGAAAACAAAAGAAATCATTGGAAAGTCAATGTGAAGGTAAGTTTGTTTACATAGAAACACAACAACCACATAGAGCAGGAGTGCCCAAAAGTTGCTTATGTAAAAGCAAACACCAATACATTTAAATAAAAACTAATTTTTATTCAGTATTTTTTGTTGTAAAAGCCAATACATACAAAGAAACAGCACACATTTTTAAACGGTATCATACGTTAAACAAAAACAAAATCTACATTGACGATCGCAGTCACCAATGTTTACCAGTAGAGCATACGAAAGTGTTGTTGCTTTGCGCTTGCGTGTATAGAGTGAAGTACGACAAAAAAACAAATAAGGCAAAGTTGTTTGTGTATTTCGTATTGCTAGTGCTGAGTGCTGTAATGAGTATACAAAACACGCAGCCTATAGCTAAGAGTTTTTACAAATACAAAAGAGCACCAAGAGTATAGGGCTTGGGCACTCCTGATATAGAGTATTTTTTGTATTGTTTTCCAGCTGTCAAATGATTATTGAGTAAGCTGAAAAATGGCATATGCCTGAACACTTAAAATAATATTGTCAATTAACCGAATATTGACTCAATTAAGTTTCATATCTGAACACGCTATTATGTGCGATTGTAAGAGCGGACAAGAACCCACCCTAGGCAGACTGTTAGCTAGCAGTTCAATAACTCCCAATCGTCTTGGCTACTTATGTGTCTATAAAAGATATTTTGATTACATACATAAATACATGCATACATAAATCAAAAGAATATCTTTTTCCTGTTTTGCATTCTTTTTGCTTTAAAATTTTAAAGCAAATATTTAAAATAGAAAATTGTTGCTGTTGGCCACAAAGTTGTGATTGTTGATTTTTGTTTTTTTTTTTTTGTTTATGCCCTACTTTACAGTAAATCTTTTAATCTTATTTAAAGGCATTTTCATGATTTGCAACATTTTTCGTTTTCTTTCTCATTTTGTTTCGTTATATTTACTAACTTAAAAAGTTTTTCTTTTCATATTTGGATTTTTGCAACCAACAAAAATTGTTACTGCCATGTAATCAGGCTTGTGACTGCCAAATGCTCAAGGGCCAAAAAACAAGTCAACAGCAAATAATAATGATGAAGTATGTTTATAAGAAATACGCAGTATTTGCTAATACCTTCGGGTATGAAGATGATGTCTATAGAAAGAGGAAAGTAGCAAAATTAGACAACTGACTGAAAGCAAATAAACAAATAGGAAGGTTTCCTGGGTAGAAGCAACTGTATTAGATACCATTTACAGGACACTTAAATAAAGTTTTAAATGGAATTAACGAATATTTCACTTAGAAAGGAACAGGAAGCAAATTTCACTCTATTATGACAAGTTTTCCTCTAATCTTATAAAGTACAGGTTGCATGCTTTTTATAGAAAGGGTTATGTAACCTTCCCATTATAATAATTATTTAGTGTAAAACATCAATGAAATTTTATTTCTTTTTCAATTGCTATAGTAAATTAATTTCGTTTTGAAATTCACTATAAAAGCTACATATCGAAAAATTAGTTATATTTGCGGTCAACATAATCGCTCTTCCAAGAATGCTATTAAAAAGTTGTTTGATGAAATTACAGCATTTGGGCTTCTAAAAATCTAAGAGCATTTACTGAGAATTCAGAGCGTTTGATTCGGCCAAATATAATTTTTCATTAATAATAGTTGCAAAACTTTATTCTTTCCCATTTGAATGATTTTTATAGCAATTCTTTGTTTTATTTTGTTGTGAAAAACCAAGTTTTCGTTGAAAAATCCTTTATAAAAATTTATAATAAAAATCATTTGCAATGAAATCAGTTTTCAAATAATTCATTTAACTGCTAATAGTGATAAAGGATGCGCGTGCCAGAATTTGAATGAAATGTTATAAAGTAAATTTCATAATTTTTTTATGGAGATGACTTTCTATGAATAAGTGCAAATATATTTTTTTGTAATTTTTTTTTTACAAGTAAGAAGGACAAACAGCCATCATCTTTTTACAACTTTAAGTTTAAAAAATGCAGTAGTAAGACTTAATATTGTTAGTTTAAAATACTATTATGTACTAAAGTCTAATATAAAATTAAAGTAAGAAGTTTATTGCCTCAAAAAAAAAAACAACACTTCCAAAATTATCTATATATGGCAGTGATGGAAAAATGAAAAATTGAAATGGTAGTGACCGTCAAAAAAAATAGTACCTTTTTTAATATTTTGGTACTTAATAGGAAACATATTTTTATTCAAAAATAAAATTAAAAATCCTTTTAAAAATAATTCAAAATTAAATTAATTCAGTTTAATAAAAAAAAGTATTATAACAACAAACTAAAAATTAATTCATTTTTATGTAAAAAAATATGGTTCAAAAAATTTTATTTGTTGCGGGTTAAGATAATAAACATATGACATGCCTGCATTTTATTAGTGTTAATGCCATATCATTAAAAGATCCTTCAACAATATGTTTGAAGTCATATGATACACAAAAAATCTCAAACAAAAAATGAGAATTACAAAAATGTACGAAACATAAGAAATTTAAAAAATTTATCAGAATAGTACCACAAACAACTTTAATTCTTTATGCATCTGTTTACTTTTGTAGATTAGCTTATCGCAGATCAAATAAATAACATGAATAACGAATTTGTGCCTTCCTTATGTTCTTGTTTTGAAGCCACGATTATAAAAATAGTAACGCTGGATTTCTAAACAGGGAACAAAGCAAAACAAACAAAGAGTACTAAATATGATGTGGGGGTATTGTGGTATTGTTGTTGTGAAAAAGTACTGAAAATAGTACAATAGTATTGAATTTTCCATCACTGATATATGGTGAATTTCACGTCAAGTGACCCAATTTTAAAATCGATGTCTTCCGATTTGGATGAAATTTGCACCAAGGTTAGTTCTATTGGATAGTAGGTCATAGTCAAATTTTCAGCTCTAGCAGTCCAGAAGTGCCGCAGTTACAGGGGGTCAAAGTTGGACATTTTGGTCAATTTTGGTCATACAGGCTTTTTTTAAATGAGTGTAACTTTTGACCTATTGGTCCTAGCTAAAATTGTCCAAAGGACTGTAGCTATTTCTTCAATCATTTCAAAAAAAAATTTTTATTTTTTTTTTTTTTAATGAATGAAAATTATTCCTCTTGCGAGTATTAATTGTAAAAATAAATTTCAAATAAATTGTTATGTTTAACTAGAAGTAAACCTTCGAATAAAAAATTTTATAAAATATTTTTTTTTAATTTTTTTTCCATTTGGGCACTTTTTTTCTTAAAAGAAAGCTTATAGAATTTACTTTAAGGCCTTTATAATCGCTTAATGGGATTGAATTTAATAAATTGATTAATTTCATCTGCATGGGTTTTTACAGATTTACTTCAAACAATTTGTATACACATCTTACTGAAGGCGAGGTAAAAAGAAGAATTATATGTGCCAAAGCATCTTATATCTTTCGACCACTTTTTTATATTGTGTAATTGATTCTACTCGGATTTTAAAATGTTTACTTCAAATCGAATACACTTGTTACTCTAGGTGAGGTAAAAATTAAGGTTCATACTACACGCCCCATCTCTTGCAGCACAACGCCTGCCAGGAAGGATGAAATACAACTAAGACTCCGGCATGACTAAGAATACTTCTTTCGGGCGCCTACTTTTTTCAAAATGAGAAAAATCAATAAAATTACTCAAAATGTATTGAATATTTGTGTAATGTCTTTCTTTCAAATTTATTTTAATTGGTAGCGTAGCAACGCACGCAGGGTACAGCTAGTAGTTTATATTCCTGCATTGAAAAATATACATCATAAATATTTTTTTCAGTTACTTTTGAAAACACATGCCTTCCACCACTTACTACTTATTATTTAGCATGACTTGGACAATATTATTAATAGATATGTATGTAGATATATATTTTTCTCAAAATTTATTATACCCCTGTTGACATTTTTGGTGAACATTTTTATCACAAATATTTTATTATATCTTTCATTCTGCTGTGTTGTTTTGCATTCTAACTACCCTATTCATTCTTCGTTGTACTCATTTATTTTGTGGCAAATAATTTTATTATTATTATTATTTAGACTTCTACACACCACAAATTTTATTCATTATTTGTTGTAAAAATTAAACTTGATGAAATTAAGGTTAAGGACACATTTAAGGCACAAACATAAAACGCAACCTTTATTTTTCCATTTTTTTTTTATTTTGTTTTTTGCTTTGTTTAGGACAATAATTTAAATGTTAATTATAATACAGAGAATGCCGCCAAAGCCTATGTACTTACGAGATTTCTTGCTTAGTAAGCCAGATTGGTGGGTTTTGAGACCCGTCGCCAAAAATATGGGGGTATATTGAGTTTGTCATTCCGTTTGTAACACATCGAAGTCGTAAAACCAAAAAGTCTATGTATGCTGGGTCCTTATAAGATCCAAGACGATCTAGCCGTCAGTCCGTCAGTCTATCTTCTGTCTGTCTTTCGGAGGTAAGATATAGTTTCGAAAAAAAAAACATAAAACAATGAAATTTTTTCCAAACATTTTTTGTTGCACCCCAAATACGCAAAATCGGTCTAATAGGATTCGAGTTGTAATTCAAAGTTTTACTTTATTTTTATTATATTGTAGTAGCACAAGTACTGTTGATCCACGACTTTTCATAGGCCCCGTAGAAATGAATTTTGTGGTAAATAAATGTCAATTGAAAAGCAGTATCCATTCAAAATTCAACACAAATAAGTATCATGTTTTTAATATCCCCATAATAAGTCCACTACCGAAAATCACTTAAATGCGTATAAATCTCATATAAAAATCACTATCAAGTTGAAATTCAATAAGAATAATCCACATATACATTAACATATGTACATACATATAAATCGTCGTACCAAATTCCATGAAGGTACAGTAGACCCAATTTAAAACTCACTTCCGAAAATCCATTAAATTTCTATAAGCATCACTATCAAGTTTCAATTCAACACAAGCTTATGCATATAAATCGTCGTGCAGAATTTCATGCTTATCGGTTCATAATAAATCCGGCAAAGCTCCCTTATGAGAACTATGTACTTCCGAAAAACTTTTAATACATAACTTACATAAACATTCATATCGAACTGAAATTTTATACAGATCAGTAATTATTGACTTTTGTGAAAAATATGGCATATTTCACGATGTCGAAAGATAACATTCGCTTAGATAAGACTTAAGACACAAACTTTTAATCGTATCTATTTTTTACTCAATCAAGTTTGTTTATTCCACAATCAAGTTTGTGTCTAGAGTCTTATCTAAGCGAACGTTATCTTTCGACATCGTGAAACAGGGGGTTAGTTTATAATTGGCCATAGCTCCCAAACAACGTCCAATTGCGAGAATAACTACAGAGAATACAGAAACTGTACAGAATTTTGACTTTGCTTTTTGCTACTTAATTTATTGTGTGTTAAAGTAAATTACTTTATGTTGCACGCTGCAAAAATATAAACAAAGGGCAGTTCTGAAAGAAAGAGACAAATATAAAACTTGATAATCTTCCGTCTTGTGACACACCCGTATACCGTATACTTTGTGGAATGACTGGAATATGCATAAATATAATAACAATATGTGTAAATATTGTTATTGAGATCAAATGAACTTTGAAATAAACTTCAAATAAATAGAAATTTCGGTACAATATTTTATGACAATGGCACCATAATAGGTTATAGCAATAATGTAAGGGTTCCGCAAAATAAAACAACCCCTGTAATTATCGTTAACGATACCAAATGTAACAATAATTAGTTTTAAGTATTCATAGATGGTGCTACTGGTATTTGGCACTGGTATATTCGGAACAGACGAATATAAACTATTGCTTATTATTGTTTACACTGTGCTACAGAGGACAACTGGCTAAAAGACTAAGCTTTGGAAATCTAAGCATTATTTTTTGTGATTAACACTACATTTACACCTACGCAAAATCTACTAGATTTTAATTAAAATCTTAAATTATATTTTTGGCGTTTACACTACTACTTTTTGACATATTGTTGGAATTCATTTTCATAATAAATACAAACAGCTGATTGAAAAAGAAAATAAATTATATTGTAAACTTTTAGTAGCAAAAATGGAGAGACAAAAATAAATTTGTTTATATTTTACATCCAGGGGGGTTACTCTCTATTGCGATGCGAAAGCAAATGCGATGCGATAAGCATACAAATTGTACGGTTATCGCATCGCATTTGCTTTCGCATCGCATTTGCTTTCGCATCGCAATAGAGAGTAACCCCCCTGGATGTAAAATATAAACAAATTTATTTTTGTCTCTCCATTTTTGCTACTAAAAGTTTACAATATAATTTATTTACTTTTTCAATCAGCTGTTTTTTTTTATTATGAAAATGAATTCCAACAATATTGCGATGCGAAAGCAAATGCGATGCGATAAGCATACAAATTGTACGGTTATCGCATCGCATTTGCTTTCGCATCGCAATAGAGAGTAACCCCCCAGATCTGAAAAAAACATTCGGAATTAACATTTTTGTGTTAAAAAAACAGCAGCATTTGTTAAACACAAGGTTTCACAAACTTCTGCAAATGTACTACACGTAATTATTATTAAATAGGAGGTTGGAATGGACACACGTAAATATGGGAAATATATGGCTATTCCTTCTACATCCTCGAAGCTCTCCAATGTGGTCTCCCCAAAGTGTTATTAAAAGAGCCTCTTCGTTTGTATTCCACTACTTCTTCTTTTTGTAGGTACGTTTTCTGTAAATTAAGCTCGCTTGTAGCATTACAGTTTATATGAATATAATAATTTACATACCCCTTATTTATTACTGGTTTATCCATTTCCACAAATGTTTATTTATTTATTTATTTAGTATACGGTGTAGTTTGCCGCAAATTTATTTTATATCCCGCTCTTTTTATTATTTTTTTAAATTTATTTTTGTGCAACTGTCAAAATTTTCTTGTTCAGTGCTGTATTTTTTAGTACTTTAGTATGAAATTCAGAGTTGTATTGCAAGATCTTGTGAGATTTTGCCAAAATCTTGTGACGAACTAGATTTTGTTTTGTATGGGAAATCTAGTAGAAATGAACAAGATTTCGCTCAAAATCCCTTAAGTACTAGACTTTGCGTAGGTGTAAATGTAGTATAACGCATTAAATTTCATGTTAGTAAAAAGCTTTGGAAACAAAGCAAAAGTGATGAAAATAATTTATATATCTATGTATATATAATATGAGCTTTCTGTATATGTTAAAATTTTGGAAGCTAATTGAGATGATAATGTTTTTTAAACTGAACATTATGTGAATATTTTTTCCGAATTAAACCACTACTAAATCGGTCGTAAATTGTGAAATTTATGGCGCTTTTCTGAGAGTTTTCTTATTATTCTTGAATTTTTTAATTTTTTTCATTTATATCCAAATTTTACATCAAACTTTAAGTCACGAAATTTATGCGTCTTAATAATGTTGTAAATGAGACAATCTGCAAGTTTTAAAACACAATCGATTAAATATAAAATCAACTCAGAACTACCCAAACAAAAAAACAAGCTTGATAGCTAAATGGGCTAACTCTCACTTAATGATTGAATGAAAGACAATAATAAAGTATTTGCGAATTTGTGCAAATGTAAGTTAGGTTAGATTGACAAGATCAATACGTACATATATCCAATCGTAGACCCTAGGGCCCATTGCGATTCTCTTCAACAATGCTATTTTACTCATCCTATAACAATGGTAGCCCCAGTTCTTGTTGCTTGTGCCGTAAAACGTTACACCTGGTTAACCAGGTTAAAGGTTAACTTTTAGCCTCTCAGTTGGTAATTGTCAAGTGGCTGCAACTTATTGCCTGCGGACAGAGCAAACAGACAATTCATTGAAGGTTCTTGAATTATATCCATTCCGCTTGGAAAATTATGTAAAGAGCTCTCAGCAGCTTGCAGAAGCTTCCAAGCTGTGTTACAGGCTTATTTGCATTTCCTGCAGCTTCCTTAGTCTTGTCAAGTTTCAGGATACGTGTTATTATGCAAGTACCAATTCAAACTTGGCTCTCAATGTTTGAGGACAGAGATTACCGCATTTGTTAATGGTGGCTCTTAAGCAATCTAATGATTTCTTATTATTATAAAAACGTCAATTTCAGGAGCCATAGTTTAACAAACTGCCAGATCTCCTCAGTGATCCTCATATAGGGATCATTCCGATCTATGACTCTTATATACATTTCTTCAACATCTTAAAATGGTAGATAGATTATTTCAAAATTAGGCTCTCTTAATAGGCTACTGTGGGTCTTTAATAGGTCTATGAGAAATCTCCTTTGCCTTTGTTCTTAAATCCTCCTTCTATTTAAGGAATATGGGCGATGTCTTACAGAGATATCTTTATTCCAATGTATAGAGACAAATATATTAGAAATTACCAAAAGTAAATAAACATTTTACTGCTTAAAGGTCCAAATATCCTAAAAAGTACAGAGATACATATTTGCTGTGTATTGATAAGTGACGAATATGACTTATCTTGAATGTTTTAGGTTAATTTGTAAAGAGTCAAAAAAGTATCAAAATTCGCTTGTTACCCGTTCGTTCTCCTTGGAAGTTACAATTAGAAAAAACAGTACCAAATAGCTGTCTGTTCTTTTGTCTTAAATGGATAAAGATATGTTTAAATGTTTATATTCTAGGTTTATGGAATTTAAGGTTACTAAATTGATATGTGTTAGAAGGAATATTTCTAGAGCAATAAAGAAACAAAATACCTGCAAGAATATAATTCAATTACAATTTTTTTAATTCCATAACACAGTTTTACTTAAATTTCCCTTTATATTTAGTTAATAACTGAATTTAGCTATTAAAACAAGGAAAACAGCAATACATTATTTGTAATAAATTATAACGTTTATTTCCTTTCGCTGGCCCCATAAATCGACCACGGTCAAGGCTACACAATCATATTGAAATTGGATTTTGTGTTGTTTTCTTTTATTAATAGCACCAACATCATTATCGTATAGATCGTTAAAACAGCAGCAATTTGTTTCACAATTAAGTAGTTAATTTTAACTGCTTGATAAGTAAATATTCCGCGTTAAAAGCACACAAAATACAAAAAACAGTGCAAACAAATGTTAATGTTTAAATTGGTTTAATAATGTTGTCCATGTGTTTACTTAGTATAGTTGCGGAGGTATGGTCTATTCCACTGTGATTTAAAACAACAAATTTGGTGGGAGCTTAATAAAACTTAATTATACTCTACTCCACCATAGTGCCACCATATTGGATTTGTGCTGGTGTTTGTAACGCCCATAAATATATTAGTACATCACCTTAAAGCATACGGATTGACTCAGAATCACTTCTTGAGTTGATTTAACAATGTCCGTCTCCATATGTCTGGCTTGACGGCTGACAATGTAAAGCTTGTACGCAGAGTATAAGCTTTAATTTTGCAGATATTTCGCTAAAATTTGGTACATGATATTTTTTCGGCCCAACGACGTCATTGAAATTGGTTGAAATCGCTCCATTATTTCACCTAGCCTTCATACCAATGTCCTCCCGAAAAAGAGGTTAATCGGACATAAATGTTTATTGTTTAGATCGGCCCATAATTGACCATAGCTCCCACATAAGGACCACTTCGAAAAATCACTTTTACGAACTCTCTTAAAAATATTGATAGTCAAATAATATTTAACACAAATATGTTTAGTAATGTTTCATGATCGGTCCATAATTAATCATAGCTGCCATATACATACGTCCCACTACCGAAAATCATTTTAACGCAAATAAATCTCTTAAAAATGTTGGTGAACAAATAAAATTCAACACAAAAATGTTTCATATATAAATGATAATGAATATTTTGCAACGGTCGGTTCATAATTAGTCAAAGCTCTCATATAAGATCCTCTTCGAAAATCACTTTAAAAGTGTTTATACCGCTATAAAATTTAACACAAAAAATATTTATATGTACAGAAATCAGTCACTAAATTATGGGATGATTGGACCATAATAGGATTGGACCATAATAGTTTCTGAAAAACTGTTGCAACACATATACTGGGTGTAGGCAGTGGTGATATTCGAAACAATTAACAACCGGTTCGCTTAAAAAAATTATACTTTTGCCAAATTTTTATAAAAATAGCGAACATTTTAAAGTCGCATCCCAGTAACAGACCACAAGCCTCTTGAAAGAAATGATATAAACTTTCGTTTAATAAAAAAAAGTTACGTTTTTTTAATTTTTTGATTTTGCAAAATAAAAGTCAAAAAAAATTGTTTTATTTTTTTCTCAAAAGATTGAAGAAAACGCTATCGAAAACATGATTATCCAAGAATCCAATGTATGACCAAAATAAAATCATTTGTTTGTACGTTTGGCCAATGAACAACTGAACAATATAGTGTTTGTTGCCGAGACTATATCACATTGATAAATACACATTATATAAAACCGTTAAAGCAAAAAATCACCCCTATCGTGAATAAAAATTTCACATGAAATTTGTTCCCTTTTCACATTTTTCCTATTAATATTCAATGTTAAAAAATAAAAGGGAACAAATTTCATGTGGATTTTTTTCACGATAAGGGTGAATATGCAACAACCGGTACGGAAAATTTTTAAAATTTTAACAACCGGTTCGAGGGAACCGGTCCGAACCGGCTGAATATCAGCACTGGGTGTAGGGTATTTTAACCCTAGAACACTAACCTTATTTTTTATACGTTATACGTTATATATATAACCGATTTTTTCGATATCTATATATGTAATATTGATACATCTACTAAAGGTTGATATTTGATTTATTATAAATGTCAATAAAATAACAAATTTTAGTTTTTATAAAACAATTCATTTAATATAATATATTTAATAAAAAATACTTTTGAGATCAATCTTTTGAGATCAGTTGTTAAAAATAACAAAAACAAAAAATAAAATCACAGAATTCATTACAAACAATAAAACTTAAATTATATAAAAATTAAATAAAAATTAAATGCAAAAAAAAACATAATTTTTTTGATTTTTAAAACATTTGTTGATCTAATCATAAGTCGACACGAGGTATATAACTCAAAAATTGCAACACTTACCTCAGCAATACGACCGTTCACAACGAGAAAACACCGACTACTGAGTATACCAGAGAGTTGAGAGTGATCGGTAAAAAAAAAAATATAAATATGTGAGCGAAAACGTAAGTGATGTTAGTCGAATTGACTAACGTTAGTGTTCTAGGGTTAAGGTCGGGCTTGACCGACTATACTTTCTTATTTGTTATAAATGCGAAATCACAAATTTTCAATAAAACTGCATAGAGTTAGTTCAAGCTGCGAAAGTGCACAATTTTTGCACGATATTACTTATTTATCGGATCTAGAGTTCTTCTATCGAAACTCTTTATATCTTGTTAAACATTTTGTTTGTTTAAAAAGATACGCTAGATAGAATTTTAAGTAAATCCCGTAGTTCTTACTTACAATATCCAACTATGTTCTCAATATGGAATAACTCGCATGATAGTGTTGTAATTGCTAATTAATTTTTCAAATAATAAAGTTTTGCTTGTTATTGCAAACTTAATAATGTAAATATTTTTAATTTCCGAAAGTTAATTAAAATGTCAAGTTTTATGACGAACACAATTAAATGGGGTCACAAATTCATTATTTTATTTTTCTGGCAAAACTCAAATAGAAATATTGGCATTTAAAAGCAAAGATCATAAGATATATGTATGTATGTATAAGAAGAATTTTTAATTGAACATTTAAATTTAATCCAAATTGTTTTTATTTCTGAGTATGAATTTGTTTGTCCATATTATGAACTTAAACATGTTTTCGTTTTGTTGCTGAAATGATTATGTTGAAGAATTTGCATGTTTGAAAATTTTTAATATAAATGTATTTATTATGAAATTGCAGGCTTAATTATAGTTCATAAAAAATCCGGTAGCACAAATGTTTAAATATTTATTTATTTATTTATTTTAAACATTAGGAGATAATTATAAATTACAAACTAATGGAATATAAAAGGCCATGACAACTTGGTCTTAGGCTCAATATTTTTATAATTATAATTAACAATTTTGCAATGTTTAAATATTATATGCAATATTTATATATAATATGATATTATTTGATCAACCTGCACACAGTGGTTTAGTAATGTTTTTTTTTTTTATAATAATTCAGTATCTCTGGAGATATCGTAACGCAATTTTACATAGTTTGAGCTAAGTTGTTTTCGATGATTGACACTTTTTTTATTTATACACTGAATATCTATGAACATTAGGCATATATATGCATGTGTGTTAATTTTTTGTTTTATTCGATCTTTTTGGGGTTTTTTTTAGAAATAACAGGCCAAAAAAGTTTGTAAAGTATCAACTTTATATAAAACAAAATCCGAATAAAGTTAAAAAAAAACTTACTAACTATTATTCAACAACATGAAATCTAAATTGCGCAAACTAGAAAAATCAAATCTAGTATACCAAATAAAATGTGACGGCGACGATACTGATATATGTCAAAAAATATACGTAGGTACAACGAAGACAAAATTGAAAACTAGATTGTCATTACATAAATCGAACCTAAAATCAAATGACAAACCACTGTCACAAAAACAGCATTTCCGTCCATTGTGCAATAACTGGACATCGACCAAACTTTAATAATGTAATAGTAATTGTGGAAGAGAATAATACTAGTAAACGATATTTGCAAGAGATGTTACATATAATTAATACTTCAATAGATAAGAGAATGAACTACAAAACAGGCACTGATAATTGCGCTCACATATATAGACATACAATAAACAAATACAAAAATAACAAGTAAGAAAGTATAGTCGGTCAAGCCCGACCATATAATACCCTACACCCAGTATATGTATAAAACAGTTTTTCAGAAATGTGCGCTATATGAGAGATATGACCTATTATGGAACGATCATTCAAAAATTTAGTGTCATGATTTCTGTGAATATAAATATTGTGTATGTTAAACTTTATCTCGATATAAATACTTTTAAAAGATTTATGGATGTTAAAGTTGATTACGGGGAGGGTCTTATATGGGAGTTTTGACTAATTACGGACCGACCATTATAAAATTATCATCATTTCTGTATATTATTTGTGTTGAATTTTATTTGATTAACAACATTCTTAAACAATTTATTATCGTTAAAGTGATTTTCGGAAGTAAGCCTTATATGGGAGCCACGACGAATTATCTTCACAAAATTTGTAGATATGATTTAGAATCATTTATTACTTATATTTGGTGAAATTTGTATGCATACTTGCTTAATTCAAAGATTTATGACTGGTAAACCCCAATTTCGGGAGGACATTTGTATGGGGGCCAGGTGAAATAATGGGCCGATTTTCTCCAGTTTCAATCCCATCCATCCTTGGGCCGAAAAAATATCACGTACCAAATGTTATCGTAATAGCATCCAAACAGCGACCTGTACTCTGCGCACAAGCTTTACATGGGCAGCCAGCCAGCTGGCTGGCAATTATAATAATTATATTTTTATGACATAAAAAAAACAATCAAAACTTACTAACAATTAAAGGTGTGTTCACATTATGTGTATTTGTCATATGGAATGTCACTTTTTCGCATGTCAAATTTGTACATATAGTCTGAACACCTTCAAACAATAGCATGTGTTATTTCAATGTGTGCAATACACATGACATTTTTTATTTAGAACGAGTTCTATTTTCAAGTGACAAACCATCTGACATCAGCTGTTTTTTATAACAAAAATTTTGTGGCGGCAAAAATTAATTGAAATTTTAATAAATATAATTTATAGTAAAACAAAAATCTCCCATTCCATTTTAAAATACAGTTTTATTTAATTATAAATTTAATTTTTATTATACACATACAGCAATCAGCTGTTTTAAGATTTTTTTTTTTTTTTTTGATAGGTTATGTCAAATGTACTTAACATACCAACATTTGAACATGTAAATTATAAACCATATGTGAAACTCAAATTTTGACATACACATGAAAACACATGTGGATAGAAAAGTGACATTCCATATGACAAATACACACAATGTGAACACACCTTAAGTCGTCCTTACAAAACGCTCTTAAAGTAGCAACATGTAAAAACACTGTATTTTTTTGTTTTTTCCCGGAAAACTTTCCTATGTTTTCCGTTCGGAAGTGAAATTAATTCCGTTTTTGGCTTCTATAGAAAAGGCATGGCTGTATATATTTGAGTAAAAAAATTCTAAAAACGCAAACTACTATCCCGATATATTTGTATATTAGTACATGTGACATAAATACATATGTACATTATTTTTATTCTAACACGTCACAGTGGGCACTTTTATAAAAAACTCAGATTTTGAGCATAATAATTAATTAGGTATTTAAAAATAAACAAGTAAGTGTTTATATACCAAATAGCAGTATGTACTATTAGCTGATACATTTTGTATCGTTAACGATAATTATACGGCTTATTTTATTTTGCTTATCCCTTACATGGGTGCCATCACGTATTGTGGTTATATTCGGTTAAATTTCGATTAAATTCCATCTTAATTACAATATTTACAAGAATTTTATGCATATTCATCATGGTGAAACGTTAAAATGGTCAGCTCTGTATACTTTGTGATTATTCTCAAAAGTGGCAGCTATGGCCAATTATGAACCAATTTTCACAAAAGCCAAAAGTATAATTTTTTCACACTTATGTATAACTGGTGTGTGTAAAATTTGATTCGATATGGATGTTTATGTTGGTTAATGTGTTATTTGGAAGTAGTCCTCATAAGGGAGCTACGACCGATTTATCATGGACTGATGTTTGAAATTATGTGTATAAGCTTGAGTATGATTTGTGTTGAATTTCAACTTGATAGTAGATTTATGCACATTTAAGTGATTTTTGGAAGTGGCTTTGTACGGGGGATATGATAAAATATGACCTGATCATCATGAAATCAAGTTAGAACCATTTATATCTATATGTGTATTATTTGTAGTGCATTTTAAATTGATAGTGATTTTTATAAGAGATTTAAAAGGAATTTTGTTATATTCTTAATTGGACTTATTAAGGTTATGTCAAAATATGGACCAAAGCAAACAAAATATCGTATTGAGATTTTGTATGGTTTCAGCTTACTATAAACATTTATGTATCATAAAGCCATATTCCGGGAGAATAATAAAATCGTTAACCGTTTCTGGCCATTTTCAACAGGACTTGTCCTTCTGTAATATAAATAAGGTCTGCAAAATTGCATGATGTTATCTGTATTATATTTGAAGAGAATTGCAAAGATATATGAAAAATATCGAGGTCGCTGAAGCCTTGGTTTATAACTCGGATCCTGTTGGACCAATTTTGCCGATTTGAAATACGAAACATATCGGTGGAACAAGGAATGTTTAGGAAAATTATCATTGATTTAGGTCTTTTTTTCGAAGGTATATCGTGCCTTTAACATTTTAGAATCCTATAAGGACCCAGAATATATAGGGCATTTTGATTCTACTACCAATATTTCGATGTGTTACAAACCGAACAACAAACGACGATCGGCCCATTATTTGTCATATAAGAACCATTTTTAAACAACAAATAAACCCACAAAAATGTCTAATAAAGTACACCACCCCATTTTCCCTGAGCACAGTCGGTTATAAAGGTAGCTAAAAGTTTTCTGGAAGTAGCATTAGAAATCGTCCGTTACAAATGGAACTCACAAACAATTCAGGGGCGGAACATCGGGTGTTCAAAACAGTACAGCTTTGACATTTTAAATTTGTCATTGCTAATTGCAATTTCTTCCCAAATTTATTGTTCTCTTTGTTTCGCTGCCACATAATATTTTGGAACTGGTAGAATTTTGTTAAAACTTTTCCCTAATGAATGAGAACGATTGGTTTGAAAACCAGCATCCATATTTATTTTTCTTGCAGTTGATGTTATATATTTTAAAGCGGACATTGTTGGCCCGGAATTTGCGTTATTGAACGTCAGATTTTCAAGGAATTTAGGAACGACAGTATAGATAGAACCCTATGTTGATTTTTCATTGCTCAGCACTCGTAGAAATGTATTCCGAGTGATAATATTTTTCGACAAAGTTTCTTTAGTTGTGTTTAAAAATCAAATCAGAAACGAAAGTCCTTAAACCACATTTTATGTGAGCAATGATGCTATGCTTTTACATGAAGTAGTTTTCGTTTAGTTATTCATTTTTTTGTTTGTTAGAGAATTTGCCTACATGAGTTGGAGAAATGTAATGTGCTCTTTTATAACTGAAAATCATAACGATTTACATTTCTTCATTGTTTTTGAAAATCATAAAAAAAAGAATTTGTTGTCGATAGGATTTGTTTCAACATGGCAAAAATATAAATGCAAATTTAAGTAATTTTCTAGTTTTAGTTAAAAATCTGAAAATTATTAAGGAATTGATAATATTGTATATATGGATATTTTATACTAATTAAGACTACAAGGCAATTCAATAGCATTGAATTTAGTTATTACAAAACAGTATCTATTTTTTGAAATGAATGCTTAAGGAGAGACTTATTTATAAATCTTAAATTTAAATTCATTAAAATTAACTAAAAAACTGTCATTTGTATATACATATGCAATATAATTATACTGTCTTTATTATCTCTTTATTAACTGAAATTACATTTGCAACCGTAAAAGTAAAATGTGGTCAAATTGGCATGTACGAGAATATTTCAAAAACTTACTTAATGCACTTACAATTATGGTTTGAGACTTAATTTATAAACTCACACTTAACAGGTTTGAAACCCAGCAGTTCTGCAATAACTACTAAAAAGAAAGCAAACTTGTGTCATTTAAACAATAATTTCACAAATATTTGGAATATTGGACACGCTTGTGCTTTTTGTGATCGCATAGAAGGCAATTATTTACTGCATATGTACACTGACTCAAACAAGTTCCCGTATAGTAGTAATATTTTTACCATAATTTTATTTACGAAACCAAGACTGCTGAAAAGATATACCCCTTATTCAAAAACGATTATTAAATTTAACAAACGTTTATTAAGCCAATTTTTATATGCAAATATGTCATAATAAACGTTTGATAAATTTAATAATCGTTTTTGAATAAGGGGGTTAATATTTACTGAAGAAAAAAAAAATTCAACAATTTCGAATCAGATAACAGAATATTTGGGTGGCAAAAGTGAAACATGGTCATGGAAGAATGATGCCCGCAAATATTGTGCTTATTTAAACAACAATGGACAAGGATAATAATTTAAAATGAAATTAGACATAAAAGATGACAGAAGTGGTTTCTTATTCTAACATAAGTCTAAGTTGTACATGTTTACTACGACTTTGCCAATATTTTTAAATTTTTTTTTTAAATATGATCACTCTAATTATTTATATGATAGCGGCAACCATAATATGATTAATTTTATGACCAACATGATTATATCAATCATATATATGATTATAGTAATTATATAATGTTTGTGGTAATTAGGTTTATTATGCTTTTCTCAATCATAATCAAAGAGCAACATATTATGATAAATGAATTCATCATAAAAATTATAAAATGCTTTTGTCATTTATATTTATATTTAACATAATAATTTATAATTCAAAACTATAAATATGAAGTGCAAAGAAAAATGACAAACGAAACGAAAGCAAGTTAGAGTGTTATATTCCTATATCCAGCTGTGCCGAATTTTAAATGTGAAATACAAAAACTACACTTGCTATAAAGATCTTTAAAAATGAGAAACCCGCCAACTGATATTGAAAACAACGTGATAAATTTGTTGCAAAATAATTATTCATGCTGTAAAAATGCTGAAAAACTAAATATATATGTAAGTAAATCCAGGGTAAATGATATAAAAAAACACCGTAATGTAGATTGAAATAATAATCAAGGCGGTCGACCAAGACTGCTATCTGATGGTGATGCCCGGCAGATTGAACGTTTGCTACATAATAAGGACATCAAGACCCCGAAATATGCTGCAAAAGGTATTTGTAGGGATGTCAGTTCCTGGACGGTTAGACGAGAATTAAATAGAATTGGTTTAGTAGCCAGTGTGAAAAGGAAAAAGCCAGCATTTTACGATAGAAATGTGAAAAACGCCTTTATTTCTGTAAAATCCACAAAAATTGGATAGTAGATGACTGGAAATGGGCTATTTGGAGCGACAAAACGAAAGTCAACCGATACCAGTCTCACGGAAAGCACCATCCTTAAAGCACAACATCCGGACAGTTTTGCTTCTCCAAGATTTAATATATATTTTGTTGGGTCTCAGATGAACATTATCAGATAAACATTACCTCATTTACTGTTTGTGGTGGTGGAGAGTATATGCACGTATTTTTAATATTTAGTCCAAAGTCTGAAATTTCGTAAAAAGCACTTTATACTGGCTACAGCAAACCCTGTTACTTTTTATACCCTCCACCACCATAAGTGGTGAATGTGCGTATATATAAGTTTGTCATTCCGTGTGTAACACTGAGAAAACTCATCTGAGACCCAACAAAGTGATATGCTTGGTTCTTACGAAATTCTAAGTCGATTGAGCCATGTCCGTCTGTCTGTCAGTCTGTCTGTCTGTGTAAAACACTCTCATGTCCAAAAGACACGACCGAAATCAACAAAGTTTACAAAAAACCGTTTATAGTTGTCCTTAGCAGTAGAACAAGAGTTACGGATGTAAGACAACCTCCATAAAAAATTGATTTTTCTTGTTATTTTGTACACGTTTTTTTTATGATAAAAGAAGAAAGTGTGTGGAAAAGAGTAAGAATCGGTCCATGATTTCTCATAGCCCCCATACAAAAATCTTCCCGAAATATTAATCAATTATACATAAATTATACATAAATGCCTATAAAATTGGAATATCAAACAAAATTCAGCAAAAATAAGTTTTATACAAAAAGAAATCACAAAAAGAAATTTTTTTCAGTTCGTTCCAAGTTTGACCATAGGCCTCATATAAAGTCCATTTCCAAAATTCACTTAAATACGTATAAAACTGATATAAATAATGTTAAACGGCAAAGATTTGACATAAATAAGCCTTATAGGCAAATAAATTGTTGTAGCTGGTCGGCTCATAATTGGTCATAGCTCCCATATAAGGTCCACATGCAAAAAATTATACCACAACATTTTTTGAATTTCGGTCTATTTTTAACCGTATGCTCCATATAAAGCCCTCTTCCGAAAATCACTTTAATAATCATACATCTCTTATAAATAAGGGTACCTATCCAAAATTTTACACGGATCATTTACATACATGCCTAAATCTAACTGCTGGATTTTGAGAATATCGGTTCATATTTGACAATATCCCCCACATAAGGTCCACTCTCGAAATCCACGTTAATACTAATATATATCTTAAATATACCGTTATTATGTTGAAATTGGACGGGAAATATCCTCATATGCATGAATATAACTGCTCCAAAATGTAAGAAGATGAGCCCATAATTTGTCATAGCTGCCATATAATAACCATTTCCAAAAAACAAATGAACCCACAAAAATGTCTAATAAATATCGATATCGAACCAACTTTTATATGGATCAGAAAGCTTAATACAGAAATCAAATTAATATCGGTTATACGGCAATTAAGGTGCTGGATTTTGTAGCTGTCAGTCAATAATAGCTCCTGAATTAAGTCCACTTCCGAGCATAACAACCAACCATACAACTCTTGTAAATAACGCTATTGAGATGAAATTCAAACAATATAATCCTAAAATACATAGAAATCACATTAGTGGATACTGGATTTAGAAGCTATCAGTCCATAATTGATCCATTTCTTCTATGCCACCTTTAAATCTCTTGTAAATAATTTTATTGAGATCAAATTCAAACAAAAAAGCCTCATCTTATAACTTAAGCTTTTTATACTCTGTTTCTTAACTTATTTTTATCACCTTTAACTTTAAAGTATATTTGCAGGTGGAGGGTATTAAAGATTCGGCAAAGCCGAATATACTTTTCTAACTTGTTTATACTCTGTTTCTTAACTTGTTGTGAATATGGAAAAATGTTCTTCTAATTTCAAGATTATTAGGAAAATCAAACAAACTCTGTTAATTACAGTAAGAGTCTACATCAATTATAAATAGTCAAAATTAATTAAATTTCAGGATATTTAAAAAAAAATATGTTGGTCGTAACATTGTCTTTCAATCAATATATAAAATAGTAATAAAATTTGCACTAAGACTGAATAGAAAACACAGAATTAGGATATTCTAGTCTAGTGTAGTTTCTGTATTTCTTATTCGTTTAGGTGGAGGATATTTAAGATTCGGCACAGCCGAATATAACACTCCAACTAGTTAATTTATTATTTTGTAATATTCATTCCTTCGCATAAAACCCGCTGCTTAAGCTCGTTGAAATTGTGTCAACTGTCTCTTCATGTTTTACCACAAATTTTCATTCGGATTGAGGTCGGGACTTTTTGCTGATTACTGCATGAAAAGCTTTCTGCTTTCTGACACACAATAAATTAGATACCAAAAAGCCCTAGGAAACTAATTTTGGGGTTTTGACGTCAAAATAGTCGCCTCTGTATACTCCACTGACATTTAACAATAAATTTTCATTCACAAAAGCCAATTGCAAATATGTGTAAAATGTCGGCTCGACACGGATGTTTATGTATTTTAATGAGTTCTTCGGAAGTAGTCCTCATAAGAGAGCTATGACTTATTATGTACCGTACGTGGATCATTCCTGTTGAATTTCAACTTGATAATGATTTTTATAAGTGATTTATGCGCATTTAAGTGATTGTCTGAGGTGTACATTGTATGAGGCTGTATCCGATGCAAAAAAACATATCGTTTTGAGATTTCTCGTTGCATGAAACTAATTTTTGCTGAATTTTGTATTGGATACTGCTTTTCTATAGACATTTAGTTCTATCGTGCCCTCAACAGACGAACACACGGACGGACATGGCTGGGTCGTCATAGAATCGTCTAGAATTATTTAGGTTTTACGACCAATATTTCGATGTATTACAAACGGAATGACAAACTTAAGAACTCCCAATATGTTAGGTTGTGGTTATAAAAATTATAATAGCGGTATTCATAACTGACACTTGAGTCTTAGAAGTTTTTAAAAATATCTTAAATAATAGTTTCCTCTTTTAATAAATTCAACATTTTAAATGCACAATTGATAGACAAGGAACTCTTTCATTAAAAATTTATCAGGCTTAGTTCATTGTATCTACATAGTGAATACCGCATATATATTTATAACATAAAATAAATAGTAGAATGAAAATCTCCTATGCCAGCTTTCGTTCTAAACACAAATGTTCTGCTTGATAAGAGGATCAAATTTTATTTATTTATATATGTTGTTCTTTTTTTATTTTAATACTTTTTTTCTTATTTTATAATAAATCGGCTTAAATCTTTAAAATTGTTGATGCAATACTGTACAGCAGGACTAGCATTGCAAATGAATATGTATGTACTTGTATATAAATCTACGTATGTTTAGAAATAAATATGTTTACGTGCTTATTTATTATGAATAATAAATAAATTAAACTTAGCAATGTTTAAATCTGATTGAGGCAGAATTTAAAAGAGAATATATTCTAAAATTTATATTACATTCAAATGCTGCTGCATATGTTTATGAAAATCTCAAGGATTTAGCAAATTAAAATCGTAACTTAAATTATAGGATGTGTCAAACAAATGTGTTTGCGAATTATTTTTTAATGTTAATAATCTAATGATTACCATTGATTGCAAATATTTACAGAGATAATTATAAAATCGGATAGCTATACAATATACATACAGACTTATACTATTTACACTAAGTTTTTCCAAATTGATTATTTTTTAAATCTCGTTTATTTGAAATTTTGAATATTTTATCAAAGTTCCATATGTATGTATAATGAAAAACTAGTTAACCGGTTTACATAAATAAAAACGTATTCGAAACAGTTTTATGAATTAACAAGTAAGAAAGTATAGTCGGTCAAGCCCGACCATATAATACCCTACACCCAGTAAATATATAAAATAGTTTTTCAGAAATGTGTGCTATATGGGAGATATGACCTATTATGGACCGATCATCCCAAAATTTAGTGTCATGATTTCTGGGCATATAAATATTGTGTATGTTAAACTTTATTTCGATATAAATACTTTCAAAATATTTATGAAGGTTAAAGTTGATTACGGAGAGGGTCTTATTTGGGAGTTTCGACTAATTACGGACCGACCATTATAGAATTAGGTGTCATCATTTCTGTATTATTTGTGTCGAATTTTATTGGATTACCAACATTCTTAAACAATTTATGATCGTTAAAGTGATTTTCAGAATTGGGCCTTATATGGGAGCTACGACTAATTAGGGACCGATCTGCACAAAATTGGTTGATGTGATTTGGCTTCATTTACCACGTATTTGTGATGCAATTTGTTGGGATACTTGTATAATTCAAACATTTATGATCAGTAAACCCCAATTTCGGGAGGACATTTGTATCTGGACCCCATGAAATAATGCACCGATTTCCACCAGTTTCAATCCCATCCGTACTTGGGACGAAAAAATATCACTTACCAAATTTTATCAATATATCTTTAAAATTGCGACCTGTACTCTGCGCACAAGCTTTACATGGACAGCCAGCCAGACGGACGGACGGGCATCGTTAAATCGACTCAGAAAGTGATTCTTATATCGAGCCATTACCGCCAAAATAATATATCCCACACCATAATCGATTGTTGTTTTCTTATCGAAATCGATAGTTCAACATCATTTAAAATTATTCAAATTAAATGTATTACACAAAACAATATTTACATTATAAATTTTAAAATAATGGCTTTATTCAAACTGATTTTATTTAAAAAAAAACCTTCCCCTGTAAAATTTTGAGTTTGTGGGATACATTTTTTCGGCGGTTATGGCTCGATATACCCACCATCAAATCACCTATTATGGAGATTTGTAATAGGGGCCACAGTCAAATATGGACCGATCATCATCAGATTGAGATGGACGCTTTTTATATATGTATGGTTTATTTGTATTGAATTCAAACTTGATAGTAGTTTTTATACATGAATTATGCCCAGTTAAGTGATTTTTCGGAACTGAACTTTATATGGGGGCTACGGTCAAATATGGACCGATCATCATGAATTTTGGTACGTATATTTTGATTATGCTTGTCGAATTTCAACTTGATAGTCATTTTAAAAAAGATTTATGTTCTTTTTAGTGAATTTCGGAAGTGGGCTTTGTATGGAGCTATGTCAAAATTATGGACCGATGATTTCTTTGCGCGAAACTTATTATTGCTAAATTTAGTTTAGATACGGCTTTTCTATAGATATTTATGTCCCATAAAGCCATATTTCGAGAAGACATTTGTATGGGGGATATGAGAAATCGTGGACCGATTTTCAACAGGACTTGTTCTTCTATAATAAACATTAATTGTGCAAAATTGCATGATATTATCAGGATTATATTTGAAGAAAACAGCAAAACATATCTGAAAAATATCGAGGTAGTCTGAAACTTTTATCTATAACTCAGATCCTACGGGGCCGGTTTTTTACATTTGCAATAACAAACATTTCGATGGATCAAAGAATATTTGTTATAAATTTCATTGTTCTATTTCTTTTTTAAAAGCACGATAGGCCAACAGATAGGACCCAGAATATAAAGACTTTTTGGTTCTACGACAATTATTTCGATGTGTTACAAAGGGAATTACAAACGCAGTATACCCCCATCTTTTTGATGGTGGGTATAAAAATGTAATTTAAATTCGAGAAAAGTGAAGTATTTTTTGTATGTTTAAATGTGTTTATAATGTCCAGAGATACTGAATATAATTGCCTCATTTTTTATAATGTTAGGAATCTGATTATTAAAATCTGTTACTGAAAACATGTAAAAGAAACAAAAAAACAAAAAAATTATTATGTAGCAAGTAGACGAAATATGTATTATTCTTATCAGGCACAATCTAGCAGCTCCTACAGCACGCCTGCCGTCCGTCTGCCCTTTCTCATGATATGAAGAAATTTGTTTTGCAAATTTCTTTTTTTTATACCCTCCACCACCATAAGTGGTGAATGAGGGTATATACTATATAAGTTTGTCATTCCGTGTGTTACTACGTGAGAAATACTCATCTGAGTCTTGTTGTGAATATGGAAAAATGTTCTTTTAATTTTATAAATTGTTAAATTACAATCAAGATTGTTACGAAAATCAGACAAACTCTGTAAATTACAGTAAGAATCGGTAATTTCATCAATTATAAATGGTCAAAATTAGATAAAATTGTAAAATATTCAACATAAATTATGTTGGTCGTAAAACTGTCTTTCAAACAATATATCAAATACTAATAAAATTTGCACTAAAACTGAATAGAAAACACAGAATAAGGATATACTAGTCCTAAACCCAGTGTAGTTTTTCTATTTCTTAACACGTTTAGGTGGAGGATATTTAGGATTCGGCACAGTCGAATATAGCACTTGAACTTGTTTGTATTTTTATTGGGCTTTTAATGAACTTTTTCTTTGGGGCTAAATGTCATTCGTTAATATTGTAAAATATACCAAAATTAAAAATTACCCATTATAACTATTTAGAAACATTTTATAAAAACTATAAAATTTGGGGTGAAAATTCATTTACATATTTGGGGCAATTTTTCGCTAAGAAACCTTGATTTTTCATAAAAAAATTAAAACTAAATTTCATAATAAAATATGACCTCATGGACCTTTTTCGTTTTTTTATTTGGACCATATTTCCTGGGACCATTATTCGCAGCGCCCCTAACACATCCAGAGTGTATCATTCCATTATATGTACACCAGGTCAGCGAATGGTTGGCCATCCCTTAAAAGAGTATACTCAAAATATTTCATGTATAAAAATACGAAATGGTTTTTCGTAAAATTATTTTCGTACATTTTACTAAAGTTTTGTACATAATACGAAATTTTAATAATTTTTTTATTTCGTAAACTTACAAAATTCGTTAATTTACAAAATTTTTTTCGTAGAATTATTTTTGTATATTGTACAAAAATTTCGGTTATAATACAAAACTTTCGTGTTTAGATATTGTAGAAAATTTTGTAAATTTAGAAATTTTTTGAATTTTACAAATTAAATTTCGTTAATTTACAAAAATTACAAAAATTTTTCGAAAAATACGAAACTTTCGTATTAAATGCAGAGAAAAATTTCGTAAATTTAGAAATTTCGTTCATTTCACAAATATAATTTCGTAAAATAAAATGTACCGTTTTAAATGAAACTTAAAAATAACAAAACAAGTCATGCTTTTACTGACAATTAAAGAGATAGAAGCGTTAGTCGTGCCTTGTTAAAAATAGTGAAAAATAGTTTGATTTATTAAAATAAATTTAAATTAGTGTAAGAAAATGAATTGTTATTTGTTATTTATTTATTTCTAAGGCATGAGTTTAACATTTTAGCATTTGAAGATATACTAAGTCACTGGAACGGCTGTTTTGAATATAGGCAAAACACTTTAAAAGAGCTATGCGACCCAAATTCAAAAAAACAACTTTTGGATTTGTGGCCTGTGTACAATAATCCAGTAGGATTTCGCTTAGTAAGTAAAATGACATTCAGTTTTTATTAGAATAATTCAAAAATATATAAGAAAACATATTGACTTCTTCAACCCTTTAATTAATTAATATATTCAATCATGTATATTTAGAGCATTAATGATTTCGATCGCAAAAATGGAGAGAGAAATTAATTGCTTGACAGCTTTGACGATTTTTCTGATTTAATGACTTAAAAGATATTTCCAGAAAACGAATCGAAATTTAAAGATGAAGATGACCAAAAGCTTTGGAATTTTGTACAAAAAAATAATTGCATTAACTATAGTAAGTAGAAAAGCTTTATAAACAAATATAATCAAATTTTCAAATTTTATTTAGTGATGGATAATGGTAATGCAATTTTTTTTAACTTTTTAGATACCAAATTTATCATAGTCTTAACACTCTTACATTCCTTACTTCCACCACCAAGAATTAAATCAAAAAGTTCTAATAAAGGAAACAAGTTTTATAGTATTATGGAATCAAAACGGTCTTTTATAACATTTTCACCAACTGAAGAGTCATATAAAAAGAAGTTGGATACAAAAATTGTGGCAGAGGGTTCAGTTGCCCCTTACATTACTGTTATAGAGGACATATATAAGCCCCAATCATTTTTCTGTGACTTTGACAACATTAAATACAAAGTTTTCAGTATCACTAAAGCTATAGACATTTGCTTTAAAGCGTATCACGTATTTTCAATTAAATATTCTGAAGCTTCCAGCCATATGTGGGATTTTTTTAATATTCAGTTCTATAAAATAGATGGACATCATGTTAATCCAATTACGCATATGTTGTACAAAAAAATACAAGGTTAGTGTGTTTTATATAAACTAAGTTTAAAAGTTACTAATATATAAATTTTCTTTGTAGAAACCAAAGCAATCGACAAAATCAAACTTAATTTAATGCAGAAATGCTATTATTTTTTCCTTTACTATTATTTATAAAATAAACAAAACTTTTCGTTTAATAAAAAAAAATATTTCTTGAGAAATTAACGAAACTTTTTCTAAAATAAACAAAATTTTTTTTTATTTTTACACAATTTTTAGTAACTTTACGAAATATTTTTAGAAAATTTTGTAAATTTACCAATTTTTAGCAGAAATTTACGAAACTTTTCTTATATTAACGAAACCTTTCGTGTATTTAGGAAATATTTGTGTGATTTTACAAAATTTTGTAAAATAAACGAAAAAAAATATGAAATTTTTCTTATACCTACAAAATATTTTTCGTAAGTTTAGAAAATTTCGTATAACAGGAGGCAATATTTCTAAAATTAACAAAATAATTTTGTATTTTTACGAAATTTATCATTATTTTTACGAAATATATTTCTTATTTTTATTTAATTTTGTAAACCAGACCAAATTTAAAAGTTTAATTTACGAAAAATTTTCGTTAGATAACCATTTATTTTGTAATTTAACAAAATAATCTTGGTAAATACACAAATATTTCGTAAAATGCGGAAAATAAAAAGTCCCAACAAGAACGAAAAACATTTGTATATTATACGAAATATTTCGTTTCGTCAAAATAACGAAAAATTTAGTAAAATGAACCACGATTTTCGTTTATTTTACCTATGAAATATTTTGAGTGTAGGAATTAAAGAACTATTATTCTTTATTTTTTAACGAATGACCGAAAGCTTTTACTGCTCCGTCGTTACTAGTGTAGAGATTTTTCACGCCTCAGGACTTTGCACAAGAAGACATCGCACTTTTGAGTAGCGAATCTGTTTCGGCATTTTTGTTAATTTGCCAAATTCTGAAAAATTTCGCTCTGTATCTGATTGCAATTTGCACTTCTGATTATAAAAAGATGTTTCTTTAGATTTAATAGATAATTTCTTTGACGATATGCATTTTTTCATCCCCATCATAATTATATTTTCGACCATTTTCGCCATGGAATTGGCATTATTTGCTAAAGGTACGGTCACATTTGGCAAATATTTACTCAAAAAATCGTAACCACTTATTTTAGAACAAATTTGTTTAAAGTTCTACAAGATTTTTGCAAGATCAAACAGCATCAAATAAATTAAAACTAAATATTTGTTGTGATTTGGCCTAAATAAGAAAAGGGTTTTTAAATAAATAAACAAGTTCAAATATATGTAATTTAGTGGTTGCCAAGTGAAAAGCCGAATGAATTTCTTGAGCTCAACCCAACGAGCCTTTCGTATATAAAAAAGGATGCGGAAATGGTATAATCATCCGAATTATCAAAAGGTGTAAAAACATCTACTTCATACTTATCAGGGTGTAGGGTTTGGAAAAGGTCGAGGATGTTGTGTTGGTGACCATCAATGCATGAAATATGCGTCGGTTTATTCACTAATTCACTTTGTTATAAAACAATAGCATTTCCATGTTATTATTTATTATTACTGAAAGTACAACTTCAAAATGCGGTTTTCATAACAGATGGCGTCTCTCTTGAACAAGTTTTTTTTTATTTTGCAGGGTAAATCGATATTTTTCATTTATACGCACTTCGTTATTTAACATTATAGTGTAAAGAATAAAGTTTTTTTTTACTTCGATAATGTCAAATTTTGTGTCAACACAGTGTCGAAAGTTTTACTTAACTTTTTTAATTTGAAAAAAAAGAACACCAAAGCTTATAGTAAATGTGTTTTATTTGCCAACGTATGGGAGATGGTTTGTGCCAATCAGATTTGGTTATGTTAATACGAAAGACGCAGATAGCCCAGGCCAGCCAAAAAAGTTTGAAGAACAAGAATTGGAGTACTTAACAACAGCTCGCAAAACCATTGGGAGCTAATCAATTCAAAAGGTTTGTGAGTAGAAAAATGGTAAGAAATACAGCCAGATATAAAGGCATAATATTCCATCATGATAACGCTCGGCCACAAGTTACAATACCTGTTAAAAACTATTTAGAAAATAGTGTTTGAGTCGTTTTGCCTCACCCGGCTAATCGGCCAGACTTCCCGTAATTGGCTTTATTCGTTCTTGGGCTTAAAAAAATAGCAGTTCTTTTGGCGCGGTTTCCATAAATAAGCTGCCCTTATTCATAAAACTTACAACAGGTTTATAAGAGGTTTATAAAACAAATTTTGTATGGAAATTTGCTTTATAAACCTGTTTTGTATGGAAATTTGCTTTATAAACCTGTTATAAACCTGTTGTAAGTTTTTATGAATAAGGGGAATTGTCAGTAAGATGATATAACTAACAATGGACAATACAATTGAATAAATTTATATTGTACAAATGTTGCAAAATAAGAGCTAAAAATTTAAAAAAAATTCGCAGATGTAACTTGTGCCCAATAAAAAAGTAGCTGTTCAAAAATCTACTATGGGGATAAAAACGGGTAAAAAGGGAATTTTATGCCTGTTCGTAATAGAATAAATTTTAAAAAATCGATACAATAGAAGACAATGGAACATACATACATTTGGGAAATTCAAACTAAAAGGGCAAATATTTGTGTTTTTGTAACTTTTGTATCTGTGATTATAACACGACGAAATTTGTGCCGTAGAAGTATTTCCTATGAGTAACAACCTGAAAAGGCTGTAATTTTACGCCTCTTTTTTCTATGTTTAATTTTTTAATGTAGGTAACATTTTAATGGGGCAAATAGAGTAATTTTTATGGTAATTTTTTATATATTATTTTTATATCCACCATTAAAAAGATGGGGGATATATTGTGTTTGTCATGCCATTTGTAACACATCGAAATAATGGTCGTATAACCAAGTCTATTCTGGGTCCTTATACGACTCTAAAACGATTTAGCCATGTCCGTCTGTTGTTGGCACGATAGATCTTTTAAAAAACGACATAGAACAATGAAATTTTTACCAAATATTCTTTGATCCAACCAAATGTTTGGTATTGTAAATGGGCAAAATCGGTCCCGTAGGATCTGAGTTATAGATCAAAGTTTCAGACTACCTTGATATTTTTCAGATATTTTTTTGCTGTTTTCTTCAAATATAATCCAGATAATATCGGAATCGGTCCATGATTGCTCATAGCCCCCACACAAATGTCTTCACGGAATATGGCTTTATGGGACATTCTGGAATAATTAGTTTCAATCAAACTGAAATCTTAAAACAAGATTTTATTTGCATCGGCCTATAATTTTGACATGGCCCCATACAAAGACCACCTCCAAAAATCACTTAAATGAACATATGGGTAGTTCCATGAAAATGTCAACCACGACCAGAAAAATAAGAGCACTTGAAAAATGTTTCTAATATGATTTAATAAGAGAAAAATATTCGATTTTTGGAAGCATTTACAGAGTATTGGAATTTTAAAACTCAAAAATGGAAGTGAAAAACTGAATGTCTCTTCGACTCAGTTTTTGCAAATAAAATAAATTATTTTCTTTTTGCTATTAACTATATTAATAGATTTGAAACATTACAATTACATCTTAAAAATAAATTTGCAATAACAAATAACCATAATACTGAGAAAAACGCGAAGTTAGAGCTCGAATAACGGTATTTTTCTTTTTATTTGCTTTTGATGGTATTCTAATGGCACGTACGTTATGCAAAAACATTGTTTAACTATGCCATTTGTATACGGGCAGTCGCAGCTAAAGAAGATTACAATTCTAAAATAAAAATTCTTCCAATTCAAGATATTAACTAAAATTTTGTTTTCAACCGAAATACAAAAAAAAAGTTGTTACCTTTTAAAATTTGTCGCATACGTCATTGTAAGTACGATCATTTAAATTAAATGCATCAAAATCAATGTTAAATGCAAATTT
Organism: Bellardia pandia; assembly: GCA_916048285.2. NCBI lineage: Eukaryota > Metazoa > Arthropoda > Insecta > Diptera > Calliphoridae > Bellardia > Bellardia pandia. The sequence continues at coordinate 25,829,678 of OU696533.1, read as the reverse complement.
TCTATTTAGATTATTTTAAATAGTCGTAAAACCATGAAACGGTGGCGGGATGAGTTAAAAAAAGACGAAGCAAAACTAAAAGAGCACCAAAAAAAAAAGAGTCTGAATTAATATAAATAAACATATAATGAATTTGATATTATTTTTATTATCACACCGTTTTTTGAATTAGTAAACACTTTTATTTTCTTTCCCCAAATTTATGTCCAAAATTATCTAGAAAATACATTTCATTATTTATATACGAGAAAAATTGTCACGTACGTTATTAAGTTTTTCTTTTATATAAAACTAACCAGAGATGATTTCTCTTTAAATATTAAAGGATTGTAAAAGTACATTATTTAGCTTATTTTAGGAATTTTTAAAGAAACGAAAAACTCCCATGATTTGCAGACTTTCGCATGTGCGTAAATATGCCTTAAAACGATTTTGATCGGATATTTTCGACACCATAGTTTCGAGCCTGACCATTTTTTCTCAAACATAGAAGCTTTTGATTGCAACATAAATGTAATATTGTCTTTCATTGACTTTTATTTTTGTGAGATTTATATTACTTCATATGCGTACGAATGTCACGTACGGCTGTATGAAAATACCCACATGTCTTTTTGAAAAATTAAAAATCTAAAGTTAAAATCATTAGTTTGGGGATAGGCAACCAGAACTACTGGGTAGAGCAATATTTTATAATATATTTGTATTTGGAAATATAGAACGATTGGCTAAAAAAAGTATAACACAGTCTTACAAACGAATGCTAAATCAATACAAAATGTGTTTTTTTTTCTCTTTGTAAACCATTTCTCAGTGTAAAACTTTATGCAAGACCTACTGGGTATTTATATTTGTACGTTATAGTTTAGTGTATACTGCCTTTGTATTTAAGGGAAAAAAACTATCTAAAAAAATGAGCAAGAATAAACGGGACAACAGAAAAGAATGAAAAAATAAAGAAAACGAACCTCATGAGACTCTAAAGTTAATTTAGATTTATCTTAAGTTTTCTTTGCAATTTTTGTCTTCTATGGATTCGGTTTTGTTTCTTTTTTGTTTATAAAATTCTATTAGAATTGAAGATGTTTTTACTTTCATTCCATAACATTTTAATTTTTTTGTATCTTTTCTATCACATTAAATGCGCTACGTGCAAGAAATGGAGACTGTCAGGCAAAAATAATTCATTTGTATAAAGGCAGAGTATGCGGGGAAGCTTCCTTTTTCCATTACACGCCGTACTTGGCTCTAATTATTGCAATACATAAAAAGATTTTCCATCAGAAATTGCTCAACAGTAATTTGTGTCTTTGTAGTGTGTAAAAAGGCAAGAAGTGCTAGTTAACGAAAGAATTTAATGAGATGTAGAGATTGTATTTTATTCCTTAATTTTATACATACATAATTATTACTTGGGGAAAATATGTTTTGATTTTAGACGTACAATACTTGGCTAATAGAAGACTGTGTTACAAAGACACTTTAATAAATCTTTGAATATTTTCTTTTATATAAATTAATTCGAAACTCATTTAATGTTTACCTCTACAATATTGCAATTAGTATTTAAAGGCCCTCAATAATAAAATAAAGTGCCAAAATGGTGATTTTTTTAAAAGTTTGTATGGGGAACCCCTCAGGGGAGTTCCAGGGGGTGTGCCACTGGCATGGGTGGATCGGCCCTGCAAAGTTAGTGGGGGTCGGTCATACATTTGGACTCGATTGGGGCACTCTAAATGGGTCAAAGTGGGATTTTTCAAAACTTGACCCTACGGGACAAAAGTCAACAGTTGGGGGGTAGTAGAATTCGTTTTAGAGGCATGGTTCCTTCGGCAAAGTTTCTTATTTTGATCCCTAGAATACGATTTTCACTGAGCCATGGGCGATTATTAAATCGACCCGCCCTAGGCATTATACAATAATTTTTTTAATTTTTGTTTTTTTTTTTTTTGATGCCAAGAATTTAATTTTAACTGAAAGATTACAAATCAATAATTAAAAAATGTCAATGCTCGCACTGTAAACTTAAATGATCAATCAAAAAACACACAAAAATTAAATAAGTCAAATGATAAAAAAAATAGGCCGACTTCCTAAATGCAAGTTGCAACGCATATTTACATTGCATAAACTTCGTAAACGCATACTTTAAATTTCCGGCAACGCCTAATATTCCTAATCGTTTGGCAACTCATTTTAATGAATATCAGCTGTCATAATATTGCATAATTTTTGTTTTGAATGCCTAAATGGTTCAAAATATGCAATTAAGAAAAATTCGAAGTGTCGGAAAAATCGGTGCAAGGACGTAGTCATGTTCATTCATACATCCTTAAATTTAAAACTTTAATTTTAGCTATAATGGTAAATAGAATACATCGAAAGTTGGTAACTGTCTGTTAAAATATGTCTTTTCGCTTAGTGGTTAATTTTGTTTCATTCGGTGCAAGGACATGACTACCTCCCATATATAATTTTTCTCAAAATCTAAATTTTAGCTACATTTGTGATCAAAATGCAAATAATTTAAAAGGAAGACGGTAAGCAATGTGCAATATGCATTCAAAAAAGCGTATCCAGCAGTGGAGTGTAGAAAGCCCATATTTATAATCACACGGTGCTACAAAATTTCCTTTTTTGCAAGCATTAGTGAACTACCACGTAAACCAACCATGTAAAAGGTCTAAAAGAGTGTATTACAAAACCGATTTTAAAAGTCTTAATATATCTCCAAATTCCCGAGTTATTGACCAAAGAAATTTTTTTGAGGCTGCTACTTTAAAACATTTATAACTTTTTTATTTATTAACCGATTTTTTAAATTCAAACAGTTTTGGAAAGCAAAATAATTGTTATTTTTAAATATATGGTGAATTTCACGTCAAGTGACCCAATTTTAAAAATCGATGTCTTCCGATTTGGATGAAATTTGCACCAAGGTTAGTACTATTGGATAGTAGGCCAGACACAAATTTTCAGCTCTAGCAGTCCAGAAGTGCCGGAGTTAGAGGGGGTCAAAGTTGGACATTTTGGTCATACAGGGATTTTTTAAATGAGTGTAACTTTTTACCTATTGGTCCTAGCAAAAATTGTCCAAAGGACTGTAGATAGCTATTTCTAAAAAAAATACAAAATTTCAAATTTCCGGTTAAAAATCTAATTTTTTTTTTTACTAGTGGTTAGATTTGTTAACAAAGTCTCTAAATGAAAAATAAAAAATCGCCTACTTTTTATTTATATATTTTTAAATTTTTTTTTTAAGTTTTCAAAAATTTAGGTTTTCCGCCAAAAAAAAAAAAAGAAAAAAATTCTTTAAATTTTTGGTAAGTTTTTATCACTATTTAATAAAAATTATACACTACATCAAAATTTGATTCATTTTTTATAGTAATAAAAAAAAAAACAATTGTATAAAATATTTTTTTTTAACTTTTTCTGAAACTTAGGAAACATGTGTTAAAAAATTCATATCACTTTTACATTTGCGGGTGAAAAATTGAAAACTTCTTTACATATTCTATTTAAGCCCTTTAAAATGTACTAAAATCACAAATAAAAAATTACGTACTCTTAAAAAAAATTTGTTTACTCTATCAAACTTTTGAATTTTGGTAAGTCCAAATAAAAAATCGCAAAAGTTTTCGATGGCACAAACAACTTTTGCATAAAAAACATTTACCAAAAATTATATTTGTTTTTTTGTACCTACATATAGTACATAATAAACAAAACTGTTAAATTTCAAAGTAATACAATAAAATGGGGAATGTTTATTATCATTTGATAGAACATTCCTTGGAATTTATGTTTTGAATATTATGTTTATCAAATGTTGGCCGTCTATCCGTTGAGTCCAATTTTCGATGAATCGTTAGAGCATTTCGACTGGTAATTGGCGAATGATACGCGTAATGTTTTTCTCCAAGGCCTGAATCGAAGCGGGTTTGTCCGCAAAAACTTTAGACTTTACATATCCGCACAGGAAAAAGTCTAACGGTGTGATATCACACGATCTTGGTGGTCAATCGACCGGCCCAAAACGTGAAATTATATGCTTCCCGTAGTGTTCTCTCAATCAATCCATTGATTGATGCAATGTGTGGGAAGTGGCGCCGTTTTGCTGAAACCAAATGTCGCCGAAATCACGAGCTTCAATATCAGGCATCAAATAGTCGGTTATCATGGCACGATAAGGGTCGCCATAGACGGTTACGTTCGCACCGGCATCATTTTTAAAGAAATATGAACCAATGATTCCACCGCTATATTTTCCTCACAGCGTGCAGGACGTAGTCTATTTGGTCGAATATTAGTGCTGAGTCAAAAAATTGGTGATGGTGTTGCGCATAGTACGCTCAGTAGGCCGAGTGTATTGACCATAAGTTGAGCGAAGTGCACGAAACACATTCCTTCACAGAACGTGAATTTTCGTAATAAAGTTTAACGATTTGTAAACGTTGTTCAGGCGTAAATCTTTCCATTATGAAATGCCAAACAATTGTTAACAAAACTAACATGCCAGCATGACACGACTCACGCGTGATCTGTAAAAACAGGCTATTGAAAAAAGTATCTCTACTTGAATCACCCTATATTTAAAAGAAAATATTTGTGTTTTATTTGCTGTGAGCAAATGTATTTAAAAATATATTTCCTTCAAAATTAAGAACTTTTGGTTGCTTTGTATTTGGTATTCTACTTTTGTTTTTTTTCTATTATTTTTCTCTATTTATTTTTATTTTGTCCCATTCAAATGAAGTTTTCATTTTGGCTGCTTAATCTGTGTGAGCTTTTTATTTTTATTTTTTCGGTGTAAAAAATAAAAAATTACATTTCTTTTGTTATTTTTCCACCATCACGGATGATGTTGATGGGTTTTTTAGTTTAGTATCATTTTGATTTGAATATCTATATATAGTTTCTGGTTGGAAATAATAAGAAACTAATAAATAAATAAGTAAATAAATATAGAGTTATCGCAACAAAAACTATATTTTGTTATTACAGTTCGAAATATTAAAGATATTTAAGTTGGTCTGAGGTTTCGTGAGTTTTTTTTGTTCAATAAAGTGTGATTGTTGGAGGAAAAGTAAATCCATGTTTGATCCGTTGAAAAATCAGATGATTTTTGAAAATCAACTCAAACCAAATGCAAAAGTCGCAGTTGGAAAAACACAACTTCCCGAATGCCGAATAAACCTCAAAACGGAACAGTGGCTTATAAAGTAAAGTTTCTCTTCTTCATTATGAAACTGGTTGCTAATAAATCGATATATCGAAATACACTTCTAGAACTAATGGAAAGTGCTTTGGAATTACTGAATTAACTAAATGCGTACTTGACACTCAGAGAGTCATAGCGGTAATTTTTACATTTAATTATAGAAATTTCTTTCAAAAACAAACTAAAATGGCCCAAAATTATAATGAAATATCCACCATTTTTTCATAATTATTTAGATATCATCTGGTTTCGTGCATTATGGGAGATGGCACCTAGTTGTGTAGAAAGAGGTTAAGTTCCTTTTTTTCTTGGCAATACATTATATTATCACACAATATTGTTACGTTTTTACCTTTTAAAAACGGTGGTTTATTTTCTTTAAATAAACCGGATTTCTTTTAATTCCAAATTAATAATTTAAAGTGAATTACGGAGAGGGTCTTATATGGGAGTTTTGACTAATTATAGACCGGCCATTATAAAATTGGGTGTCATCATTTCTTTACATGTGAAACTTATTTTAATTAAATTTTATTCGGATAACAATATTTTGGAGAGATTTATAGTCGTTAAAGTGATTTTCGGAAGTGGGCCTTATATGAGAGCTACGACTAATTATGGACCGATCACAATAAAATTATACTTTAACCTCCATAAATCTTTTAAAAGTATTTATATCGAGATAAAGTTTAACATACACAATATTTCTATTCACAGAAATCATGACACTAAATTTTTGGATCATCGGTCCACAATAGGTTATATCTCCCATATAACGCACATATACTGGGTGTAGGGTATTATATGGAAGGGCTTGACCGACTATACTTTCTTACTTGTTTTTTTTTTTACTGATTTTCGTTAATTTTGGTTGTGTATTTTTGATCTAAGTGAATTTTACACAGATAGACAAACAGCCATAGCTCAAGCGAATTAGAAGGTAATATTAAACAAGAATATATATATTTTATTGGGTCTTAGGTGAATATTTCTCAGTGTTACACAAGGAATGACGAACTTGTATATGCCCACATTCACCACCTGTTGTGTTGGTAGAGGGTGTAATAAGGTTTACCCTTTAAATAATTATAATTCTCATTGTTGATTCACTTGAGAAATCTTAACAGTTTTGTAGGTCAAATGTTAATCGGTCTTGACCATTTATAATTTATTCTTTGCAGTCTGTTTTGAGCTTAAGTTCTCTTTAGTTGTTTTTTTTTTTTGTTTTGAAACAGTGGTACTTAGCCTTGGATTAACTTTTCATCGTGATACCAAGAAACATGTTGTGCAAAACAACAACTTTTTTCCTTTTTGTAATATCCACAGACACTCGTGAGTGTAGTGGGGGTATGTTTGTATAAGTTTGTCATTCCGTGTGTTACACCTAGAAATATTTGAAATATTCCAATATTCATTTAAGAATTCAACAAATATACATTAGGAGGGTATCGTTTGTTTGAAGCTAAAAAACAACTAAACTGAAAGTTCAGTTAATTTTCAATTACTATTTCTTGAAATTTGTGTTAGAGATAGTTTGGTTGTAGCTAGACCAACTGCAAAAAGGTTATTTTTCTTTAATTTTTACTTACTTCTTTTTCAGGAATTAATACACAACTTTACAACCTGGCTAGAATTTTCTTTCATATCAAATGTTTTTGTGGCATTTGTAATAAATAACTGGTGAAGGGAACAAAATTCTGAGAAATAGATTTTTTAAGTTTTCGTTAGGAGAAAGGTATTTACAATTCCGCACCAACAAATACACACATTTTTGTTTTATCTATGTTCAATGTTGTTCAGATTTTGGTTTATTTTTAAATTTTTTTCTTTTGTCTGATTTTTCACCCACAATGACTGGCTGACGGACTGAACAACAGCACTTCAATTGTAAATCTGATGTTTTGTTTTTGTATGTATATATGTATTTGATTTTCATTTCTAAATACATACTTATTTATTGTTAATAACTCTTTAATGAAAAATTAAGCTTTTAACAAAAGTGTTTCATTAATACCAACAATTTGTTTGTTGATCATAGACATCACAGCACTTGAAATTATTTGCAGAAAACAAGAAAAAACACACTGATAGGAAATATTAAAAAAAATAATTGGAAATAAGTGTGATAATTATTACTAGGCTTTTGTATACAAGTAAATAAATAGTAAAGCAGGTCAAGTAAACACTATTGAAAATAGGGTGACAAAGTTGCACAACACTTAGAAGGAAATTAGCAAAATATATTTATATTATTATTTTCATATCAACTTATGATATTTTAAAAACACTTTATATGTTTATAAATAGTTTCAAAAAATTAGCCCAAAATGATGATACCAATAAAATAAGAAACCAAAGCATAGTTCACACAAAATCCAGTTTGAATAGTTTCAGTAGGAATCACAAATAAACTTTGAGCACTTTTAATTGCATAAAAATAAAACTAATGAAGAAAATGAAGAAAATGTTTCTTTTCATAATTTATAAATCAAAACTAAAATAAACAATTTCTAAGAAAAAAGACAAACGAATACATACAGTGGCTCACATTAGAAGTCGGGCAAACTGTTTGTAAAATATTAAACTCTATTTGAAAAAAGAGAGCTTAGCATTTGTTAAAAATGTTTTCAAAATTAAATAAATTATTTATTATTAAACACAAACACAAATAAATATGGTATTCTACCATTAATATAACAGAAACAAAAACAAAATAGTTTAAAAAACCTTAATAGTGATTACACTGAAAGTCGGTCAGGTCATGAAATTCAATTATTTATGAGATATTTAGTATTTTGCTGCATATCCTTTTTGATTCTCGACAGCTTGGAGTCTTTTTGGAATCGATTCAACCAGTTTTTTGCTCACATCGGGACTTATTTGGTTCCATTCTTCCAGTACGCAGCTCTGAGCTGGTCTTAACTGGTACTCAATCTATTTTGCACCCGACGTCCTTGCCCATCCCATAAATGCTTCCATAAATGCTCGATTACGTTCAGGTCTGGACTTTAGTTCTATATGGCACCATGACGTTCCTGGCATCGTGCAGCCTTGTTATCTTTACATGGTGTCTTTGAATTCTCGGGTCTGTCCAGCGCCAACAATATTATTTAACTTTGGATTGGAACGATTCAATTTGGATTCGTCTGACCAGCTTACATATTTCCAGTCATCTATTGTACAATTTCTGTGCTCTCTGGTCATCTTTCAACGTGTCTTAACATTTTTTAACGTTAAGACTCTTCATTAAAACTTAATGTAGGTTTTAAGTTTCGTTTACTGCTGTTCATCGACTAACGGGTTTCCGAATTGCTATGGAAGTACCTATCTTGTGGTGTTAAATGCTTGTTGCTTTTAATTTGTATCATCATTTGACATGCTTTGACATTCGTTAATAGGGTTGTCTATCCTCTAATTTGTACTCTTAAAGTATGATCATACTTGGTAAATATTTACTCAAAAAATCGTAACCACTTGTCTTAGTACAATTTTGTTTGACGTTGTTTACTCTTACAAGAGTTTTGCAAGAACAAACAACATCAAATAAAATAAGACTAAATATTTCTTGCGTCTTGTCCTAAATAAACGAAGTTTTTTTTAATAAATAAACGAATTCAAATATATTCTATTTAGTGGTTACGTCTTTTTAGGCAAATATTTGCCAAGTGTGACCGTTTCTTTATGACCTCTGATTAACTTATCAACTTTAAGCTGTTTAGCTATTACTGGCGTAGAATAGCTACTTTTTGTCATTGCTAGACTTGTCATCAATGGTCCTTGACAGTTTCTTTATTATTTATGATAATTTGTTTTGTGTTGGATAATTTGCAAAAAGTGTTTAGCACATGCCACTAAATGTTTTTTAAGTCATAATCAAAGCCAACAAATACACATCTAACCCTGACCTTTGATATTTTTGTGCAAATATTTCGTTTTGTATTAATTATTTATTTGCAGAAAATTATTTTCTTTTTTCATTTTATAATTAATTGTTAATTATACAATTTTATTGTCAGAAACTACAGTAGCACTCCACTTTAACTTTGCTTTGAAAATATCCTTATATTGGTTAATTAGCCGAAACTGGGGACATTTAGGGAATTCATATACACATATAAACTAGTTATAACAATCCATTATAGTGCTTATGAACACCTTTTATATGTACATACAGTTTAATTCATATGGCAGCTACTACTTATTGCCATTAAAGACATTTAACTTAACCTATATATAATATAAACATCTATACATACATATGTGTATTCTATGTATACTTAATGTATGTACCTATTCTATGGTTGTACCAATTCTCCTGTTGTTTTTGCGCAAATGCATTATTTTATGGTTTCATTTGCAAATAGCTGGCAATAAATTTTCTGCTGTAATTGCAAGTCAAGTTTTTATTGCCTTCAAAAACTAATGGCCTCCTTTTGATTATAATTTCAGGATTTTATTACCGTCTAGAGCAGATATTACATTTAAGCGTTAAATGAACAACAATAAAAAAAAATCTTGTAATTATTTTCAACAAAGTAACTTTGTACTTTTTCATGTTCTTAGATAAATTTCAATTTACAAACACACATAAATAACCGAATTAAATTCAATAGAAAGTTGATGTGTTTTTAAGGCTGTCATTTAAAAATGAATTACATGTATAAAAAGTGGTATTTTTATATTTAATTCCATTATAAATATACAAAAGCGACTGGAAAATGCACAAGATTATTTTGTATTTACAAAAAATAATAATAAATCAAATAAAAACGTAAAAATCACATGCATACTTAAAATTTGTCATGGCTGAATAAATCTGTTCAAATGAAAACATGTTTAATGCCACTGTACAATGGCCAAGAATTGGAGTTTTTGTTTTGGAATAAAAAAATAAATGTTTTATTATAAAACAGCTTAAACTTCATTTTTAAAGTACTACATATAAATCTTAAATTGTATAAATTGTATATTCAGTTATACATACCTTTTTAATTTTACACAAAAAATATTGAAAAAATACATGTGAATTTTAGTTTTACAAAATACTGGCCCATGGTGCATTGCTTTGGAATTTATTTTAATATTCATTATATTATTCAATTACAGCGTGAATTTTACATTATTATTTTTCTATTATTCTTGGAATCATTTGGAGCAATTACACAATTGCATTTCTATATTAATGAAAGTTCTAAAAAAGCGTGTTGTTTTTATACCCACCAACAAGAAGATGTGGGGTATATTAACCCCCTGGCCCACGATGTCGAACGATAACGTTCGCTTAGATAAGACTTAAGATACAAACTTTTTATCGGATATATTTTTTACTCAATCAAGTTTGTTTATTCCATAATCAAGTTTGTGTCTTAAGTCTTATCTAAGCGAACGTTATCATTCGACATCGTGGGCCAGGGGGTAAGTTTGTCATTGGTCGTGAAAGAAAAAGTACATATCTAGTATATGTACATATTCATACTAAATTCAGCAATACTAAGTCCCAAATTATACGAAAAAAATAATTGCTGCAAATATTTCCTTAAAATTTCTTTTATTTTTACACAGCACAAATGTTTTCTTAAATCAATCGTATTTTGATTTGAGTGAGAGCAGACACACATTTTTATAAATACATGTTCATTAATTATACATAAGTATGTAGATAATTATGGTCATATAAAATATTAGTAAGGTACATTCAAATAGTTAAATGAGATCAAATCTATACATTTTTTGATAACAAACCAGTTGCTATATTAGAGTTTTAACAACAAGAGTTTTATTTTAGTACCACTTGCAAAAAACTAAGACGACGCTTTACAGCAAAAAACCGTATTGAAGTTTTTTCTAGTCGTATTTTAACATGTATTTTAAAAGATGATTGCTACTCTACAACAAAGCATTTCGTTCCCTTTTTATACCCTCCACCACCAAGAGTGGTGAATGAGGGTGTATTACGTTTGTCATTCCGTGTGAAACTTTTTTAATATTCATCTGAGACCCAACAAAGTATATATTTTCTTGATCCTTATGAAATTCTAAGTCAATTTAGCCACTTCCGTCTGTCTGTCTGTCCGTCTGTACAAAACATTCTCACGTCCAAACTATACAACTTAACTAAACGAAATTTCCAGAAAAATATTTCGTATTTTGCAATTTACTTAGGTATTAAAAATCAGCAAAATTGGTTTAGGCCAACCAGAGTTATGGGCCAATATGTGAGACAACCTCCATAAAAATTTGATATTTTTGTCCATTTTATTGCAATATTTTGAAATATGTTGCAGATAATACCATGAAATTTTGTATACATTGTTTGTATGATAACAGAAGAAAGTGTGCGGAAAATAGTTAGAATCGGTCTATGACTTCTCATAGCCCCCATACAAATATATATATTCCCGAAATATGGCTTAATGATAAATAAATGCCTATAAAATTGGAATATCAAGACAAAATTCAGCAAAAATAAGTTTTATGCAAAAAGAAATCGCAAAACGAAATTTTTTTTAATTCGGTCCATGTTTGACCATAGACCCCATATAAAGTCCACTTCCAAAATTCACTTAAATACGTATAAAAGAGATATAAATAATGTTAAACGGCTAAAATTTGACATAAATACTCTTTATAGGCAAATAAATTGTTGTACTAAATTTTACGGTAGTCGGCCCAGAATTGGTCATAGCCCCCATACAAAAATCTTCCCGAAATATGGCTTAATGATAAATAAATGCCTATAAAATTGGAATATCAAGACAAAATTCAGCAAAAATAAGTTTTATACAAAAAGAAATCGCAAAACGAATTTTTTTTTAGTTCGGTCCATGTTTGACCATAGACCCCATATAAAGTTCACTTCCAAAATGCACTTAAATACGTATAAAACAGATATAAATAATGGTAAATGGCTAAATTTTACATAAATAATCTCTATAGACAAATAAATTGTTGTGCTAAATTTTATAGTGGTCGGCCCATAATTGGTCATAGCTCCCATACAAGGACCACATCTGGAAAAGACATTTATTTTTATATATATCGTATAAATATCGGTACCGAATCAAAACTTTACACAGATCTTTTACATATATACAAAAATCGTCCCACAAAATTTTGTTAATTTCTGTCTATTTTTAACCGTATGCCCCATATAAAGCCCTCACTCACTCACTTTAATACTCATAAATCTCTTATAAATAAGGGTACCAATCGAAAATTTTACACGGATCATTTACATACATGCCTAAATCAAACTGCTGGATTTTAAGAATATCGGTTCATATTTGACAATATCGCCCACATAAGGTCCACTACCGAAATCCACGTTAATACTAATATATATCTTAAATATACGGTTATTATGTTGAAATTGGACGGGAAATATCCTCATTTGCATGAAAATAACTGTTCCAAAATTTAAGAAGATCGGCCCATAATTTGTCATAGCTGCCATATAACAAAACAAAAAACAAATAAACCCACAAAAATGTCTAATAAATATCGATGTCGAACCAACTTTTATATAGATCAGTAATTTTAAACCAGAAATCATATTAGTATCGGTTATACGGCAATTAAGGTGCTGGATTTTGTAGCTGTCAGTCAATAATAGCTCCTGAATTAAGTCCACTTCCGAGCATAACAACCAACCATACAACTCTTGCAAATAACGCTATTGAGATGAAATTCAAACAATATAATCCTTAAATACATAGAAATCACATTAGTGGATACTGGATTTAGAAGCTATCAGTCCATAATTGGTCCATTTCTTCTATGCCATCCATAAATATTTTGTAAATAATGTTATTGAGATCAAATTCAAACAAAAAAGCCTCATCTTATATCTTATCCTTTTTATACTCTGTTTCTTAACTTGTTTATACTCTGTTTCTTAACTTATTTTTATCACCTTTAACTTTAACACTATATTTGCAAGTGGAGGGTATTAAAGATTCGGCAAAGCCGAATATACTTTTCTAATTTGTTTATACTATGTTTCTTAACTTGTTGTGAATATGGAAAAATTTTCTTCTAATTTTATAAATTGTTAAATAACACTCAAGATTATTAGGAAAATCAGACAAATTCTATAAATTACTGTAAGAATCTACATCAATTATAAATAGTCAAAATTAATTAAATTTCAGGATATTTAAAATAAAATATGTTGGTCGTAAGATTGTTTTTCAAGCAATATATAAAATAGTAATAAAATTTGCACTAAGACTGAATTGAAAACACAGAATTCTAGTCCTAAAACCAGTTTAGTTTTTGTATTAGTTATTTTATTTAGGTGGAGGATATTTAATGGCGTTTTCTTTTCTGGCAAAAATGTTACACGTTTTTCCCATTTCGCATCTTTTTTAATTTTTTTGTGTTCTTTTCTGAAAAAATGTCAACACTGCTAAAGTGTAGTGTGTTCTTTTCTTTAAATGTCACACTATAAATTTAAAAAATGGTGCACCTTTCACACTCTGTATTTTTAGAGGGGGAGAATCGCACGATAAAACAACTGACCAGTGATGCCAACTTTTGAGACTCAAACGCGTAAACATTTTTGAAAAAAGGGCTAAATGGAAAAAAATCCATATAAAACCACATCCAATTTTCTTTTTTTTCGCGTTTTGAGTGACTAAAATCCGGCTAAATCTAGCCCGAAAAGGGCTAAGTTGGCATTGATGCAGCTGACATTTGTTTTGTTTATGAATGTGTATTTGTGTTAAGAAACAAAAAAAAAATATACAAAATGGAAAATATTTTTTATGTGCTAAAAAATTTTGGATGACTTGTTGGATTCATCTTCATCATCAGATGATGATAAAATATTTTATATGATTATGGAAAGAAATCCACAACCGTGAGTGAAAGGCTTGGTAAAGAACGTAATTAATGAATACTCTGAAGTTGATGTATGTCAAATTTCATAGGACAATATCTCCTACTTCTTATATATGTAATGTATGTTTATATACATATATAATTTTTATATTTGAGAAGAACTTTCGTATTAGTCGGGAAAGTGCCATAGGTCATTTTGATAAATATTCATTGTGTTATTTCAAGCGATCTTACCAGGGAGCTATCTGCTTCTTCTTTTTTAACAAAAAACAAAAACAGCTGTACATGAAAAAAAATGTTACACTGTTGTAATTTTATGTTCTATTCTGACCATTAAAAATGCCACATCTTTAAAATGTGGGGTAAACATTATAAAAATGTACATAATAAAGGTGTAACATTTTATTTCAGAAAAGAAAACACCATAAGATTCGGCACAGCCGAATATTGCACTCTAACTTGTTAAATCTAAAGCAGTAAATAAATTCTAAAATAGAATTTAAGTGATACGTATAGGAATAGAGATATCAGGTATATATTTTTTAAAATTTTGATGACATAAAAATGGTTGTTTTCAAACTTTAGCCCAATCCCTGCGTGAACTTTTTTAACGTTCCGAAAAAGTTATAATCACCTGGGTTCTGTATTTGTAAAATGAAGTGAAAGTGAAATTTCCATTAAGTTTGTGTTCTAAATTTTGTAAAAATGATTTGAAAAGTTAAATATCACTTTTAGATTGGTTCATCGTACACTAAAAGTTGCATTCGTTTTCTAGAACGCCGTCAAATTATCTATGTGGAATTGAAAACGAATTCAGTTTCACTTCGTAGTGGAACATAGAACATAGGTCAATATTTTTTATTGATTTAATTTTGTACTCGGATCTACTTTGATACTCGCAAAAAGTCTTAACAAGTTAAGGTGGATTCACCCATTTGTTCTTAACAAAAATTTTTTCCAGAGACAAATTTTTTTACTGACAGTTTCTTGCAGCACGCTTCACCCATTTCGAACGATTTTTCTGAAAAATCAAAGCTGCTATTTTGCTTTGGGTTTTAAGTGTCAAAATACAAATATTAAATTCACGAAAGTGGACAACAAACATAATAAACAAATATATTCTGGTTTTCGAGACGAAGTCTTGACATGAATACGAAAAAACTGAAGAAAAAGGAGACAACATGTAAATAAAATTAAAAATGATAATTACAGCAAATATGGAACCACCAGGTAACACTGGTTAAAAGATTGATGTTTGTCTGTTTCGCTAGCAGGCACCGCAGTGGTGCAGAGGGTTAGAACGCAAAAGAATTCTGATGAGAGAAAGTGGTGTTTCTCGAAACATATGTAAATTCAACAACCCAGGATGGAATCCTAAGCTAAGAAAAATTATCAATAAATTTTAATAATAATTTTCATGTAACTATTCCTACCTTCAGTAAAAATAATTTAATAAAAATTAAATTTAATGAGCTCGAGCCTAAATAAAGAAATATCATAGATTTACTATTAAATTATTTTAAAGTATTGTGTATTCAAAATCACAGATATAAATTCAAAATAAATGAAAAAAGAAAGTTGATTTTGCTGATGGCCATGGCATTGTTATTTGCATCCTATTGGCAACTCAATTCATTTTTGTCCAGAAAACATATAAAATTAAACCAACTCATGTTCGTAAAAAATATTTTCTCTCTCTCAAAAAGAGAGACGTCAAACTTCATATAAAAGAAAAACTGTTCGAACAAAATTTTTGTTAAGAACGAATGGGTGAATCCACCTTTAGTCCATATTAATCTAAAAATTTTCATAATTTTAAACTTATTCGGATAAATATTTGTGTTTTTTTTTTCGAAAATGTTTATATATTTTAATCTAACACTTCTTACCAATGTGTAAATATCATTACAGTTCTTCTACTCAAATAGGTTTTCTCATGTTTTAATATTTTGATTATTTTAAAACAAAATATATCTGATTAACAAAAAATTAAAAACTGGAACAACACAAAATCTATTGTTTTCAAACATCAGATGCAAAATGTAGCAAAACAAAAAACAAATCTTTATTTTGTTACTCCATTTGTTTGCATTTATTAACCCAGAATATACAGTCTCAAACTATTTCTAATATTTCTAAAAGTATAAAATGTACAAATCTAATATGCCTAAGCTGGCAAATAAAACAAAATTATTTTAAATTTTAATTTCCATTAACCTAATGAAATTATAAGTAAAATAGTAAGTCTTAAATATTGTTTACTTTATGTCAGCTGTAATCTCTTTTAAGAGCAAAACATATTTAAATTTTAAAAAACAAAAACTTATTTACTTATTACTTATTTATTTATACTGTCGCATTTTTTAAATCCACAACATTTTCAGTTTAAATATTTAATACAATCTTAAGGAAAAAGTATCAAATTTTAGCCAGAGTTTTGTAAATTTTCGGTATGAATATGAAACTGAATTTCCAACACGTATTTAATTTTAGTTTTGGTGAAATTTTTTTTTTGCAGAAATTTAAAATTTATTCAAAGACTGTTAGAAAAATGTCGCCATAGAGAAATATGTTTGCGTGTGTATAATATTATACTATACATATACATATGTACTCGTATGTATGTAGCTATATCAGATATTTAAATTTTATCACAGTAGTGTAGTGTCTGTGTGTACGTACGTTTTCGTTTTTGTTTGTAAATAAAAAAAACTCTATAGCTACTTGAATTAAAATTGTATACTTGAATTAACATTGATAATATTTAGTTTAATAACAACAACAACAACAAAGACTGACACAACAAATAAGTTAGAGAAAGTATGTCAATGTATCCGATTATAAATAATTTCTTCCACACTTGACACACAAAAACAAGCAGGGAAAAAACTATAGGAAAAATAAAATATCAATACATACCCTACACCTACTCTGATTTCTTGAGCTGTATGATAAAAAATAAGAAAGCTTCCCAAAGTAACAATTTCTACAAAATTTGCAAAAACAAAAATGTCCTTTTTTCAAATGTTGTCATAGCTGTGGCTATCTATTCAAAGAATATAATAGAACTTTTAAGGACATTCACATCTATGTTCCCGTATAAATGTTATTAGGGCTATCTAAACATATTCATTGAATAAAATTATTTAATTTGATTTGAACGCCGTTTGCAGTACAAATATTTTGTTAAAAACATATTGCTTTCTCTAGGTATAGTGTACTTATACTTTTGTCTAGGTCAGGAGTGCCCAAAAGTTGCTTATGTAAGAGCAAACACCAATACATTTAAATAAAAACTAATTTGTATTCAGTATTTTCTGTTGTTAAAGCCAATACATACAAAGAAATAACACACATTTTTAAACGGTATCATACGTTAAACAAAAACAAAATCTACATTGACGATCGCAGTCACCAATGTTTACCAGTAGAGCATACGAAAGTGATGTTGCTTTGCGCTTGCGTGTATAGAGTGAAGTACGACAAAAAAACAAATAAGGCAAAGTTGTTTGTGTATTTCGTATTGCTAGTGCTGAGTGCTGTAATGAATATACAAAACACACAGCCTATAGCTAAGAGTTTTTACAAATACAAAAGAGCACCAAGAGTATAGGGCTTGGGCACTCCTGGTATAGGTATACATATGTACATTAGGGTGGCCCCAAAATAAAGTTGCGGATGTTCCCGACTAATGTGAAAATTTGATTCATTTTAAGACTACGTTTCTCAATTTTTTTGTCCTGGGGTTAATATAGTTCCTTTAGAAGGAATGTAAAAAAAATAAAAAAACCCCAAAAAGGACCTTTTTATCCTTTGATCCAGCTCACCAAATATTGACCCCAGGAAAAAAAATTAAGAAACGTAGTCTTAAAATGAATCTAGTTTTCATATTATACGGGAACATCGCGATACATTATTTTTTCTCCATACAAACGGGGCCGCCCTAATGTACATACATCTACATATGTATGTACTTAATACATTTCTGCGAGAGTTTTGAAAAGTATTGTTTTATTTAGCAAAAGTGCTACAAACACTCTTAACCTTAAAAGAATATAACATTATATTATTACTGAAATTTTATTTTGTCAAAAACATTATTTAAATGTGATGCTATCTATATTTATATTCCCTTCTCCTAACAAGAATAACCAAATACAATAACGTAAATCTATTTCAAGTTCCACATAAAACAAAGGAGATATTTGTAAATCATTGAATATGACTAGCAAAAACCCAATAACGTATTTTTCAATGTATACTACACACCGTCAGTGTTGCTTAGAAGTAGACATATAATGTCTTATTTATTATTAGTTGTATATATGTATAGGGTGTTTTTTTTACAGGTTTGTTTTTCGAAAAGAGATAAAACTGGCATTTTGTGGTCAAATCTGGCAACTCTAATGTCATTTATGTTCAGTTTGGTTTGCCATTTCATCATGAACAGGTTGACAAAAGAACAACGCTTGCAAATCGTGCAAATTTATTTCGAAAATAACGGTTCAGGTCGCGAAGTTTACCGCAAGCTCCGTCCATTTTACGGTCGACATAATCGTCCATCAGAGCAATTAATTCGGTTAACCATGGATCGTTTTCGCACTACGTTTACTCTATGTGATAATACGCATCCGCAGAGACGTCGAACAGTGCGCACCGAAGAAACAATTGCCGCTGTAGAGCAAAGTGTTGAAGAGGACCCGAATTAATGGAGACCGGTATAGAGCCATGATAACCGACTATTTTGTTCCCGAATTGGATGGCATGAATGTGGATGAGTTGTGGTTCCAACAAGACGGCGCTACATGCCACACAGCGCACGCCACAATCGATTTACTGAAGGAAACATTCGATGAGCGCATAATTTCGCGGAATTGACCTGTCAATTGGTCACCAAGATCGTGTGATTTGACACCATTGGATTATTTTCTTTGGGGATATGTGAAGTCGCTCGTCTACGCCAACAAACCAGAAACGTTAGGGGAATTGGAAGCCAACATTCGTGGCGTTATTGCCGACATACGGCCCCATATGCTCGAAAAAGGGGTTGAAAATTGGACCTGTAGAATTGGCTTTATTCGAGCCAGCCGCGGCGGCCACATGCCTGAAATCATATTTAAACATTAATGGCATAAAATTATCCTTCCAATAAAGCCAAATTGATGGTCATTAAAACGATTTTCTTGTGTTTTATTTCAATTCGAAGTTCTATACCTCTCAAAAAAACACCCTATAGCTGTTTAATTTGAACTCCTTTCTATCTATCACATTCTAATTTTCCGAATAACAGCTTTTGTGAGATCTAACTATCAAAGAGTTATTTAAGTCATTAATTATAACCAGTTTTAGTGATATTAAAGTAATGATTCCAAATACAAAAAAAAAAAACGACCAAAGTATAGTCGGTCAAGCCTGACATTTAATATACCCTACACCTAGTATACATGTAAGAACTGTTTTTCAGAAATAGTCGCTATCTGGGAGCTATAATATGTTATGGACTGAGCATCCAATCCTATCCCTCCTATCCTTTGTATTTATTTTTGTTAAATTAATAAACTCTATATAAATAGTTTTTTAAGATTTATACATATTAAAGTGATTTTCGCTGGAGATCTTGTATGGAAGTTTTGACTATGATGTCATGATTTCTGTATTTATGAAACTTATTTGTTTTGAATTTTATTTCTGTACCACAACTTTTAAGCAATTTATGCTATTGAAAGTAATTTTCGGAACTGCGCTTTATATAGTAGCTATGACTAATAAAGATCCGATCTGCATAAAATTTGTAGAGGCGGTGCGAAAACTTCTTAGCCTAGCACAGAAAGAGAATAGTTGGTTTTTTAAAAACATTTTTATTTTTCAACATAATCTCCTGAAACTTCAATATACTTAGTCCAACACTTATATAGCAATTCTATTACTTGATTAAAATAGTTTTCCTCAAGACCTTCAAAATAGTGGTTTACAATTGTAATTGCATCTTCATTTGAGGTAAAAAGCTAGGATATTTTTTTTAGATTTGAAAACATGTGAAAGTCACTGGGAGCTAAATCAGGAGAATAAGGTGGGTGATCAAGAAACACGTACTTTAATTCGTTGATTTTAACCATTGTTAAGACACTGTTGTACGCTGATGCTTTGTCTTGATGAAAAAAATATTTTTTGTGTTGTAAGCCAGTACGTTTTTCTCGAGTTTTTACATTAAATTGGTCCAAAATATTGCAACAGAACTCTGAATTTATTGTTTTACCCCTTTGCAGAGAGTCAATCAAGAAAATAGTTTTGAAGTCCCACTTCCTCCAGCTTCAGTTCATTGCTTGGATTGTTCTTTCTTCTCTGGACTATAGTGGTGGATCTATGTCTCATCCACAGTTATGAAACAATGCTTAAAATCCATTTTATTTTTCTTAAAACGATGCAAAGAAGCTTGAGAAATTTTCATTCTTATGCGTTTTTGGTCGACTGTTAACAAATGCGGCACACATCCTGCAGAAAGCTTTTTCATCTGTAGTTCTTTATGCAAAATTAAATGGACTCGATCATTTGAGATGCCCATCGATCATTTAATATCATATCATGTACTTTGGCTACAATTTATGTTGATGTTGCTGTTTTTGGATGTCCACTACGTGGTTCATCCTCAACGCTTGTAACACCAAGTTTAAATACAGCAACCCAATTTTTTACTGTTGCATATGAAGGAGCACTTTCACCATATCATTATGAATTTCTTGTCCCGATCAACATTTTTTATTTAAATATTTAATGACACCACGAATTTGTTAATTTTTCCATTGTAAAAAAATCGCGGATGTTTTTTTTTTTTTTTTGTTGAACATCTGTTTGTATATGAAGGAGTTTCCAGATGGAAAATAAATTTAATATGTGTTCATAGCACAGATGGAGCTTTCTGAAACATCGCGCTTTCTGTTCTAGGCTAAGAAGTTTCCGTACCGCCCACATAATTAGGCTTTATGTGAACTTATATATGAAGAAATTTGTTGGGATACTTGCATAAATCAAATAGTTGTGACCGATAAACTCCTATATGGGGGCTAAGTGAAATAATGAACCGATTTAAACCAATTACGTGCTTCAAAAGTACAGCTTGTACTCTGCGCACAAGATTTACATGGTCTGCCAGCCAGCAAAAAGGACGGACGAATCGACTCAGGAAATGATTCTTGGACTAATATAAATAAGCGTTACAAATATCAGCACAAATCTAATATACACTATGATGGTGTGAGGTGTAAATATTGGTGATGCAGCTTAATAAATAAAAAAGAAATAAATGTGAACATGATATCGGTAAATGACAGGTTCTGAATCAATTTAAATTAATTTTAAAACGTCTAAAGTCCTATGAAAGTAGGGAATTCGGGAATTCGCATGTAGAGAAAAAAGTAAATAAAACTGACCGCCTGGTGTGGCTAGTCTTGTTCTTATTAGAACTGACTCTGTGCATATCAATAACAATTTAAGTCAATTAAAATAGGACATGAAATAAAAGCCGTAAAACCAGCAACTGATACTATCACTGATTTCATAGGGCTCAGCCAGATGCAATGGTGTGAAAATAAAATGAGATTTTAACAACAAATTGATAATCCATTATTAATATTTTAGCAACTAAAATAATTTCATCCTATAAAAATCCGCGTTCATATAATTTTCTTTTATGTTGACCTGACTTCTTTTATGTAGAAGTGAAAGTAAGATTTAATATTGCTTTTTAAACAATTTAATACATTTCTGTATATTTAAATTTTAGATCGGAATCTCCTCGTTTCACCACTTTGGATAGTCGTAACATATGCGTGCCAATTTTAGAGGAACACCATTCTGCTTTTCACTAAGATTTTGATTTCATGGATTTTGCCAAATTGAACATTGTATTTTCTTTGAATGTTCCGGTTTTCTTAAATAAAAATTGTACTTTAATTTTGTTTACGATTTGTGCTTAAGGTTACTTGTATCGTTTTATAAAATTAGTGATTAAGGGTACTCATGATACGAGTATTGTTTAAAATTGCCGTTTGTGCAATTGGGCAAACGACCAAAACTTATTTCATGTTCTTGCAGCTGTTGAGTTAAATGCACAATTGAAAAACGCAAGTTTACGAAATTGTTAAGCAAGTTTACGAAGTATGTGTAAATAATTTGTTCATGTAATTTTTGACAATTCATTTACGAGGATGTAAAAATGCACAGTTTGCACAGTTTGCGAGACTTTTAAACAATATCATGAGGACACTTATTGTACTTTTTTGCATTCATTGAAAGTAAGATTTTTAAGCAATTTCTTTCCTATTTAGATTTTTGTTTATCATTTTATATAAATTTAAATAAACTTTTGTTCAAACTTTTTACTCCATAGTGGGGACAGTGCAAATGTCCTCCAGTAATACGGCTTTATCGCTTCAAACAAGTTGTATATGAAACATAATGACATCCACAAATTTAGTGCTCCATATCACTTAATAATTAGACATAGCTCTCAAATATGACCTACTTCTGAAACCACTTTAACGAGCATAAATAGAAATAATGAAACAAAATTTTATAACGATTGGTCATATAAAACCCAGTTAATCGGGCTTGACCGACTATTCTTTCAATTTCATTATTTTCTTAACAAACTTACATGTATTACATATTTCAGAGATATCGGAAATATCAATTGGCGGCCCATTTAATACAAGTTCTAACATAAATGATAATTTTTTTTTCAAAGTTTTAACACAGTCAATGGTTATACTGAAAGAATAAGTCTGGATGCCAGAAACCCATATCGCGTGTTTTAGATAAATGCAATATTTCTAAAATTGCAAGCGATTTTATGGAAATATATGATTATTGATTTTGGTATAAAAGTGAGGCAATCTATAGTTTCAAAGACTAGCAATTAAAAAATCGCTCAATCTAATGAAAATACAGTACCAGTGGGTATTGAAAGGTATATTACACCCCTTCAAAAGAAAATGATTATCGTAAAATTGTAACAGAGTTTGAAACTTGCAAAAATAGTTTCTATAGCTTTCAACTAAAGAGCAGAAGAGGCCTTTAAATTGTTATTAAGGGAATCGGCTTCTGTGTAGCATCCCAGTAAATAAAGAACAGGTACGAAAAGAACGTGATAAACATTAAAAATTGTGAAAAAGGTGGTGTTAAACTAAAGAAAGCTGAAACACATCCAATTTATAATCTGAGGTATTTATTTTATTTTATTCACCGAAGAATAAAGGCAGAAGAACCACACACACGATCTGGCACCAATCAATGTTTAAGCTGCCCAGTTGCCACCAGTTTGCATCGCACTAAATTATTCATCTCATTGTGATAAACCAAGAGAACATGAAAAAATGTAGAAATTGTATATTCTATTCTAAAGCACTTTCTAACACTTAGAAATAAAGTTCGAACTGTACAAGTGCCGAACCTTAGATACGCAAATTATAGGAACACAAAATTTGGAGCCGACAATCTAAAATATTTCCTACTCTAATGTGTTAAAAACTAACCAAATTCCTCAGAACTTGTTACTCAATATTAATGGCAATACGGAGCCAAACAAGCAAACCGAAACTTTTAATTTTAGCCGGCTTGAGGTTATAGTAGGGAACCTTGTAAAATCGGTTAATAATTAAACGAATTCTCTGAGTAACATGATACAAGAAATGCCTAAAATAGCCCGGGAACTGTTTGAAAATATGTTTCTGGAGCGTAAACGGCATTCGCCAACATAAAAACGAACTCGAATAATTCCTTAAAAATCAAGAATTTTGTTGTAGATGTGTCAAAAGTAATCCGTTTTATAATTTTTTCTACTGATATCGAAATATTTAACTGTTTTGTTTTTAATTCCGAATCACAAAAGAAGGAATATAGGCCATCTGATTTCCCTCATAAATGTATGTATATTTTGTAAAAGTAGAGTTTATTTAAATGCCTACTTAAGACGTACTTTTATAAATCATTAGTGTAAAATTTCTGAAATAATTGTTAGTTTTAAATATTAATATGAGGGTGCTGTAGCTTGATTGGTTAGCGCAAAAAATATATTGCCATGAAATTCTTAAAATGTTGACAAAATATTAAAAATACTTTTAATAAAGGGCATGACTATTTCCATTTTCAACACTCTTGAATGTACTTGAAATGTACAAATAACCACACAAAAGAACATTCAACGCTGATATTCGACATTGACTTAATGTTACTGACTCACTGATGACAGTTTGTTGTATGCAAGAGACCATTAACACGTAGACAACAACTTATTTCCAAAATAGAAAAGAAAAAGTTAGACACCGTCAACGGTTTTTTACTTTTGAATGTCATTGTAATGCCATCGTAAAGAGACATCTCAACAATTGCTGAAGCTCCTTTATACCTTTTAAATTGTTTTTATTCATGTTTAATTCTTTTGGAAACAAAACAAAAGAAAATTGCTGGTTTCAAAAGTTTAAATTGTTGGTTTAACAAAAAAAAAAAAAAAACAGCTCGAAATATTAGGATAAAACTTTAATGTGTCTTTTGATTTTTTCTAGATTTAAATTTAGCTATAGATATACTCGTATAATATACTACAATATATACGTACATACCTACATTCATTATGGTTTAATATAAATGTCTCGTATATATTTTATATTAAACGTACATCAAAGGTAAGTGGCGTTACTTTTAGATTGGTTGGTTTAATCATTTCTTTGTTTGACTTTGAAACTTGTGATTTTAAAATTATGTGATGTTTTCTTTTTTGCTTTATATAAACGTTGCGACTTTTTCTATGTATTTTAGTCCCACACATAATCTTATTTTTAATCTCGCGCATATAAAATGTTTTTCATGTTATTGACTTTATATTTGAGGCTAGACTTTATATTGCCACATTTCTTTCATTAACACAATTTACAAAAATAAAATTTATTTTTCTGCAGACATATTTTTAAACAAGTAATATCTACAAGTATAATCAGTCAAGCCCTACCATATAATACCCTATATCCAGTATATGTGAAAAACTGTTTTTCAGAAATGGCCACTATATGGGAGCAATGACCTATTATGGACCAATCATTCAACATAACTTCTGTGCATATATGTAAATATTTTTTATGTTCAATGCCATTTCGATATAAACAGTTTTAAAAAATTTATACTTGTTAAAATGATTTGCAGAAGTGGCAGAATGATTTGCGTATATGTAATTTAACACATATGGTGAATACCCCTATTATATTCATTTTACATATACTAGGCTGTTGCAAAAGTACAAAAAACCAATACATAAATACATTTACTTGTTTTCGTTTACTTGCTTTCTCTTTATAACGTAAAATGCTCTTTCTCTTATAAAATACAAACACAATAAATATTGTCTTTGTACTAAATAAATACAATAAGTGTTAAAGAATACGAACTTGCACGTGTTTGGAGAGGCAGTTCCTAAACTACTTATTGAAATACTCGAGTATTTTGCAAGTTTTATTGCAAAATACTTACAGGAGAAAAAAAAGACTAAAAACAAAAAACATATCGTTAGTTGAAATGCAAAATATGTAATGTTGCATATTAAAATAGAATTATACAATTAAATCCCAATATTTTTATTAATTAAAATGTCTTTGTATTTTTATCGAAAATAATAAAAACTGCAACTTTTCATAGACATTTTTGTACTAAGCATTTTTGGCTTAAGTTAGGAATTTTTTTAAAAATTAGTTAAGTTTTTTGGAATTTCAACTAACGATATACGTGTTAAAAATAAAAAAAATTATAAAAATTAAAAATTAAATTTTATTAAAAAAAAATAAAATAAATTCAATTGTTTAATAAATACTTAAAAAGTTAAATTAATAGTGAATAAAACATTTAAAATAATTATAAATAAAAATATTAGATAAAATTACTTTTTAAAATAACACTTATCGCGTATGGTATACGTATTTATTATTAAACGAAATAATGGACATTTGTCAAGTGACAAAGTATTCAGTGATCGTTTTCTTTCGTGAAAGAAATTTATTGCATTCCAAAATGCATTTCAAACAAAATTAAGTTAAGTTATTTGATATTTATGTAGAAAAAAAAGTAGTTTAAAATAAAAATTAAATAGGTTTTTGCCAATTTTCTCCTCCAAATAAATATTGTATATATGTATATAGAAATTTTGTTAAATATATATCTATAATTAAGCTGAAAAAGAAAAATCTTGAACACTTAAATACTTAATTAATAATTTAAATGAAGTTGTAAATATTATGGATAAATAAAATGAAAATGAAAAATGAAAAAAATGTAGAAAAAAATATTTATTATAAATTTCCGTGAAATGGCAGGTTTGAACAAAGAAAAAGGGGGCACCTTTGAACATGTTAATTTATCAACCGAAGTACCAAACATTGTTGATTCTCTCTTATTTTCTGAAAATGACGAATTCAATGCAGATCATGGTGCTTTAAAGGAAAATGTAATGTCGCCTTTTCCGTCTTAATAATATAAAACTTATTTTTGACCTGAATTTTTTTTATTTTTTAATTGTTAATTTTTATGTTTTTCTTAATAAATCAATCGAATTTATGATATATATAAAAAATATAATTGTTTATGTTATTTTTGGATATAAGCGCTACAAGAAAAATTGCCGTTCAAAACTGCCCCAGCCTAGTTCAAAGCTGCCCCGTATGGGAGGCACATTTGAACACAATGACTTCATCCATTAAAAACAATTAAAAAAGTTTATAAATCGAACTAAAAATAAGTTACTTGTAGATTTTAACTAAAGTTTATTTCCATATATGTATATTAGTTAAATAAAGTAAAAAGTCAAAAATTCAAAAATATAAATTTTTATGTGGCTTGAAAGCAAAAAGTCTTCTAAGGTGCACCCCTCTACCCTACCACTTCCATATTCATATGTAGAAATACTAAAAATGTACAAACTACTAACCAATTCTAAAAATATTTTGCTATACAAAATTAGAAAATAAAAATGTTTCATTTGCAATATATTTACTACTAGAACACATGCATACTTTTTATATTTTACTACCGAACCATACACCAAGCAAAGAAATAGTAACTTGAAAACCCACAACAGACAACAAAATGCGAAATCGAAAAAACAAACTAAAAAAAGTATGGGACATGAAAAATATAAACTGGCAAACAAACGAAGTGGAAATAAAAATGTATGTAAAAAACGAAATTGTCCGCAGTTGAAAATGTTAAAAACGAAAATGTGCATATATAAGATTTCTTCGCCGCATAAATAAACTATTTTCCTCGCATATGTGGAATATTTACGCCGCATATATGCAATGTGCAGAAAAATGGAAAAAAAACTAGAAATAAGAAAGGGTTCATACACAGTAATTAACAATTCTAATTTGTATAGAATTGTGTGTTGTTAAGATAAGGCATTGAAGTACATGAAAATATAAGGTGCCTTTTCAAGGTAATGATTTGTTTTTTGTTAATTTAGTAAATGATTTCTTAATAAAGATTCTGATTAATTAATGATTTTATTATTTATTTATTGAGCCTTCAAATGCATTCGTGTTGTTTGTAATAGGAATTCAGAAAATTAAAAAAAAATATGTAACTAAGTCGTCGTTTACAAAGTCGAACATTTGGAAGAAAACAATCTGGAATTCTCTTTTGTTTTTTCATTCGCGGTCACACTGTCGAACAATGTTGTCAGACACATTTCATAATCATTTGCTTTTTTGACATTTCTCGTATTCGTGCTGTGTAGTGGTTAAATTAAATAAAAATTAATTTAAATTAAATAAAGTTTTTAAATAAGAAACACATTTTCTTTACTCCAATTGTATTTCATTATTAATTTGAAACTTTTTTTGTTCACGAAATTTATTTAAACTTCACAACCTAATGGCAGCAAACGAAAAAAGAAATAAAGCAAATGTCAAAAATCAAAATAAATTCTAGCAAAGAAAATGTCAACAAAGCATGTTCACCGAGTACCGAACACAAAATTGATTCTCTCTTTCCTACCCGTAATTTTCTACCAAGCTAAATGTTTTTCGAAGTTTTTGTATTTGTTTCCTAATAATAACATGCATTCATACCGATTTGCAAACATATATGTACATTAGGGTGGCTCTAAAATAAAATTGTGGATGTTCCCGACTAATATGAAAATTTTATTCATTCTGAGACTAAGTTTCTCAATTTTTTTTTGTCCTGGGGTCAATATTTGGTGAGCTGGACCAAAGGATAAAAAGGTCCTTTTTAGAGGTTTTTTTATTTTTTCACATTTCCCCCAAGAGAACTATATGTAAATTTGGTATCATATGAAAGGTCTTTGAGAGGTGCATTTAATGGATTATCAAAAATTAAAAAACAATTTTTTTTAATTAAAAAATTTTGAATATTTAGTGTTTTTTTATTTTTTCATAGAATTTACTTAAATAAATAGTTGAAATTTCTTGATTATAAACATCATGCAATTTAACACAAATGGTTTTTCGCGTTTTTTTTAGCTTATAAAATTTACGTTATTTTAATACCCATTACATTAACGAATTAAGTTAACAGAGATTGTCAGATAGGGAAGAATTAAGGTTTAAAAAAAAAATTAATAAAAATTGAAATTGGGTTAAATTGCATGATGTTTATAATCATAAAATTTCAACTATTTATTTAAGTAAATTCTATGAAAAAATAAAAAAACACTAAAATTTTGTCTGAAATTTTCAAAATTTTTGCATTAAAAAAAATTGTTTTTTAATTTTTATAACCCATTGAATGCGCCTCTCTAAGACCTTTCATATGATGCCAAATTTACATATAGTTCCTTTGGAAGAAATGTGAAAAAAATCAAAAAGCCTCTAAAAAGGACATTTATATCCTTTGATCCAGCTCACCAAATATTGACCCCAGGAGAAAAAAATTGAGAAACGTAGTCTTAAAATCAATCAAATTTTCATATTAGTCGGGAACATCGATACCTTATTTTTTCTCCATACAAACTAAAAAACCAGAAAATTCGAAAATAATAATGAAAATTATGAAATGATCTTTCCAAGTGTTAACTCACATTTATATATATTTGTAATACATATTTGTAACAGGAGAACAAAAAAACATGCAAGCAACAGACAAAGTAAATATGCAACGAACAATCTAATGTGCATAATACAAAATAAAAAATTAACAGCAACAAAAAAGGAACAAGCATGAGTGCGAAATCTGCTTATACATATTTACATAATAACACTGCTGTACAAAATTAATCACCCCTATCGTGAATAAAAATTCCAAGTGAAATTTGTTCACTTTTCACATTTTCCTATTTAAATTCAATGTTAAAAAAAATAAAAGTGAACAAATTTCACTTGGAATTTTTATTCACGATAGGGGTGAATATGTACATATATTAATAAATTCCTTGTTGTGTGTAAGTAATATGTAATTAGAACAAGTTTTTTATAACTTATACGTATTGTTTAACAAATTCGTAATGTTGGAAAGAAAATAAATTTAGTTTAACACACTGATGTTCAGCCCATACAACCAGAGCTGCCAAATGAATTCCGTAAAACATCGTTAAAATCCCGATAAAAAAGAAAAAAATCGTCATTTCGAATTTTAAAAATCGTCAAAAAAATCGGAAAAATAAAAAGTATAATGTTAAACACAACTTGTGTAATATTTTTATAATAATATCTTAGTTCGTATTCACTCTCTGCAATTCTGACTCGTCAAGGCAAGTATATTTGGATGAGTAGGGAAAAGAGAACATAAGGTGTACAAACTTGACGGTACTAGTTAATCTTCTTATTTCCTTTTACTTTTTTCTTTCATGCATGTTGATTTGCATTAAAAAGTACGAAAATTGAATTGACGTGTGTTAAAAATGGCAAGTTCAAAAGAAATTGAACAAAAACTAGTCAGCTAGAACTGAAGAGTGTGAAACATTTGAATTTAGCATATTTTATTAATTCGGGTTAAATTACAATATCAAAACAATTTAGGTTATTAAGTTTTAAATAACATTTTGAGTATATAATTCAATTCATCCATCATAAGTGGTGACATATTCAAAACATAATTTTAACGCAAAAGTTTTATGATAAAACAAAATTCTTTATATTAAAGTTATTAAATTATTCAAATTATAGTTGTCAAATTTAGTGGAGTAGTAAGCAAATATTAAAAAAAAAATTATTATGTAACAAAATTAAGTATCAACACAAACAATTTCATATCAGTTCATGAGACCAATAACCATTCCTACAAAGCTTTCAATCAATTTTGAAAAATGTCACTAACTATAAGGTGTTAAGTTATTCCATAAACACACACGTATTACACGTACAACGAAGGAGTTTGGCATAATTATGGTATTAAACCTGGTACAAATAAGGGAGCATGTTTACGAAGACTTCGAAAAACTAAATCTGGCATGCCATCCTTTAAAAATTCTGCTTTTTGGAAGCAGTTCACAATACTATCTGGTTCACATTACATGATTATTCCACACTGTGTCTCTGGTTCACATTACATGATTATTCCACACTGTGCTTAAATTGCGAATAGCAAAGCAAAATTGTAGTTAATGCCTTGGTTCCATTGGTTGAAGAAGAGAAGTGATATTGAGAGGGAAGTAGAAAAGTTCAATATTTTGCAGTTTATCTTACACGTCCTTTGGATGCGCAGTGCAGTTGTCAACAAAAAGTAGAAGCTTTCTTTTTTGCGAAGCAAATTTTTTGTCCAGCCCTAAAATCCATTTGTAAAAAAATTCTCCCGTCATCCACACTTTTCTCTTGAAATGAAGCATCTAGTCTAAGGCTTAACGAGCATACCACTCCAATATTGCTTCCTACTAGGACAGTAGAGTGTCTCGCCTTACATGCAAAAAAAAAAGTTCGCGGTACACCACCGAATATGAAGTATTTTTGTTCGAAAAAAAATTATTTTTGTTTTTTTTTTTTGCCGAAAGTAGGGGTCGCCAAAATACATTTTTTGTTATATCTTCGGCAACGCATGGGCCACATTTTTTCCAAAGTCGAGAACCGGCAAAATATGTACAGTAAACCATTTCAAAATATGATTGATTTTCAGCACACACGTAGAATTAATTTTTTTATAATATTTAGACAATATTTTAATAACGAAACACTTTTAATTTTTCAGAAACTGAAAATTTGTTAATGATTTAAATTTAAAAAAATTTTTCAGTTTAATGATTTTTTGTGATATTAGGGTGGTAGGAACTGAGAACTGGTGAGTAAATGCAAACCATTGGTCTCCTCAAGACAAAAACATCAATATATCACACTTTGAGATCGGACTATAAATGCCGATGATATGACAAAAAATATTTAAAAAGGTAACCCCTACCTTCGCAAAAAAGCAAAACTTAATTTTTTCAATAGTTCTGTTGGAATTATCTAAAAACTTCCTTTATGAGCTTTCATTTTCTGATATTAGGGTGGTACATTAGGGTGGTAGGAACTGAGATCTGGTGAGTAAATACTAAAACGGGATATTCTAGGTTAATGCAAGAAAATAACATCCATAGATCTTCTCAAGACAAAAACATCGATATATGACACTTTGAGATCGGACTATAAATGCCGAAGATATAAAAAAAAATGTATTTTGGCGATCCCTACTTTCGGCAAAAAAACAAAAAAGTTTTTTTTCGAAATTGTCTTGCAACAATACTTCACATTCGGTGGTGTACCGCGAACTTAATTTTTCGAGACACTATAGGACATTTACCCCTTGGCCCACGATGTCGAACGATAACGTTCGCTTAGATAAGACTGAAGTCACAAAATAGATTGTGGAATAAACAAACTTGATTGAGTAAAAAATAGATGCGATTAAAATTTTGTGTCTTAAGTCTTATCTAAGCGAACGTTATCGTTCGACATCGTGGGCCAGGGGGTTATTATTTATTGGCCTTGTTTTCCACCAAAGCATTTTTCATTTTTGAATGGCAGTGTTTTGTTTGGTAAGCACTTGAAAAACAAACCGGCCTCGTCTGCATTGAAGATGCCATTTGCATTATATTTTCCAATTAACCTTGGTAAACTGCTCCTTATGCATTCATCTCCATACAAGGTCTTTCCAACAATATTACGTCGTTTTTTTAATTTATCAAACCATCCAGTACTTGCTTCGAAATCTTCGTGTCCCAAAATAATCAGCGAATTCTTTGGCTTTTTGTTTCAGATACAGGAAAATTCTAAGAACGAGCGACCGTAACCCATTGGAGTATTGCTTCGTTAATGTCTTCAAAAAGACAAATTCGAAGTCTCTAACGCTTAATGCTTAAATGCTCGTCTTCTACAATCTTTTGAATAACTGACTTGTTTTTTTTAATGTTTGATAAAATACTAGGAAGAATTCAAAAATCTTGAGCTAAATATTTATTCTTTGATGTCCCTTCTTCAACTTTATTAATTAGTAGTAACTTTTTTTCAAGAGAAATACTACTCCGATGCATCATTTGCGCTCACTGAACTCGGTCAACTGATGTTTAAAGTCAAATCATAAACTGTTTTTTTTTTTTCATATTTTGAAAATCCTTCAAAACTATTGCTTTTTTTATAAATATTGTTGCTAATAAGTGTAAAATAAAGCTGCTGAAAACAGTTCACTATATGGAGACAAAGGCACACGTAAAATGTATTTGTGTTTCAAAAATTGTGTTCATTGTAGAGAAAAATTCACTGTATGGAAATTTATTATACATTGAAAGTGGAACGGAAAAGCTGTGTTCTTGATTTTAGTTCATATTAAGGAGAACTTTATTGTATAGAAGTTCACTATAAAGAAGTTCGACTGTAATTGTAAATTATTTGCATACAGAAAATCTCTCAATGTAAGTAACTCGTTCAATATATCCATGTTGTACACTGAGAAATAGATTTTAAATAGACTGTGATCTGCCTTAATAAACATCTCAATCAAGCCATATGCAGATTCAAATGCTTTAGTAAGAGAAAAAATCAATTTCAAAAATTTTAATGTTATGCCCAGATGCCACCAGAACAATAAGTTTCAATACTTATTAAAGCATTCCAAACTTCAGGCTCATCAATATTTCAAAATGAAAAACTATTATATGAATTATCCCCAAGTTGAGAATAACTAATGGAAGGGCTATATCCAAAAGTTTACCAATAGAGAACGCAGCCATTATACATTTCATATACCGTCAAATTTTGAGAAGGTCCATAAATGAGAATGTCATGTCTATTATTAGGTATTATTTTTGCGCATGCTATTGTATACTGCACGCCATTTCAGCCTTTATTATGCTGTTAGCTTGATATTAGCCTCCAATTAACTTAATTTTGATGTTACTTCGTTTTCAGTGGAATTATTGTTTGCATCGTTAAGGCAAGATCGGCATTTGAAAATAATTACTCCTTTAGTTTTATTAAGAGTTCTAGCATTTATTCTGTTATATTAACATTTTTGTTACTGCATAATTTATGTGATAATCGTATTCTCCATTGTCGACACTAGATGCATTTGATATTCTCTTAATTTTTTTAATATTATTATTACTTTGCACAGCTTTCTAGGTTATTATATTCTAATAATTCCTGCAATTCTTATTGTTTTTGCAGTTTCCTTAATATGCACTTTATTTATTCTTTACTGATTCAGTTTTTAAATATTTTATTAAAGAATCAACGATAATTATACAACACTGATGAGAGTTTTATTACTGTTATTCTTTATTTCCTGTCTTTTGTATACCCTACACAACCAAAGAGGGGATGGTGCAATGGATTTATACAGATGTTTGTAACGCTTCAATATATTAGTCGAACTTAGAAACACTTTCTCAGTCGTCTGGCTAGCTGTCCATGCAAATTTGTGCGCAAAGTAGAGGACGCAGTTTTGAATTTATTTCAATAATTTTTGTTTTCGAGTCAAGAACGCTTGGCAAACTTTCTCATAGCCACGCTATAAATATCCTCCCGAAATAGGACTTTATAGATCATAAATCTTTGATTAGTACGCTTATGCCAACAACTTTTTCAATAAATAAGTTATATATAAAACATAATTACACCTACAAATATTGCGTTAATCGGTCCATATTTAATCATAGCTTCCATATAAGACCCACTTCCGAAAATCATTTCAACGGCCTACAATCTCATTAATATATTGGTAAATAAATAATATTCAATACAAATATGTTTCACATATGTATACACAAGTGATACGGTACAATTTTATGATGATCGGTCCATAATTAGTCATAGCTCCCATATAAGATCCTCTTCTGAACATCACTTTAGCATGCAAAAATCTTTCACCAGTGCTGATATCGATCTAAAATTTAATGCAAATAATTTGATTTTGCTCATATACTCTGTGTAGGGTTATCTAACGTTCAGGCTTGACCGACTATACTTTCTTACTTGACTTTTTTTTTAAATTAATTTTATACAAAATTACATAATCTCACTGAGATATGCAATTATCTCTTAGCACAAACTTGTTTAGTTGTTTTTGTTTCATATTATAGTTGCTAATTTTTTATTAGCATTTATTTTCAACATTTTTATTTATTTAACAAAACAATAACTTTAATACAACAAACTCCTGCCAATGTCATTATAAACTGTTTATCTGCTATTAATAATTTATGAAACTGATAAAAACAAGAAAGAAAGTATAGTCGGTCAAGCCCACCCATATAATACCGTACACCGAGTATTGGAGTAAAAACAGTTTTTCAGAAATGGGGGCGAATATAGTACAGTGAAATTATTTACAAATTATTTGCATAAAATTTTACCTCAATGTTTAAAGGAGTTATGCATGTAAAGTGGGTTTTATATGAGAGCTATGAATAATTATGGACCGATTGTTATTAAATTAGGGGTCATGATTTCTATATATGTATATGTGTTGAATTTTATATGGATGCCAACATTTTTTTGAAATTTATGGTCGTTTAAGTGATTTTCAGAAGTAGATCTTATATGTTAATTACAGACCGAAGTGTACAAAATTTCCACGTGTGATTAGACTTCATGAACAACTTAATTGTGGTGAAATATGTTTGGTGACGTGCAGAAATCAAACATCTATGACCGGCAAAATAGATTCTTTGTCGATCGATATATCGATCCCTACTTTTTTAAAGAAAAAAAAATACAGAAAATTCAAATTTAATGGAGAATGTTTATTATTTTTTTTTTTTTTTTTTAAGATCGATGACTCGTTCGTGCACTTCGACTGGTAACTGGCGAATGACACGCGAGTTAAGTAATTAAAATTACAACTTATTAGTTTATATAATATGACTTTATTGATTAAAGGTTCTTACAAGACTGGGAAACTAAATCATAATTTAAATAAAATATGTTGATTCTAAAAATTATGAAAACAAGTTTTAACGGTATTATGAAGATGATACAAATAAAGTTTTACAGTGATGATACGTACTAAGTGTAATCATAACTACTCCCTCAGAAAGATAATGGACACTCCGGAGTCCATTGAAATACAAAATTCATGATAAATATATATAAAAATAAGGATTAAATGTTAAAATTAGTATTTTTTTTAAAAATAAACTATTATTTTAAATTATATATTCTTTTCTCTTTTTTTTCTTTACAAATATTAATATAATGTTATAAATATATGTACATATATAATTCTAATATATATATATATATATATATAATAAATTTAAATTATTCTAAAATCGAGTTTTCAAAATTTTTGATATTTATTAAGCCATTATACTTCATTTTCCTTTTTATATTTGAACTATGTACATTTTGCAATTCACTCAATCTAAATTTCGGCTGTTCCTTATGCCTTAATGCCTGGTAATTCTTTATGTATCCTTTGTCTCTTCTCTCCGTATATTCTTCTCTATTACTATTTCTCTTACTAATATAATGTTTTTTACTTTTTAACATAATCTCATAAATTTTTCTTTTATCACAACTTCCTTGTTCAACATTAATGGGTTTCTCTCTCAATACTGAATGATAACTATTGTTATAAAATTCAACTGATTTGCTCAATTTATCCTTTATACCTAAAGATGGTTCCTCAATATTTAAAATTCTGATCTTCTCACAAAGTGTACTATGTAACCTCTCAATATCAGAATTTCCAGTATGACTGTTTGCCCTCACCAAATGTAGTTCTATATTTTCATTCCTTAAGTATTCTCGAATATTTATGCTTTTGAACTCATTATCGGTAATTAGTTTCCCAAATTGTCCTTTCTGAGATTTATATAACCTTAATTTTTCTATTATGGTCTGATTAGTTCTATCTTCTAAATAAAAGGCTGTAGCAAACTTTGAAAATTTATCTAGAAATGTGATAAAATTGGACTTAGAATTCGTATAAATATCCATATGGATTACCTGATTAATGTCGTTCGGAGTTTCACTCAATTTAAATTTCGGTCTAATGGGATTACGGTCAAATTTCGCTCGATTGCATATATCACAGTTATCTACATATTTCTGTATTAAAATTTTAAGGTTTGGATAATATATTACTCTTTTTAATCCCTCATAATTCTCATTAATACCAGTATGTCCTGTTTCATTCCTGTGATAATTATGTATTTGCTTATATGTTTCCTCCTCAGAGGTCATATCCGTGGCATGATATGAACATCTTACAAATTTAATTGCTCCATTGCCCTTGAATAAATTAATAATTTTCAGCTGTAAAATATTATATTTATGATCATCAAGTTCTGTGAAAATTCCAACTTTGCCTTTCTCTAAATTTCGTAATAATATACTTTCCAAATCATTTTCTAAATCCGAGGAGTTAATATAGATTTTTCTGTTACCAAGAATATTCACAACTTCCCTAGTCTTATTATCAGTCAAAATCAGTTGAGTTTTAAATCTATTCACCACTGTATCCAAAATACCTATATGGTCCTGCCTTTCCTCTCGTTGAGAGTGCCTAGTTACATCATCATCAATATTATTATATATAGAAAGGGACGGAGCAGTGTGTAAAACATTAATGTCACCCGAATTATTGTCAATTCTACTGAGAAAATCTGCAACCTGATTATCCTTTCCCTTCAAGTAGTTAACAGTCAAATTAAAATCGCTTAATTTTATAATCCACCTGTAAAGTCTAGGATTTAATTCCCTACTCTGCGACTTTATGAACAGCCATCTTAGAGGTTGGTGGTCTGAAAGGATTTCAAACTTAATTCCATACAAATATGGTCTAAAATAATTAGTGGCCCATACAATCGCGAGTAGTTCTTTCTCTGTGGCAGAGTAATTCCTCTCGTGGTCATTTAATGTACGGCTTGCAAAGCAAATAGGATGGCCGTTCTGTTGTAGAACAGCGCCAAGAGCATGTAAGCTGGCGTCGGTTATTAGTTGGAACTTTTTCGTAAAGTCGGCGAATTTAAGTACAGGTGATTCAGTTATTATCCTTTTCAATTTTTCAAAGGCATTAATAAAGTTCGGGTCTTCCTTGTCTAATTTAGCGTCCTTTTTCAAGTACTTAATCATAGGATAAGCAACCTTAGAATAATCCCTAATAAACTTACGATAATATCCTGTGGCACCTAAGAATGATTTAATTGCCTTTACAGAGTTAGGAAGCTTCAGTTTTAGAATCGTATCAACCATTGCGGGATTTGGTTTAACACCCTCAGACGTCAAAATGTGTCCCAAATATAACGTTTCCTTCGAGAAGAATTTGCACTTATTAATTTGTATCTTAAGATTCGCCTCCCTTAACTTTTCAAATACTTTTTTTATATTAATAAGATGTTCTTCAAAACTGGTGGAAAAAATTAGAATGTCGTCTAAGTAAACAACACATATCCTGTTAATATAATCCCGAAGTACTGAATTGATTAGCCTTTGGAATGTGGCTGGGGCGTTCTTTAAGCCAAAAGGCATCCGATTAAACTCATAGTGGCCATATGGAGTGGAGAAAGCCGTTTTCAACCTGTCTTCTTCCTTCACAAGAATTTGGTGAAAACCCTTTGCCAAATCTATCGTAGAAAAATATTGAGCACGTCCTAATTTATCCAATATATTATCTATATTGGGAATAGGAAACTTATCGTCTACTGAAATTTCATTCAACTTACGATAGTCTACAACTATCCTCCATTCCTTTTCTCCAGAATTATCAAGTTTCTTTGGCACAATCCACAAAGGACTATTATATGGCGAATTACTTTCCCTGATAATACCCTGTTCCAACATACGTTCAATTTGTACACAAATTTCTCGTTCATGTACATGTGGGTATCTGTACATTTTCACATATACTGGCCTGTCATTAGTCGTTCTAATCTCGTGCTGAACAATATTGGTGAAACTTAAAGTCTGTCCCTCCAAATAAATAAGGTCGCTATTGGAACCTAAAATATTATCCAATGCCAATCGTTCCTCATTATTTAACCCCTCAAACAAATTATCCAATACTTTCCTGTTAATATTTATTGTTTCCAATTGACAAATCGCATACTGAACGTATGGACAAAACTTTAAAAATTGTATTGTACAGCCATTTATCTCTAAAGTCTCATTCTTTATATTCACAATTGCCCCTAATGGTCTCAAAATATTTTGCCCTAATATTGCATCAAACTGTTTTCCCCCAAATTCCGTTAATTTCCAAGACATTGTGGCATTTTCGCAGAATTCTAAAGGTAAATGTGTAATTATTTCCTCTTGTACGCTTATTCTCCCATTCAGAGATGAAAAATAAATTGGAGTCTTTAATAGTAATCTTTCATATTGAGGCAATTTATTATGGTCTAATACGGAAGTTGTGGCACCAGTATCAATTAGTACTTTCAATTTTTCATTACCAATGGTAAGTTTAACTATTGGTAGTGATTCATGTGGCCCATTGTGTGAAAATTTAATTGTTCCTCGCTAATGAAATTATCATTTCCTTCCTCAATATGCTCAATTTCCATATTAGAACTGTCATTTTGTGATTGATATGTTCTTTGTGAATTACCAGTATTATAATTAAAATTCTGAGTATTAGTTCTTTGTCTAATATTAGAATTATTTTGGCCATAAGAACTACTTCCATTATAGTTTGAGTTATAATATAAATTACGGGGTTTTGCATTAGCAGAATTGTAATTACTTTCATTATTAAATTTTCTATTATTTTTAGATCTACCTAATGAAGTACAATGGTCATTAATATTTTCATTTAATTTTATATTCTTTTCCTTAACCTCATTTCTTATTAAACCTTCTGACTTAAGTAAATTATAAGCTTCCCTAATTTTACCAATATTTCTATTAATAATTACTGAAGCTAAGTTTACATCAATATTATTTATGAAAGTTTTTAATATAATTTTCTCCGCATGTAATGGACTAAATTCTATAGGTTTCTCAACGTCATATTCGTACTTCTCATTAATTTTACACAAAATATCTCTTAAAGTTTTATAATAATTTTCAATATTTAAGTTTCTTGCCTCAAAAGCTTCTTGATATAACTGATGGTAGGTCTCTTTCACTCCAAAGTTACATATTAAGGCGTCCTTCGTTTCTTTCCAACTTGGATTTGGCCCTAAAGTTCTCATAACATGAAGAGCTTCACCTTGCAGCTTATTTAATACTACTCTTTGATAGATATAACTCACAGCATCATGATTAGATTCCACAAGAGCGAGCACACTTTCAACTTCTCTTAAAAACGATGTTAAGGCATACGAATCGTCTCCACGAAACTCGTGTATTCTCTGGGCATCTTTTAAAATATCGTTCATCGATAGTTGCCAGGTCGACTGCATGATGATTTGTTTTTGCTTTTTTTTTATTATATTCCTTGATAGACAAATTTGTATGTTTGTTGCTAATGCAAACGCAATTCAAGGTTATTGATTGAAGTTGTTGTTGTAAGAAAGAATTCCAAAGTTATTTGTTGTTTGTTTTTTTTTGTTTGTTTTTTTTTTTTTGTTGTTGTTATAAGTAAGTACTTTAATTATGCACCTCACTGTGTTGTATTAGTTGCTTGTGTGATTGTTTGTCGTTGTAATTATTATTATTATTAAATTACGAATATATTTAAAAAACATCAATAATCTTTGAATAACACTAAAGTTAGTTATTTTCTATTGGTTTTGAAGATCAGTTTTTGATTTTTTCTTTTCAAAAATATAAACTGTATATACTTAAGTATATTTTGCTTTTTTTTTTGTAAAACTTTAGTTTTCTTTTTTTTTAACGGTTCGGTAAGCGACTGCGCCAGTTAAGTAATTAAAATTACAACTTATTAGTTTATATAATATGACTTTATTGATTAAAGGTTCTTACAAGACTGGGAAACTAAATCATAATTTAAATAAAATATGTTGATTCTAAAAATTATGAAAACAAGTTTTAACGGTATTATGAAGATGATACAAATAAAGTTTTACAGTGATGATACGTACTAAGTGTAATCATAACTCGCGTGATGTTTTCCTCCAAAGCCTTAATCGAAGCGGGTTTGTCCGCATAAACTTTAGACTTTACATATCCGCACAGGAAAAAGTCTAACGGTGTGATATCACACGATCTTGGTGGCCAATTGACCGGCCCAAAACGTGAAATTATACTGTCACCGTAGTGTTCTTTCAATTAATCCATTGATTGTTGCGATGTGTGGAAAGTTGTGCCGTCTTGCTGCAACCAAATATCGCCGAGATCAAGATCTTCAATTTCTGGCATCAAATAGTCGGTTATCATGGCACGACAACGGTCATCATTGACAGTTACTTTCGTACCGGCATCATTTTTAAAAAAAATATGGACCGATGATTCCACCAGCTCACAAACCACACCACAGCGTGCTGGACGTGGTCTATTCGGTCGAATATTATCCAATAATGAGTGCTGGGTCCCAAAATTGGTGATGATGGTTGCGAATAGTACGCTCAGTAGGCCGAGTATATTGACCATAAGTTGAGCGAAGTGCACGAAACACATTCCTTCACAAAACGTGAATTTTCGTAATAAAGTTGAACGATTTGTAAACGTTGTTTAGGCATAAGTCTTTTCATTATGAAATGCCAAACAATACTAACCTAAAAAAACATGACAGCATGACACAACTCACACGTGATCTGTCAAAAATATATTGAAAAAAGTATATCTACTTGAATCACCCTATACATTGAGGTGGGTGCTAGACTAATGTTTTTGAGCGTTACAAACATCTGCACATATCCAATATACCCTCCCCTCTATGGTGGTGTATGGTATAAATATTATAGTATGTCTATAAAAATGTTTATAATCCCCATAATAAAGAGCCAACACACAATCTCAGGGTAGTCTCTGTGGAAATCTTAACGCTTTTTTTCTTTTATAACGAATCGTTTTCTTTCGTGAAAGAAATTTATTGCATTCCAAAATTCATTTCAAACATAATTAAGTTAAGTTATTTGATATTTATGTAGAAAAAAATATTTATTATAAATTTCCGTGAAATGGCAGGTTTGAACAAAGAAAAAGGGGGCACCTTTGAACATGTTAATTTATCAACCGAAGTACCAAACATTGTTGATTCTCTCTTATTTTCTGAAAATGACGAATTCCATGCAGATCATGGTGCTTTAAAGGAAAATGTAATGTCGCCTTTTCCGTCTTAATAATATAAAACTTATTTTTGACCTGAATTTTTTTTATTTTTTAATTGTTAATTTTTATGTTTTTCTTAATAAATCAATCGAATTTATGATATATATAAAAAATATAATTGTTTATGTTATTTTTGGACATAAGCGCTACAAGAAAAATTGCCGTTCAAAACTGCCCCAGCCTAGTTCAAAGCTGCCCCGTATGGGAGGCACATTTGAACACAATGACTTCATCCATTAAAAACAATTAAAAAAGTTTATAAATCGAACTAAAAATAAGTTACTTGTAGATTTTAACTAAAGTTTATTTCCATATATGTATATTAGTTAAATAAAGTAAAAAGTCAAAAATTCAAAAATATAAATTTTTATGTGGCTTGAAAGCAAAAAGTCTTCTAAGGTGCCCCCTCTACCCTACCACTTCCATATTCATATGTAGAAATACTAAAAATGTACAAACTACTAACCAATTCTAAAAATATTTTGCTATACAAAATTAGAAAATAAAAATGTTTCATTTGCAATATATTTACTACTAGAACACATGCATACTTTTTATATTTTACTACCGAACCATACACCAAGCAAAGAAATAGTAACTTGAAAACCCACAACAGACAACAAAATGCGAAATCGAAAAAACAAACTAAAAAAAGTATGGGACATGAAAAATATAAACTGGCAAACAAACGAAGTGGAAATATGTACATATGTAAAAAACGAAATTGTCCGCAGTTGAAAATGTTAAAATGTGTGTTATTAAAAAAGGCATTGAAGTACATGAAAATATAAGGTGCCTTTTCAAGGTAATGATTTGTTTTTTGTTAATTTAGTAAATGATTTCTTAATAAAGATTCTGATTAATTAATGATTTTATTATTTATTTATTGAGCCTTCAAATGCATTCGTGTTGTTTGTAATAGGAATTCAGAAAATTAAAAAAAAATATGTAACTAAGTCGTCGTTTACAAAGTCGAACATTTGGAAGAAAACAATCTGGAATTCTCTTTTGTTTTTTCATTCGCGGTCACACTGTCGAACAATGTTGTCAGACACATTCCATTATCATATGCTTTTTTGACATTTCTCGTATTCGTGCTGTGTAGTGGTTAAATTAAATAAAAATGAATTTAAATTAAATAAAGTTTTTAAATTAGAAACACATTTTCTTTACTCCAATTGTATTTCATTATTAATTTGAAACTTTTTTTGTTCACGAAATTTATTTAAACTTCACAACCTAATGGCAGCAAACGAAAAAAGAAATAAAGCAAATGTCAAAAATCAAAATAAATTCTAGCAAAGAAAATGTCAACAAAGCATGTTCACCGAGTACCGAACACAAAATTGATTCTCTCTTTCCTACCCGTAATTTTCTACCAAGCTAAAAGTTTTTCGAAGTTTTTGTATTTGTTTCCTACATATGTAAGCTAATTGGGCCTAAATTATTTTATTCCCTAAAAATATTCTAATTAACTGTGTTTTTAATTTACAATAAAATAATTTAGGCCCAGCCCAATTAGCTTACGTAGGAAACAAATACAAAAACTTTAAATATAACATCTTGGCCAAAAAAACAAATAAAATGTTTTTCTTCCAAATGTTCGACTGTGTAAACGGGGACTAAGACATTAAAAAGTTGTACGCGTACGTATGTAATAATGCGGCATGAATGTAATAATAACAACAAAAACGAGAATGGTATGGAAAGGATGAAAATACATCAATATTTAATGAGGCATAAAGGTGTTCAAAGTGTTAGAAAATTAAGAATGAAATGCAACCACTGTGGTAATGAATAACAGGACATACCACAAAAAACAATAAGTTGCTGAAAACAAAAGTTTTTAATGAAGAAAATTTTACTTTCAGACACATCATGTACATACATATGTGTGCATAGGTAGTGTTTTAAAAGAAATGCAACAACAGAGAGGAAGTCCTTAATAATAACATGCATTCATACCCATTTGCAAACATATATGTACATTAGGGTGGCTCTAAAATAAAATTGTGGATGTTCCCGACTAATATGGAAATTTTATTCATTCTGAGACTACGTTTCTCATTTTTTTTTTGTCCTGGGGTCAATATTTGGTGAGCTGGACCAAAGGATAAAAAGGTCCTTTTTAGAGGTTTTTTTTATTTTTTCACATTTCCCCCAAGAGAACTATATGTAAATTTGGTATCATATGAAAGGTCTTTGAGAGGTGCATTTAATGGGTTATCAAAAATTAAAAAACAATTTTTTTTAATTAAAAAATTTTGAATATTTAGTGTTTTTTTATTTTTTCATAGAATTTACTTAAATAAATAGTTGAAATTTCTTGATTATAAACATCATGCAATTTAACACAAATGGTTTTTCGCGTTTTTTTAGCTTATAAAATTTACGTTATTTTAATACCCATTACATTAACGAATTAAGTTAACAGAGATTGTCAGATAGGGAAGAATTAAGGTTTAAAAAAAAATTAATAAAAATTGAAATAGGTTGAATTTTTAAAAACAGAAAAAACCATTTGGGTTAAATTGCATGATGTTTATAATCATAAAATTTAAACTATTTATTTAAGTAAATTCTATGAAAAAATAAAAAAAAATACTAAAATTTTGTCTGAAATTTTCAAAATTTTTGCATTAAAAAAAATTGTTTTTTAATTTTTATAACCCATTGAATGCGCCTCTTTAAGACCTTTCATATGATGCCAAATTTACATATAGTTCCTTTGGAAGAAATGTGAAAAAAATCAAAAAGCCTCTAAAAAGGACATTTATATCCTTTGATCCAGCTCACCAAATATTGACCCCAGGAGAAAAAAATTGAGAAACGTAGTCTTAAAATCAATCAAATTTTCATATTAGTCGGGAACATCGATACCTTATTTTTTCTCCATACAAACTAAAAAACCAGAAAATTCGAAAATAATAATGAAAATTATGAAATGATCTTTCCAAGTGTTTGTGTTTTTAAAGGCACATTTATATATATTTGTAATACATATTTGTAACAGGAGAACAAAAAAACATGCAAGCAACAGACAAAGTAAATATGCAACGAACAATCTAATGTGCATAATACAAAATAAAAAATTAACAGCAACAAAAAAGGAACAAGCATGAGTGC
This sequence comes from Bellardia pandia, assembly GCA_916048285.2. Taxonomy (NCBI): domain Eukaryota; kingdom Metazoa; phylum Arthropoda; class Insecta; order Diptera; family Calliphoridae; genus Bellardia; species Bellardia pandia. The sequence continues at coordinate 25,784,846 of OU696533.1, read as the reverse complement.
GAAATCTGCTTATACATATTTACATAATAACACTGCTGTACAAAATTAATCACCCCTATCGTGAATAAAAATTCCAAGTGAAATTTGTTCACTTTTCACATTTTCCTATTTAAATTCAATGTTAAAAAAAATAAAAGTGAACAAATTTCACTTGGAATTTTTATTCACGATAGGGGTGAATATGTACATATATTAATAAATTCCTTGTTGTGTGTAAGTAATATGTAATTAGAACAAGTTTTTTATAACTTATACGTATTGTTTAACAAATTCGTAATGTTGGAAAGAAAATAAATTTAGTTTAACACACTGATGTTCAGCCCATACAACCAGAGCTGCCAAATGAATTCCGTAAAACATCGTTAAAATCCCGATAAAAAAGAAAAAAATCGTCATTTCGAATTTTAAAAATCGTCAAAAAAATCGGAAAAATAAAAAGTATAATGTTAAACACAACTTGTGTAATATTTTTATAATAATATCTTAGTTCGTATTCACTCTCTGCAATTCTGACTCGTCAAGGCAAGTATATTTGGATGAGTAGGGAAAAGAGAACATAAGGTGTACAAACTTGACGGTACTAGTTAATCTTCTTATTTCCTTTTACTTTTTTCTTTCATGCATGTTGATTTGCATTAAAAAGTACGAAAATTGAATTGACGTGTGTTAAAAATGGCAAGTTCAAAAGAAATTGAACAAAAACTAGTCAGCTAGAACTGAAGAGTGTGAAACATTTGAATTTAGCATATTTTATTAATTCGGGTTAAATTACAATATCAAAACAATTTAGGTTATTAAGTTTTAAATAACATTTTGAGTATATAATTCAATTCATCCATCATAAGTGGTGACATATTCAAAACATAATTTTAACGCAAAAGTTTTATGATAAAACAAAATTCTTTATATTAAAGTTATTAAATTATTCAAATTATAGTTGTCAAATTTAGTGGAGTAGTAAGCAAATATTAAAAAAAAAATTATTATGTAACAAAATTAAGTATCAACACAAACAATTTCATATCAGTTCATGAGACCAATAACCATTCCTACAAAGCTTTCAATCAATTTTGAAAAATGTCACTAACTATAAGGTGTTAAGTTATTCCATAAACACACACGTATTACACGTACAACGAAGGAGTTTGGCATAATTATGGTATTAAACCTGGTACAAATAAGGGAGCATGTTTACGAAGACTTCGAAAAACTAAATCTGGCATGCCATCCTTTAAAAATTCTGCTTTTTGGAAGCAGTTCACAATACTATCTGGTTCACATTACATGATTATTCCACACTGTGTCTCTGGTTCACATTACATGATTATTCCACACTGTGCTTAAATTGCGAATAGCAAAGCAAAATTGTAGTTAATGCCTTGGTTCCATTGGTTGAAGAAGAGAAGTGATATTGAGAGGGAAGTAGAAAAGTTCAATATTTTGCAGTTTATCTTACACGTCCTTTGGATGCGCAGTGCAGTTGTCAACAAAAAGTAGAAGCTTTCTTTTTTGCGAAGCAAATTTTTTGTCCAGCCCTAAAATCCATTTGTAAAAAAATTCTCCCGTCATCCACACTTTTCTCTTGAAATGAAGCATCTAGTCTAAGGCTTAACGAGCATACCACTCCAATATTGCTTCCTACTAGGACAGTAGAGTGTCTCGCCTTACATGCAAAAAAAAAAGTTCGCGGTACACCACCGAATATGAAGTATTTTTGTTCGAAAAAAAATTATTTTTGTTTTTTTTTTTTGCCGAAAGTAGGGGTCGCCAAAATACATTTTTTGTTATATCTTCGGCAACGCATGGGCCACATTTTTTCCAAAGTCGAGAACCGGCAAAATATGTACAGTAAACCATTTCAAAATATGATTGATTTTCAGCACACACGTAGAATTAATTTTTTTATAATATTTAGACAATATTTTAATAACGAAACACTTTTAATTTTTCAGAAACTGAAAATTTGTTAATGATTTAAATTTAAAAAAATTTTTCAGTTTAATGATTTTTTGTGATATTAGGGTGGTAGGAACTGAGAACTGGTGAGTAAATGCAAACCATTGGTCTCCTCAAGACAAAAACATCAATATATCACACTTTGAGATCGGACTATAAATGCCGATGATATGACAAAAAATATTTAAAAAGGTAACCCCTACCTTCGCAAAAAAGCAAAACTTAATTTTTTCAATAGTTCTGTTGGAGTTATCTAAAAACTTCCTTTATGAGCTTTCATTTTCTGATATTAGGGTGGTACATTAGGGTGGTAGGAACTGAGATCTGGTGAGTAAATACTAAAACGGGATATTCTAGGTTAATGCAAGAAAATAACATCCATAGATCTTCTCAAGACAAAAACATCGATATATGACACTTTGAGATCGGACTATAAATGCCGAAGATATAAAAAAAATGTATTTTGGCGATCCCTACTTTCGGCAAAAAAAACAAAAAAGTTTTTTTTCGAAATTGTCTTGCAACAATACTTCACATTCGGTGGTGTACCGCGAACTTAATTTTTCGAGACACTATAGGACATTTACCCCTTGGCCCACGATGTCGAACGATAACGTTCGCTTAGATAAGACTGAAGACACAAAATAGATTGTGGAATAAACAAACTTGATTGAGTAAAAAATAGATGCGATTAAAATTTTGTGTTTAAGTCTTATCTAAGCGAACGTTATCGTTCGACATCGTGGGCCAGGGGGTTTTTATTTATTGGCCTTGTTTTCCACCAAAGCATTTTTCATTTTTGAATGGCAGTGTTTTGTTTGGTAAGCACTTGAAAAACAAACCGGCCTCGTCTGCATTGAAGATGCCATTTGCATTATATTTTCCAATTAACCTTGGTAAACTGCTCCTTATGCATTCATCTCCATACAAGGTCTTTCCAACAATATTACGTCGTTTTTTTAATTTATCAAACCATCCAGTACTTGCTTCGAAATCTTCGTGTCCCAAAAAAATCAGCGAATTCTTTGGCTTTTTGTTTCAGATACAGGAAAATTCTAAGAACGAGCGACCGTAACCCATTGGAGTATTGCTTCGTTAATGTCTTCAAAAAGACAAATTCGAAGTCTCTAACGCTTAATGCTTAAATGCTCGTCTTCTACAATCTTTTGAATAACTGACTTGTTTTTTTTAATGTTTGATAAAATACTAGGAAGAATTCAAAAATCTTGAGCTAAATATTTATTCTTTGATGTCCCTTCTTCAACTTTATTAATTAGTAGTAACTTTTTTCAAGAGAAATACTACTCCGATGCATTATTTGCGCTCACTGAACTCGGTCAACTGATGTTTAAAGTCAAATCATAAACTGTTTTTTTTTTCATATTTTGAAAATCTTTCAAAACTATTGCTTTTTTTTTATAAATATTGTTGCTAATAAGTGTAAAATAAAGCTGCTGAAAACAGTTCACTATATGGATACAAAGGCGCACGTAAAATGTATTTGTGTTTCAAAAATTTTATTCATTGTAGAGAAAAATTCACTGTATGGAAATTCATTATACATTGAAAGTGGAACGGAAAAGCTGTGTTCTTGATTTTAGTTCATATTAAGGAGAACTTTATTGTATAGAAGTTCACTATAAAGAAGTAAGTAATTGTAAATTATTTGCATACAGAAAATCTCTCAATGTAAGTAACTCGTTCAATATATCCATGTTGTACACTGAGAAATAGATTTTAAATAGACTGTGATCTGCCTTAATAAACATCTCAATTAAGCCATATGCAGATTCAAATGCTCTAGTAAGAGAAAAAATCAATTTCAAAAATTTTAATGTTATGCAGAGATGCCACCAGCACAATAAGTTTCAATACTTATTAAAGCATTCCACACTTCAGGCTCATCAATATTTCAAAATGAAAAACTATTATATGAATTATCCCCAAGTTGAGAATAACTAATGGAAGGGCTATATCCAAAAGTTTACCAATAGAGAGCGCAGCCATTATACATTTCATATACCGTCAAATTTTGAGAAGGTCCATAAATGAGAATGTCATGTCTATTATTAGGTATTATTCAGCCTTTATTATGCTGTTAGCTTGATATTAGCCTCCAATTAACTTAATTTTGATGTTACTTCGTTTTCAGTGGAATTATTGTTTGCATCGTTAAGGCAAGATCGGCATTTGAAAATAATTATTCCTTTAGTTTTATTAAGAGTTCTAGCATTTATTCTGTTATATTAACATTTTTGTTACTGCATAATTTATGTGATAATCGTATTCTCCATTGTCGACACTAGATGCATTTGATATTCTCTTAATTTTTTTAATATTATTATTACTTTGCACAGCTTTCTAGGTTATTATATTCTAATAATTCCTGCAATTCTTATTGTTTTTGCAGTTTCCTTAATATGCACTTTATTTATTCTTTACTGATTCAGTTTTTAAATATTTTATTAAAGAATCAACGATAATTATACAACACTGATGAGAGTTTTATTACTGTTATTCTTTATTTCCTGTCTTTTGTATACCCTACACAACCAAAGAGGGGATGGTGCAATGGATTTATACAGATGTTTGTAACGCTTCAATATATTAGTTGAACACTCACCTTAAAGTATACCGATCGACTTAAAAACACTTTCTCAGTCGATTATACTGTCTGGCTAGCTGTCCATGCAAATTTGTGCGCAAAGTAGAGAACGCAGTTTTGAATTTATTTCAATAATTTTTGTTTTCGAGTCAAGAACGCTTGGCAAACTTTCTCATAGCATCCTTCCGAAATAGGACTTTACAGATCATAAATCTTTGATTAGTACGCTTATGCCAACAACTTTTTCAATAAATAAGTTATACAGGGTGGGCCAAGTTTGACTGAATGATTTGAACTCTATTGGCATATTGTAGCCATCTTCAGATCAACTTTTAGAATACGTCGTAGCGATGTTCTGGAGATGTTCAATTGAGTATTAAATTAAAAATGCAAAAGTTATAAGCATTTCAAATCAGTCAGTCCAAGTTGGCCCACCCTGTATATAAAACATAATTACACCTACACATATTGCGTTAATCGGTCCATATTTAATCATAGCTTCCATATAAGACCCACTTCCGAAAATCATTTCAACGGCCTACAATCTCATTAATATATTGGTATATAAATAATATTCAATACAATTATGTTTCACATATGTATACACAAGTGATACGGTACAATTTTATGATGATCGGTCCATAAATAGTCATAGCTCCCATATAAGTTCCTCTTCTGAACATCACTTTAGCATGCAAAAATCTTTCACCAGTGCTGATATCGATCTAAAATTTAATGCAAATAATTTGAATTTCCTCATATATTCTGTGTAGGGTTATCTAACATTCAGGCTTGACCGACTATACTTTCTTACTTGACATATACAAAATTACATAATCTCACTGAGATATGCAATTATCTCTTAGCACAAACTTGTTTAGTTGTTTTTGTTTCATATTATAGTTGCTAATTTTTTATTAGCATTTATTTTCAACATTTTTATTTATTTAACAAAACAATAACTTTAATACAACAAACTCCTGCCAATGCCATTATAAACTGTTTATCTGCTATTAATAATTTATAAAACTGATAAAAACAAGAAAGAAAGTATAGTCGGTCAAGCCCACCCATATAATACCGTACACCGAGTATTGGAGTAAAAACAGTTTTTCAGAAATGGGGGCGAACATAGTACAGTGAAATTATTTACAAATTATTTGCATGAAATTTTACCTCAATGTTTACAGGATTTGCATAAAGGATTTATGCATGTAAAGTGGGTTTTATATGAGAGCTATGAATAAGTATGGACCGATTGTTATTAAATTAGGCGTCATAATTTCTATATATGTATATGTATTGAATTTTATATGGATGCCAACATTTTTTAGAGATTTATGGTCGTTTAAGTGATTTTCAGAAGTGAATCTTATATGTTAATTATGGACCGAAGTGTACAAAATTTCCACGTGTGATTAGACTTCATGAACAACTTAATTGTGGTGAAATATGTTTGGTGACGTGCAGAAATCAAACATCTATGACCAGCAAAATAGATTCTTTGTCGATCGATATATCGATCCCTACTTTTTTAAAGAAAAAAAAAAATACAGAAAATTCAAATTTAATGGAGAATGTTTATTATTTTTTTTTATTTTTTTTTTAAGATCGATGACTCGTACGAGCATTTCGACTGGTAACAGGCGAATGACACGCGTGATGTTTTCCTCCAAAGCCTTAATCGAAGCGGGTTTGTCCGCATAAACTTTAGACTTTACATATCCGCACAGGAAAAAGTCTAACGGTGTGATATCACACGATCTTGGTGGCCAATCGACCGGCCCAAAACGTGAAATTATATGCTCCCCGTAGTGTTCTCTCAATAAATCCATTGATTGATGCAATGTGTGGGAAGTGGTGCCGTTTTGCTGCAACCAAATATCGCCGAGATCAAGATCTTCAATTTCTGGCATCAAATAGTCGGTTATCATGGCACGACAACGGTCGTCATTGACAGTTACTTTCGTATCGGCATCATTTTTAAAAAAAATATGGACCGATGATTCCACCAGCTCACAAACCACACCACAGCGTGCTGGACGTGGTCTATTCGGTTGAATATTATCCAATAATGAGTGCTGGGTCCCAAAATTGGTGATGATGGTTGCGAATAGTACGCTCAGTAGGCCGAGTATATTGACCATAAGTTGAGCGAAGTGCACGAAACACATTCCTTCACAAAACGTGAATTTTCGTAATAAATTTGAACGATTTGTAAACGTTGTTTAGGCATAAGTCTTTTCATTATGAAATGCCAAACAATACTAACCTAAAAAAACATGACAGCATGACACAACTCACACGTGATCTGTCAAAAATATATTGAAAAAAGTATATCTACTTGAATCACCCTATACATTGAGGTGGGTGCTAGACTAATGTTTTTGAGCGTTACAAACATCTGCACAAATCGAATATACCCTCCCCTCTATGGTGGTGTGTGGTATAAATATTATAGTATGTCTATAAAAATGTTTATAATCCCCATAATAAAGAGCCAACACACAATCTCAGGGTAGTCTCTGTGGAAATCTTAACGCTTTTTTTCTTTTATAAAACTATTATAAAAATAAGAGTTAATACTGAAAAAATTATGAACTTACCTTTTAGAAAGTATTGGAAGGTTGCAGAAACTATACAGGCATTGTCTGGCTTTTGTTGAAAACTACAGGCAAACCTGTAGCAGAGCTGTAGAATTGTGTAATAATTAGTCACTTAAGGTTTCATTAGGGCAATGGCGCTCACTGGTACACACTTGAACTTGTAAAACGCTTAAAGGAAACAACAAAAACACAGAAAATATTTTATTATATTTTTTTATTTTTTGTTTCTAAATAAAACAAATGATAAATATATGAAAACCTCTAGTGCATACTGTTGAGGCCTAAAAATACAAATACTCGTTTTCTATTTTGCTTGTGCCTTTTTAGATCTTTATTAAATGTTTATTCTTTTTATTTAAATATATAAATTAATATTTAGTTTTTTATTATAAAAGTTTAAAAACTCTTAAACACTTTAGAAAATTGTAGTTGTAACTTTATGACATTGATAAATAACCTGTTAGAACACACATGCAATTTAAACAGCGAATTCTCTGCGGAATCATAGAACATTTATCTTTTGTTAATTTAAATTGAAAGCATGTATATTCTTATGTAAAATGCGCATAACTATATCCAGGAGGGTTACTCACTATTACGATGCGAAAGCAAATTCGATGCGATAAGCGTACAAATTGCTACTCTTACACATCGAATTTGCTTTCGCATTGCAATAGAGAGTAACCCCCCCAGTAATTTCTATTGACTGTTTATTATTTGCTTGAAATGAACAGATATTTTAAAGGGTTTCAAAAGCCTTCGTTAAAAATTAATTCTTACAAATAAAACAGGTAAATAAATGAAATCCTAGAAAATGTTGTTTTATTGAGAACTTATTACTCTAATCTGAAAAATTCATTTAATAGATAAAGCACAACGGTTGCTAAATGAAGATTATGATGAATGTGTTCCATCGGTGTCAACGTGCGAGAGATGGTTTGTGTGATTCAGAAGTTGTAATTTTCACTCAAATAACAACGATCGCCCCCGCCAGCCAAACAAATTTGAAGATTAAAAATCGGAGGCAGGAAACCTGTACGAATGCGTCATATATGAAAGCGTAATATTTAATCATGACAAAGCTCTGCCATATGTATATTTTTGGACATTATTATTTGCAATAACTATTTGTGTAAAATTCTTTCTAGATTTCTTCGTTTTTTTTTTTTTTTTTTGTTAAAAAAAGTTTTGGCCTGACAGATTTTGGTCATTTTAATACTAAATATAACTGATTGCCAACGTAAATACAAAGAACTGAAAATTTCTCAAAGATAGACTTCAATTCATAAAGATGTTTAATTAAAATAAAAAGACATTTTTATACCCCCCACGAAACAGAGGGGTGGTATATAACGTTTGTCATTCCTTTTATACATTAAAATAATAATCGTAGAACCATAAATTAATTTCTACACATCTAAAATTCCTGTACTATAATTATAAGATTTAATCTTGTTGTTCAGGATAAGCACGTTAAAAAAATAAAGAAATAAATAAATAAATAAAATAAATAAAAAATTCTATGTATTTTGGGTCCCTATTCGATTCTGAGACAATCCAACCATTTCCGTCCGTCTGTCCGTCTGCTGTGGGCACGATAAAGCTTCGCAAAAAAGCATTTACCAAGCATTCTTTGTTCCACTGAAATGTTTGGTATTGAAAATGGACAAAAGCGGTCCAGTAGGATCCGAGTTATTGATCAAAGTATCAGACTATCTCGATATTTTCTGCTATTTTCTTCAAATACAAAGCAGCTAATATCATGAAATTTTGCACACTTTATTTCTATTATAGAAGGAGAAGCTTTGCTGAAAATAGTAGGAATCGGTCAGCGATTTCTCATAGCCTCTATACGAATATCATCTCGTAATATTTCTTTATGGTACATAAATTTCTATAGCAAATCGTATAAATACAAAATTCTGCAATAATAAGTTTCATGCAAAGTGCAATCTCAAAACGATATTTTTTTTTTGCATCGGTCCATATTCCCTACAAAGGTCACTTCCGAAAATAACTTATTAAATCTCTAATAAAACTCAGTCTTAAGTAGGAATTCAACAAAATAATCCAAATATGCAATACATTGAAATCGTCGTTCCAAATTCCACAAGGATCAAGAATGTATATACTTTGTTGGGTCTCATATAAATATTTCTCAGTGTTACACACGGAATGACAAACTTATATATACCCTCATTTACCACTTATGGTGGTGAAGGGTATAAAAATTATACCAATTTCTTTAATAAAAATTGCTTCGTGTAAATTTGCATTTACTAATATTTTTCTTGACTAAAGGCAACCGAAAATTTTAGGAAATATAGAATGTGGTTTCTATTATTTTCATGTTCAAATAAAACTCAATGATGTCCTTAGTAGAAAATAAAAAGAAATTGTTCTTAGTATTTATATTTTTCGAGTCATTTAACATTTTCCATAAAATTTAAACAATTAACTTCTGACCAATAACCACAATTACATGTGCTTATCATTATATATTTACCATAAAATCATCAGTAATTTGATAGTACGAATTAACAAAGTTATATGTTTTTAAGGTTTTCCTCTTCGCACAATTGACAGTTAAGAAACCATTCTATTATTATTTTGAACTGAATGTAAAATTATTATTGTATGTATGTTAAATGATATATATATCGTTGGAAAGGTATTTTTAATACCTTTTATTTAGTGTATTACAAATTATCAAGCACCCAGTAGTTTCCGAGATATAGGCCTATATATTTTCAACTTTACGGGCCCGCCCCCTCGAAAATAGGCGTGGCCGCCAACAAATTTTTTTTGCTGGTATCTCCTCTAAAAGTCCTATTTGATGAAAAAAATTTCACTTCATGATTGATCACTAATTCTCATTCGTATTAAGGTGGGGAATTTTTGCTGACCACTGCATTGCAAAAAAAAAATCTGCTGCCTTATACATTCTTTCACGTTTTTGGAAGCGTGCTTTGGGTCTTCAGCCAGCTGAATAGTAACGTCACCCTCATTATAGGCGCCCTTATCTACAAAATTGGGAAGATAAGTTTGAAAAATACGCAGGTAATCTTCTTTTCTCATTATTCCTATGATTCTTTGCAGTGGTGCGAGGTGCCAGCATTTAAAGCAACCTCATATTATGAGGTTCCTCCTACCGTGATTCATTCATCATTTCCTCAACATGGTGTCATTGAATTCTCTGGGCTGTTCGGCGCCAGCAACATTGTTTACCGTCGGAAAGAAAACTATTTAATTTAGATATGAATAATTTGTGTGCAAACTTTAACCGCACCTTCACATTTTTTATCGGCAGTGCATGTTTCAATTTTCAATTTTATTACTGTTGAAATGTAACCAACTGTGTTGCTAGTTTAATCTTTTTGAGGCCTTGTTACGACTTTTGCTTAGGATAGGATGCACTAAGTGCACTTCCACTCGGAGTTTGGTCAACTTTTGCGAAACATCCGCAACACACAAGGCGTTACAGTGATCACGTCCGGACACTTAACTAAATAATTTAATCGGTAGTAGCGATGGGCGGTATGTACAAAGGGTAGGGACGTAATCAATGCGAGTTAATGTATCACATTTACTGGGAATTCCACCTTCATGTGAACAGTTTCAGTTCACAATCCCAAGCATGATAGTGGTTCACCGGTTTACCCGGACTTCCCGGTCTACGAAATACACATTGATACTTTCAGGACATCTAATAGCATCACAGACCTGTTATTTATCTTTTAACAGAACCATTTAAGATGGATTCACCCATTTTTTCCGAACAAAAATTTTGTCCGGAGAAAAAATTTTCTACTGAGAGATTTTTGCAGCACGATTCACCCATTTCGAACGATTTTTTGGAAAATCTAAGCTGCCAAATGTAAACAAAATCTATTAGTGTTACAATACTGCGGCCATTGATTTATTTGGATTTGGTTTTTAAGTGTGAAAAAACAAGTTTTCAAGTATTGTGTATATTTTATAAAAATTTTAAATCGAAGTTTCAAAAACAATTTACAAAATGTTTAATGAATAAATGAAATAATAATTTAATTTCACAAACACCGCAAACAGAAATGTAACCTATTGACAACTCAGTTCATTTTTGTCTAGACAAAATATAAAATTAAACCAATTCCAGCTGAGAGTTGTTCGAAAATATATTTTCTCTCTCTCAAAAAGAGAGACAAATAAAGGGTGATTCAAGTAGATATACTTTTTTCAATAGCCTTTTTTTTTGACAGCTCACGTGTGAGTCGTGTCATGCTGTCATATTATTTTAGGTTAGTATCGTTTGGCATTTCATAATGGAAAGACTTACGCCTGAACAACGTTTACAAACGTTCTATGGGCTCCTGAAAAGTTCCAACAAGATCCGACATTTTCGAGGCAAATTTTTTTCAGTGATGAGGCCCATTTCTGGCTCAATGTGTATGTAAACTAACAAAATTGCCGCATTTGGGACGAAGAGCAACCAAAAAACATTCAAAAACTGTCACTTCATCCAGCAAAAAACAACGGTTTAGTGTGGTTTGTGAGACGGTGAAATCATCGGTCCATATTTCTTTAAAAATGATGCCGGCGCGAACGTAACCGTCAATAGCGACCGTCATCGTGCAATGATAACCGACTATTTGACGCCTAAAAGTGAAGCTCTTGATCTCGGCGACATTTGGTTTCCCTAAATTTGTGCTAAGTGGGCCTGCGATCAACTTACAGAAGATGACGATTTTGCCAAAAAAATCATCTATTCAGATGAAGCTCATTTTGATCTTGGCGGGTATGTAAACAAGCAAAATTGTCGCATTTGGGGCACAGAAAACCCGCACGCATACATTAAAAAGCCGATGCACACAAAACGAGTCACTGTTTGATGCGGATTTTGGTCCAGAGGCATAATTGACCCATTTTTATTCGAAAATGAGCAAGGAGTGGCCGATACAGTCAATGGCGATCGTTATCGGGCCATGTTGAACGAATTTTTGTTCACAAAAATTGAAGAAGAGGATATTGGTAACATTTGATTTCAACAGGACGGCGCTACGTGCCACACAGCCGAAGTTACACTCGTTGTTTTGCGCCCTGTTTTTGAAGATCGCATTATCAGCCGCAGAGCTAATGCCGTTTGGCCACCTCGGAGCTGCGATTTGAAACCGTTGAACTATTATTTGTGGGGTGCCGTCAAAGATAAGTGTTACGCCGACAAGCCAGAGACAATAGACGCTTTAAAGGACAATATTCGTGAAGCCATTGGTGAAATACAGCTGCACAAAATCGATAATGTGCTTAAAAATTGGACCGATCGTGTTGGCTACTGCATGGCCAGCCGAGGCAGCCATTTGAATGAAATTATTTTCCATTAATTACCGGAAGGATTGTACTTTCAAATAAAAAAAGAAATTTGAAAAATATTCAGCAGTTTTTTTTTTGTAGAATTTCAAAAAAAAAAGTTATTTGGCGGACCCTTTATTTTGATACATACGAGTATGCATATAAAATTATATTTTTACTAACAAAATACTTATGTATCTGTAATTAGTTGTTAACACTCTCACGTCAAAAATACCAAAGCAAAATCAACAAAATTTACCGGGAATTGTTTTCTATTCTCCCAAGCAGTTTGGTATTGAAAATCTGTATAATCAACTCAGTTTTAAACCAAAATATAAGAAATATATTTTTCAAAATTTCTTTTGAATTTTGTTTAAATATAGTGCAGATAATACCATGACATATGGCACACTTAATTTGTAGATTATAAGAAAAAACTCTGTTAACAATTATAAAAACTTGTCCATAGGCCAAATACAAATTTCTTTCCATAATACGGATCTATTGTAGATAAGCACTCATACATAGCTATATATTTACAAAATTTAGTACAAATAAATTTTGCATTAAAGGCAATGAAAAGAACAAATTTGTTCAGGATCGTACCATATTTGACAATAGTCCCCACTTTCAAAAATGACTTAAATGCGTATAAATCTCATAAAATTATCGACCCATAATTCCACATAAGTCCACTTCTATATATGCTATATATGTAAATGTCTTTTAAATATCGATATTGTTCCAAAATGTCTGCAGTTTCAATAATTCCCTTTATATTTGGGAGGAGGGCCACAGCCAATACATAAATTTTGTTAATTTTATTATTTTAGAAAATTCATTATAAAACTAGGTGATTGATACTTTCATTTTTGTGTTGAGATTTATATTGGTTACCGTTAAAGTGTTTTTCGGACGATATTATGTTGGCCTTTTTAAACTTTTTAAGATGTATTGAACTTTCCTTTAGCTTTTTTTAAAGACAACAACCTGAAAACAATGGTCACCAATATTGAAACGCTCGACTGCTGTCCAACAACTAAGGGATGTGCCTATTGCTATAGAAGCATCTTTTTATGTTAAACACTTGTCTCTTTTCATTTGTGCTGGCATGAGACTTGCGTCAAAAGCTTTTTGAGACCTCTGATTTGTGGTTTGGGAACAATGGAATGCCTTTTTTGACTCTCATAAGGGCTGATTAACTTTTTTTTTATATGTTATGTTTGTCTAACACTCAAGCAGAATTGCTACTTTTTGTCATTTTTAGAATATTGTCCTCAATGGCTCTTGACAGTTTCTTTAATATTTATTATAATTTAATTTGCAAAAAGTCTTTAATATCAAACTTAATTCATAAACAAAACAAAAACATTTAAATCTTTGACATTTTTATTTATTTTTTTCTCAGGACACACTTGTGAAAAATTTAACTTTTTTATTCGCAGAAAAATTTTATTTTCCATTTTCTATTGTAGTTTATTAAATTGTTTAACATTAAACCTCAAATAAATAACAATAAAACTATTTTCAATTTGCTTTATTTTTATGCCATAGAAAGTACACAAGGCCAAACATGCACTCATTTGTGTTCTTCACTGTATATTTTAAAAATAAATCGAATCAAAATTATACACAGTAATAAGGGTTGTTTTTCATAGTTTTCTTTAAATAATTTACAAATAAATTACAAATCAACATCAGTTTAATATGCGACATACATACATAAATATTTGTAAATCATTTGAAATTTTTAAAAATTTGTTTTAATTTCGTAACGAATTTAGAAAACCACACTTAAATCCATTTAATTATTAAAATAAATTTTCTTGTATAATAATAATTACTTTGTTGTTATTGTTTTAATCCAGGATATTTAATTATCAGTTAACTGATGTTTATTGATTTATTAATCCTTATGCACCTTTCGTTGTTTTTTTATATTTAATTATGTTCCAGTTGTTTAATTCAACTATATACTTTTTTATAAACTGCATTTTTAGTTTAATCGCTACATTTTTTATTAGGCAATATACATCTATGTATATTTATATATGTATGTATGTATGTATGTATGTACATAAAAGTGCCTGAATTCTTTTGAAGCCAAAAAACTAATTTACAAATTTCCCCATATAGTGAAATACTTTCAGATTATTGCCAAATTATTTAAATTAAATTTAGCTTATTTTACTTTCAATTAAATAATTGGCAACAAATAATATAAAGAAGCCAGAAATTTGAGTACCCAGCAAAATATTGGTAATGACTTGATATTACCCTGCCTTTACATATGCAAGTACTTGCATGCAAGTACCGTGTACGTATTATATACGAAAACTTATTCGAAAAACTCGACTAGCGCTGCAAGTGAAAAAATGTGAGTGTATTAGTAAAAAAATGTGAATGTATTGACTTTTTCGAACTTGCACTTGCATGTGTAAATGCCGGGTTACTCAATAACTTAATTTTTAATTACTATTTCATATAGTTGACATTATTTAAGGTACGGTCACACTTGGCAAATATTTGCCGAAAAAGACGTAACCACTAAATAAAATATATTTGAACTCGTTATGTATTTGAAAAAAAAACTTCGTTTATTTAGGACTAGACACAACAAATATTTAGTTTTATTTTATTTGATGCTGTTTGATCTTGCAAATTTGTGCTAAAATATTTGTCAAGTGTGGCGGTACCTTTAGAAGCAGTGCTCTTGATTAATGTTTCTGTTACAGCTAACTAACTACCAATTACTTATTAAAGTCATTACCTGTAACAAGTTCTAGTTACATTAAAGTAATGATATATTTATAAACCGTTGTGATGATTACTTTCTGCCAGTAGCTCTTTACTTGATAATGAAAGTTTTACAATTATGAAGGAAAACTCTGGCATATTTGATAAATTCATATTATTGAATTTTGATGTCATGATTTTCCATCTGTTTTTGGATTCCAAACCATAAAATTTAAACAATATTTCTAGCAAAAAAGAAAATATTAATGAATTTATCACAAGAATAAGACGACCTACAAACAAATGTTTCAAATGTTGTAAATTTGTTTGGTAAACAATAACAAAAATACGGCCTTTTATTTATCGTTCTCAACATAAGTAAATTTACGAATTTGGAATTTACAAAAACAGCCCGTAAATATTTGACGATAGCCAGCTTACTAAAACCGTAATATTCAGACCACTTTTCAAAGCGCGCTTCTCTTTTGTACATACATACAGACGTTTTATTATGAAGATTTTTTACTAAATTTATAATTACTTTTGTTTTTGAAATTATAAAATCTATTTTTTATTAATTGAATTACACTACATATTTATAATTTTCTTGATTTTTAAGAATTCATATAAATTTATTTAATAATATATTTTTTTTAAAATTCTATTTAAACGATTTTTTGTTTTTTTCAAACACTTTTTTTAACTATTTTTAATTTTAATTTCATTTTAAAAACTGTTTAAAACATCGTAATTCGTTTGATTTTTGTTTTGTTTTATCCTTTAAAACATTGTTAAAGTTTTCATGGATTGAAGCTGAAACTTTTTAATGTTTGCTATTTTTCCACCCGAGTACAACAGCCGTTACGCATAACGTCTAACATCATACTGATTTAACTGTCAAAGACAAACTATCGTTTTTGCCATCACAGCAGCAGAAGTAACTACTGTAGCGACAGTACGTTTAGTGTTAAAAGTGTCTCAGTTGTTGTTGTTCATAGAAATGTCTGCAAATGTTGCCAGTTAATGGGATTTGTTTAAGGGATTTTATTGCTTTTGGGAATCGCCAAGAAAAATGCAACAGTTTATGTGTTGATTAAAATAAAATGTCTGACACCCGGAGGTTTAGCATTCAGTTACGCATTAAAGTACTGATCGTAAAAATAACAAGTTCGAGTGCAATATTCGGCAGTGCTGAATCTTTAATACCCTCCTCCCAAACGTAATAAGAAACAAAAAAACTACAGTGGTTTTAGAACTAGAATATCCTTATATTGTGTTTTCTATTCAGTATAAGTGCAAGTTTTATTAGAATTTTATATATTGTTTGATAGACAATATTACCTGTTGGTCGTAATTCACTAATGTGATTTTATTTTAAATATTTAGAAATTTTATCTAATTTTGACCATTTATAATTGATGTAATTACAGATTCTTACAGAGTTTGTCTGATTTTCATAATAATCTTGTGTGTAATTTAAAAATTTCTAAAATTAAAAGAACCTTTTTTCATACTCGCACCAAATCAGTTGAATTTAATCTCAATCATACAATGTGTGTATGTTTGTCCTCTATAGACTCTAATATTATCCAACCGATTTGGCCCAAACCGGTTTCATTTGAAAGATTATAGTCCCAATTAGGTTTACGGCTATATATATTTCAAGTGGGCGTGGCCGCTCCCACATAAATTGAAGAACATCATATATCTTGACTATTGTAATAGCAAGAGTTTTAAAACATTGCAGTATCCCATAGTAACATATGGGATACTGCAATGTTTTAATAATCAGGAACAAAAATGGGCGGGATCGGACCAGTGGGTGTGGCAGCTCCCATACAAAGTAAATATTTAATATCATATATCTACAGTTCTATAATAGCCAGAGTCTTAGAAATTTGTGCACGTTGATTATATTATGAATAGTCACGGGAAAATTGAGCGGGATCATACCAGTGGGCGTGACAAAGTGAATATTTAGCTCATATACAAAATTAATATTAATCTATATATAAAAATTAATGTTTGTATGTATGTCCTTTATAGACTCCTAAACTATGCATCTGATCATGTGATGATCTTCGGCAAAGTTGTTGTACATAAGACCGAGAAGGTTTCTGAGTTGGTACGACGACGCCTACTCTAACGCCCACTTTTTTTAATTGAGTACTTGCTTCTGCATTAGGCTTTACGGATTTACTTCAAACAAATTGTATACACATCTTACTGAAGGCGAGGTAAAAATAAAAATTGTATGTGCCATTAGGCCAGTCTGCTGGACCGATCTTACTAAAAATACGGAATATAACTAAGACTCCGGCATGACTAAGAATACTTCTATCGACCGCCTACTTTTTTTCAATAAAATTACTCAAAATTAATTGAATATTTGTGTAATGTCTTTCTTTCAAATTTATTATAATTGGTAGCGTAGCAACGCGCGCAGCGTACAGCTAGTAACGTCATATACAAGAGTTGTAAAGTTTGTTGTTATGCTAGGAAGTGGACTTAATTCGAGAGCTATTGTCAATTATTGACTGACAGCTACAAAATCCAGTAGCATAATTGCCGTATAACTGGTTTAATATGATTTCTGGATTCAAATTGCTGATCTATATAAAAGTTGGGTCGTTATCGTTATTTATTAGACATTTTTGTGGGTTTAATTGTGTTTCGGAAATGGTCCTTATATGGGAGCTATAACAAATCACGGGCCGAACTTTTTAAATATTGGAACAGTAAATTTTATGTACATGTGGATATATCACGTTGAATTTCAACATAATAACAGTATATTTAAGAAGCATATTAGTATTAAAGTGAATTTCGGAAGTGGACCTTATATGGGGGATATAGTCAAATACGGACCGATATTCTCAAAATCCAGCTGTTTGATTTATATTTAAATGATATATATAAAGGTTTGAGCCGGCACCGATATTTATAAGATATATATAATAATTAATGATGTGGTCCTTGTATGAAAGCTATGACCAATTATGGGCCGACCACCATAAAGTTTAGTACAACAATTTATTTAGCCGTTTAACATTACACGGTGCGACAGTCCAAAATACCTGGGACCCGATATTATTTTTCTTGTAGGGCTTGTCGAATAAAAGAAGATTTCAATAGTGAAATATGCCGGACATCCCCAAAATCCCCGCACTTATAAGCCTGTAATTTTGTTGATAATGACCCGATTTTCAATTTCTTGCATAATTTGGAAAGAAGAAACTGAGATCCCAGGTTTTTCTATTTCATTCAATTTTGTATCACTGTGTTATTTATATCTGTTTTATACGTATTTAAAAGAATTTTGGAATTTTGCTGTCTTTATATGATCAAAAATGGACTGAATTAAAAAAAAATTTCTAGAGAAAAGTTTTATTCTTTTAGGCTAACAGTTCGAATTTTCAAATAATTTCAAAAAATACTATTGTAAAGTACTAGAACAATTGGCAAAATGGAATTCATTTTCTACCCTGCCAAGGGCGACATCAGCAATTTTCATTGTCCATGATCCAACCGTACACATCATCTATTTAACTCACGGTTTTTTGAGAAATAGAATTCGAGAACAAATTTCGTTTTGCGATTTCTTTTTGCATGAAACTTATTTTTGCCGAATTTTGTATCAATATTCGTATTTGACAAGCATTTAATTATCATTGAGCCATATTTCGGGAAGATTTTGGTATGGGGACTGTAAGAAATCATGTACCTTTTCTTACTATTTTCCTAACATTTTCTTCTATAATAAAATATTTAAAAATATATTTAATATATTTAAAAAATTTGGATGAAAATTTTTTAAAATTATCAAATTTTTATGGAGGTTGTCTCAAAGTTTGGTCCAATAGCAAACTGCTTAGGAGAATTATAAAATCTTGTAAATATGGTTACTAAGACGAAGTTCAACCAAAATAAAACACTTTGATTTCAAACGTAGATTAAGTAGATATGTCTTAGCTATGCCTGTTAAAGCCCCAGAGAAGAATAAACATGTCCCCAAATATTACAAATAACAAAAAGTCTGGCCGTCGAATTTGTCACAAACTTTGTCCAGTCTTATCAGACTTATATTTTGATATCTATTAAATTCAAGTGCAAGAATTAAGAATGAAATTTACAACTATAATTGATCAAATTGGGCGATACTGATTAATATTTTTATACAAATAAACAAAAATCTGTAACCATATTACACCAGCACAGTCGAAAATAACACTCCAACTTGGTTAAATTCAGTTTTAGAAGCTTATTCAAAGACAGAAACCCCCTCCTTCTGCATTGATTTGCTGCCTTAAAACTATGATCTAATTATAACCCACAAACTGCTATTTTATCCCAGAGTATAGTATGTTTAAATATATTAATAGGTATTGTGTAAAATTATTTAAACAATAAGAGAAAATTTTGTTATGTGTGTATTTTGGAAATTTCTCTAACATAAATGGGACACAGCTAAAACTAGCAACACCAAGCTCAGGATTAAAACTGTAACAAAGCATCGTAGCTGTGGTGAGAATTCATTGAAAAGACAAAAGCAAAAAACACGATGACTAAAGCCAACAAAGGAATACGAAGTGTGTTTATAAGCCACTAGGGAAATGGGTTTAAAAAGTGAAAATGCCAACAACAAATCAAAATAAAACATAGAATATAAACCGAACAATAACAACAACAGACACAATTGTTGAGGTAGGTTCAAATTAAAAAACGTAAAAATTTAAAAACAGCTATTAAAACTTTAACAAATACGCAAATTAAATAAATAAAAAATTGTTAATTGAATAAATTTATTGAAAAATATTTAATTCCTTAAAAAACCCGTTTTAAATTGAAATAAAAATTAACTTTTTAAATAACATAATAAAACATCGAAAACATAGCATTTCCTGCACTTGCGCCTTTCCAAGCTCTCCTGCTTATGCTCTTCAGCATTTACTACTTATCTGTATTTTTCTGCAAGGATATTCACCACATGGGGCAAATACAAAAAAAAAACTCACATACTTACACGCACAATAAAAAGTATAAACAAATACTTAAAAAGCACCTGCCGCCGACAACAACAGATTTGTAAGTTTGTGTTTGTTTTAAAAAGAATTAAAGCACGTGCTTTCAAGAGTCAATGTTGCATAAACAAAACATTAAATACCGGGGAAAATAACACAAATTTTCTTTTGATTTCTAACATGCAACATTTTTACATACTCCCTCGTTTACACACACGTACAAAAATATATAATGGTCTTTCACTAAACAGTTGAAAAAGGTTTTTTTGTTTTGATTTTTTATTTTTAGGTGATTTTAATTTCAAATTTAAGAAAAACTTTTCAAAGTTATCAAAAACGTGTAAAAAGAAGTTTATTGTAGGAAAACAGAAATTTGTAAAAAGAAACTGATATGATTATACAGTATTGAAAAACATCATAAGAACTTTTCATTTAATTTTTGTTAACATTTAAATAATATAAAAATTATTGTATATGGGTAGTTTCATGCAAATGTCAAGCACGACCAAAAAAATCAAAGTAATTGAAAAAGGTTTCTAATATGATTTAATAAGAGAAAAATATTCGATTTTGCATAATATGGAAGCATTTACAGGTTATTGGAATTTTAAAACTCAAAAATGGAAGTGACAAATTGTCTCTTTGACTCAGTTTTTGCAAATAAAATAAATTATTTTCTGTTTGCTATTAACTATATTAATAGATTTGAAACATTACAATTTCATCTTAAAAACAAGTAAGAAAGTATACCCAGAATATGTATAAAACAGTTTTTCAGAAACGTGCGCTATATGGGAGATATGACCTATTATGGACCGATCATCCAAAAATTTAGTGTCATGATTTCTGTGAATATAAATATTATATGTGTTAAACTTTATCTCAATACAAATACTTTTAAATGATTTATGGAGGTTAAAGTTGATTACGAAGAGGTTCTTATATGGGAGTTTCGACTAACTACGGACCGACCATTATAAAAGTAGGTGTCATCATTTCTGTACATTATTTGGGTCGAATTTTATTTGATTACCAACATTCTTAAACAATTTATGATCGTTAAAGTGATTTTCGGAAGTGGGCCATTTATGGGAGCTACGACTAATTATGGACCGATCATATTAATATTGTATCGTATTGTTTGTCTACAAATGAAATATATTTGCGTTCAATATTATTTGGATACCAAAATTTTTAAGTGAGTTATGCTCTTTACAGTGATTTTCGGAAGCGGGCCTTATATGGGAGCTACGAGTAATTATGGCCCGATCTGCACAAAATTAGTAGATGTGATTTGGCTTTATTTACCATTTATTTGTGATGAATTTTGTTTGGTTCCTTGCATAATTCAAAAATTTATGATCGGTAAACTCCAATTTCGGAGGACTTTTGTATGGGGGCCAGGTGAAATAATGGACCGATTACCACCAGTTTCAATCCCATCTGTCCTTGTGCCAAAAAATATCACTTATCAAATTTTATTAAAATATCTCCAAATTGCGACCTGTACTCTGCGCACAATTTTTACATGGACAGCCAGCCAGCCAGACGGGCGGACCGACGGACATCATTAAATCGACTCAGAAAGTAATTCTGAGTCAATCGGTATACTTTAAGGTGGGTGTGGGACCAGTATTTCTGGGCGTTACAAACATATGCACAATTCCAATATACTGTCCCCACTATGGTGGTGTAGGGGATAGAAATTATAGCGATTTGCAATAATCTTTCAGAGCAAATGGATCAAAATATTGTGCACCAGTTAATGCACAAATTAATTTAAGTTTCTTCTTTTAGCTTTTCCTAAGAGAAACTTAAACTTAAACTGATCAAATAATATGAATCAGATAAATATAGTCTATAATAAAGACCACCCTAATGTACATGTAAACTTAGCTAGATTGTTGCAATCATTTTGCTCATTGCATAAAATTAAACCAGAGCACATTCATGGGTTATGTATACAAATCAACAAACAGCAATCAAAACTTAATGCAAACGAACAAATAATTTAACACATTTAATTAAAACAACAAAGAAAACGTACACTTTAACATACTCATGTACTTAGACAATCCCACATACAAACAATGAATGTTGTTCTTTACACGGTATGTTTAACTCATTTAATATAATTAACGTCATCATACAGACACAACTTCTACTGCTGAGCCATCCGAGACATTGCAACTGCAGCACCCCACATTTAGTGGCAGCAATTTTCGAATGACAAAAATAAAAATTAAAATAATTGAAATCGCTCAAATGCAGTTTAATGAATGTAAACCCAACATTTTTAATGACAATGCACAGTGGCACAGAAATATTTTATACTGACAACAACTCTGTAGTTGGTAAATTGGAGATGTTTTAATGTAATGCTAGACTGTAGGAAATGAAGAGTTTCTGAATTGATTGTATGTTTATTTAAGTAGAGGCTCGGATAAAAGCCCATACCATTCCGGTTATGCACATATGCCAATTCGGTATGTTGTGCGCTCTTAGGAAAGTATTATTATTTCTATTTATAAACCTATAAACGAAAATTTGACTGGGTTAAGAACGCTCGATATAATTCATTTTAAATTCTTAAGAAAATTCAAGCTTGGCGTAGTGTCCATTTGAAGATTTTCATCTCTAATTCGCAAAAAGGAGGACATTGCCATATGTTATTTTCTAACGTTGCATCCTCTTAATCACATGCTATACACATACATGCTATACATAGTGTCGAGCCTTGTGAGAACTAGCTTTATTGACTAGCGTTTTAAATATTGGTATGTTAAGGTTCAAAACATTATTTTTTATATCCACCACCCAAAAGATGGGGGTATATTGCGTTTGTCATTCCGTTTGCAACATATCGAAATAGTGTTTGTACAGCCAAAAAGTATGTATATCGCACCCTAAATACAAAAGGGTCACAACTCATTAGTCTTTACTTTCTGTTGCTTTTCTGTTTCGTGTCGTTCTGTTGTTAAATTTTTGTACTTAGTTTTTCCGTATAAACGTATCAGCTGTTTTAGGTAAACAGACAACACACCGCGAAAATAAATCAAAAAATACAAATCAAAGTTTTTTTTATTGTACAATATGTCATTACTTTCCACTAAAGTAATTAGTTTTTCGTCATCCATCGTTTATTTTTTATATTTTTATAACTTTTATACAAAAACTTAATTAAATTCCAAGAAACTGAAAATTTTTGTAATAAACCAAAAATTTTTTTGCTGTGCAGATGTCAGCTGTTTTGTGCTGTCACATTTTCTATTTAACAGAATCAAGTCAGCTGATTCGGAACGAAACAGACAGTAAAGATTAATTCTGCCTTTAACATAAAAATATACATACATACATAACTGTATTTTTCCAGTTAAGCATGGTACTCTGTTCAAATTTGCGAAATTTGTTGAGCAACATCAATTATTTCGTTTGAAAATTTTGACAATTAGCAAGTGGTGACAATGCCGCGATTAAGAAGAAAATTGTCGTTTATATTGCCCTTAGGTATGCAACATTGTTTTTTTGATGTAAACAAAACCATATGTTTTTATTTTATGTGTTAAAGAAAACGTGCGCAAAGATAGCGTCGATTTTTAGCGTCGAAAACGCCAAAATATATTAGTGATTTTGGGAATTCAGAAAAATGGGAATTTAAAAATACACAAAGTATTTCAATGGAAAATCATAAAAACACAAACAATTTATTTAACAGAATCAAGTCAGCTGATTCGGAACGAAACAGAGAGTAAAGATTAATTCTGCCTTTAACATAGAAATATACATACATAACTGTATTTTTCCAGTTACAGAAAATAGTGATGCGAATTAAATTTTTGCCATAGTTAGAGATTTGTACTCTGAATTAATTTATGGAAAAAAAGTCAGTTTTGGAAAATTTGAATTGTGACCCTTGTTGAAGACACGATAGAGCTTCGAAAAAAGACATAGAAAAATAAAATTTTTACCAAACATTCTCTGATCCACCGAAATATTTGTTATTCAG
Source organism: Bellardia pandia (assembly GCA_916048285.2). NCBI lineage: Eukaryota > Metazoa > Arthropoda > Insecta > Diptera > Calliphoridae > Bellardia > Bellardia pandia. The sequence continues at coordinate 25,760,588 of OU696533.1, read as the reverse complement.
AATGGGCAAAATTTGGTTCAGTAGGATCCGAGTTATAAATCAAAGTTTCAGACTACCTAGCTATTTATCAGATATTTTTTGCTATTTTTTTTTTCAAATATAATGCAGATAATATAATATCATTTAATTTTACACACTTTATACTGATTCTGACGATTTCTCATAGCCCCCACACATACTCGTATCTCTTTCCGAAATATGGCTTTAATAAAATGGCTATAGAAAAGCCGTATCCATAAAAACTTCTGTAATAATAAGTTTAATAATGTAATAATAAGTTTCATCGGTCCATATTTTCACATAGCCCCATACAAAGACCATTTCCGAAAATTACTTAATGCGCATAAATCCTTTATAAAAACCAGTATCAAGTTGGAATTCAACACAAATAGTCCATACATATATATAAATTGTCACTTTTAATATAATGATGGTCGGTTTAAATTTGACCGTAGCCCCCATATAAAGTCAGCTTCCGGAAATCACTTAAATACGCATTTTGAAAAATACAATTTGTTTGACGTTCTTTACTCTTACAACAGTTTTGCAAGATCAAACAGCAAACACCAAACGAGTTCAAATATATTTCATTTAGTGGTTATGTCTAATTCGGCAAATATTTGCCAAGTGCTACCATACCTTTACTCTTGTTACTTCATCCCATTCTCTTCTTTACGGTGTTACGGTTATGCAGTTAATATTTATTAGGTCTGAATTCTGTCCCTTACTACTTTCTTTTAGTAAGATGTAAAAACTCATCCAAAATTAGTTCAGAGATCAACACAGGACCAGAACCTGAAATCTGACTGTATAAATTTCCATAGTACAGCATCTATGGAATTATTTAACATAAATATATATTTTTAAATCACTGTCTACAGTGCAGTACATATTATTCACAGTGTGATGATAAATAGTTGACACAAGCGGAAAGGAATTTTGCAATATAGCCATAATTTTGTAACTTTTGGTACAAACAGATAAAGTTTAATACGAATATAAGTTGCATGCATTTCACCTACCTTCTTGTTTCTTAGAAATTTGTTGAGCTGCTTTTTTTCGTATTTTAGCATAGCCGATATAGATTTTAATCTATATTTAGTGTGCATGTTAAAAATGTTTTAAAACATATTAATCTTCTTTATAAGTTAGCTACGATAACTGCTGGTAATTAGTATACCATAATTAATTATTTTCTGTTAACCAGATTGCAACAACTATTTCATGTTAATCTGTTTCCGAAAGTTTGTTTATTGACAATAAACATATTTAAACGAAATTACTGTAACAAAGTGTAACGTGTGAAAATCTCTTTGAATAATTAATAAATTAGTGAACAAAATCACGGACAAACGGAAGTTTCATTGTTTGTTTAATTTCAAACTAAATGGCACTGATTATATTAAACAAAAGTGAATTTAAAATTTAGCACAACACTTAAATTAACTGCGATCTCAACAAACAATTTTTGAACCGGAGGTGGCTCTTAAATGCAGACTTACAAAATTAATACTTATTAAATGAAGTGCCAATTTACACGAAGCAATTTCTGTTGAAAAGATTGATACAATTTTTTCCTTGAAATTTCTTCCGTGTCACACAGCACAATTGTTATTGCTTAAATCGCTCTACTTTTTGATTTTTAACACATTTTTTTATTAAACACATTCGCAAGTTTTGTTTAAAGAAATTGTATGTTGGCATTTTTTACACATCGATGGCTTAATATAAACAAGGCCTAATTCGAATTTTTTTTACTTTTACAGACGAAGGAAAACACTTAATAATATCCGTAAAATTTTAGATACAACAAAAATTTTAATACCATTTTTTATAAAAAAGCAACGCATTTAATTTTTTTTTTTTTCAAAATACATAAACCCCCTACAACGCGGTTCCCAAAATGCGGACATTTTCTTACAACGCTACTCTTACAACGCGATTTTTACGAAAAATTTTTCAAATATTTACTATTACAGCCTTTAGAATAGCAGCATTCAAAAGTCCGGAAACAATTTACAATTTTAAATTCCGTTGAAATTGTTGATGCGTCACTTAAATAAATTCGTCTTTCAACACTAAAAGCTTGCTGGAAAGCACTAATACCGGAAATAGACGTTCAGGGCACTGTTTTTACACCAATAGAAGATGAATACAGGAACATAGTGAGAAGGTGATTAATTTGATGAAATAACAATGGCTGATATTCAAGAATTAATTGCGGACGACGCAATAAACGAAGCAGATTTAGTGGCAATGACTAATAAAGAAACAGTTGGGTACAGCTCTGACGATCTTTTCGATGTTGGAAATAAAAACTTTTCACTAAGAACTATCGAGAAAGTTTTAAATATGGCAAAGCAGTTGGATGAATACATTTTGGAGAACGACCCTTCAAGTGACAGAGCAGAAATATTTAAACAAAATCTTCAAAACAATTTAGCTCCCTATCAAGAAATTTATAAAGATTTGCGAAATAAGAGCAAACAACCTTCAATGCACGATTTGTTTAAACCAATAATCGTCTAAAGGATGCCCGAATCTGATAGTGGATCAAGCTCAGATTTTGAATTAGTGATGAGGAGGAATAGAAATTTATCGTTCTATTTTAGCTTTAATTTATTAAATCTTTTACCTTGAATATTTTACGTAGAATTGAAATTTTATTTTATTTTCTTTTTGTTTAAATAAATGGAGTGTTATTAAATTACATAATATGTATGTTCTTATGACTCAACAAATAAATACACAAAATTATATTAAGCACATATTTTTACGATACAAATTTCAATAATTTATTGAAAAGTTTTTTATTTTGGAACCAAACTCTGATCTTTGTATGGAGTTAGAGTCTCCTACAACGCGATTTCCTTTAACGCGGAGTTTTTCAGGAACCTATACACCACGTTGTAGGAGGTTTACCTGTATATAAATTATCATATTTAAGTAAGAGTCTCAGTGCCAAGATTGGCATTAGAGAGGCATACAGGCAACTAATGCAATATATACATTAAATTATTCAATATTTTAAAACATTTATAATTAATTATATAACATATTTATTTTCATTAAGAAATAATAATTTATTAACAACAAAAAAAAGAAAAAAAAAAGATAATAATACAAAATCTAAAGAAGAGTTTAAAGTTACATAAGAAGTGTTTCAATGTCGTTTAATAAATAAATTTTAAGTTTTTTTTCTAATGTAGATAGAGTCATAATATTCTGTATATAAATTTTTTTTTTCTATTTTTTTTAATGAAGGTATCGAAGATAGACATTTCTTTCATTGATTTTTTTATACCCTACACCACCATAGTGGGGAGGGTATATTGGATTTGTGCATATGTTTATAACGCCCAGAAATATTGGTCCAACACCCACCTTAAAGTATACCGATCGACTCAGAATCACTTTCTGAATCGATTTAACGATGTCCGTCTGTCCGTCCTTCCGTATGGCTGTCCATGTAAAGATATTTCGTTAAAATTTGGTACGTGACATTTTTTCGGCCCAAGGATGGTTGGAATTGAAAGTGGTGGAAATCGGTCCGTTATTTCACCTGGCCCCCATACAAATGTCCTCCTGAAATTGGGGTTTACCGATCATAAATCTTTGAATTATGCAAATTTCACGACAAATGAGTAATAAATAAAGCTAAATCACACCTACAAATTTCATGATGATCGGTCCGTAATTAGTCGTAGCTCCCATATAAGGCCCACTTCCGAAAATCACTTAAAAGAGCATAATACAGTAGGCAGATTATTCAGTAAGATAAAAGATAGGATACCCAAATTAGAAATGTCAAACGTAGTTTATAAAATACCATGTAATGGTAATAACAATGAAAAATGTAGCAAAGTATATGTAGGTACAACTAAAAATAAATTAAAAACTAGAATAGCTGGACACAAATCTGATCAAAAATATAGAGATATATCATCACAAAAAACAGCATTATCATCACATTGTAAAAATTTGAATCACTATCCCGACTTTGAGAGCATTTCAGTTTTGAAAACAGAAAATAATTATAAACGTCGTTATATGTTAGAAATGTTAGAAATTATTAATGTACCAAAAAATCTTAGAATCAATTTTAAAGTAGATACAGATAATGTTGCTCAAACTTATAGACACCTGATTTATAAAAACACAAAAACTAAAAACTAAAATATTTTTTATATCAATATTTCTGTTTGTGTAATATTTAAATTCTGACAATTACTGTTATTTTTTGAAAAATATTTTTATCGTTATTAATTTTTAATTTTTTTATTGTTTCCCTGAAGATGCTACACATTGTGTAGCGAAATATTGGAAAAAATAAAAAATAAAAATAAAAGCTGACCTTAATCTCGAAAAATAAAATTGTTTAAAAGAGCATAACTCTATTAAAAATATCGCCATCAAAATAGTATTGAACACAAATAACAGGCATTAAAAATGTTTCCCTTTTTATTTTATTGCTTTAAGTTTTACTGTAATGCCAAAAAAGAATTAAAATTTTCGCTTTTAAAAATAGTATTCTTTGCAGTTTGCAAATAACACTTAAATAGAATGGAAAAGCTTACGCATGCAAAGATAATTTGTGAAACTGAAAAGTGTTGGACAATTTTTTTTTTTTTTTTTTTTTGTAAAAATTTGTGATCCCGAAAATGAGCAATTCACTCCAAATGGAGTAATAACTGCAAGTAAGTAGGTTTTTACTCTCAAATTCATACTTTTTTCGTTCAATTTAAATTTTTTCAAAATCAACCTCAATTTTTTTCAAAACAACTTAAATTATATTCGGAACAAATTAAATTATTTTCGACACATATTCATTTTTTTTTCATTTCAAATTCAATTTTTCCACGTTAATACTAATAAATAACAAAATGTCATCCAGCGAAGAAAGTAGTCGCGCTATTAGTTCTGGTGTATCGAATGTACGAAATTATCGTCGGCTTCAGTTTCTTACAGATAGTTCTTCCGAGGAAAATATATCTGAAACAACATCGCCTGATCGTCATCGCAAAAGACGTGAAAAATATAACCAGATTAGCGTAGATAAAAAAAATATTTTGATCAAGTTTTATAACAAAGGAAAAACCATTGTTGAATCAGCCAAAATAGCTGGTATAAATAAAAATATAGCTATATCCATTATAAATCGCTACAAGAAGGAAGGGTGCGTTATCATGAAAAACCGTGGGGGAAGACGTCATTCCAAATTGACTCCCGAAATATTGGGCAAAAATTGAAGAGATAATTGAAAGAAATTCATGTATAACATTAAGAGGTATTCACGGAAAGATTCTAGAAATGCATAATGTGGATTTAAGTACAACCAGCATACATACTGCATTAAAATCTTTGCGAAATACCTTAAAAACTGCGAAAATTAACATAGATCAGTGAAATTCCGATGTTACAATTCAACGACGCATGCCGTATGCAATAAATTTTGCCCAAAACGCTCCGGAAATAAGGGAAAAAATAATATTCATCGACGAATCCGGTTTCAATTACCACCATCGAAGAAATAAGGCTAGATCCAAAGTAAATACCGCAGCACATGTAATTGTTCCTACTGTTAGAGGACGCAATGTTTCCCTTATTGCAGCTATGAACATACATGGAATTGTACATAAAAAAGTAATTGCCAATTCCTTGGTTAATACCAATATTTTCACATCTTTCCTTGAAGAATTATTCGATAAATTAACTGAATCCAACATCACAGGTGCTTGGCTGATCCTAGACAATGCAAAGATACACAAAACGCAAGTGGTGAAAGATAAAATTGCTGAGTCCGGTCATATTTTAGTTTTTCTTCCTCCATATTCCCCTATGCTAAACCCAATTGAAAAAGTTTTCTCAAAAACTAAACTCTGTGCTCGTAATATGCTAGCTGATCCAGAGAGTAACGTGGACTTGATCACCACAATTAACCGATCAGTAGAATCCGTAACAACTTCAGATTGCAACAATTATTATGTTGATATGACTATGAATTTGTCATTAGCTGCAATTGGAGAACCGTTGTACTGTGTTCAGATATGAAACTTAATTGAGTCAATATTCGGTTAATTGACAATATTATTTTAAGTGTTCAGGCATACGCAATTTTCAGTTTACTCAATAATCATTTGACAGTTGGAAAACAATACAAAAAACACTCTAAATGGTTGTTGTGTTTTTATGTAAACAAACTTACCTTCACATTGATTTTTCAATGATTTCGTTTGTTTTCTTTTGTTGACATTTGCCATTTTATACAATTTTGTTCACTAAACACAGTTGTGAACAGTGTTGCATTCGAAATCTTACTCAATATTATAACAATTTTTTACTTACTGCGCAATAATTAATTGAGATTTTATATGGAATATTGAGCTCAATAATGGCGTTAATAGCATATGTAAACACGCTATTACATTGAAAACTTTATATAGCAAGTAATAGATGCTTAATTTAATGCTTTAAAGCTGTGTGTGTGTGTTAAAGTAAATCGCTTTTTTTACATGTTCCAAAAATAACAAGTAAGAAAGTATAGTGGGTCAAGCCCACATAATACCCTACACCCAGTATATCAATAAAACTGGGCGTTATATGGGAGATATAACCTATTGTGGACCAATCATCAAAAATTTAGTGCCATTACTTCCGTGAATTTAAATATTAAGTGTGTTAAACTTTATCTCGATATAAATACGTTTAAAAAATTAATGGAGGTTAAAGTGAATTACGAAGAGGGTCTTATATGGGAGTTTTGACCATTTATGAACTGTCTATTATAAAATTAGGTGCCATCCTAATTGTACATAAGAAACTCATTTTTGTTAAATTTTATTCGGATAATAACATTTTCAAGAGATTTATGGTCCTTAAAGTGATTTCGGGAAGTGGGCCTTATATGGGAGCTACGACTAATTATGGACCGATCTTCACGAGATTTGTAGATGTGATTTGGCTTCATTTATTACCCATTTGTGGTGAAATTTGTTTGGATACTTACATAATTCAAAGATTTATGATCGGTAAACCCCAATTTCGGGAGGACATTTGTATAGGGGCCAGGTGAAATAATGAACCGATTTCCACCAGTTTCAATCCCATCCATCCTTGGGCCGAAGGAATATCACTTACCAAATTTTATCGAAATATCTTCAAAATTGCGAACTGTACTCTGCGCACAAGCTTTACATAGACAGCCAGCTATCCAGCCAGCCGGACGGACGGACGGGCATCGTTAAATCAACTCAGAAAGTGATTCTGAGTCGATCGGTATACTTTAAGGTGGGACCAATATTTATGGGCGTTACAAACATCAGCACAAATCCAATATACCCTCCCCACTATTATGGTGTAGGGTATAACAACTTGTAGTTTTATTTTCATAAAACTATAAATATACTATAATAAACTTATTCACACATTACAATAAAAAATTTGTCAAGTTTTGCAAAATATATTGTACAAATAGAAATTCTATCATTGAATTGACTTTTAAACACCTTTACCATGTTAAGCAGCAGATTTGTACAAGAGAAATTGTCAAGAGAAATCATCGTCTATGTTCAAGCAAATGTCACCTTGCAAAACATCAGTTTGATGTCAGACTAAGAACACACTTAAGAATTTTTACGACAATATGTACAATCACATGTCGTACAGATGCCAACAATTGTTTCAAATCATCATTGTATTTATTCTCTTTTACTTTTTCATAAATCCTTCTAAACACTTGTATCTGGGTATTTGTTTCTATTTGTACTTATGTAAAATCCTTTATTCACTCACCTATTCATAGTGTATATTTCATTCATTCATTCATTTATTATACTTTCTGAGATTGAAGTGGTTAGAAAATGTTTTCATTTCTTTATGTATAAGTTGCTATTTCCGGTATTTAAACAACAATAAACATGTAAATTTTAAATTGTATACCTATGTGTGTATGTACATATATACACGTATAGTTGCACACAGTTATAAAATCATAGTCAATTCATAGTACTCGTATGTCTGTACGAATAATACAAGATCTTAATATTTGTCAAAATAGAAATATTTATTTGGCTAGAAATACATACGAGTAAATATCTATAACAAATAATTAATGTGCAATGATTTATAGAGAATTATTATTAAAAAAAATTTCTTTAATTAATATTTTTATATTTAATTATATTTTTCATAAAAGACAAAGACAAAATAAGTTAGAGTGCAATATTCGGCTATGCCGAATCTTAAATACCCTCCATATAAACATAATAAGAAATACAAAAACTTCACTGGCTATAGGACTAGAATATGCTTATTCTGTGTTTTAATGCAGTATTAGTGAAATTTTTTTTAGTATTTTATATATTTTAAGGGCCGATGTTGAATGTGAACCACACTTAAACGCCAAGTTTTTTTCTGCATTTCATTTGGCATTTCTCCATTTCAGACTAACGCAATTTGAACCATGGAAAGATACTCAATAAGGCTTATTATGAAAATGTGATCTTCTTTCGAAAAATCTCTTATAAACATTATTAGCAAGTTGAAATTCAACACAAATAGTCTATACATATGTAGAAATATTCATAGCCAATTTTATGATGATCGGTCCATATTTGACCGTAGTCTCCAAATAAAGTTCACTTCAAAAAATCACTTAAATTGCGCATAAATCTCATATAAAAATCATTATTACCTTTATATACAACACAAATAATTCGCTTATACAGTATACCCCGGTTAAATAACCTACGCTTAATAGCCTTTTTCGTTTATTTACCTCGGGGATTTACACCGTTTATTTTTCAAACAAAATAACACGTTTTAATAACTTTCGCTTAAATACCCAATTCGGGTAATTACCTAAAAAAAATTTTCCCATCACTGACATTTTTATACAATTTTGTACGAATTTCAAAATTCGTGCTTGTTAATTGTTTTCATTTATTCTGGCTGACCCACTCAGTTTTTCATGTACTTCATTCGAAAAAAATATTTTTTTAATTAAATGTTAATAATATACATATGTATATAAAATTATAATTTTCAAATAAATTATGAAAAAATATTTATATGTAAAAAGGAGAATCACAACTTTCATTATCATCAACTCAAACATAAAGAACAGGTGGTGAAAAGTGTAACGACAGTTCCAATAAAACTTGTACCTTATGAACTAGTTTATGTGCATATGTTTATTGCTTTTTGTTGTCGCATTAGCCTAATCTAACCTTGTTTAATATATTAACATATATATTAACAGATAACTGAACAAAAAATAATTAAAAACAGCTAGAAAAATATAAAAAAACAGCATTTACAATACAAATACACATACTCGTATATGGGTCTGAACAGACCCATGTGTTACAAATGAGATGTGTGCAGTAAAATAATCAAATATTTATATCCTTTACAGGATTTCTGTTTTACATATTTGTAGTGAACTAAATTGTAGAAGGGTGCCTGCAATTTCAAGTCTCAAGTGTTAAATATATTATATTAAGATTTTAAATTGAAAAAGGCCTAGCCAGACTCATTTGTAAGACGAAGGGCTCAAAAATATACTTTTAACTTTTTATCAGGATGCTCACAGGTTCAACACCCGTCGTGGGTTAGTAAATGGCTGACAAATAATTGACCTACATATAAAATTCTTAATTTAGTTCTTTTGCAATCCAAATTATGTGCTTATCAAAAAAGTTTCTGCAAGCAACCAATTCTTTTTATTACTTTTAAAAAGGGTGTCCCAACTAGAACGCAATTTTTAAATTTGGCGCCATTCGAAGTGTCATTGTTTCACATTTGAACAATTGTTATTGTTTGCTAGTAGAAGGTGCGAGGTTAGTAAAAATGGAGCGCTACACGAATGAACAACGCATTCTCATTGTGAAATTGTTTTACCAAAATGGTGAAAGTTTTACGGCTACAGTTCGCAAATTGAGAACAATTTGGGGTCACAATAATGCTCCAAAAGAGTCAACTGTAAAGAGATTAATGAATAAATTTGCCGAAACAGGGTCTGTTAGTGATGTCAAGACCAGGTCGATCGACAGAAAATGTCGCAGCTGTACGTGATGATGTCGCTCAAACTCCATCCACCGCAATTCGACACCGAGCTCAGCAAATTGGTGTCTCCAAATCCACTATGCAGCGAATTTTGACGAAAGATTTGCATCTTCATGCATCAAAAGTTTAATTGACTCAGGAACTGAAGCCAGTTGACCATGGACGGCGAAGGGAGTTCGTTAATTTGGTATTGGAGAGACAACATGAAAATGCTGATTTTGTCGATAAAATCATCATCAGTGACGAGGCCCATTTCCATCTTGATGGCTTCGTCAATAGGCAGAATTGTCGCATTTGGGGTGAGGAAAATCCTCGAGTGATTCACGAGAAGCAAATGCATCCTAAACGTGTGACTGTGTGGTGTGGTTTTTGGGCTGGAGGAATCATTGGACCTTTTTTTAATGAAAATGAGGCAGGGCAAGCGCAAACAGTCAATGGTGTTCGGTATCGTGAAATGATAACCAATTTTTTCTTTTCCTAGAATTGAAGAAATGAATGTGGAGGGCATGTGGTTTCAACAAGATGGCGCCACATGTCATAAAGCCAGAGAAACAATTCAATTGCTGCATCAGTCTTTTCGCGGTCGTGTTATTTCGCGTTTTGGAGACCAGAATTGGACGCCTAGATCGTGCGATTTAACGCCTTTAGATTTTTTTCTTTGGGGTTTTTTGAAGTCGAATAAGCCGACGATGACTCAAGCCTTAAAAGAGGAAATTCGAGGCTGCATTAATGAAATACCTCAACATTTATGCAAAGAGGTCATTGTAAATTTCATTAAAATATCACGTTTGTGCCAGCAAAGCCGCGGCGGCCATCTGCACGATATCTTGTTCCATACATAATCTCATTCTGTCTACTTTACGATATAATTTGAAATTTTAAAATTGCGTTCTAGTGGGGACGCCCTTTATATGTACATATATATTAAAAGTGGGAGACTCGAAAATCGAGATAGACCCATGGTTCGTTCACCAAGGTTGCTTAGAATTGTCCATAGAATCATCCTAGGGGGCGGCTCTAATCGATTTTTTCGGCTCCATACAAATTGGCCCGGCCTAATATATATATATTTACTTGTTTATTAAATACTAATTGTAAAATGTCATTGATACGTTTGTCGTTTTTGCATTTTTTATTTCTTTTCATATTGCGTATAACTTTTATTTTCATTCAACAAAGAATTAATATTTGAATACAAAATATTGAAAATTTACTTAAAATAACAATCACTTAATTTACTATTTAACATTTATGGAGACAATGTTCGTTTAAAGCCGTTCCCATTGGCTGCCATAAATCAACATTATTAAAAAACTTTTCAAGTTCACACCAATTCACAGTTCTATTAACGTCTTCTTTGGTCAATGAAGGCGTTTACAATAATATTATTAAATTATTAAATAAAATATTTCATAATATTTACACGTTTAGAGACACGCACAAACTTCACCAGCAACAAACAAACAAACAAAGAGAAAAAAATCGATTTAATTTTTCAATGCCACCATTTTGTTTTAGTACAAAGCTTTAAAGAATGCTAGAACTTTAATGAATTATGATCTAGCCAAAAGCTTTACGTTTAATATTTAAACAAATATTAATGTTTTAAAAGATACATTAGAAACACCCCGATTTTTCTAATCAAAATTAAACTTAAGATAGTTTTGGACCAATTTTATTGAAATTTTTACAGCGTTTTTTTTTTAATTAACTAAAACAAATTATTCTGACTATTTTCTATAGAAAATACAGTGTTGCAGTTTAGCCTGGTTTTGGCTAGATTTAGCATTTTTAGTAATATTCTAGCCTTAAAATTTATGTTTTAGCTTAAGGCTTTTTTAAACATCCTTTTAGAGGTTATTCTTTATTTTTGGTTAAAAAAAAATACTTTGCGTACAATTATGTATGCTCTTCTGTCGTCTGTCATCTTTCGATTGTTAAAATAATAAACCATTTCTAGAAAAACCAACAGCACCTTGGTTACTTTTACCATTGTTATTAAACTCACAACTTGAATTCAAGTGGGGATAATAACTTGGACATTTTTAATGCCATCGGCACAGTTTTCATATAAATTTTAACAATATGTATATGGAGATACAATCAAATACGGAATAATATATAAAATTTCTGGCAAAATAGTACGCCAAAAATGTCAATTCTTTTAATGGAACAATTGAGGCACAGGTTACTAGCCAATATAGATACACTGCGGAAAATTTACTTTTCATTCATTGATAATTCACAAAACATAGTAAAACCACATACATACATATATGTATTCTCTTATATTGAAATTAATGAAAATATCATGAATGAAGCTTTATTTGGAAACCTTTTAAATTATAAATGGCCAACGTGTAGAATCAACTTGACTTTTTGGTGGAGGTATGAGAGTTTAAAAATGCTCTGCAAGAATATTCATTTGCTGATATGCTACAATTAGGATTTAAATTTTTCATTATAACGTTCTTGCAATGTGGAGGTTATTTAGTTCAAGCAAAATAAAGAAATCGATTTATAGTGAAAATCCTAAATGGATTATTAAGAAGACTACAGAAATGTTGCCACGATTTAGAAATTTCTGATGATCTCATAAAACTCTTTGCATAAATATCAAATCTAGTAAAAGTAAAAAAATATCTTAAAGTGTAGACTAGAATTACAAAAATATACTATTGACTCTCTGGTTCCAATGTCTACATATGGTGCCATGAGAACTATCTTGTCACTATTGACTCTCTGGTTCCAATGTCACTACTGAATTGCAATGACACGTACATGTTAAATGTCTATAGAAAATTACATTGCCTGGGGTACAGTTGGTCAGTAGTACTGGCGACAAAGTCAATAGTGAATCAGTACTATTTCACTATTGACATTTCCTGCAGGGTACATACTCGTAAATATGTATGTATGTGTGTGCTATATAGAAATATTTATGAACACGAAACACTGTACATACATACATTAATATATTGTACTCGTATGTGCAGGTAGATATTTACTCGGATATGCCCATCCCTACTCATTTAAACATCAAACATTTTGTCAAATCTGTCAATCGTTGTTGTTGCCATCAAAATATTAAATGTTGATGAATGTTATTTGTTTATTTAAGTGTCGTTTTTGTTGTTGTTGCTGTTATTATCTATTGGCTGTTTTCTTTCTCATCCTTTTCACTTTTAAAAATGTTTTTCTATTAACTGACTGTTGCTTAACAAATAATATTATGGCAATAATAACAACAGCAACAATACTAACATAAACACATATCGATGGTCTCATGTAGAAAGGCCCTAACTCGCATATTTGAAACTTTACAGGAGAAGGTAAAAACATAATAGAAACTGTAATATTCAACATGTAACTTTTTTTTGTACAACTGCTTATAAAAGCGTTATTTTTTACACTATTGCAATAAATTTTTGTGAGGAGGTGCATTTGCGTAAATGCATTGGAATAAAAACAAATTTCGAAAAAATAGCAAGTTAGGGTATTTCTACATGAGACCAACGATATGTAGTCTTATTAAATAGATAAATAATTAACATATATAGATTAAACTAAAAATGCAGTTTATAAAAAAGTATATAGTTAAATTAAACAACTGGAACATAATTAAATATAAAAAAACAAGGAAAAGTGCATAAGGATTAATAAATCAATAAACATCAGTTAACTGATAATTAAATATCCTGGATTAAAACAATAATAACAAAGTAATTATTATTATACAAGAAAATTTATTTTAATAATTAAATGGATTTAAGTGTGGTTTTCTAAATTCGTTACGAAATTAAAACAAAATTTTAAAAATTTCAAATGATTTACAAATATTTATGTATGTATGTCGCATATTAAACTGATGTTGATTTGTAATTTATTTGTAAATTATTTAAAGAAAACTATGAAAAACAACCCTTATTACTGTGTATAATTTTGATTCGATTTATTTTTAAAATATACAGTGAAGAACACAAATGAGTGCATGTTTGGCCTTGTGTACTTTCTATGGCATAAAAATAAAGCAAATTGAAAATAGCTTTATTGTTATTTATTTGAGGTTTAATGTTAAACAATTTAATAAACTACAATAGAAAATAGAAAATAAAAATTTTTTTGCGAATAAAAAAGTTAAATTTTTCACAAGTGTGTCCTGAGAAAAAAATAAATAAAAATGTCAAAGATTTAAATGTTTTTGTTTTGTTTATGAATTAAGTTTGATATTAAAGACTTTTTGCAAATTAAATTATAATAAATATTAAAGAAACTGTCAAGAGCCCTTGAGGACAATATTCTAAAAATGACAAAAAGTAGCAATTCTGCTTGAGTGTTAGACAAACATAACATATAAAAAAAAGTCAATCAGTCCTTATGAGAGTCAAAAAAGGCATTCCATTGTTCCCAAACCACAAATCAGAGGTCTCAAAAAGCTTTTGACGCAAGTCTCATGCCAGCACAAATGAAAAGAGACAAGTGTTTAACATAAAAATATGCTTCTATAGCAATAGGCACATCCCTTAGTTGTTGGACAGCAGTCGAGCGTTTCAATATTGGTGACCAGTGTTTTCAGGTTGTTGTCTTTAAAAAAAGCTAAAGGAAAGTTCAATACATCTTAAAAAGTTTAAAAAGGCCAACATAATATCGTCCGAAAAACACTTTAACGGTAACCAATATAAATCTCAACACAAAAATGAAAGTATCAATCACCTAGTTTTATAATGAATTTTCTAAAATAATAAAATTAACAAAATTTATGTATTGGCTGTGGCCCTCCTCCCAAATATGAAGGGAATTATTGAAACTGCAGACATTTTGGAACAATAGCTATCGATATTTAAAAGACATTTACATATATAGCATATATAGAAGTGGACTTATGTGGAATTATGGGTTGATATTTTTATGAGATTTATACGCATTTAAGTCATTTTTGAAAGTGGGGACTATTGTCAAATATGGTACGATCCTGAACAAATTTGTTCTTTTCATTGCCTTTAATGCAAAATTTATTTGTACTAAATTTTGTAAATATATAGCTATGTATGAGTGCTTATCTACAATAGATCCATATTATGGAAAGAAATTTGTATAGGGGCTATGGACAAATTCTTATGATTGTTAACAGAGTTTTTTCTTTTAATCTAGGAATTAAGTATGCCATATGTCATGGTATTATCTGCAATATATTTAAACAAAATTCAAAAGAAATTTTGAAAAATATATTTCTTATATTTTGGTTTAAAACTGAGTTGATTATACAGATTTTCAATACCAAACTGCTTGGGAGAATAGAAAACAATTCCCGGTAAATTTTGTTGATTTTGCTTTGGTATTTTTGACGTGTTAACGACTAATTACAGGTACATAAGTATTTTGTTAGTAGAAATATAATTTTATATGCATACTCGTATGTATAAAAATAAAGGGTCCGCCAAATAACTTTTTTTTTTAAATTCTACAAAAAAAAACTGCTGAATATTTTTCAAATTTCTTTTTTTATTTGAAAGTACAATCCTTCCGGTAATTAATGGAAAATAATTTCATTCAAATAGCTGCCTCGGCTGGCCATGTAGTAGCCAACACGATCGGTCCAATTTTTAAGCACATTATCAATTTTGTGCAGCTGTATTTCACCAATGGCTTCACGAATATTGTCCTTTAAAGCGTCTATTGTCTCTGGCTTGTCGGCGTAACACTTATCTTTGATGGCACCCCACAAATAATAGTTCAACGGTTTCAAATCGCAGCTCCGAGGTGGCCAAACGGCATTAGCTCTGCGGCTGATAATGCGATCTTCAAAAACAGGGCGCAAAACAACGAGTGTAACTTCGGCTGTGTGGCACGTAGCGCCGTCCTGTTGAAACCAAATGTTGCCAATATCCTCTTCTTCAATTTTTGTGAACAAAAATTCGTTCAACATGGCCCGATAACGATCGCCATTGACTGTATCGGCCACTCCTTGCTCATTTTCGAATAAAAATGGGCCAATTATGCCTCTGGACCAAAATCCGCATCAAACAGTGACTCGTTTTGTGTGCATCGGCTTTTCAATGAATGCGTGCGGGTTTTCTGTGCCCCATATGCGACAATTTTGCTTGTTTACATACCCGCCAAGATCAAAATGAGCTTCATCTGAATAGATGATTTTTTTTTGCAAAATCGGCATCTTCTGTAAGTTGATCGCAGGCCCACTTAGCGAAGCAAAAAAAATATTTCCCAGCGTTGTTCAAGCTTATACACAACCATATTCGTTTAGCGGAAGGATAAAATTAATTATCTGACAAATCAGACATGAGATAAGTGTTACAATTCACGAAATGAGCCTAGTTTAAAAAAACCGTTAGATGGCGGACCCGTTACTATCTCTGATTTCTTTATAAATTTTTTTATTTTTTGAATTAATCGTTTAGGAGGAGTTAAATAGTTAATTTTGAAGATGTAAAAAACCATTGTTGTTTAACTAATTTAATAAGTTTCAATTGGTTTCTGACATGAATTAAGATTAAAATTTTGCATTGATTAGTTTTAGATGCTGAAGAATGAAATAAGATCCATTCAACAAATTTGATTTTTAAGAGTTAGCAATGTACATTTTATAATTATAAAATATGTATAATAATTTAAAAATTTTTAGAGACTTTGTATGTAAATTTCGTTCTTACTCATAACATCTAATACATATGATTAATTCCCGAAGTCTATTTCTCAATAATTGTGAGTTAAATAGATGATGTTTACATGTAGATCTTGGATAACAAACACTGTTGATGACACCCTTGGCAGGGTAGAAAATGCATTTCAATGTGCCAATTGTCTAGAAAATATAACTTTTAAATTATTAACTAAAATGAACTCAAGCCGCAATAATAAGAAATTTTCTCTTATAGTATAATAATTTGTTCATTCCCAGATGATAATCGTGGCAACATTGAAGTAGTCTTTAGCATTTTAAATTTAATTCGTTTTCTTTGTTTGTTTTAACGATTTTAATAGTACTTATGGCCTATTTCACGATGTCGAAAGATAACGTTCGCTTAGATAAGACTTAAGGCACAAACTTTTTATCGTATCTATTTTTTACTCAATCAAGTTTGTTTATTCCACAATCAAGTTTGTGTCTTAACTCTTATCTAAGCGAACGTTATCTTTCGACATCGTGAAATAGGCCATTAATAACCTCTGCATTGTTAAAAGGAAGTACTAAAAAGCTAAACACAAAATGTAGCAACTCAACAAATGAATTTGCTTGCATAGCATTTTTAAAGTCTCATACCTCCACCCAAAAGTCAGCTTCTGATTCTACGTTTGTACATTTAAAATTTGAAGGCTTCGCCATTGAGCTTTCATCATGGTTATTTCATTAGCGGTATAATTTAATTTTTAACCCGAATAAGAGACTACACCTAATTCTTTTTTTACACGGTTTTGAATCAACACGGTTTGAAAAGAAACAAATTTTTAATTTTTTTTACACGATTTTATACCATTTAGCACGATTCAAAACCTTGTAGGCTTAATTTTTTCTGGTTAAATTAGATTTTTGCGAAATACATAAATATCACAAATTTAGGCGAATTACCTTTTTATGGATACAAGCAAATTTGCTGGTCAGAACAATTTTAAATGCACAAATTTAGAGTCATATCTTTTTTCTTTAATAACTACTCGTGCTATGCTTGCTATATGCTATATGTATGCTTGTGTAAAAACACATTGTATATGTGATTTAATATTATAAACCTGAATAGTTGTTCTTCAAAAATGGTGGTGGAGGGTATAAAAATATTTTCTTTATTGTTTTAAAAACTAGCAACAAAAAAATATTTTTTTTTTTTCATTAATCACACATAATACTGAAATTTTTGCATTTTTATTTTGCGTCTCATTTTAACAAGTTTTATTTAGCAGTGACAAGACAGTGATAAGATAGAATTGCAAAAATAATTAAATGCTTTGCGCAATTTGATATATGCATGTAAAGTGAAAAGTTGATACATTTTTTAGGTAGAGGGCCCAGCTAGTGGGACTGAAGGGTTTCAGAGCTATGACTTTAGAAAAATATCCACTGAAAGCTCATTGATTAAATCAAATTGGGCTCTGCAGCTGATAAATGTATATCGGATTTATTAATTCTGAGACACACTATGCTATGCGTATACGAATACGTATAACGTTCAATTTGATAACCAAATCGCGTTATATTCTTTTAGAATAATAACAAAAATCGGCACAACATTATTATATATCTTAAATATACCGTTATTCGACGTAAAATATCCTCATATGCATGAAAATAACTGTTCCAAAATTTAAGAAGATCGGCCCATAATTTGTCATAGCTGCCATATAAGAACCATTTCCAAAAAACAAATAAATTCGGGTCAAAAAATATTCTCTTCGGATTTAACCCATATTCGGTCTATGCTTTATAACCATGATATATATCCTTGAAAAGGTATTTTTAATACCTTTTATTTAATGTATTACAAATTATCAGACACCCAGAAGTTCCCGAGATATAGGCCTATATATTTTAAACTTTACGGGCCCGCCCCCTCGAAAATAGGCGTGACCGCCAACAAATTTTTTTTTGCTGGCATCTCCTTTAAAAGCCCTATTTGATTTTGTTTTTTTTTTTTTAGCAAATTCACTAAAACCGAATTGTACCCCTTTTTTATACTCTGTTTGTTAAATTACACTGAAGATTATTATGAAAATCAGACAAACTCTGTAAATTATGTTAAGAATTGGTAATTACATCAATTATAAATGGTAAAGATTAGACAAAATTTCAAAATATTTAACATAAATTATGTTGTTCTTATTACGTTTAGGTGGAGGGTATTTAAGATTCGGCACAGCCGAATATTGCACTCTAACTTGTTGTAGAAAATATTGCTTGAATAACAAGGCCAGAAGGCAGACATGAATCATTGATTTGGAAATTTATACAGACATTATACAAAAGCCACTACACAATTGTTAATATTGTATATGATGTTATTGTTGCTAGTTAAGATGTATTTGTTGTTGTTGTTGCTGTTATTGCTAATGTCTAAAAGAACACCAGTTTTCCAATACTTAATAAATTTGTATCCATCATTGACTTTAATGATTCTGTTTGTTCAACAACAAATATTGATAAAGAAATTAAATATTTTCTTTACTTAAATTGCTGCAGCCTATAATGGGGCAGATTTTTTTTTAAAATAAATGTGCCTCAGGAGTGATTATGTGGGGTGCTAAAATAGGACACCACCGACAAGTTATACTTTTGAAACACTTACAATTTTGTAAATCGTGCTTGTTTAAACATTATGTTAAGTTTAATGGAAATATGGCAAAAATACTACTTACAATTGTATGTTTAATTGCTTAACTCATAAGTATAGGGTTAATCATTTAATTTTGCATTAAACACATGTAATATTTATGCCCTACACCACCCCGTAGTTAGTATTTGTGTTGATGTTTGTAACCTTAAATTATACCGAGCAATCACCGAGAATCACTTTCTGAATCGATTTAACAATGTAAACATTTAAAATGATAGCAAGATATTGGCAACGCAATTGTCAGCCTATTTCACTGTTAACATTGGATCTGAGGTGGATTAGAGACCCAAGCTTCTACTCCCATTTTCATTTGCTTAAATGTGCGCTCTTTAAAAGACCTTTCCATTACAACTAAACATTTGTACAAAAATAAAACTTCTACATACACATGTATATGTATGTATTTAAAAAGGAAAGCAAATTGCTTTTGCAAAACATTCTTATAATCCATACTTTCACCAAAGTCATTTATATATCAAAGATTTTTATTTGTTCCTTTTACGACTGTTTGAACAGGACAAAAAAAGCGCTATAAATTTCTATAAAATACTTAATTTAATGAAATCAATGATGTTAGAAATATAAATACCGAAAGATTTACTATTTGGATAAAGGCTGAGAGAAATGAATACAATAACGACTGGCTTTATTTGTAGAAAAATCATTTCAGTTTACTTTTTAAGAAATATTTATTTATTTATAATCCTAAAGATTAGATACAAAAATTATGTACAAGCCGTTAAGTATTCAGTGCAATTGTTTGTTTACGAATGAATTTAGAGTGTTTAAATAAAATGTAACAATAAACAAATTAATTCATTGGATAAACTGTATTGAATACATTTTTATAAATGTTAAATTTTTAATCATAGTTTTGAGAAAATTTAAGAAAGGACTGTTGCATATTTATCTTGCAAATCATGCATTCAAGATCTTTTTACTGGGCATATGTATAAAGGGTGTTGTTTTTAGATGGTATAAAACAAAGATGATTTTTTTTTTTTAAATTGACATGAAATTTACTTTATTCGAAAGATAATCTTCTGAAGTAGAATTTAAAAATGACTGCTGGCATGTAAATGCTACGGCTGACTCGGACGTAATCTAAACTGGCGGTTCAATTTTCGATGACGTTTTTCAACGTTTGTGGCCGTATATGGGCAATAACGTGGTCAATCGTTGCAGGACGATTGACGCACAGTGGCGCCCGTAGAGCAAACGAGGTTGCAAAAATCAAAATGTTCATGAGCGCCGACGAAGTTTTGAATAAACCCATGTTATAGGAAACTTTAAAATCAATTTTATGGTAATGCATGAATATTTTACAGAAAATTGAAAAAATAAATTTTAAAAAAAAAATATTTTTTTTTAATTTATTGGGTAATAATTTAAAACATAAAACCCTAAAGAAAAAAAAAAATAAAAACAATCTAAAAATGTAAAAATAATTTCTGTTAGTTACCATAAAATTGATTTTTCTACTAATTTTAACTTTGATATCCCATAAGTAGGCTCCTACTTTCCAAACGCTCATTTCATAGGCTGAACAGTTATCTATCATATGCTGTTTAAACTGTTCAATTATCTTATTCGGTTCAAAAGATATGATTTTTGCAACGAAAAAACTCAAATGGCGCCACTGTGCGACGTAGACTAGCGACTTCACAGAAAATAGTCAAGCGGCATAAAATCGCACGATCCTGGAAGCCAATTACCAAACATTTACTTCAATAAATCATTTGTGGCACCAGTTGTGTGAAATCTTAAGCCTTCTTGATGAAACCACAACATCTGCACATCATCATTGTTCAATTGATGAACGAAAAAATCAGTAATCATGACTCTATAACGGTCACCATTGACTGTAATATTCTGGTCATCTCGATTTTAAATAAGTATGGACTAATTATAACACCAAATAATCAGTTTTTCTGGACAGTGTCTCAACATACACTTGTGGATTTGTTTATTTAACAAAATTCGCTTATGAAAATCGGGATCAACGACAATTGTTTTGGGCCCATTCACCGAATCTACGTCTTGGTAAGTGATCGAATGGCTTCACTTGTTGCACGAGTTGGATTTTATAAGTAGGCAAACCAAGATTTTTCCGCAAAAAATTTCATAAAATAGATGGGCACATCTACAATGCCTGTGCACGATGGCGGATAAACTAATTCGGCTCTTCCTGTACGCTACGGTCTTCAGCAGCAACGACCTCTTCTGTACGCAATTTACGACATCTATCTGGATGCATGTTATCATTTAGAGCAGTGGTCCTCAAAAAGAGAGGATTTGGTAATTACATATGTATGGGTGACACTGCACAGAAAGAAATAACATGTAATGTTTAAATAAACCTCAATTACAAAAATGTATACATTTATGTGATCGCTGCTTCTCAGTGTACTGAGAATGAAATATTTGTATTTTTCTACGCTCTTGTACTGAGAAATAAATAAATAAAAGCTGAAAAAAGAACAAACATGCGGCATAGACCTGCTTTGTTGAATGTTGACTAACAACTGAATGAAATATTAGTATTTTTACGCTCTTGTTGTGAGTATTGTTTGCGATCGTGTTCAGCGTTGCCGTTTTTGGTTATTTCTAACCAAAATTGGTTATTTTTTTTCTCAATGTGTACATTAGGTATGACATAGTGAACGATTTTTCGATTTCGAATCGCTACCGCCTTTTATTTTGTTAGGCTTGGGAAAAAAATGGACGGGATAAAAAATTGGGGACTTTGGTTGAGGATAAATGGCGCCTCATCGAGGTCAAAGTTCAAGGTAAGAGTGAAAAAATTAATAAAATGTCCAATAACTGCCGCGGAGTCGCCCCTAGAGTAGTAAAATGTCAGACTGACCCCCATTAATTTTTCCTCCCCAACATTTTTGTAGAACATACTTACACCCTATCTTCGCTCCTTAGGATACTTTACCTTCAAATACTGATTTATAATTTTGCCCACTCGACCTAACTATTTTAATTGCACCTTTGGAGGAGTCAATTGATTTTTCTCACGCAACATTTTTGTGAAAGACACCCACCTTCTATATCTGGTTCTTAGAATACTTCCCTTCAAATAAGGTTTTATAAATTTGCCTCCTCGTCCTAACTACTTTCAGGGTGCCTCTGAAGGAGTCAAATGTATATTCCAAACCTCTTTCTCTGCTCTTTAAGGTACCTCAAATATACAAATTTTTTTTATATAAATTTTGTCCCTATTGTTCTAAGTGGTTCCAATACAAAAAACCAGTTTTATGTATCTTTGATATTTGTATTAAATTGAGTTCAATTAAAAGTTTGAGTGCGATATGTATGTATGTAAGTATTTTGTTTTAATTTATTATATAATTTTTGTAATAATTTTTCTACTTGCAGTAGAAATATTTTTTCTTCCTCGTTGCGGCACAAAATATTGTTGTAGTCCTCTATTATTTTTACGCCTCTTTCAAGAAAATCTTTTGACAATCCAAGGCTCAATTAAACGAAAAACAACCCAGAGGCGACTACAAGGAATTTTTAGAAATCGTTTTGCTGTTCCTTGGTGTAAATATTCCCAACCATAATTTTAGCCCACCAGGACCTACCAGTCATGCTCGATGAATGGCCAAAGGCATATACTCTGTAAAAATGTTTTTATTCCGCAAATTTCTCGACTTAAGCGAAAATTAATTAAACGGACTTCGCAATGTTACTATTTTCATAGTAACTCTTTATCTTAAAGCTTGGTTTAGTGCTACCAAAGCAGGAGAAGCCCCAAATAATGACTTGAACTTTCTAAAAGCGATTATTCATTATGCTTCAATTGATGAGACAGTTTAATGTCAGTAGGTTAAGAGATTCTGTGGACATCTCTAGTATCTTAGTTGGGAAGCTGTTGCTTTTGCATTATTTGATCAGAATGTACCCTTTGATACAAAGTGAAAAATGGCAGATGCAATTCGTACATTTGAGAAGGATGAAGAGAAATTCGCTGAAGAACTGTCGGGCAATGACATGGAGGAATATTATGATGAAGATAGCGAGGCAGAAGAGGATAGAGTAAATGTTTCTCGAGTATATTTTTGTGACTTCAAAAGTGTTAAAAGAATTTCATTGACACCAAAAGAAGTATAAGAAAAATTAATGGAGAAAAATTTGAGTCATTATGTTACATCAGACACAGGAACAATTTTTCTTCGCCTCGGATTGTCAAAAGATTTTCTTGATAGTGATCCAGAAACTTGGGAAAAGCATGAAGACTACCAACAAGCACTACAAACACTGCCAAAATTGCATGTTGTCAACGATTCTGCCGAAAGAGGCGTATAAATAATAGAGGACTACAACAATATTTTGTGCCGCAACGAGGAAGAAAAAATATTTCTACTGCAAGTCGTTGCCGAAAATAGGAAAAATATCCTTTTTATTACAAAAATTATTTAATAAATTAAAATAAAATACTTTACATACATACATATCGCACTCAAACTTTTAATTGAACTCAATTTAATACAAATATCAAAGATACATAAAACTGGTTTTTTGTATTGGAACCACTTAGAACAATAGGGACAAAATTTATATAAAAAAAATTTGTATATTTGAGGTACCTTAAAGAGCAGAGAAAGAGGTTTGGAATATACATTTGACTCCTTCAGAGGCACCCTGAAAGTAGTTAGGACGAGGAGGCAAATTTATAAAACCTTATTTGAAGGGAAGTATTCTAAGAACCAGATATAGAAGGTGGGTGTCTTTCACAAAAATGTTGCGTGAGAAAAATCAATTGACTCCTCCAAAGGTGCAATTAAAATAGTTAGGTCGAGTGGGCAAAATTATAAATCAGTATTTGAAGGTAAAGTATCCTAAGGAGCAGAGATAGGGTATAAGTATGTTCTACAAAAATGTTGGGGAGGAAAAATCAATGGGGGTTGGTCATACATTTGAATCCTCCAGAGGCGCAATTAAAATAGTTAGGTCAGAGGGCAAAATTATAAATCAGTATTTGAAGGGAAAGTACCCTAAGGAGCAGAGATATGGTTCAAGTATGTTCTACAAAAATGTTGGGGAGGAAAAATTATTGGGGGTTGGTCATACATTTGAATTCTCCAGAGGCGCCCTGAAACTTGTTAGGTCGATGGGGGTAAAATTTATAAAACTCTAACTTTTGTAGGGCAAGTCCCTTAAGGAGCAAAGATAGGGTGTAAGTATGTTCTACAAAAATGTTGGGGAGGAAAAATTAATGGGGGTCAGTCTGACATTTTACTACTCTAGGGGCGACTCCGCGGCAGTTATTGGACATTTTATTAATTTTTTCACTCTTACCTTGAACTTTGACCTCGATGAGGCGCCATTTATCCTCAACCAAAGTCCCCCATTTTTTGTCCCGTCTATTTTTTTTCCAAGCCTAACAAAATAAAAGGCGGTAGCACTTCAAAATCTTGTTGCAAAAATTTTCATATATCACTATGTCATATCTAGTGTACATGTGTAGATTTTTTCTGTTTTGGTTATTTTTTTTTTACTGAAAATATTTAGATTTTAAGACAATTAGTTATATATTGCAAGCAAAAGAATTGTGCAAAAATCAACAAAATGCCCATTTTGTTTGGTTTGCCAAAGACAAATTTTAAAACTCAAGCTGTGACATTTTAAGTAAAAGTGATCTCCATATTTATTGTAATATAATTACATGTTTTTTAGTATTTAAGAGAGCAACTTTCTAGTTCCTTATTTTATTGCCAATGAAAAATTTTTTGTTTTTACTATATACTTTTTATTTTTGTTTAAGATATTAAAAATTAATAATTAAACTTGCAAAACTTAATGTAAAGTATTGGAATTTTAAATTTTACAAATTGTAGCATTAGCTTATGTTTCTTTGCATTACTTTTTGCAAAATATGACGCTTAGTTTTTTAAAAAAATTATTTTTTAGTATTAGGAGTTGTGTTGTAAAATACGTTGTTTTATGTTTTTTTTTTTGTTACCTTAAAGTACAAATTATAGTTAAAATTACAAAAAATAAATAAATAGTACATGCATTTAAATTTGGTTATTTTTTTTAAATTTGGTTATTTTTTTCATAAATGTTGGTTACAAAAAATTTTTTTTCGTGGCAACACTGATCGTGTTGTGTGCATGTAAATAGCCGAAAATCTTCGTATTCTGAACAATACTAGTGAGGACCACTGATTTAGAGTATACATGCTTCGAAAACATTTTATAGTTAATCGTATTAGCTTTCTGTAACTACGTTACAATTTTGAAAGACTCCTGCCTACAAAGTCTTGATTTATTTGAGCTTGCACCAGGACAAAATGTCCTCAGATTTCAACCCGATCGAGCATCTTTGGTCCATCTTAAAATAAAAGATTTTTGAGAAAAAAGAATCACCTAAAACGGTAGATGATCTTTGGGATCGTTGTATTGAAGTCTGGAAAGCATCGATCCAGAAATTCTTAATAACCTTGAGAAAAGTATGCCAAAAAGAATCAAAGTAGTACAAAACGCGCACGGAGGAGGACATACCAAGTGTTAGTGGTCGTAAAAAAGATAATTTTTCCTCAGTGGACATAATTGTTCACACTTGGATTTTTATACAAATACATTTTAAATCACAACGTTTTTTGATTTCCTTGAATATTTTTTCGATTTTGTATTAAGAACTAATAATGTATTTAATTTAGTTTAAAAGTTTTTTTTAAATATGTATAAAACAAAAAAATTTTTAATTAGTTGTCAATAAATTTAATTTCGTGAACAGTTTTGTTCCTTACTGTAATTTCAACTTATTTGATGCTGTTTGATCTTGCAAAACTCTTGTAAGAGTAAACAACTTCAAACAAATTTGTTCTAAAAGAAGTGGTTCCGTTTTTTTGAGTAAATATTTGCCAAATGTGACCGTACCTTAAGTTGTACATAACGTCTAGCTGCGCAAAATTTAAATCAATGAATTTGATTTTCATTGCGAAATCTCTAAAGCTCTTGTATATTTACTCACTCGCAGTTAGAGTGGCAATGTTTTTCTTATATTTAACGAACAAACCCCGTAGTAACTAGAGGTATAAAAAACACCAATATTTTAAAGAATTGGATAAATTCATATGATTTGCATTTTCTCTGAGCAGGGGAGGAATATGCTCTGGTGATTTCAACATATTTTATGATTATATTCCTATACCAATAATAGCCAACAGATATTTCCATCTGTTTCTTATTTTATTATTATAACTTTTATTAACGTTTAAAATTACTGTTATGCATGTTTCGTACTCAAAATAGCCTTCTTTATGTATAGGGTGTTTTTTTGAGAGGTATAGAACTTCAAATTGAAATAAAACACAAGAAAATCGTTTTAATGACCATCAATTTGGCTTTATTGGAAGGATAATTTTATGCCATTAATGTTTAAATATGATTTCAGGCATGTGGCCGCCGCGGCTGGCTCGAATAAAGCCAATTCTACAGGTCCAATTTTCAACCACTTTTTCGAGCATATGGGGCCGTATGTCGGCAATAACGCTACGAATGTTGGCTTTAAATTCCCCTAACGTTTCTGGTTTGTTGGCGTAGACGAGCGACTTCACATATCCCCAAAGAAAATAATCCAATGGTGTCAAATCACACGATCTTGGTGGCCAATTGACAGGTCCATTCCGCGAAATTATGCGCTCATCGAATGTTTCCTTCAATAAATCGATTGTGGCGTGCGCTGTGTGGAACCACAACTCATCCACATTCATGCCATCCAATTCGGGAACAAAATAGTCGGTTATCATGGCTCTATACCGGTCTCCATTAATTCGGGTCCTCTTCAACACTTTGCTCTACAGCGGCAATTGTTTCTTCGGTGCGCACTGTTCGACGTCTCTGCGGATGCGTATTATCACATAGAGTAAACGTAGTGCGAAAACGATCCATGGTTAACCGAATTAATTGCTCTGATGGACGATTATGTCGACCATAAAATGGACGGAGCTTGCGGTAAACTTCGCGAACTGAACCGTTATTTTCGAAATAAATTTGCACGATTTGCAAGCGTTGTTCTTTTGTCAACCTGTTCATGATGAAATGGCAAACCAAACTGAACATTAATGACATTAGAGTTGCCAGATTTGACCACAAAATGCCAGTTTTATCTCTTTTCGAAAAACAAACCTGTAAAAAAACACCATATATGTATAATAATCGGCTCATTTTCACTTTCTGCTACTAGCAGGATCTAGTTTAACATTACAAAAAAATCAGATTTTAATCTTTTGTTATATATAACAAACTCACGTCCTTTCAAGCCCTATCGTATTTTCAATAAGCATCTGTTTAAGAATCTTAATTCTATCCTACGTCAGATATTTCGATATTTTATAAATTGTATGCCAAACCCAATGGGTGGTGGGTAAATTTTTCTTTAATGTAGCAAAATATTTATTATACCCTACACCACAATAGTGGGGAGGGTATATTGAATTTGTGCATATGTTTGTAACGCCCAGAAATGTTGGTCCAACAACCACCTTAAAGTATACCGATCGACTCAGAATCACTTTCTGAGTAGATTTAACGATGTCCGTCTGTCCGTCCGTCTGGCTAGCTGTCCATGTAAAGCTTGTGCGCAGAGTACAGGTCGCAATTTTGAAGATATTACGATAAAATTTGGTAAGTGATATTTTTTCAGCCCAAGGACGGACGGGGTTGAAACCGGTGGAAATCGGTTCATTATTTCATCTGGCCCCCATACAAAAGTCCTCCCGAAATTGGGGTTTACCGACCATAAATTTTTGAATTATGCAAGGAACCAAACAAATTTCATCACAAATGAGTGGTAAATGAAGCCAAATCACATCTACAAATTTCGTGAAGATCGGTCCATAATTACTCGTAGCTCCCATATAAGGCCCACTTCCAGAAATGACTTTAACGATCATAACTCATTCAAAAACGTTGGTAATCAAATAAAATTCGACACAAATAACATACATAAATGTTGACACCTAATTTTATAATGGTCGGTCCGTAATTAGTCGAAACTTCCATATAAGACCCTCCCCGTAATCAACTTTAACCTCCATAAATCTTTTAAAAGTATTTATATCGAGATAAAGTTTAGCATGCACAATATTTATATTCACAGAAATCATGACACTAAATTTTTAGATGATCGGTATATATAGCGTATATTTCTGAAAAACTGTTTTATACATGTGCTGGGTGTAGGGTATTATATGGTTGAGCTTGACCGACTATACTTTGTTACTTGTTTTATTTAGTTTAGCTTAGCTTGTAAGGTCGCAATACGGTTGGTATTACTTTAATGAAATTAAAACTGCTGGGTTTGTTAAATGTTGCATGTTGTTGATTAAACAAGTTTATCTATTTTCTTTTTTAGCATTAGAAGGGTTATTGCCTTCATTGTATGAGTGGACACATATGTATGTATTTATCACAACACTGTATTTTCTATTTAACGATTTACGCAGTTTTTTTTACATGTACATAAATGTGTTTCATGTTCTTACTACATATTGCTCATCATCAGCATCATCTATGTAGCATATATCTTTATCCTTTCTCAAATTTGATGGCCAAGTCTTCCATCATTTTCAATTTTTTGTCGTTTGAGCAATTGTAGATGGATGGACGGATGGATGGATGGATGGATGGGTGGATAAATAGTTAGTTACATAAATGGACTGCTGGTTTGTTTAAAAGTATGAGTGTTGGTTTCTTGTGTAGTTCTCTGTTATTGTTACATAAATGTCTTTGCGCATTAAACTGTGTAAATCTTTTGGAAGTCGTTACACATTGTCTTGATATTATTTTTTTTACTTCACTTTGTGTGTCATTTTGTGCCATTTTATTATTTGCTAAACAAATTTAGTCGTCTTAAAGGCAAATAAAAAAAAAACCCCGCTATAAAAATACTAAACGTTTTGCTGATGAGAAAAAAACATTAATCTACATTCAGTTAGACATTTCATTTCATGACTTTTCCATTTATTTTTTTGCTGATCTATCTAAAACATATAAATTAGTATTAAAAGTTTAGTTTTAAAAGCAAAAGTTTTTTTTAACTAATTTTTTATTTTGTTTCTTTATTTTTGTGCAGATAATTTTAAATCAAAAAGGACATGTTTATTAGTAAAATAAGCGTATGTAAAATATATTTATGACATACATACATGCATTAGTGAATGAAACTAAATTTAATATTAAGTAGCAGGCAATATGAAAGAAAAACTTGCTCTGAAATAAGTTTGTGTGAAAATAACCCTGCTTACAAATGTAAATTTAACTTTAATTTGAACAAGTAAGAGGTTGTACTGAATCTTACGAGTATATACCCAGCACCTACCTATACATATACCAGTAGTGTCATCTATGCATACTTGAAAGAAACCCTGCAAATAACGCGACTAGTCCATACATGCATGTAAAGACTAGTCCAAAGAGGAGTAGGAGTACTTCAAAACTACTCCAAATATATGAAAAAAAGGTGGTCCATTTAACATTGCGATGTCCTAGGACTGGACCATATAACCCATCGGAGTAGTCCAAAAACTACTCCATGGAGTACTCACGAGGGTTAGTTTTAAACAACAACAACAACTCAATATGCAATCGTGTTAACACGAAACCATGTCGTTTAACTACAAACTCTTGTTTAACTATGACATGATCCATGACTGCATAACATTGGACCATGTTGTGAGTAGTCCATATCATCTAAAATGGATCACGTAGTCCAATATTATTTGCAGGGAATTTGTAACATTTTGTATTGGTAACAACGTTTATACGAGATATTTTATTTTTTGGATCTCTTCTATTACATATTATGGGACGATCATCGTAAAATATTTTACCGTCTTATGGAGAATTTCATATATGAATAAAGATATTTTCATCTCACTGACGATATATTTAAGAGTTTTTTTTTTTTTTTTTTTTTTTGGAAATTACAGTTATTCTCGGAAATGGATTTTATATGGTAACTTTTACCAATTATGGACTGACCTTCACATAATCCAATATGTAGTAAAATTTTTACTTCAATATAACTGATCAGTGAAAAATATATGTTCGATATCGATATTTATAAGATTTAAAGGATAATGTGTTTTTCGGAAGTGGTCCCTATATGGGAGCTATGGCAAATTATGGCCCGATCACATTAAAGTTGGTACTATGATTTATATATATGTATATAAAGCGTGATCTATTTCGAGGTTCTGTACTTTTTTAAAGAAAAAAAAACACACAGAAAATTTAAATTTAATGGGTCCATAACTCTGGTTGACATTTTGCTAATTTTCAATACTAAAGTTACCTGCAAAATAAGAAATATTTTTCCGAAAATTTCGTTTAGTTACATACGTTACATAGTTTGGACGTGAGAATGTTTTACACAATGGGACAGAAAGACGAACATTACTCAATATTTCATAAGGATCAAGAAAATATATACTTTGGGTCTCAGGTGAATATTAAAAAAGTTTCACACGGAATGACAAACGTAATATACCCTCATTCACCACTCTTGTTGGTGGAGGGTATAAAAACACAGAAAATTCAAATTTAATGGGGAATGTTTATCATCATTTGAAAAAACATTCTTTGGTATTTATTTTTTCAAGATTATGTCTATCAAATGTTGGCCGTTGCTACGTCGCAGATGGTCTATCCTTTGAGTCCAATTTTCGATGAATCGTTCGAGCATTTCGACTGGTAATTGGCGAATGATACGCGTAATGTTTTTCTCCAAGGCCTGAATCGAAGCGGGTTTGTCCGCAAAAACTTTAGACTTTACATATCCGCACAGGAAAAAGTCTAACGATGTGATATCACATGATCTTGGTGGCCAATCGATCGGCTCAAAACGTGAAATTATGTGCTCACCAAAGTGTTCTCTCAATAAATCCATTGATGGATGCGAAGTGTGGGAAGTGGCGCCGTCGTGCTGAAAACAAATGTCGCCCAGATCACGAGCTTCAATTTCAGGCATCAAATAGTCGGTTATCAATGCACGATAAGAGTCGCCATTGACGGTTACGTTCGCACCGGCAGCATTTTTAAAAAAATATGAACCGACGATTCCACGTCTTCACAGCGTGCTGGACATGGTCTATTTGTTCGAATATTTGTGCTGGGTCTTAAAATGGGTGATGGTGTTGCGCATAGTACGCTCAGTGGGCCAATTATCTTGACCATAAGTTGAGCGAAGTCCACGAAACACATTCCTCACTGAACGTGAATTTTCGTAATAAAGTTGAACGATTTGTAAACGTTGTTCCGGCGTAAATCTTTCCATTATGAAATGCCAAACAATTGTTAACAAAAATAATATGACAGCAAGACACGACTCACACGTGATCTGTCAAAAAAGGCTATTGAATCACACTTTAGTATGTGGATTATTACTGCGGAATTTCAACTTGATAATGATGTTTACAAGAGATTTATGTGCATTTAAGTTATTTTCAGAAGTGAAGTTTATATGAAGGTGTGGTCAAATATGAACCAATTCAAACAAAATATCATTTTTATTCTACATTCTATGAATACTGCTTTTATAGAACCATTTGTGTACTATAGAGAAGACATATATATGTAGGCTATTAGAAATCGTGAACCGATTCTTATTATTTTCAACAGAACTTTTTTCTCTATAATAAAAACAATTGTGCAAAATTATTATATTATCTGCATTATATTTGAAAAAAATAGCAAAATATATCTGAACAAATTATAGAGGTTGTCTATAACTCGGAGCCTATTGAACTGATTTTGCCCATTTTTAATTTCAAACAAGTTTATAAATATATTTTGCCAGGGAAGTCAAAGATAGCTCAGGACAGCCAAAATTTAAAAATTGATGCATGATTCCTTGTTAGCAAACTCAAAAAGAGATTGCAAAATCATTGGAAGCTACTCAAGTTGTAATTTTAGACTTCGAGTTCGCGTGCAGAAAGATTCATCCAAGAGCAGGGAAATTTCTAACTACTATATATGAAATGAAGAAAAGAGATTATGACAATTTGCACGTAAAGGAAATAATTTTTGTCCCATATCATTATGGTCTATTAAGATAACCCAATGCTAATATATTGTATGTGCCGCCCGTTCAACCAGCTGAATCACCAAAGCTAAATACCTATGGCGCTAAGCGAATCACAAGGAATCTGTACCGAGTGCAAATGTATTGTTAGAAGCCAGAATTGGTCGGAAAATGCCCAGAATATGCTGTCAAATAGGTAAAAAAAATATTCCATCATGACAACGGCCACATGTCTGCCACAAGATCCGTTAAAAACTATTTAGAAAAAAGTGGTTTATTAGTTATAGTGAAAATTTTGTGTGTAACACAATATTTGCTGTAGAACAGTTTGTGCATGACAGTATTTTTATAGAAAATATTGTGTGTAAAATATTTTTCCTGAATTTATTGTATGAACAAAATTCAAATGTTTTATGTTAATAATCCGAGACTGTAAAAATATAATTTTATATACCTGTGGTAATTAATGTCATATGTGACGTATGTGTAACATATAATACGAGTATATAGTATTCGATATAACTCATACGCAACGCATGTTCACAGAAAGATAACCGGTATTGCCAATTTATTCTGAACTATAGTACGAGTATGTATTGCACAACAGTACGCTTCGAAATCGGAAAACATAACCTTTGCGATCTAGCAATCTGTATCACTACCCCTATTTATCTCCTTCAAATAAATTAACTCAAACTTTATTTATACACTGTTTCAAGGCTATCTAAACATAAATTTACGACAACATCTCTTATACAGCCTTACTTTACTTTAGTATCTAATCGAAGAACTTGTTGTTTATAACATTTCACTGCCTTCTTTCAAGGCATAAATGCAAATAATTTATGTACACGTACTAACTGACAGCTACTTTTTCTTTAAACGAAGACTTGAAACATAATTTGCTTGTATTTGAATATTTATTTATTTGTATTTATACCCTATACCACAATAGTAGGGAGGGTGTATTGGATTTGTGCTGATGTTGGTAACGCCCAGAAATATTGGTCCAACAACCATCTCAAAGTATACCGATCGACTCAGAATAACTTTCTGAGTCGATTTAACGATGTCCGTCTGTCCGTCCGTCTGGCTGGCTAGCTGTCCATGTAAAGCTTGTGCGCAGAGTACAAGTCGCAATTTTGAAGATATTTCGATAAAATTTGGTACGCGATATTTCTTCGGGCCAAGGATGGATGGGATTGAATCTGATGGAAATCGGTACATTATTTCAGCTGGCCCCCATACAAATGCTCAACGGAAATTGGGGTTTACCGATCATAAACCTTTAAATTATGCTAGTATCCAAATATCTTTCACCATAAATGAGTTGTAAGTGATGCCAAATCACATCTACAAATTTCGTGCAGATCGGTCCATAATTAGTCGTAGCTCCCACATAAGGCCCACTTCCGAAAATCACCTTAACGATCATAAATTTCTTAAAAATGTTGGTAATCAAATTAAATTCGACACAAATAAGTTTCCTATATACAGAAGTAACGACACCCAATTTGTTAATGGTCGGTCCATAATTAGTCGAAACTCCCATATAAGACCCTCTACGTAATTCACATTAACCTCCATAAATCTTTTAAAAGTATTTATATCGAGACAAATATAATATTTTTATTCACAGAAATCATGGCACTAAATTTTGGGATGATCGGTCCATTATAGGTAATATCTCCTATATAGCGCACATTTCTGAAAAACTGTGTTATTTATATACTGGGTGTAGGGTATTATATGGCCGGACTTGACCGTCTATACTTTCTTACTTACTTTTTTTTTAATACGACTTTGTCTACAGCCATGACTTTGAAGTGGATTTCTAGTTACTTTTTCTACGTTTTTATTTTATACATTTATTTGTTTGTTCATTTACTCCCTCATTCGTTCACTTTGAGTCGTTTTTAAGACATAAGAAATGTCTGTAAAAGAAATGTGTTGCAAGCATTTGACATCCAAATGTTTTATTGCTATAACAACAAACTGTTAAATAGAAATAAAATAGAAAACAACAACTCGTTAATAGAACAAAAACTGGCAATAAATATCCATAAATAGCTATTTCATAAATAAATTAAATTTAAATTAAAACAAGTAAGAGTTTATATTCGGCTGAGCTAAATCCTATATACCCATCGCCAAATCACCTTTTATGGGGCCAACTTCATAAAATATTGTACCATAATTTCTAGTTATTTTAGATTTGTTTTAGTTGAATTTCATTTCAATAACGATATTTATAAGAATTTTTATGCATATTCCAGTTATAGTTAAG
Organism: Bellardia pandia; assembly: GCA_916048285.2. Lineage (NCBI taxonomy): Eukaryota > Metazoa > Arthropoda > Insecta > Diptera > Calliphoridae > Bellardia > Bellardia pandia. The sequence continues at coordinate 25,725,854 of OU696533.1, read as the reverse complement.
AATTTAAACTTTGTTTATATTTTTGCAGCGATTTACTTAATCACACAATGAATTAAGCACAAAAAATCACTAGGAAACTGATTTTGTCTTTTTGCAACGTCAAAATTGTTCCATCTGTATACACTGTGGTAGTTTTAGACGGTATGAATTTTGCAGAGTACTTGTCAGTTGTACAATATATATGTAATTGTGCATGTCTGTCATAATTGGCAATTTACAGGCAGTTTATAATTTTTGCGTTCAAACGTCAGTTTTTAGTTTCATCTGACATAATCTATCATAGAACACAACAGCTGTCTTTGTTATGATTATTATTATTTCTTTTGGTAAGAAAGTATAGTCGGTCAAGCCCGACAATATAATACCCTACACCCAGTATATAAATAAAATAGTTTTTCAGAAATGGACCTCCCACATAGCGTCCTACTAATTACTAATTATGGACCGATCATCAAAAATTTAATGCCATGACTTCTATGAATATAAATATTATGTATGTTATACTTTATATCGATATATATACTTTTAAAAGATTTATGGCGGTAAAAGTATACTACGGAGCAGGTTTTATGTGGGAGTTTTGACTAATTATGGACCGACAATTATGGAACAAAACTTTTAAGAGATTTATGGTCGTTAAAGTGATTTTCGGAAGTGGGATTTGTATGGGAGCTACGACTAATTATGGATCGATCATCAAAAAATTCTACCATGTTATATGTATTTATACCGGGAGTGCCCAAGCCCTATACTCTTGGTGCTCTTTTGTATTTGTAAAAACTCTTAGCTATAGGCTGTGTGTTTTCTATACTCATTACAGCACTCAGCACTAGCAATACGAAATACACAAACAACTTTGCCTTATTTGTTTTTTTGTCGTACTTCACGGAAGCGCAAGCAACAACACTTTCGTATGCTCTACTGGTAAACATTGGTGACTGCGACCGTCAATGTAGATTTTGTTTTTTGTTTGTATTGGCTTTTACAACAAAAACTACTGAATAAAAATTAGTTTTTATTTAAATGTATTGTGGTGTTTGCTCTTACATAAGCAACTTTTGGGCACTCCTGATCTATACCAAACATATTTGTGTTCAATATTATTTGGATGACAGTTTTTTTAATGTGATTTTCCGAAGTGGGCCTTATATAGAAGCTACAACTAATTAGAGACCGATCTGCACAAAATTTGTAGATGTGATTTAGCTTCATTTATTACTCATTTGTGGTGAAATTTGTTTGGTTCCTTGCATAATTCAAACATTTATGATCGTTAAACTCCTATTTCAGGAGGACATTTGTATGGGGACCAGGTGAAATAATGTACCGATTTTTAGCAGTTTCAACACCGTCCATCCTGGGGCCAAAAAAATATTATGTACCAAATTTTATCAAAATATCTACAAAACTGCGACCTGTACTCTGCGCACAAGCTTTACATGGACAGCCAGCCAGGCGGACGGACGGACATCGTTAAATCGACTTTACCCACTTTAAGGTGGGTGTTGGACCAATATTTATGGTGGTGTAGGGTATAAAAAAGGTGTATATGAATGTTATTTTAATTTATATAAAGCAATTACTTTATGCTAATTTGTACAATACAAATGTATCTTTACATAAACTTCAAAAGTATTTTACTCATGTAATTTAAAATCACCAGGATTCCGATAGTTACTTAGATATACAAATCGAAATTTATTTCATTTAAAAAAAAATTCAAGAGCCAGTGCTTGCTATTTTAACACCATTATCAGTCAGTTAATAAGTATTTTACGAGAGTGTATATTAAATTGTAGCAATTAATAAAGGAAATAAAAAGGCAGCTGTTGCTTTATAACAATAAATGTCACTACTTCACACACCTTGCTGGAACAACTCAATATTACTATTTCTAATAAACTGTTTTGTTTTTACAACATAAATTGTTTTAACAACATAAAATTACAAAACAATAATAAATTTGAGGATGATATAAAACAGATACCCTATAAAGTTGAAGATTCTTATTACATAGAGGTCAAAAATAAATTCTAAAAATTTATGATTTTTCCAGCATTATTATCAAAGTTTCCAGTTACAAGTTTTATAGAGCAGATATTTACCAAATTATTGCTGTCGGGTCTGATTTCAAGCTGAAATAACAGTGAGCTAAATCTCTAGTCCAATGTTAGGCTGCATAAATATCTTGACAAACTGTATAAAATCATTTCACAGGAAAGACGATTATAAAAGTTGGATACAGAAAAAAGCTAATGTTTCATGTCTTCTTATTATTTCTAGTATAATATAAATTTCTATGTACAAATCTGTATGTAGGATATGTTTGTAACATTTAACAAAACTGTTACGATATTTTTGTTACACCATGTGTTTTCTTATTAAAATAAATGAAAACTAAAAAGGGAAAAGAACACGTGTTTCTTTTACATTGACATGCTGACTCAGAACAAGCACAACATTCTTGTTTTTTTTTTTTTTTTGAATTATATTCGTTAGAACAGTAATTTAATGTTTATTTACAAGTTGGCAGTTTAGAAATAACCGGAAGGTGTATGATGTCGAAAGTGAAATAGCAATTGTTGTAAAGCTAATACGTGGAAGTTTATAAGTGTAATTTCTAAATGGATATGTACATTCGGTTGACTTAGTTAGTATGGAGCACAAATGTCTTGTTACAAAAATAAGTGTTCATTGTGCTTTAAGAAACTTTAATCTTAGCACCCATACACAACTCATATTGTACATAAAAGCAACATAAGATCAAGCGGTATATAAAAAAACAATTATGAGTGCTATATTCGGCTATGCCGAATCTAATATACTCTTCACCTTTGTTGTGAATGCATAATTATATTACATACATATATATATTATATATATATACATACATATATATATTATATTGTTACCTTTTTACCTTTTATATATTGTTACGTTTTTACCTTTTAAAAACGGTGGTTTATGTCCTTTAAATAAAACGGATGCTTTTTAATTGCAAAATAAAAGCGTCAAGTAGTTCGAAGAAATATGTATAACGAGTCTTTATTTATTTAAATGTATACAAACACAATCAAAAAAAAATGATATAATTAACACACTGTCTTTTTAAACACTTATATTACGGTTTAAGAACACACTTAAACTTTTCGAACACTTTGTGTGATCAACGCCATCTGTTGACTAACTGTCTTTTTAAACACTTATATTACGGTTTAAGAACACACTTAAAGCTTTCGAACACTTTGTTTGATCAACGCCATCTGTTGATGAACAATATTAATACACTAAGTTTTTTTGATGAAATTTTCAGAGGTTGTCTCGGATTTTTGCTCATATCTACGTTACTTATGGACGGATTTTGCTGATTTTAAATAGCAAACTTCTCGAAAGCATGTCCGACAGAATTATTGAAGATTTGGATCCCGAAGATATCTGTAGCTTAATTGCCGTATAATCGATACAAATATGATTTCTGGATTAAAATTTCTGATCCATATAAAAGTTGTGAGATGATTTTGGTGTATATGTAAATGATCTGTGCAAAGTTGTGAGTCGGTACCGATATTTATACAATATATATAGGGAAAAATGTATTTTTCAGATGTGGTCCTTGTATGGGAGGTATGACCACTTCTGGGCCCACTACCATAAAATTTAGTACAACAATTTATTTGCCTATAAAGGGTATTTATGTCAAATTTTAGCCGTTTAACATTATTTATATCTGTTTTATGCGTATTTTAGTGAATTTTGGAAGTGGACTTTATATGGGGTCTATGGTCAAACATGGGCCGAACTAAAAAAAAATTTCGTTTGGCGATTTCTTTTTGCATAAAACTTATTTTTGCTGAATTTTGTCTTGATATACCAATTTGATAGGCATTTATGTAAAATTGATCAATATTTCGGGAAGATTTTTGTATGGGGGCTATAAGAAATCATGGATCGAATCTTACTATTGCCCGCATACTGTCTTCTTTTATCATACAAACAACGTATACAAAAATTCATGGTATTATCTGCAATATATTTCAAAATATTGCAATAAAATGGACAAAAAATATCAAATTTTTATGGAGGTTGTCTCACATATTGGTCCATAACTCTTGTTGACCTAAACCGATTTTGCTGATTTTAAATAGCAAACTTCTAAGAAGCATTTCTGGCAGAATTATTGAAGATTTGGATCCCGAAGATATCTGGGGACTTCAGAAAATTGATTTCAATAGACAACAGAAAGATGGGCATGGCTTAATAGACTCCGCTATCTATAAGAATCCAGAATATATATACTTTATAGGGTCGGAAAATTATATTGTGGAAATTACAAACAGAATGACAAACTACATATACCCTGCTCATGAAGGTTAAGGGTATAAAAATATAAGCATATAACCATACGTTGCAACATACATACATACATACATATGTTTAGAACTTGCTATATACAAGCATAAAATGGAGTTGTGAGAGTCTGCTAATATCTGATACTAATAAGAGAAGGATATCAATTTTCGTAAACCTAAATGTTCAATTCACAACGTTTTCTAAATTTACAATAGTTGTAGAAATGTTGTATGTAAATTCTCCATAAATGTTTTGTACAACATCTACGGAATTTTTAAATGTCAGAACTATTCATTTTCTGCCCCAATAGAAACAAAAAACATTGTTTACCATCAGGCTTTAAATTGATTTTTTTTTTGTTTGTTTTTTAATTAATAATTGTTTCAATTGTTGTTGCACATATGCAACAATCTAATCTATGGCTTATACTGCGTTACGGACGTTACATTCGCACGCAAATTTGCTTGTTAATATTGACACAGCTGGCATTCACATTGGAATATTTTCATGAAATTTTTTGCAAAATGCAGTTCTTTAGAAGTACTTTAAAACTTGTTTTAAACTTAAAGGTTAACTGTTTTTAAAAAAAAGAAGTTATGCTAGCTTAAAGTTCCGTTATGGACGTTACAAAAAATGGAAGTCGATTTTGAAGCTTATGTGCACTTGCACATTTTTTAGGTAATTTTGCATAATAAACAAAAAAAGTCTAAATACAAAAAATTAAGTGGAATATATGACCATATCAATCGAGCTTAGGAAAACAGGCTTAGTAGTCCCGTTAAACAAACATCTTAATTTTTGTCTGTTATTAAACTTAGATTTGTCCGCAAAAATAACATGTTTTCAAAAGTTTAGGTTTTTGGTAATGTGCTCTTTAGCAAATTTTAAACGCGCTTGTTGATTTTTACCCTTAATAAAGGGGTTTTTCGGGCTACTCTACCATTAAAATTAGGTTTTGAAGTACGAGTATACGACGAATAGTTTCTGCAACACATGTTTTGTTAAGCTCATTTTTAACTTGGAGTTGACAACTTATGCTTCTGCCTTATTTTTCTGACAATGTAAAGCTGATAAAGTTCATCAAATTTGCCATCATCATTTTGTTAAGTGCTATTCTGTCGATATCATATATGTATCCTGCTTTGCGCTGTTGAATCACTTAGGCAAATTATTTCCGCAATTTGTCCACCAATGACCACTAATAACCAACTGTCTTATTTCGATGGTAGTACGTCGTATTGTCGAAATTTGCACTAATGTACTATTTAACTGAAACAAGCACACATTTCAACAATAAGTACAAAATATACGCTTGAAAACGTATCGTTACTTGTTAACTGTTGGGTTGAAAAAAGCTCTGACGGCAGAATTTGCACTATATTTACTTTTTCTATTTTGTATTGCCTAAGCCACATATTTTGCGAACATTTTATTCTAGGATGCCTTAAAAAATTTGAAAAGTTCAGAATTTTTTTTTTTGCATAAAACTTATAGCCAGTTCAATATTTTAATTCAAGTTGGTTGAAATAAGTTGAGAGATGAAGATTAAAAATAACACTTGAATGTCAAACATGAGTTTTGACGTAGTGTTGAAATGTTGGCGAATATTAATGGTTTTAGGACAATCAGTCAACTGTATATATAGATGTGAATATATTGGTTTATTTGCGCCATTTTAAAACACAGGTTTATTTCCTTCAACAAACCAGATTCGTTAAAGTACAAAAATAAATACAACAATTTAAATCACTCTATGTTTTTATACCACAATACTTTTTTTTATTTTAATTATGCTGGTATTAATTACCCTTTAATGTTTAGTCAACAAAGGTTCAAAATAAACTGACTGACTTGTTGCTCCTGCTTTCAGCGTCATCTACTAGAAATTTCCAACATGATCTAGCGAAGACACTCAAAAAAAGGCAGTGGTAATAATATATGATATTCTTACGTTTTTGCCTGTTAAAAACTGTGGTTTATGACAAACTTTGTCATAAATCCAGGGACTTAGTTTTTGATCCTCCCTAATATCATTTAATATATGGTGAATCTCACGTCAAATGACCCAATTTTAAAAATCGATGTCTTCCGATTTGAATGAAATTTGCACCAAAGTTAGTACTATCGGATAGTAGGCCAGAGACAAATTTTCAGCTCTAGCAGTTATAGGGGCTCAAAGTTGGACATTTTTGTCCATTTTGGTCATACAGGTTTTTTTTAAATGAGTGTAACTTGGTCCTAGCAAAAATTGTCCACAGGACTTTAGATAGCTATTTCTTCAATCATTCCAAAAATATTTTTTTTTAATTTTTAAAAAATTTTTTTAATTTTTAAAAAAATTAATTTTGAAAAAAAAAATTTTAATTTTTTTTTAATTTGGGCCTTTTTTTCACAGAAGAAAGCTTATACAATATCCTTTAAGGCAAGGCCTTTATAATCGCTTAAAATTGGATCACTTGACGTGAAATTCACCATATATAAATGCTAATAGTCACAAGATAGATAGTTATTGCGATAACTATCTATCTCTTTTCCTTTTTCGCTTCAATCAAAATGTCAAATTGGTCTAAATGTCTAAGCTGCTGTTTTCGGCCTTTCACTTTTACAAATATGCTTTCTTGTCTTTTATACAGCCGAACCAAGAGGTAACAAAATTTCCATTTTCCTATAATAAAGATTTCCTTTTTACTAATTCCAAAATTCTAATTCTTGGTGTTTTATTTCTTTATTTTTCATTCCCATTAATTTCCTATTGGTGCTTTCTTTATGCTCAATACGGAAAAACAAAATAATATTAATTATTTTGTTTAACTGGTACTCATAGCTGCCAGATTAGACGATTTTTTCATGGAAAGTAACGATTTTCTGAATTACTAAAATTTTCTATAATTTGTTTTATTAATATTTTTGTTACCAAATTATCTCTTTTTTGAGACAACAACTATTTTTCTCGTTTTCAAAACTAAGTAATAGTAGTATTTTTCTTAATTATTGACAGTTCTTAAGTTTAAGTATAATAATTCCAAATAATATGAAGTCGGAATAGTAGAAATTACTTATTTATCTGCAAACATAAAAAGCAATTTTAAATGCTGAATTCCATTAACTAAAATTTTTAGAGGAAACAATTTCTGCATTTCAACGGGGAAATTCTACAAAAACTTCTCCTATTTTAACAAATCGTCGAAATAATATTAAGCCAAATAAATTTAAATAACAAAAATACGGAAATCTAAGAAAATAAGTACCTGTATATGATGGATGAATTGGACTCTATATTAGAAATGTTATTTAAAACTTAATAAACTAAATTGTTTGGACATTGCAATTCGAAATATTATTCATCTTAACTTATTATTCATATTATCTTATTTGAAATAATATTCAGGTATTTATTTATAAAATACTGTAAGTCTTATTTTACACTCTTCAGTTTTAGCTGACCAGTTTTTGTTCAATTCTCTTTTGAACTTGCCATTGCATTCACACACGTCAATTCAATTTTTGTATTTTTTAATGCAAATCAACATGCATGAAAAAACAAAAGAAAATAAGATAATTGACTACATAGTACCGTCAAGTTTTATTCTCTTTTCTCTTCTCATCCAAAAATACTTGCCTTGACGAGTCAAAATTGAAAAGTGTGAAAGCGGAAAGATATTATAAAAATATTACACAAGTTGTGTTTAACATTATATTTTTTGTGATTTCTTATTTAAAAAGTTAATATTTATGTATTTTGATATATGTATATTATACAAAAGACATAAATCAACTTGATTTTTTATGTTTTCGTTTAAATAAAAATTTCAAAATACTATAATAGCCTGTTCGCCGTTATAGCCTGTTCGCCGATCTCGAACGTTAACGTTCGCTTAGATAAGACTTAAGACATAAACTTGATTGTGGAATAAACAAACTTGATTGAGTAAAAAAATAGATACGATAAAAAGTTTGTGTCTTAAGTCTTATCTAAGCGAACGTTAACGTTCGAGATCGGCGAACAGGCTATAAGTAATAGTGGCTTTTTATTTTTCCGATTTTTTGACGATTTTTAAAATTCGAAATGACGATTTTTTTCTTTTTTATCGGGATTTTGACGATTTTTTCTGAAATTTATCTGGTAGCCCTGCTGGTACTGAGATTACATTTGTCGACTTTCCCACTAGCATTCTACTCCTCACCTCAACTGGATCTATTACATATTATGGGGCCATCGTCATAAAATATTCTACTGTATTTGGGTCTTATAATGAATTTCTTATTTCAATAACGATATTTGCATCTCAATTAAAGTTTTTTTGGGTATTCCAGTTATATCTGTAGCTAATTATTTAATGACCTTCAAAAAATCCAATATTAAAATTACTACTTACATATAACTGATCAGTGTAAACTATTAGTTCAATATCGATATTAATAAGATTTGAAGGTTAATGTGTTTTTTGGAAGTGGTCCCTATATGGAAGCTATGTCCAATTATGGTTCGATCACCATAAAGTTGGTACTATGATTTATATATATGTATATGTGGATTATTTCTGCTGAATTTCAATATGATAATGATCTTTATAAGAGATTTATGCGCATTGAAAATATTTTCCGAATTGGACTTTATATGCGGGCTATATTCAAATATTAATATTTATATTTATTTTTAGTGATTTATCTTTACGTGAAACTTATATTTGCATTTATGTATCATAGAGCCATTTTCCGTGAAGGCATTTACTATATGGTGGATATGAGAAATCGTGAACCGATTTTTACCATTTTCAAAAGAACTTGTCCCTCTATAATAAAAATAAAGTGTGCATATTTCATTATCTGTATTATATTATAAAGAAAAGAGTAAAAATATGTGAAAAATATCGAGGTGGTCTGAAACTTTGGTCTATAACTCGAATTCTACCGCAGCGATTTTGCTCATTTTCAATACCAAACATTTCGGTGAAACAAAGCCTGTATGTATTTCAAAAATGTTTTGCTATTATCTTAAAATGTTTTGCAAATATTTTATGCGTCACTGTAATTGTGTGCATGTAGTGTTGACATGTGAAATAAATTGTATTGCTTTGGTTCAATGACAACATAAACATAAAAATATTACACTCACATATTTACTGACTTACGTACAGACATAGAGGCAGTTTTACGTTATTATTAAACGAATAGTAGCAAGGGCAAAGGAATCCACTAAATTAAGAATGAAAGCGGTAGCGAAAGTGAAAGTGAAAGCCAAATCAACTGCAGAAGCTAATTTAGTAACAAAATTTAATGGCCTTCTGTAAATCAAATTAATTTCTTTAGACAACAAATTGTTAAACATTCATTTCTACAGCATGCAACGTACTCGTGCAACAAACACCACGCACAATATTAAACAAGTGACTTGAAATTTCTACATGTGTGTGAATGTGTGCCGGTGGAAAAACGTTTAGAAAATGTAACTAATTGCCTCAAGGAAACACTCTCTACTCGCATGTGTGTGAAGTCAGCAGAGTTGGTTTTTTTCTTGTAATAGTCATTATTTATTAATCGCAGATTAAATTTAATGTCATTCATTTAGTTCTCGGGCGCTAAGAAAAAGTGTAACAATTTGTCAGAGTTAAGAAAGAACTAACACCGAATGACTGGTTAAAAATTCTTTAGATAAATTATGTTAATAAGCACTTACACTGCGTTTAATTTGTTAGCAATTAACCGAATGTGTTGCAAAGAAGGAAATATTTAATTTGATTTTACTTTCGAAAAATGAGAATGAGTAATCAAATTGAAATAATTTGCATTTGTGTAGTGTTCTTGATAATAATCTACATATAGTTATCCAGCAAAAATGTTCATTGAGAAGTAACTTAAGTTAAAAAGCTAACATCATTATGCTTCACTACATGAACATTGGCATTTTAACTCATTATTTTAACACGGTGATGTCATTGGAGGCAAATACTTACCACGCACGCTTAGAAGTATGAAGTTAAATAAGTAATTACCACGTTCACTTACAAATAGGAAGTTAAATATATAAGTCATTACCACTTCCACTGAGAAACAGTAACTTAAATTAGGTGCTTTTTACAAGTAAGATATATAACAATTCATTAATTATAATTCATTATTAGTAAAATAATTGGATATTTGAAATTCATGTAGGTTTTTACTTCTAAAGCAAACAGAAAATATCATTCAAATTAAATTTGTAATAGCGGGTAAAATGTTTACAAATCTAATTCGGATTACGGAATTCAATTTGCTTAACTTTATTTAATTAGTATTTGACAACAAAACTAGACATACTACAAATATATTTTTAATTCAGATTTCTCTCATGTTCTAAATTCAGTTTTGTTTATAAGACAAAAAGCATTAACTAAAACTAACTAGAGTATTTTTTTTGTTAATAATATATACACACTAGGGATGACAAACGTGACTGGTTTTTGAAATCCCGAGATACGGGATTTCATAAATAAATCCCTGGATCCCATAATCAGAATTTTCGGGATATTTGTTTCATATTAAAACAAATTGGTTTATAAATAATAACAGTTAATTTCAAAAAAGTTACTTATGTTAAATATAAATATGTTTGAAAATAAAAATTTTAAACTGATTAAAAGCTTATAAACCATTAATAATTTAAAAGCATAATAATTAAAAAGCATAATAACGTGTATATTGAAATGTTAAGCCGGGCACTCACGTCCAGTTTTAACTGAACAGTTGTAACTGACAGACTTAACTGTGAACTGAGATGTACACATGCGTGCAGTTCAATACTTCAGTTTTTAACATGGATTCGAACGAGCGGGACGGTTTGGCCGCTCTCGGTGTACTTTTTGTAATATAAAAAAAAAATAAAATAAACAGCGTAAACAGTGGTTCAAGAAGTGGTTATTACAAAAACAGATTTCTTTTCAGCGTCAGGTTCTAGTTTTTGTAACTTATTCGCCAGCTTGTTGTAGGCAGCATCTTTTTTGACGCGATCATGGTACTCGCTAGATTTAACTTGCCATAGACAAGGTTCAGATTCATATATTGCAATAACATCAAATATCACTTGGTTCTGTTTACGCGACATGATACGCACTGTGAATGTAAACACGAGCTTTTTTTAATTCAGTTTTAATTTTAACTTTATTTTAGTTTAGAGCTCTACAAGAAGCTCCTAAACTATCTGAAGTATATGAGAAGTTCTAGACGACTCAAATGTTATACTACCTATCGGAAAGTAAATGTTATACCATCCATGGGAACAATAAATGCACATGAATCGTGGTACGTATGAATATTCTGATACATGATATCATTTTTGTTAATGTATGCATGCATTTAAAATAATGCATACGTACCAAAATGTGTTGCTTGAAAAAATTAAATCATATTATGCTACACAAATTGAACTAAGAACGTTACAGTTGAACCCCCACATACGTTCACTTCAGTTGAAACTGTCAGTTAAAAATATAAAAATTTTAAATTTTTTCTCAGTTAAACTGAACAGTTGAGTTGAACTGTCAGTTATTACCAACATACGTACAGTTTTAACTGACAGTTTTAACTGCAAACTGTACGTGAATTGACAAAAATTATATTCAATTTCGCCTTTAAGTTATATATTAATTTAAAAGCAACATAATATTATCGATCGATAAAGATTCTTAAAAATATTAGGGTATCTATAGTAAAGAGAATATTGATTTTATTTTGTTACTAATATATGAAGCTGACGAAAACACATTGTTTACATCGTTTGGAAACAATATTGTTAGTAAATTCTTGTATGCTGATTGCATAAACAATCCTTTCTCACCCTCCGACACAAATAATTCTTATTCAATAAATTATTCCATTTTAATTTTTTTTTTTTTTTAAAGAGAAGTAACACTCAGGCAATTAATATGCCTGTATATAATTGCGTTACTTTTTTTGGAAAGGGGATAGTTGGAGAAGTAAAGGTGGTGAAAGTAGAAGAAAGCTTTATATCACAACTCTGCAATTGCGCATTATGTTTGTTTTTAGTGCAGCATTGCAGCGCCTCTGGTGGTGAGTAGGCACATTATTATTAAATCTAGATTTTATAGCCTTTATTTAATTATTTTTCTTCGGTGGCGTTTGAATGCTATACCAACGAAGGAGGGCGCTGTGATAAATATTAGTTATGATGGATAGAAAGAAAACTAATAATTATAAGAAACTGATGTTGTTTGAGTGGCAGTGGCTGGGAATTGAACCTGGGGTACAAATACCAACTCATGCTTAATGATCAAATGCGCTAACCAATTAAGCTACAGCACCCTCAAATCTTTTGACTGTTCAAAAATGATTTCCGTTTATAACGGCGTTTCACACAATGTATTTTAAGCTCTTCCAGCTTCAATTCATATGGTATCCAGCGTTGCCGTTTTTGGTTATTTCTAACCAAAATTGGTTATTTTTTTTCTCAATGTGTACATGTGTAGATTTTTTCTGTTTTGGTTATTTTTTTTACTGAAAATATTTACTATGTGAATTTAAATTTTGGGATAAAATTTCAACATACAAAAATGGCCTAAACGAAAATTGTTTTAAAGAACTTGTAAATTTCGTACAAAATTTATTGACATTACCCCACAGTTCCGCTGCAGCTGAAAGAACATTTTCTCAGCTTAGTTTGATAAAAACAAAATTTAGGAATAATTTAGATTTTAAGACAATTAGTAATATATTGCAAGCAAAAGAATTGTGCAAAAATCAACAAAATGCCCATTTTGTTTGGTCTGCCAAAGACAAATTTTAAAACTCAAGCTGTGACATTTTAAGTAAAAGTGATCTCCATATTTATTGTAATATAATTACATGTTTTTTAGTATTTAAGAGAGTAACTTTCTAGTTCCCTATTTTATTGCCAATGAAAAATTTTTTGTTTTTATTATATACTTTTTATTTTTGTTTAAGACATTAAAAATTAATAATTAAACTTGCAAAACTTAATGTAAAGTATTGGAATTTTAAATTTTACAAATTGTAGCATTAGCTTATGTTTCTTTGCATTACTTTTTGCAAAATATGACGCTTATTTTTTTAAAAAAATTATTTTTTAGTATTAGGAGTTGTGTTGTAAAATACGTTGTTTTATGTTTTTTTTTTTTTGTTACCTTAAAGTACAAATTATAGTTATAATTACAAAAAATAAATAAATAGTACATGCATTTAAATTTGGTTATTTTTTTTTTAATTTGGTTATTTTTTTCATAAATGTTGGTTACAAAAAATTTTTTTTCGTGGCAACACTGATGGTACCCCATTTCCATACTTTTATATGCATCCTTTTGATATTGCTGCTTAAAAAGCCTCTCAATGATTTTCAAGCTCTTGTAGAGTTTGACAACAATCTAAATGCCAAGGACAAAAATGTCCTTCAATACAAGTAATACAGAAACAATTCAGAAAAGAAATTTAAATAAAATTTTTTTAAATGACAAAATATACAAACTTATGTAGAGTAAAAAAAAATCAAAGCCCGGCCATAATTGACTTAGCTACTTAAAGAAAAGGATTTACCTTGAATTTGACATAAGAAATCTGAGCTTTATTTTCTTCAATTTGGTTGGTTCGGTTCAGTAAAAACCCCCTTCTAATTTTACTTCATACGAGTTTGTACTCATACTAATACACAATATGCTACATGTACTAGTATATATACATACATAGTAAATATATTTAATGTAACTAGAGAACATTATTATACATACATACGTATTCATGAAATCTTTTAAATAAAACATTTATAATCCACTACATATTCAATGAACATACAACAAATAACAAACCTGATTATCTATTATTTATTTATATAGGGTTATTTTTTTAGCCACTTTCTTTTTGGCAGCTCAGCTATTTTCCTGTAACATGTTAGTGTTAAACATGTTCAGTTTGGTCCATAATTTAAGCATGAACCAGGAATTAACAAACGAACAATGCTTGGACATTATTGAATTATATTTTCAAAATTCTGGCTTGGTTAAGAAAGTCCATCGTGAAGCGTATGAACCATTTGTGGTGTAATCACAGTTCTAAATAAACAGACAGTTCTATTGCCGGAAATAAAGGTTTCATACTTTTTTTTAATTCAAATTCGACAGCTCATAAAAAATCCCTATTTGTAACTGCCTCCTAAATTAACATAAAGGATTACAGATGTTGGCTAATTTAAAAAAACATTACACGTTTAATCAGAAATTTCGAACTATGAGTTAAAATCTCTTACCTCCTGGCCCACGATGTCAAACGATAACGTTCGCTTAGATAAGACTTAAGACACAATCTTTTTATCGTATCTATTTTTTACTCAATCAAGTTTGTTTATTCCACAATCAAGTTTGTGTCATAAGTCTTATCTAAGCGAACGTTATCGTTCGACATCGTGGGCCAGGGGGTTAATTGAACTAATATGGACTGTTTATTATACCCTACACGACCATAGTGGGTAGGGAATATTGAATTTGTGCTGATGTTTGTTATGCTAATAAATATTGGTCCAACACCCACCGGTCGACTCAGAATCACTTCCTTAGTGGATTTCACGATGTCCGTCTGGCTGGCTACATATACAATTGTACCTTGTATATTTTCTATTTTAAAATTTGTTTTTTTAATTTTGTATATTACAAAATTGATTTTGCTTTTTTTTCATTATTTATATTTAATTTTGACAGCTACATAGTTCAAATAAACTAGTGATAATTTGTTATCAAAATTGGAGGAGATAGGAGATTGAGCATCACTTAGGTCAATAATAAAACAACATGGTTGGCTCGTTAAATTATTTATGTTGGCGAAACATGTTGTTTCAATAATAATTGGG
Organism: Bellardia pandia; assembly: GCA_916048285.2. Classification (NCBI taxonomy): domain Eukaryota; kingdom Metazoa; phylum Arthropoda; class Insecta; order Diptera; family Calliphoridae; genus Bellardia; species Bellardia pandia. The sequence goes on along the minus strand of OU696533.1, from coordinate 25,710,658 downwards.
ACGGAGAATGGTCGAATCGAGAACTTGAACATGACAAGTGTGAAGGGAATGACCTATCTTGATTAATATTAGTTCAGAAGACAATATACACTATTATCCACAAAGATGTGCTGTGAAGTGGCCAGAGAGTGTTTCAGATTAGTCTTCAGCACTCCAAAGCAACAATAAATGACTTGCTACATTTCATTCAGATGGAACTTATCCAAGAATTCTGGCTTGTAGATTGTAGCCAGGCATTCGTTCACGAAACTGCGTTTTGATCAGGAAATATTTATATATGCCCATCGTAATCTGCAGGGGAACATGGATAGAGTTGAGTGCTTACTTTATTACTATTAACCTTTTAATAAGTAGTGATGGAATTATTGATTTTATACTAGTCTTTTTGATATAGTTATCTACAAATGGATAACATCATGTTTATGTTCTAATTTGATTTGATGCCATGCAGTGTATTTTGTTTTCAAAGCTCCATAAAAAGAAAATTAAACGCCACAAAAAAATTGGTGTCACTTAAAAGAAAAAATGTTATAGTCTAACAAACAAAAAACATTTATTGCAAAAATGTATTGTACATTTAAATACATTAAAACAAAATCAAATACTCATTTGTTTACGTCGCACCTTATTTTATGTAGTCACTTTCTAGGGTAAATTGTTCGCCACTTACAGCGAAAATTTTTTTTTTTTTTTTTTCTATAGAAAAAACTTTTCTACAGAAAAAATTTATTTGTACAAAATATTTTAAATACATTTCAATTTCGGCCTCAGCGCCGTAAGGCATTATTGAGGCAAGTTGGCAAATTAATTAATTTTCAAAAGTACAAATAAAAGACTTAACTTAAAATTAAGATTATTAAATTACAAAAAATATGTATAAAAACTGTTTTACAAAAAATAAAAATTACAAAAGCGTTTCGATGTTGTTAAATAAATGTTGTTTACAAGACGATTTAAATAGTGAAATTCGATAAATTGACTTCAAATCTGCATGTAAATTATTGAATTTTACAGCACCCACGTAATCAATACGTTGCTTGGTAGTTTCTAGTCTACATCGAGGAATTCTTAAATTTGTTCTGTTTCGTGTGTTAAAACTAAATTGCTGTTGAGAAAATGTCATGCTTTGGTGACCAATATGGTTAATGCATTTAAAAACAAACATTAACACCTGATACTCATGCAATCCATAAATTGGTAAAATTGTTTTGCTTATATCTTTGAACAATGTGACAGTTGAATTTAGAATTGGTAGTTTGTAAACAATTTTTAATGCTTTGTTTTGCATGCATTGAAGCGATTTCAGTGAAATGTTATTTTTATTGTAAGCATATATAATTGCTAAGTAATTCAAATGCGATTGAATCAATGATTGAAATATCATCATCCTTGATTTAACATCCAGTTTATTTTTTAATTTATATAACATCCCAATTGCTGGAGCTATTTTCCTTTTTAAGTCGGTTATATATAAATCCCATGACAAGTTACTTTGCAATGTGATTCCCAAATACTTAACGGAATGGGATTCGTGAACAGCTTTTCCAATAATAAACACGTTGAAATCACTATTTATACTTAAAGCATGTGGTCTAAAGCGTATTAATTTGGTTCTATCAGGGTTAAGAACTAATCGATTTAATCGCGCAAATTCAAATATTAAAGCGGCATCTCTTTCAATTCTTGTTTTAAGTGATAAATCGTACTTGTAGGGGTTTTACATTAAAGCTTCCACAGTTCAAACAAGAGAAAGAGTAAGAGTTCACCTATTATGGGGCGAACTTCATATAATACTGTACCGTAATTTCCACTTATTTAATTTGAATTTCATCGTAATAATGATATTCATAAGAATTTGATGAATTTTCCAGTTATAACATTGAACATATTTTTGCAGCGTGTAACATAAAGCGATTTTACAGGGAAACTCATTTTGGCTTTTTGAAACGTCAAAATTGTCACCTCTCTGGTTATTCTCGGATGTAGAGCTTGTACGGGAGCTATGCCCAATTATGGACCAACTTTCACAAAAGTCATTAGTATAATTTTTACATACTTATAACTAATTGGTGTAAAATTTCGGTTCGATATGGATGCTTAATGAGTTTTTTGGGAGTAGCCGTCATAAGGGAACTATGACTTATTACGGGCCAATCGTCATGAAATTGTATATGTAGGTACATGAGAATTTTTTGCGTTCAATCAGCTTTGCGCTCTAACCAGCTCGGCGCCCACTATGACCGCTTTGCGCTTGTTTGTACTAATTTGTATAGAACCAGTTTTCTCGCATTAACCAGCTCGGCTCGGCAACAAGATGCCACTCTGTACATATCACACAGATCCATCCTAATATTATTATAAGCTTTTAAACAATACATACGTATAGCCATAATTATTTTTTTGCAAATTATTACGAGTATGATGACAACAACTATCACTACAACAAACAGTAGCTTTAAAACATTAATATGTACGTGATTGTATGGTAGGACGATATGCATGCAAATGTGAGATTTACATTGTGTATATTAGAGAAAGAGGGAATGGGAGAGAGTGTCTAACAAGTGACTACTGACTGGCACACCACTGCAATGCGCCGGAAAGTGTTTAAAAGCCATAAAGGATGCAATTTCGTTGAATTCCTTGCCATTATAAATACATATAAAACAAGTAAGAGAAAATAGTCAGTCAAGCCCGACCATATAATACCCTACACCGAGTATACAAGTAAAAGTAGTTTTTCAGCAATGGCAGCGTACATAGTAAAGTGACTTCTGTGAATTGTAAAGGATTTATTTATGTTTAAGTGATTTTCAGAAGAATGAATATATGTGTTGAATATTATTTGGATACCAACATTTTCAAAAAAGTTATGCTTCTTAAAGCGTTTTTCGATATACTATATAAGTGGGGCTTATATAGGAGCCATGTTCAATTATGGACTAATCTGCACAAAATTTCTAGGTGTGATTAGGCGTCATGTAAAACTCATTTGTAACGAAATTTGTTTGGATACATCCCCCACTGTGGTAGTGTAGAGTATAACGATACATATTTTTGCTTTCATTTGCATTTTGTTAAGCTACAGTCACAGTTGGCAAATATTTGCCGAAAGACACGTAACCACTAAATAAAAAAAATTTTTTTTTTTTTGGACAAAACACAATAAATATTTAGTTTTGTTTTGTTTTATTTGATGCTGTTTGATCTTGCAAAACTCTTGTAAGAGTTAACAACGTAAAACAAATTTGTGCTAAAACAAGTGGTTATGCTTTTTTGAGTAAATATTTGCCATGTGTGACCATACCTTTAGTTGATTATGTAGAAAAATAACAATGTCTGTATGAGTATGTATGAGAGTAGCCTTAATTGTAGTTGCTAAACTGAGTGTTTGAGTGCACAGGACATTTAAATACAAATTATTTACTTTGTTATTTATGGAGTAATTCTTAGAACAGTGTTTTCATTTTAAAGTTAACAACTTTGTTCACAGTTTTGAATTTCGAAATTGCGAATACCAAACAAACCAAAGGCAATCTGAGTGGCATAAATGGAAAATAATGTTAACCGCACGCAGTACTTTGCTTACTTTTTTTGGTATTTTCAAATATTTGGTAAATTTTCATAAATAGATAGTATTTTCAGACTACATAGCATTGGAAACATATGTAAAATAAAAACTTAGTTTTTTCGGAATTATGTAAAGGAATGAAATGTAAATTTAAATAAAGTATTTAGTTGCCATCTATTTATTATCTCTGAACTGAACTGAACTGAACTGAATGAATAAATTTTTGAACAGAATCTTTGATTAAAAAATAATTTTACATTGTTACTGATTCAATATTTTAAATTTAAATGAAGCAAAAATATATATATTATATAATAACTACCTTATTCGTACAAAATGGTTTAGATTTATTAAAGGCTTTCTTTCTATGACGCCCTATATTCAAAATCAACTTTTATATAATTAAGCAATATGTACAATAGTAACTCATTTATATAAATAAAAGGAAATATATATATATATTACTTTCTATGCAATATTTGTCAAATAAGCTCTGAAGAAACCTGTCAGCAATATTCCGCGTTCTGGAGCAGTGTAGCGTAACATTGTTTATTAACGTGTATTTCGCATGTGTTTACTACACAAATGTCAAAACAGAACTGACATTAGGGGCTAATCGCAAAATTTATAGCATTTTCTGATAGGAGGATTACTTTTGCGCCACCTTGTATAAACCTACATAAACAATATTTAACAAGTAAGAGTGCTATATTCGGCTGTGCCGAATCTTAAATACCCTTCACCTAAGCGCAATAAGAAATACAGAAACTACACTACACTAGACTATCCTAATTCTGTGTTTTCTATTCAGTCTTAGTGCAAATTTTATTAGTATTTGATATATTGTTTGAAAGACAATTTTACGACCAACATAATTTATGTAAAATATTTTCAAATGTTGTCTAATTTTTACCATTTTTATTTGATTTAATTACCAATTCTTACCATAATTTACAGAGTCTGTCTGATGTTCATAATAATCTTCAGTGTAATTTAACAAACAGAGTATAAACAAGTAAGAGTGCTATATTCGGCTGTGCCGAATCTTAAATACCCTTCACCTAAGCGCAATAAGAAATACAGAAACTACACTAGACTATCCTAATTCTGTGTTTTCTATTCAGTCTTAGTGCAAATTTTATTAGTATTTGATATATTGTTTGAAAGACAATTTTACGACCAACATAATTTATGTAAAATATTTTCAAATGTTGTCTAATTTTTACCATTTTTAATTGATTTAATTACCAATTCTTACCATAATTTACAGAGTCTGTCTGATGTTCATAATAATCTTCAGTGTAATTTAACAAACAGAGTATAAAAAAGGGGTACAATTCGGTTTTAGTGATTTTGTAAAAAAAAAAAAAAAACAAATAGGGATTTTAGAAGAGATACCAGCAAAAAAAAATTTTTTTGGCGGCCACGCCTATTTTCGAGGGGGCGGGCCCTTAAAGTTGAAAATATATAGGCCTATATCTCGGGAACTACTGGGTGTCTGATAATTTGTAATACATTAAATAAAAGGTATTAAAAATAGCTTTCCAACGATATATATCATGATTATAAAATATGGACCGAATATGGGTTAAATCCGAAAAGAATATTTTTTGACCCGAATTTATTTGTTTTTGGAAATGCTTCTATATGGCAGGTATGACAAATTATGGGCCGATCTTCTTAAATTTTGGAACAGTTATTTTCATGCATATGGGGATATTTCACGTAGAATTTCAACGTAATAACGGTATATTTAAGATATATATTAGTATTAACGTGGATTTCGGTAGTGGACCTTATGTGGGGGATATAGTCAAATATGGACCGATATTCTCAAAATCCAGCAGTTAGATTTAGGCATGTATGTAAATGATCCGTGTAAAATTTTGGATTGGTACCCTTATTTATAAGCGATTTATGAGTATTAAAGGGATTTTCCGAAGAGGGCTTTATATGGGGCATACGGTTAAAAATAGACCGAAATTAACAAAATTGTGTGGAATGATTTTTGTATATATGTACATGATCTGTACAAAGTTTTGAGTCGGTAACGATATGTATACAATATATATAGGGAAAAATGTCTTTTTCAGATGTGGTCCTTGTATGGGAGCTATGACCAGTTCTGGGCCGACCACCATACAATTTAGTACAACAATTTATTTGCCTATAAAGAGTATTTATGTAAAATTTTAGCCGTTTAACATTATTTATGTCTGTTTTATGCGTATTTAAGTGAATTTTGTAAGTGGACTTTATATGGGGTCTATGGTCAAATATGGACCGAACTAAAAAAAAAATTCGGTTTGTGATTTCTTTTTGTATAAAACTTATTTTTGCTGAATTTTGTCTTGATATTCCAATTTTATAGGCATTTATTTATCATTAAGCCATATTTCGGGAATATATATATTTGTATGGGGGCTATAAGAAATCATGGACCGATTTTTACTTTTTTCCGCACACATTCTTCTTTTATAGTACAAACAACGTATACAAAATTTCATGGTATTATCTGCAATATATTTCAAAATATTGCAATAAAATGGACGAAAAATATCAATTTTTTATGGAGGTGGTCTCACATATTGGTTCATAACTCTGGTTAACCTAAACCGATTTTGCTGATTTTAAATAGCAAACTTCTCGAAAGCACTTCTGACAGAATTATTGAAGGTTTGGATCCCGAACATATCGTGGGACTTCACAAAACTGATTTCAACATCCAGACAGACAGACAGACAGACAGACAGACAGACAGACAGACAGGCAGACGGACATGGCTTAATCGACTTCGCTATCTATAAGGATCCAGAATATATATACTTTATAGGGTCGGAAAATTATATTGTGGAAATTTCACACGGAATGACAAACTTATATATACCCTTCTCACGATGGTGAAGGGTATAAAAACGAAAAATATCGAAATCATGAAAAGTGACTATAAAAAGCTATAAAAGAATTTAGCTTTATTTGTGGCTTTTAATTTCCATTTTAGCTTTTCTTCAAACGTGATTATACTACAAAGCTAAATCACGTTTGAAGAAAAGCTAAAATGGAAATTAAAAGCCAAAAATAAAGCTAAATTCTTTTTTCTTTTCTTAAAATCTGGTGACACTGAATATAATATGTACTATATTCGAATTTAGTGTGGAACTCGTATAGCTTGGAAAAATTTAAATAGTAGAATCTTAAAATTTTTTATGAATACCTATATGTATTATAAATAACGATATCTGAATCATATATTTTAAAAAATACGATATGTAGTTAAGCTATGTATAGACGGTTAACAGATCATGCAATGTTGTCAGTTCTAGCAATGTACTAGCAAAGTACTGATATTGAAAAATTGTTAGCAAAAGGTAAATTGTCACTGCTTTTTCTTAAAACGTTGGAAGACAAAAATGTTAAGTTCACACGGATGTTAGACATTTTCTGAACATTTTTTCGGACAACATTGTAAGATCTGACAACCGTCTATGCAAAGCTTTAGAATCATAAAATTGTATACAACACATTTAAACCGGACATCTGCTGTATAAATGCGCTTAGCGGCTTTCATTCAAATTATTACTCAAATTCGTATATGTTGAATTAATTCAGAATCATAAATGTCGGGTTTGGAAAAAATATGACCTGTGATCGAAAGAAAAAAATGTTTCGCATAGAAGACCAGCGGATTCGAACATCATTAACAAAACTGCTAAAAGGATAAAGAAATTAGACTGAAAAATCGCAATAAAATTGTTCCTCATCGCATTGCATTTCACAAGATTAACCCTACACTGCATGCTGTTTTATATTTGATCGAAAAAAAAAAATTAAGGGGAAATTACCGTCTGATTACAGGAAAAATATTAAAAAAAATTAAAACAATAATTTAGTAGATATTATGCAATTTTCCTATGTATCACCAGTGATACACTATGCAGTATAACATAATAATAAATAATAATATTAAAATAATAAAATTGTGTATCACCAATTATAGAATATGAAGTGTAGGGTTAAAGTAAAAGCAAGAGTTTCTATAATAATTACAAAATAATATATTTTTTAACTCTTAAATTGTATTTCATTACGATAAGGTTAACAAAGCACAGCGGATTTTAGCTAGTCTAGCATAAATTGCAAAGATTATATCTTAATCCATATATATGTGCATGTTTACAGCAACTTTAGCAAAAGGTATTCACAAGTTTTACTTTCAATTGAATATGGAAATCTATTGGTATTCAATTCATGAACACGTTACCAGATCTCTTGAATTTATTTTGATTTCAATTACAAAAGTAACTTTTTTAAAAGCAAATTGAATTACAAAATATTTATAATTCAATTGGTGTTGTTTGTTGCTGCTGTTTGCTCTTCTATTTGCTGGCCTTGTTTAGTTAATCCATTTGAACAAACTTCCATATGAGTTGACCTGTTTCTTTTTCCAGATGTCTATAGGTCATTTTCAGTTTTTTTCTTGGTTGGTTGTGCACATTTCACCAAATTACCATGAACTTTTTTCACTGTTTTATTACTTTAGATGTGGAAACATATTTATTATTCTATTTTATCGCATTAAAATGCAAATGAGATTTTCATTTTATTTACGTGATAAGCGTGATGCTGCTATTTCCAAAAAACGAACGAAACATATTAACGCTGAAATACAACTAAACAGACACACGCACGCTCCTGTACTTTTACACCTAAAACCTACATACATGTTGTACATAAAAATGTAGGTACATAAACCAACAGAAAAACGTAATCAATTTTAATATATTAAATAAAGTACGCTCGTTTTGATAACATTGTTGTCTACCACTCTTTGCACTTTGCACGACCCCACCAAAGGCGGGTTCACCTTAATTGAGGTACAACATAATAATGAGACGTCGAGCAAACAAGTCTTGAAGTCAAATACATAAGCAAATTTAAATAAATACTTATACAAATAACACAAATGCTGTGCGAAATTCTAATGTTTTAAAATTGTATGCATCATTTAACATTAAATTCTGTAAATAACCGTTCCAAATACATTAAACTATACGTTATCAATTACTGAGGATCTACATAAAACAAGCGCACACGCACTGACACACACATGCACACGCAAATTACATGTGTGACGTATGTATGTTTGTGTGCACACATGCGGTATTTAAAATAAACCCACATTAGCATATTTGAATAGTGGTGAGCAAAAGTTGTTAAGTAGATTCACTACCAGAGTCGATTAAACAACGTCCGTCCATCCGTATGGCTGATTGTCCATGTAAACCTGTGCGCAGTAGGGATTTCGGGAATGCATTTATCTAGTCCCGGGATCCCGAGATTAATCCCGGGATTTAAAAAAAACCTGTTTTCGAAAGATATTAACATATTATTTCAATAAAATTAATAACATTCAAAAATTGGTTTATAAGAAACAATTTATTAAATTAAAAAAAAAATGTTTTGTTAATTGTTTTTATAGATATTGTCACACGTTATTATTTTTAAAATACGATTTGAGGAAGCAAAGCGCATCCAAAGTTTCATCTCCCAAACGACTTCTTATTTTAGTTGCGAATAATACGGCTGCAGAAAAAGCACGTTCAGACTCTACACTGGTTGGCTTAATAGTCCACGTGTTCCTTCATTTTCAAACAAGAGCATTGCTTTCAGAATTTGTTGGCGGTTCATCTGCTTCTAGTGTTTTTGCCGAATAATTGGCTATTGTGAGGTTAATTTTATGAAAGGAGAATAGGTGCGTATAAAGACCTTTCGTTGAGCCACCTCCAATTTTTAAAAACCTTTTGCAGTCTTTTTCAGTCAGTTTTCTTTTCATAAGAAATATTTCCAAACAGTAGAATTACTTTTTTTCCATTATATTTATTTAAAAAATTCAGTATTATTTAATTTAAATTTACACTGTGAAATAAGCAAAAATATAGCATTAATACTACTGACATTAATCTACAACAACAAATATCCATTTCTTGGTGCATCCCCTTCTTGTTCTTATTTTATTGAAACTAAACTAAAGCAACTGTGTAAAAATTAAGTGTTTTGTTTCTAATTTCAGAGCGGTTAATGCATTCAAACAACAGATTCGAGTTTCTGGAAATTCGAATTACTAAGAGTTCTAATGTACGATTTTTTTTATTGTAGCTTAAAAACTCAAATCTCGGGATTAAGTGCTCAATCCCGCGATTTTGGGATTGTTAAAAACTGCGGGATCCCGGGATTCCTAACACTAGTGCGGAGAGTACTTACGAAATTTTGAAGACATTTCAATGAAAGTTAGCATGGGACTTTTTTCGGCCCAATGACGGTCCAATCGCGCCATTATTTTACCTAGCCCCCATACAATGTCCTCTTGAAATAGGGTTTATAGGTCATATAAACAAATTTCGCCACATATAAGTTGTACATGAAGCCTAATCACACCTAGAAATTTTGTGCAGGTCGGTCCATAATTGACCATTCCTCCCACCCACTTCCGAAAATCATTTTAAGAAAGATTTAAGAGAAATAATATTTAACACAAATGTGTTTGATGTGTGTATATACAAATCATTCGTTCAAAGTTTATGATGCTTGGTCCATAATTATAATTAGTCATAGCTCTCGTACTGAAAATCACTTTAACATGTATAAATTCTTTACAAGTATTGATAACGAGGTAAAATTTTATGCAAATAATTTGTATATGCACAGAAGTCACGCTACTGTGCTCCCATTTGTGAAAAACTGTTTTTACTCGCATAGTCGGTGTAGAGTATTATATTTGGCGGTCTTCACCGCTTCTTACTTGTGTGTTTCAAGATTTAATTTAGTCGAACTTCTAAAATCATCAATTGTTTTAATTGACAAGGAAGTTAATAGTAAGGCAGCGGTATAATTATTATATTATAAGCCCCTAAACACGTTAAACCCATATTGAACACCCAGACATATTGTTTAAGTTGCAGACTATTATTTCTTAATTTCTGGGAATGGAAAATTTTACATGCGTAAAAATTTTATTAAATTTTTTATAAAGATTCTCTTTAAATGTTTACTATCATCACCTTAATTTTTTGAATTTGTATTTTTAAGCTGTAATAGAATTAGAATAGAAAGTGTAGCTCCTGAATTTTATTTTATATTTAGGTGGTGTATATAAAATAACTGAAAATTCATTTGTTTTTACGGAATTCACAGTTGAATTTTTGATAGTAAAAATAGCATAAACAAAGGAAAAATCTTTTATTTTCACGGAAGTCGCGACTTGTTCTTTTGATAGTTAAGTCAGCTATTTTAACATTTAAAATTAAATGAACTCTTTGTTAAAATGAAATGAAAAAAAGTAGATCGGTTTTTAAATAAATTTTCAGTTATTTGAAATTACAGTTTCATTTAATTTTACATACAAAATACTTTGACGTAAACAACTCTCAATATCAAATGCAACTGAAAATCCGTATTAATGTGCACTTAGTTTTTTGAATAAATGTTAGATTCAGTTAAAAATAAATTTTCTTAGACTTTTAAATGTTTATTTAGTTAAAAACAACTGCACGAAATGCTTCCTAAGTAAACTACAGTCCGTAACTGTAATAATATTCTGAGTGTAGTTCTTTATTTTTTATGGGCCATAACCATATACAAACACTAAAGTCGGTTCTTTTTAAAAACAACTTTTAACTTAAAACCTACTTAAATATATTGTAACTATATTCAAAATTTTAGGTCGTTTTAAGTTAAATCGACTTTAACTCATACGTAGAAAATTATTTCATACAAACTGTAAAGAAAAATAAGCAAGTGGCAGCTTTAAACAGCTGTCATTGAAAATTAAAAAAAAAACAAAAATCGGCAAAATAATAAAATTAAGCGGGAAATTTAAGAAAAGTGTTTGCGGTGGAAAAATTGAGAAGGTAAAATTAATATCAAAATTAGGCCATTTTGGCCTTGATTTTTTAATAACTCTTTACAGGAACAAAAAAACAAAGAGATAGAGAGGCGAATTGGGATACTGCAGAAAGAGAATATTTGCGGGAGCATGGTGCAACTATACAAAGTGAGTGCAGTAGCCAAGCTGACTGACTTTGTTTACAATTTACTTATGTCAAAAGTAACAGCCATAACTAAATACCAACGGAAAGCATTTTTTAAATGTCAAAATTTCTCATGCTCATACATTTTGTATGGAGCATTCCCATATGGGAACCACATAAATGTCTTAAAAATTGCGATATCAAACCAAATTTTATACAGATCAATTGTATGTATTTTGTGAAGATCAGTACACATTTGGCAATAGCACCCATAGAAAGTCCATTTCCTAGAATAACTGAAATTCTCAAAAAAAAAAAAAAAAAAATATAAAACATGTCGTTATTGAGATGAAATTCACCATAAGACTCAAATACAGTAAAATATTTTATAACGATCATCCCATAATATGTAATGGATCCCATATAGGGATCCGAAAAATATAACTCGTATAAACTTTGTTATTCAAAAAAAAATGTATTACAAATTTTCTCTTAAGTACACTACTGTAGCTCGTTTCTGTATTTCTCGCATTGTAATTTTTTTCGCATGGAATTAATGAATTGCAACAAAAACAGTGTAAAAAGAAACAAAAAATGGTTTTTCTCACACAAGTGTTTCAGTAACTTTATTTTGCGAGAAATATCTGTCATTTAAATAGTTTTCCAACAATTATTGGAAGAATGTGAGAAAAAGTGTTTCTGTAAGAATATTTTGCGAAAAGATTTTCACAAGAACTGTCAAAAAAATTCACATTTAAAATTGGTGCGAGAAACACACAATTCAAAATATACATTAGAGTGGGGCGCTTTTGTATGGGAAAAAATAAAAGTTAATTAATAAAGTTCTAATAGTAATATTTATTTTGCTGTCATAGACTTAAAAAGGTAATACTTGAAAAAAAAAATATTCAATTAAGTGATATATTTAGCCCGCGCATGCGCCTTAAAATTTTTGGAATTTTCAGAAAAACACTTTTCATTTAAAAAAAACAAACAAAACAAATGTCAGCTGTTTTATCGTGCGATTCTCCCCCTTTAAAAATACAGAGTGTGAAAGGTGCTCCATTTTTAAATTTTATAGTGTGGCATTTATAGAAAAGAACACACTACACTTTAGCAGTGTTGACATTTTTTCAGAAAAGAACACAAAAAAATTAAAAAAGGTGCGAAATGGGAAAAAACGTGTAACATTTTTGCCAGAAAAGAAAACGGCATTAATATAGCCACCATCGTTTTGTAAATAGAGAATTCAAAAAAAAAATTTTAAAACTATCAATTTCAAATAAAATAAATATTAATAGATCAAGACCTAAAAATTTTAAATATTCTTTATTACAGCTTTCATAGCGTATAGTTTTAGCTTGCTCTAAAAATTATTCCATGAGTATCAGATTATTCCACGGTAAACTTTCTATGGACAAAAAGTATCAAATATTATGCCTTCTTCCCTAATCATATCATCTCTGCTGATAAGAACAACAATAACAACTGCAACAAGGCAAATATCATCTGTCAATTTAAGGTGTGTTCACATTGTGTATATTTGTCATATGGAAAGTCACTTTTTCGCATGTCAAATTTGTACATATAGTCTGAACACCTTCAAACAATAGCATGTGTTATTTCTATGTGTGCAATACACATGACATTTTTTATTTAGAACGAGTTCTATTTTCTTGTGACAAACCATCTGACATCAGCTGTTTTTTATAACAAAAATTTTGTGGCGGCAAAAATTAATTGAAATTTTAATAAATCAAATTTATAGTAAAACAAAAATATCTCATTCCATTTTAAAATACAGTTTTATTTAATTATAAATTTAATTTTTATTATACACATACAGCAATCAGCTGTTTAAAGATTTTTTTTTTTTGATAGGTTTGTCAAATGTACTTAACATACCAACATTTGAACATGTAAATTATAAACCATATGTGAAACTCAAATTTTGACATACACATGAAAACACATGTGGATAGAAAAGTGACATTCCATATGACAAATAATACACACAATGTGAACACACCTTTAATCAAATAAACTTACCTAACTTCCTAAAATCTCTACATATGCAGATGCAACTGCATCAACAAGTGCATAACAACACACACACAACATTCTATGATTTTATCCACACATTTTTACTACCGTACCGTACACACGAACAAACATTAACCACAACTTGCTATTTTTCTATACCATACATTTCTGCATTTTTATTACTTTGATTTCTCACTTATTTTCAAACTTCAACGCTTGAATTGCACACAATGAATAACAACACATTATATATTATTATTTACTATTAGTAATTTAATAACACTATATTTTTAATAAATATTCTAAAACTTCACTGGAAAAACACTTGTTGACGGAACGATTAAATTTAGCGAACTAAATTAGAAAAGGAAAATAGGAGAAAAGAAGCGAACTAAATTAGAAAAGGAAAATAGGAGGAAAGAAGCTTAGAAATATAAAAGCTTTATTTAAATTGAACTAAAGGCTTTAAGGCTAAAAGTGATATGCAGCGTTGCCACACCCAAAACAAATATGTAACCAACACTGAAATAAAAAATAACCAAATTGGAGAAAAATTAACAAAATTTTTTTTATTCATTTATTTGTAACAAATTCAAGTTTTAATAAAAAAAAAACATATAAAAATTGGTAAAAACAATAGGTTTTTTAGTGACTAACAACTTTTACAAATTTGTAAAAATTGTTACAAATATTTTTGAAATTTGTTACAAAAAAGTTCATATACAAATACGTTAAAAATTTCTTCAAAATTTAATTTTAAAACTTGTCATGCTAATTTGATATTTAACATGGTGTAACTATACAAGGTGAGTGCAAATCGGCAACAAATACAACATAATACAGAAACAACAGGCATTTTGTTTGTGTAAAATAATGTACTACCAAAGACTATATATAGTCTTTGGTACTACTGTCAAAAATACTTGAAAATATATTACTTTTGACATAAGTAAATTGTAAACAAAGCCAGACAGCTGTGCTACTGCACTCACCTTGTATAAATACAAAATGATAATTACTAAATAAAATATTCTTACATTTTTTATCATCAATAAAAATAACCAAAATTAAAAAAAATTACACATATACACACTGAAAAAAAATTAACCAAATTTGGTTAAAATTAACCAAAACGGCAACGCTGGTGATATGTAAGAACAGAGCTTACATTTGAAAAGCAAAGACTACAACCATTTTGCAAACTGCTTTAAGTAAAGCTTTTATTAGAAAACTTTTAGGCTGATTTTAAAGATTTATGCCCGTATTCATAAAACTTACAACAGGTTTATAAAGCAGATTTTGTATGGAAATAGTAATATAAACCTGTTATAAACCTGTTGTACGTTTTTATGAATAAGGATAAAGTCTTATTCAGAAAAAAAATTTATACCGGTATAATCTGCAAATTAGTAAATTTGAGATTTTTAACTAATTAGTAATTTAAGAGTACATAATTTTCATTTAAGACTGGCAACACTATTTCATTTGAATGCCACTTAAGTTCTAATGGTGAATACTTTTTTTTATCAGTAACCGCAACTCGTCAGTTGTTTTACTTTTAAATATATATGAAATGTTTTTGAATAAGAAAATATTTTGCAATAGTCTTTTAGTAAAAGATTTTTTGCAAAAATAAACATATTCATGTACATGTATTGGCACGCACTAAGAAAAACCAAAGAGACAACCTTATTTTCATTTGTTAATGTTTTCTGCACACTTATTTCATCAAGATTGTATGAATTTATATGAATGAAATAGTATTGCCAGTCTTAAATGATTATGTACACTTAAATTACTAATAAGCGTTTTTTAAATAAGAATTTTAATAACCATTTAAGCGAAAATCTCAAATTTACTAATTTGCAGATTAACCGAAATAAATTTTTTTTCTGACTAAGACTGTTATAGTGCATTTACACTTGTAATTTTCAAACTAGTTTATGATCATAAGCTAGTTTCATAAACCATACCGTTTACATCAGCATTTTTGACAGTTAAGTGGTTTATCTTTGACAAGTCATAAAACAGCTGACATTTTGTTTGTGTAAAATAATGTACTACTGTCAAAAATACTTGAAAAAATATTACTTTTGACATAAGTAAATTGTAAACAAATTCTGTCAGCTGGGCTACTGCACACACCTTGTATATTTACACCATGAAAAGTTTGTTTTTATTTTTGAGCAAATGTCAAATGTGTCCAGCGTTGCCAGAAAAATGTTGAAAACACAGAGTTGCATTAGCAGAAACTGGTTGTTTGTAACTAGTTTATCTCAAAAGCTAGTTACAAAATATGTTTTTGTTTTGTATGGATAAACAAGTTTCTCAAACTAGTTTATTACCATAAACAAATTAAAACTAGTTTATGGCGTAGGTGTAAGTGCACTATAAGACTTTAAAATCAACCTACAAGTTTTCTAATAAAAGCTTTACATAAAGTCGTTTGCAATATGGTTGTAGTCTTTGCTTTTCAAATGTAAGCTCTGTTCTTATTTATCACTTTTAGCCTTTCCTCCTCTCCTCTTCTTTATTCCTTTTCTAATTTAGTTCGCTAAATTTAATCGTTCCGTCAACAAGTTTTTTGCCAGTGAAGTTTTAGAATAAAATATCTTAAAGTGTTAATTAAAATCTAATATGTAGTAAATAATTAAAATATAAGTGTTGTTATTCATTGTGTGCAATTCAAGCGTTGAAGTTTGAAAATAAGCGAGAAATCAAAGTAATAAATACTTATGGTATGGAAAAATAGCAAGTTGTGGTTAATGTTTGTTCGTGTGTACGGTACGGTAGTTAAAATATGTGGATAAATCATGTAGAATGTGTGTGTGTAGTTTTAATATTGGCACTTGTTGATGCTGTTGCCAGTTGCTATGTAAGTTTTATTTGGTTAAATTGACAGATGATATTTGCAGGGTAATATTGGACTACGTGATCCATTTTAGATGATATGGACTACTCACAACATGGTCCAATGTAATGCAGTCATGGACCATGTCATAGTTAAACAAGAGTTTGTAGTTAAACGACATGGTTTCGTGTTAACACGATTGCATATTGAGTTGTTGTTGTTGTTTAAAACTAACCCTCGTGAGTACTCCATGGAGTAGTTTTGGGACTACTCCGATGGGTTATATGGTCCAGTCCTAGGGCATCGCAATGTTAAATGGACCACCTTTTTTTCATATATTTGGAGTAGTTTTGGAGTACTCTTACTCCTCTTTGGACTAGTCTTTACATGCATGTATGGACTAGTCGCGTTATTTGCAGGGTGAATGTATAGTTATATAAAGATTATAATATCGAGCCATAACCGCCGAAAAAATGTATCCCACAAACTCAAAATTTTACAGGGGAAGGTTTTTTTTAAATAAAATCAGTTTGAATAAAGCCATTATTTTAAAATTTATAATGTAAATATTGTTTTGTGTAATACATTTAATTTTAATAATTTTAAATGATGTTGAACTATCGATTTCGATAAAAAAAACAACAATCGATTATGGTGTGGGATACATTATTTTGGCGGTAATGGCTCGATATATTTCTTCAATTTATTTTAAGTCTCTTTTATTAATATATGTGCCTACAATTTTTTATATACATACATACATGTTGATAAAATCTTGTAAATATATATTAATTAAATTTGACTATAGTATCTAGTTAACATGTATGGTAGACAAATTCTTACTGCTGTATTCATAAAAAATAAAGTAGGTTTGAAGTGTGCTTTTCAACAAAATTTTCATACAAAATTTTCTTAAAGTACATTTGAAGTCTACTTTAATTTTTTGTGAATAACGGCATTAAAGTTTTAAACACTTAAAGAATTCACGTGTAAATAAATTTAAACTTTTTTCAACACAACACAAGGCAGTACATATTGCTAGTCTTCCGGTAAGAATGAAAACGAACAAAAAACTGGTATTAACGCATCATGAAAGTCGCACAGTGGGTGAATTTGTTAAGTTATTTGGAAAATAACTCGGTAATTTTTAAACGGTAAGTCGAATTGCAAACAAAATTCACATGCTTAGAGAGGAAATGTTACCAAGTTTATTTGTCGATTTCCCATCTCAACATATCAAAATAGGGCACATCGGGTATGTGAGAAATTGAAAACGATTCCCATTCTTTCTTTGTGATCCTATTTCAAAGATTAACCTATATATGATCTATATAGATTAGTACTCGGGTACTATGTATAAAATAGTTATAGTTTACCAAATATACGCAGAGGAAAAATAAATGTTTAACTTTTATAGCCAGCCTATTGTGATTTATTGCTAATAGTGGATCCAAATATTTTCCGATTTTTCGCAATATTTTTAAAGCACTTTTATAAACCTAGTAAAAAAGAATTGTTTAAAAATCATCAAAAAGTCGCGACTTATGACGTGCATTTAAATTTGAAAAATATTGAAATGTAATTTTTGGTAATTTTGTGACAGAAAAAGATACTTCAATTCTTTTTACATTCACCCCTATCGTGAATAAAAATTCCATATGAAATTTGTTCCCTTTTCACATATTTCCTATTAAAATTCAATGTTAAAAAATAAAAGGGAACAAATTTCATGTGGAATTTTTATTCACGATAGGGTTGATTATTTATGAAATTTCCAAAAACGAAAAGCTAACTTTAAAGGAAATATGATATATTAAAAAAAAATTAAAAACTCTTGTTACCGAGGGAGCCAGAGTTATTCAATATATGTAGCTATTTTTATGTTAAATTAAACTTTAGGGCAAATGTTCTTAAATCGCATAGTCGATATCGAAAAATAATAACCGACTTTTGAAGAAATCTTATTTCTAAGATTATAATTCATAAGCTGACGTAAGAAAAAAACACTGAACACTTTCTATATTTTTAACTACTTTTACTTAAATGTTTTCAATTTGTTTGCATCCCGTCCGGTATATTAAAAAACTAGACAAAGATGTTTACTCATTGAAGGCAGCAAGCAAAGTGATTTTATTCATGCAACTGACGCTGCTTTTATACTGTTTCCAATACATTGTTGTAAATAAATACTACATAACAAGGTTGTATAAAAATGCAACATCATAGAGTTGCATCTGATAAAATCAGTTAATTTCAAAAAGTATACGTTAAAACTAAAAATTAGTGCTCATATGTACAGAGTCGTATTAAAATTAACAAATAAACAAATTACAGAGTTGCATCAGTTAAATTCAAAAATAAACGTTAAAAGATAGATTTAAATAATAATTTGAAGGAAATGAAGTTAATAGGTAGAATCCATATTCAAAGATAACAAAATAAATTAATAATAAAATAATGAACTGCTTCACTTTTCAATTATTCTGTAAAGGGCTGCGATAAACTAGGCGATAGTTTGCCGGACTATCAGTCAGAGGTTTGCGGGTTCGACTCCCGCCAAAGACTCTGGGTGTTTTCTGCAGATAGCCAAAAAGCTTCGTAGTTTGTGTTTGTCAATTATATAAAAAAAAAGATAATCCGCCCCTGGAATAGACAAAAATAAAAAAAACTACAATTTTTGGGATTTTTTAAAACTTTATTTTGAATTGTGGGGTGGGTACCTTATATAAAATATTAAATTTTGTTATCAAATATTTCTATATAATTGCAAAAATTTAATTTAATTTGTTTCCGCAATAACACAAAATAAGACATTTTTAGCTTTTATATATTTTTAAAAATAAGCACAATTTCCTATCCATTGGTATATGCATTATATGTCTATATTATCTTTTCCAGGAATTGATTAGAAAATAGTTAATAATTCATAGTGAATTAGCAATTTTTAGTTTTTTTTTTTTTAAATTACATTAAAAGACTTACCGTTTAGGTATTATACATTTATTTCCTTCTTTTCCAAATTCCCACACTGTGAGTCGTCCTTGACAGACATTAATCTCCTTACAAGGTTCGTTACTGTTTTCGACCTTGTTGTACATTCATATGTACGAGGATGTATGTTATTATTCATTTATTTTTTTGGATTTCGATACATTGCTTGCATTATATTTCCCTCACAGACATCATTGTCACGTTTAGTAGTGATATATGAACTCACATGAAAGTAATTACAAAAACCTTACACACAGAGGAGAAGAAAAAGGAAATAAAGAATGTTGTGCGATTTAATATTTAATTATTTATTCATTCATTTGGGCCAGAAATTGCACGTTAAATTGCTACTTGCAATTTATTTATACTCAGAACGGATCAAATATATTTACCCATATGTACATGGATTAATTTGATTTGTCATCATATTTTTTATACCTACATATGTATATATTTATTATAAATATATTTAACATATCCTAATAGCTAAAAACAACAAGAACCGGTTCTCTTTGCTCTTCTTAAATTAAAACATACTTTAAATTTGGTTGTCAATTTAATTTGATGAATGTGCGAAAACGACCAAAGGAGTCCAAAGAATGGGCATTATTATTAAACTTTTAAATATTCGTAACTTTAAGAAGGATAAGTAAGCTCAAATTTTACATGTCCCAGTTTTTTGTTATGGTTTACCGACTACTGTCAATGATTTTTTAACCCTCCACCACCATAAGTGCTGAATGAGGGTATATATAAGTTTGTCATTCCGTGTGTGACATTGAAAAATATTCATCTGAGACCCAACAAAGTATACTATATATATATTATTGATCCTTATGACATTCTAAGTCAATTGAGCTGTCTCCGTCGGTCTGTCTGTCTATGTAAAACACTCTCACGTCCAACAGACACCCTCAAAATTAACAGAGTTTACAGAAAACCATTTATAATTCTCCTAAGCATTTCGGTATTGAAAATCAGCAAAATCAGTATAGTAGAACCAGAGGTATGAAGTAAAATGTGAGACAACCTCCATAAAAATTTGATATTTTTCAAAAAAATTCTAGCAATTTTTTGAAATATATTGCAATATCACTATGAAATTTTGTACACGTTATTTTTATCATAAAACAAGAAAGTGTGAGGAAAGTAGTAAAAATCGGTCCCTGATTTCTCATATCCCCCATACAAATATTTTCCCGAAATATGGCTTAATGATAAATCAATGTCTGTAAAATTGGAATAATGATAAAAAATTCAGCAAATTCATGTAAAAAGAAATCGCAAAACGAAATTTTATGTACTTCTAAAATTCACTAAAATACGTATAAAACTGGTATAAATTTGACACCACAAATTTTTAGAGATATATAAATTGTTTTAGTAAATTTCATGATCGTCGGTCCATAATTAGTCATAGTTTCCATATAAGGACCCCTTCCGAAAAAGTCATTATTCTTTATATATAACTTATGAATATCGGTACCGATCCAAAACTTTACACAGATCATTTATATGCCATTTACACCTAAGCGAAATCTACTACTTACGGGATTTCAAGCCAAATCTGGTAGATTTTGATGAGATTTCCCATACAAAACAAAATGCAGCAAATCTAGTAGATTTCGCCAAAATCTTTCAAAATCTTGCACTACTTACTAATACAACCGTGATTTTCCTATTATTGTACTAAAAAACGCAACACTGTTCAATTAAATTTTGACACTTTGACAATAAAAAAAAGTAAACAAAGGGCGGTATTTTTTGGAATTTTTGCGGCAAAATTTAAAATCGTAATAATTATTAAAGATAATTGGCAATGGAGCACCAAATAGTAAATAAAGTGTAAGTATATTGTTGTGTACTTTTTTAAAAACAAAAAACTCATTGTGAAGCTCATTTTTTGCCACAAAAAATTTAAAAATTTTCCTTCCTTTTTAGTCAGCTGTTTTTGTTATGAAAATGAAATCCCACAATATGACAAAAAACAGTAGTGTAAACGGCAAAGATTTCCTTGAAGATTTAAACTGAAATCTAGTAGATTTTGCGTAGATGTAAATGCAGTATTACATATACATATATACAAGAAAATCATACCACAGAAATTTGTGAATGTCGGTCCATTAGAAAAAATATACAAGCCATCTAGTTTCCGCTTCCGCACTACTTTTGCGTTAAATTCTTTTATTTTTGGTTCTTCTTATGCTGTATGCTAGTTATCATAGATGCATTTAACTATAAACAACCATAAACTTTCTTCTCAGGTAAAGTTGTATTTTTGCAAGAACCATGTGCTCGTATCACTCGTAATAAGTATACGCTATTTAAATAAAATAATCAGGATTGTCATTAGGGTATGCAATTATTTGACTTTTCCATTGTTCGAATAAAATAAATTATTCGAATTATTTAAATGTTCTAAATGAAATAACCTGAAAAGTTTTCTCTTCAGCGAGTCGTATGTAAGTAGTTACACGTCCAAATTTTGCTTTTGAATTTTTTTACACATAGTGCTTGTAAAAATTCTCAAAAATTAAAAGAATGCATGCAAATTTAAAGCAATTTATTTTCCAAATGTCGTCCAGAAAACAACATATTTATTTAACTTTAATTAGCGCTTTTTAATTTGAATTATTACATATATTATTTATAAACAAGTAAGAGTTTATATTCGGCTATGCCGAATCTGATATACCCACCAAATCACCTCTTCTGTTATGTAAAAAGAATAGAATGTGATGTTACTTTGAAAAAAATGGGAAATATTTCGATCCATTATTAGCAAAAAACCAGACTAGCTATAAAAGTTAAAAATTTACTTTTCATCTCGTAAACGAGAAGTAGATTTCATATATACAATCTTTGTAATCTGATCACAAAGAAAGAATTGGGATCGTTTTCAATTACTCACATACACGAGGTGCCCTAAATTACGGGACCGCTGGCACCGCTTCTGGCTGGTTTATGATTTTAGTTGAATTTAATCTCAATGTCGATATTTATAAGAGTCAGTTTTAGTTATAATCAAGAATTTATACACCTTGTTTATATATTTGCAAATTTAGTACCAAAAAAGCCCTATGAAACTCCATTTGTCTTTTTGAAATGTCAAATTTGTTGCATCTGTATACTCTGTGGTTTTTCTCGGATGTGGAGCTTGTATGGCTTTTATGCCTAATTATATACCAACTTTCATAAAAGCCAAAAATATAATTTTTACATACTTACAACTGATTCATGTAGGTTAATGACTTTTCGGGAGTCGTCCTATTACGGGCGAATTATCACGAAATTTTGTAAGACGATTTATATTTATGTATATGTATATGCTAATTATTTGTGTTGAATGTCAACGTAGTTATGATTTGTATTAGAGATTTATACAAATGGTTATAAAAAGGATAAATTCACACCACTCATATACAAACCGAAATGCCCATAAATCTCATGCACATATCGTTCTCAGAATCAAAATTTTATTAGTCAATAATAAACATGTACAAAAAAATCTTTTGTGAATATCGGTCCATATTTAATCATTGCTCCCATATAGAGCCCATTTCAAAAAATCACTTAAGTCATCATAAATTGGTTATAAAAAGCGTAGTGAGATTAAAATCTTAGAGAAATAATACACATATAGAAAAAAATCGCCCATTAAAGTCGATTTTACACATCAATTAAAAACAACTAAAGCCCAATAGGACATACTCGTACACGAGAATGCCGTGAAAGAATTTAAATGTGAATTTAAATTATAATCTAAATTTATAAATTATAATCTAAAATTTACATTTAATATTGGTGATGGATATACATACATACATACATATGTATTTACATACATTGTATGTATGAGATTCGACACGGCCGAAAATAACACTCTTAAGCTAGATTTACACGATTGAAATTTTCTTCAAAATTGCTCTTCAAAATTCTTTAAACTCGTGTAAATAGCAAAAATTCTTCAAAATTTATTTATTAATTGGTTATTAATAGTTATTAAATAAATACATTTTGAAGAAATTTTGCTGTTTACACGAGTTTGAAGAATTTTGAAGAGCAATTTTGAAGAAAATATCAATCGTGTAAATCTAGCTTTACTTTTTCCATTTCACACAATAAACATTGTCAATTGAACAACAATAATAAAAAAATGTCGTTTTTACAATTTTCTATGCATGAATAAAGAACAAAGCTCTCATAAAAATGTGTGAGAACAGTTTTGTGTCATTTAAATTTTATTGTTAAAAAAACTTTTTATTTCTTTAAATGCTAAAAATATGCAACAAAAAATAAAAAAAATATAAATTTCTGTTAATTTGTCTCATGTTAAAAACTAAAAAGCTTTTAAAAGTTTGCTCAATTATGCTTAATTTTATCACACCCGATTTGAAAGTCACAGCTGATTTGTAAGTCACAGCTGACTAGAAGCGAGAACTCAGTGTTTGTCCCGGCCGAACTTGACGATGTTTTCACCTGCTTTGTATGTGTTGGCGTGTAATTTTGCCAATTAATCGTAAAGAGCTTTATTTACAACAATGGTGTCTTTGGCGACCCCCACTGAAATTTTCCGCCAAACATTTTCGTAGAATATTTTAATCCTTAAATGTCCTTTTTTAAAGGATATTTTTTGATTTTATCGAAAAAAGGGTCAAATTGACCCATAAAGAGACCAGTTAGAGGGTTAAGATCTTCCACAAAAATAATCCTCATACAATTCCACAATACAACTCTGACCATAAGAATTCTCTCAGACATTAACTTACAACATTTTATTCATATAGTATAATGCTCCCTTCGACCAAAAAATGAAAACTTTGACCCACTGTAAAAAAAAACTCAGACGTGCTGGACCATAAGTTTGTTCTACAAAAATGATCTACTCAACATACCCTTTCAGAATTATAGGGTCGCTATTCTGTTCCAAAAATGGTGTTGTACAGTGTAATTCTTATTCGTATGACTGATATGACAAATTGTGAGCCGGTAGCGTATATTCAGAGTATCTAACAAGTGTGTATGTATTAATCATATCATTGCAACAATAAACATCATAAATCATAAAAATGTAACAACATGACATCATATTGTCGTTTATTTATTTTGCTCTTATTTGCGTTTATTCTGTAGCAAAATTCTAAAAATTTCTTTAAAATTTGAAAACAGTTTGCAGCAACCAAAACTCTAAAATATTTTTTTAGAGAATTCTAATAAACCGGTGATAATGTAATCGAAAATTTACATACTGTGAGCGTCAACAGAAATAAACACCTAATATTGTGTAAACAAATGTTTTATTATATATACTACAAGTACAAATTTAAAACAAAAAAAAAAAAACTATAAAATTAAGGAACATAGACAAATAATTAAATATTAAGGTAAAAGTATCACATTTTTAGACACAAATAAAATATGTATATCAAAATTATGTAAAACATTTTATTCAATATTTTGTTTGCCTTTATCACAGGTGACAATCTTCTGGACGTATGTATGTAGAATCCACGACTTTTTTAGTGAAATCAGGGAAATTTTGTTGCATTCATTCTGTATATTCCCTTTAAATAATTCTGGCAAGAAATATTTTTTTTTTTTGGATTGATTGAGTAATTGATTTGATTGATTGATTAAGCAACCTTTTCACAATATTGGAGGTATAATGGTCGTTTTGCAACAGACAAATTGTTTACAGGGGCCAAATTACCGCATTCGTGATCGAATGAGCTATCGTATCGAAAAATGATTTCGATATCGTAATTATGACAAAATGTACTAAATTTCTTGCACGGTATCGAATGCCATAATCTGAAATAAGAAAATTACGATAAATTTTACTCGATATCGAATGCGGTAATTTGGCCCCAGTATTGTGTTTTTTCTATGTAGGCTAGATTAGGTTAAATTGGCAGCCGTCTGGTCTAAGTCTAGTCTCATTGTGGTACCTAGTGCCTATCACACCATATATCCTATCTGTCCCGGCTGCCTGAGTTTTCTAGTCAACCTGTTGCCTTAATGAAGGTATAGATTTTATTCGTATCCAATCTCTTTAGACAGGTTTTATCAATAATTATTTGTTGCCTGAGAATTTGCTGTCTCAGGTTTACAGATACGGGACAATGACAGAAGTCGTTATACGGGATGCCTAACCTTTTGGCATGTAGACTAATAAGCCAGTGATCGGTGATCACCGCCTAGATTGAATCTTGACAGTTTGATCATAGATTTGTTCTCTGCTTATCCATAATGGGCCTGGTTTTTCTTGTCTATTTGCAGGTGGGTTTTTTCTCAATCGGTATTTAAGTGGAGTTTGTATGAACTTTGCTGCCTTCCGTTTGGTTGTGAAGTTTCTTCTGGCTGGATATTTATGCCATATAGGCCGAGGGCGATGCTTTTGAGGGCATCGAAACAGTATTCGTATGGAAGCTGGTTTAGAGATAGACTGAGTCTGAACTTCCTTACCAGAACCTGAAGAAAGGGATTCGATGGGACCAGATCCCGTCCGAACCTTAAGAACCTTTGGAAAGGTCACATTCTACCAAGCTCGGTTTTCGACCGTCGACCATCTACCGGCTTGATTGAGCTAAGTTTTAGCGCACTTGTAGCAGATCGACTAGAAGAACCTGGCACTACCAAAAATTTATATACGATTTTGTTTTTTGTTTCTTTTTTATGAATTCAGTTCTACTTAAACATAAACACTAAAGAATTTTCTAATATAATATTAATAAATTAAGGCTTTTCTTTTAGTAATATGTGGTGATGACCTTATTTTGACGCTTAGAGAACATATGTACTGCTGTTCATCGATTAGCAATTTCTTCCTTCTGTTAATATGGTTTATAATGTAATTTTTTATATTTAGCTTATTTTACAACAATTTATTCAAGTCAAAGCTGTGGAATTTAAACTTTCCAAAACATTTGAGCTGAATAATCCTATAAATCTGCTGCTGGCAGGCATTTTCAGTAAAAATTACAACAGAAAATCATACTTTACAAACATGTCGTTATGCATTAAGACAAGAACCAAACATAGACAGAAACGTTCTCAAGGTTCCTAACCCTGAGTAAGGTTCGCAAAAATATACATTAGTAAGGCGTAACTCATGCCCACGCATGGACTAAAACAGCTTTGGTAAGCAACTATTTTGTAGGTATAAATAGGATTCTCTATATATTAACATTTATAAATCACAGTTAAAATGTTAGAAATTTAAAATATTTATTAAACATTCTCTGTTCTTATTTGCAATTAAATTAATGTGTCAAGTTAAATATGTATATATGTATGTATGTACATATGTATGTATGTATTTTCCATGTTCAACAACACAATTTCAATGGTTTAGCTTTTTAAACATTTAAAAACAAATTGCAGTTTTAAAACAAAAATATTTATTAAAATTGTATGCGACAAACTACCAACAACATTAGCAATTTCATAACAATAAATGTCAAAAACTAACAATACAAAGTTTGTACGTGGCTGGGTATATTAGACTGGCTTAGACAATAAAGTTATTCCGGTCACCATTTGATAGCTTGAATTCTCATTAGACACGATTTTCAAAATACTTGTTCTAGGTGTTAAAGCATAATTACTAAGTATAATACATGTATTATATAAGTCTTTCATTATACCAATCGAAGAAGACACAAAAGACACCGTCAATTGAAGACAAGATAAGGCCAAATATTAATTGTTGATCAGGGCTGTTTGGTATTGAGCAAAATCGGTCAGTTTTATGAAATTACAAAGCCGTATTTTGTTTATTTTTTGGCCAATATATTGTATGAATCTAGAATCTAGATGAAATTTACGACGAGTTTTACCCAGTGTTGTCAGCTTAGGCCTTTTGAGGCTAGATTTAGTATTTTTATTTGCATTTTAGCCTCAAAATGTATGTTTTAGCTTCTGGCTTGTTTTAGTATTTTTCAATTTTTAAAACAGTCTTTTAAAGGTTATTTTTTATTTCTAGTTAAGGAATATTTTACGTACAATTATTAATAATGCTTGTTAAAATAATAAACTATTTCAAGAACTACCAACTGAACCATTTTCTTTGCCAAATTGATAGTTTTTGTAACAACTGCGAAGCTTGTTGGCTTATCTGCAGCAGTCTGTGGCGGGAATCGAACCCTCTACCCTCTGAGACTAGGCGATAGTGTGCCGGAGTCTATTGGGGCACCCAATACTAAACTGTCAACTTAAATTTTATTTCAGAAAAATTTACTTGTTATTCATTGATAATTCACTAGAAATAGTAAAACCAAATATATAATTTGAAAATTAAAAACTTTGCTATACTGCTGATGAAATAACCATGACTGATGTTCAATGGTGAAATCTTTCAAAACTGGTTGACTTTTGGGGGGAGGTGTGAGAGTTTAAAAATGCACTGCAAGAAAATCTGTTTACTGAGTTGCTACATTTAATGTTTTTCTTTTTAGGACTATCATTCATAAATACTGAGATTCAAAGGCTATTTAGTACTATAAAAATTGCAAAGCAATTGAATTAAAGTTAAAATATTCCATGTTCTTTAAAAACATTATCTCCTAATTCCAATTCTTTTAATTTTTTTATTATTTACATATTACATATTTTATTAATCAAAATTCGATTTATCTGGTGGATCTTATTTCAATCCCTAGTATGTCCCAATTTACACAAAGAAATTTTTATTAAAAATATTGATAAATCGGTATATGTACTTTAATGTTAAAACCCCCCAAGAATATGACGAACCAAGAAAGAAGCCTTTAGTAATAAATATGCTCAGTAATAATCTGTCGGCATTATGGGTCGATAATCTTTTATACAGAATCTACAATTAAAAATAAAGAATATACTCAGCATACCATTCTAGGAGCGCTCCGAAAAAGGAGTCAGAAAAGAGTCCAACAAAAGAGCATTTTCGGAGCGCTCCGAAAAAAGGAAGCAGAAAAGAGTCCAACTAAAGAGCATTTCCGGAGCGAAAGAAAAATTTGCTTGTTACTGTCCTGAGTCTCAGTATGACTCAGAAATTCCACTTAATTATGTGTGTACCAAAGCGTTGTTGTCCTGTTATTTCTGCTTTGAACAAAATAGCTGTACCACACAAGACCTTTTCTGACATTATCTAAGAGCTCTTTAAGAGCCCAAAAACCCCTCATAAAAGACTCTTTTCTGACATTATCTAAGAGCTCTTTCTGACGGACCATTTTCAAATGTAATGACCCTCTTTTCTGAAGGTTTTCGGAGCAATTATGATTGTTTTTTGGGCTCATAAAGAGCGTAAACGCTCCGAAAAAGGTATCAGAAAAGACTCTTTTCGGACTCATATGGCTTGCTGGGTATTGACATTTATAAAAGAACTGTGTAGCAGAACTGGATTTTCCAACAGGACAAACAAACCTTTAAAATTTTGAAAGAGTGGTTGCTCGATCATTGTCCAAACACTTTAGTTCATCCTCTGCAGTCCCCCAGACCTCAATCTAATTGAGCATCAATGGGAATATGGGCAACGAAATTAACAAAGATATATTTCTTGCAAGATTAATCTAAAGGAAATACCACAGGATGAATAGAACAAAATTTCGTTTAATTTTACTAAAAACCCCGTTGATTTTTTAGATTTAGATTGTCAGTTGTGATAAAGGAAAAAAGGAAAGACAAATATTGAATACAATGTTTTAAAATTTTTTTATTTTTTTATGTTCCACAATAAATAATCATAGTTGCTCGTGCCTGAAACCTTTTTAAAAGCATTTTTTCGCCATAAATTTTGATTAATTTTTTTTATTAATCAGAATATGGTAAAATTCCATAATACAAAAAGTGCCGATTCGTATATACCCAACACCAAATCAAATCACCCATTATTGGGCGAACTTCATAAAATATTGCACCGTAATTTCTATTTATTTTAGGTTTGTTTTAGTTGAATTTCATCTCAATAACGATATTTATAAGAATTTTATGCATATTCCAGTTATAATCAAGAATTTTTATTTGTCTCTTTCTTGAAGTACTAAACTTTGTTTATATTTTTGCAGCGATAAAGCGATTCACTTTAACACACAATAAATAAGGTACCAAAAATTCCAAGCAAACTGATTTTGACTTTTTCATATGTCAAAATTGTCGCATCTGTCTACTCTGTGGATTTTATCGGCTGTAAAGCTTGTGAGGGTCTACTTTGATATAAATATCATCATATATATACTAAGAAATTATAATATTGACTTTTATGAAAGTTTGTTCATAATTAGACAGTAGACAGTAGAAAAAAAATAGCAAAAAATATCTGACAAATATCGAAGTAGTCTGAAATTTTATTCTATAACTCTGATACAACCTATAAAAATAAATATGTAAAAATTAGTATATATATGATGATATTTATATCAAAGTATATACTTTGCTATTTTTTTTTTTCAAATATAATGCAGATAATTTATTTATTTATTTAGTCTATGGAAAAAATCCTTACAGACCATTTACAAGAATTATATATTTTGACACCTTAGTACAATTAATTATTTAGATTTAAGATAATGTTACGTTTTATGGTTTTATGGAAAAGTCTATCAAATTAAACATTTCATTAAAACAATAACATAATTTTCTAAACGGATCTGCCATAGCAAAATTTGTTCGAAAAGTTTTAACATAAAGTGGATTGTTATAGAGGCGCAGTGAACGTTGGGGAACACTAAATAATAATTTGTTTAATAGAAATTCAGAGCAGACATTTCCATTTATAAGATTTACTAAAAAAGAGATGTTAAGCATTATCCTATGGCTTTTTAATGTTGGTAATTTTATCAAAAGTAATCTGGTTGAATATGATGGAAGTGATGTATATCATCGGTATATATCCTTCAAACAAAAAAGAAGTAATTGTTTTTGAACGGATTCAATATGATCAGTATGTACAACAGAACCATACTCTAAAATCGGTCTTACTAGAGAAGTATATAAACATTTAGTGATGTGGGGATCATTGAATTCTTTTGCCCATTGTTTTATATAGGCTAAAAATCCCAAGATCCATAATTGAGTTTAGCAACTCAAGTTTATGATCACTTAACATGTAAAAATTGACAGCATCTTAAGTTCTGGAAAAGTGCATATGTTTGCATTTCTTCAGGTTTAATTCTATTAAATTAAGGTCACACCAGTGATTAAAATGATCCAAATCGTACTGCAGATAAATATGATCTGCTGAATTTTTAAAACTAGAAAATATTTTCACATCATCCGCAAACATCAGTATTTGATTGCTTCAGGCATGTCGTTTACAAACAGCAAAAACAAAATATGGCCGAGATGACTTCCTTGCGGGACGCCGGACTTTACCAATATCTTTTTGGAAATTGCACCATTAAATTTTACGGACTGTGTTCTATTTAAAAGATATGTGTTTAACCAGTTTAAGCAAATGTTGTTGAAACCCATAACATCCAATTTTTGTTAACAGAAGATTGTGGTTAACTTTGCCAAAGGCTTTACTAAAATCTGTGTGAATGGCGTCAGTAAGTTGACCGTTGACAAAGTCATCATTGACTAAAGATGTTAGCTGCAAAATATTAGTCACAGCTGATGATCCTTTGCGAACACCACGTTGAAAAGGTATTAGTAACGAAGAAATTTGGTGTGAAAGACAATTAGTGATGCATTTCTCAAATAGTTTTGGGATTGCACAAAATTTAGCTATGCCTCTATAATACGTTATGTGTGACTTATTACCAGATTTAAATAGAGGAATAATATATGATTCTTTGCAAATATTGGGAAAGTAGCCATTATTTAATGAAATATTAAAAATAATTGATAATGGAAATGCAATAGCATGTGCACATTCCATCAAAATACAATTTGATATGCCATCAGGTCCATTTTAAAATGACTATTTTGTTTATCCTTAATAATTTTTAAGGACCGTTTACACAGTGTAACTTGTAAATTGTTAACACTATTAATTTTTATGCAAACTTTTAAATGAACTTTAGATTTAAATAATTTGGAATAAGGTATACATACAAAACCGGTGGCTTTTAGATTTCACACAAGAATGGTTTATTTTTTAAAATGGTTCTTAAAACTGTTTGACATATAAAATTCCCAAGCTTATTGACAATTTCAATTATAAGTATTTGGCAATTCAAATTTTACTAATAAATGTAAAGGAATTAATTCATTTTCTAAATACATAATTCAAAATTTAAACTTAACTCTAATAATGACTAAACACCGGCCCCATTGAAGGACCAACGGTCTTCAATCCATTGGCAGTAGCGCAAGTTTGTGGATTGGCCTCTTCAGAACACCGTTTTTAGTTCTCACTTCCGCTACTCTGACTTTGCCGTCCGCGCCGTGGATTACCGCCCGTACTCTGCCGGTCAGCCACTGCAGGGGTGGCATGTTGTCTTCGTGAACGACGACGAGCTTGCCGACGGCGAGATCTTCCTCTTCTTCCGTCCATTTGGTTTTGGCTTGGAGGCTGCGGACGTAATCTTTCTCCCATGATTGCCAAAACATCTGCTTGAGTGCGCAGGTAAGCCGCCATCTCTTGCAGTACCTCTGCCTGGCCACTTCTTCGAGAGGCAATTCTGGCGACAGCGCTAGTAGGCTCTCTCCTATTAGTAGATGCCCTGGAGTTAATGCTTCGCCGTCGTTGGGGTCGTTGCTGACAGGGGCGATTGGTCTGGAGTTCAGAACTGCCTCGATTTGAACCAGCACTGTCTGTAGTTCTTCTACGGTTAGGAGCACATTGCCCACGGTTTTCATCATGAGCGTTTTGGCGGATTTGACAGCAGCTTCCCACAGACCGCCGAAATGTGGAGCTCGAGGCGGAATGAATATGAAGCTGACCCCCTTGTTGGCAGCGTACAACTTTAGTTCTTCGGCATTGTTGACCATTGCTTCTCGGAGTTGAATTAATTCTCGACTGGCACCGACAAAATTGGTTGCGTTGTCGCTGTATATTTTTTCTGGAAGTCCTCTTCTGCCGACAAACCTTTGAAGACAAAGAATAAAAGAATTTGAAGACAGATCAGTAACTAATTCAATATGTACGGCCTTTGACGTAAAACACACGAATATAGCAATGTACATTTTAACAGGTGGGCGGCCACGTATTTTAAGTGTTATATTAACTGGGCCGCAAAAATCTACACCACATTTTTTAAATGGCCGTAGAGCTCTCACCCTGTCGGCGGGCAAATTTCCCATTATTTGATTCATTAGTTTGGGTTTGTAGCGAAAACAATGAATACACTTACGAACTACTCTTGAACATGCTTCTCTGGCATTTATTAGCCAAATTTTATCCCGTAAGATGGCAACCAAGGCCTTGGATCCAGCATGACAGTGTTCTAAGTGCAAATGTCGTAAATATATGGCCATAAAATGTGAATTTTTTGGCATTAAAAGGGGAAATTTTGCATCGTGTGCAATTGGTGCGTTTAACAATCTCCCGCCTACTCTAAGTAGTGAAAAATTGCGATATTCATCTTTATATTGGTGCACAAATGGATTCAAACGTTGCAAATTTGAAGATAAAACTTGTGACTTGCTTAATTTTTTCAGATCATCCGCATATTCTCGTTTTTGAATGAATTCAATTAGCTGGAGAAAAGTCCAATTAATCTCTTTTGCTGAAGGTATACCCAGATTGCGGCATTGTTTTCCCCGAGCAATGTCAAGGAATCGAAAAACATATGTAAATACTCGAATCATTTTACTATATGATGAGTAATTTTCAATTACCTTCGCAATATGATTAACTTCATTTTCTTCTACAGCCAAAAACACATTAACTTTTCGTTTTTCAAGTGACTCTTCTTTGGGAGTTAAGTTAAAATGCTCATTTACTGGCCACATGTTATTTTCCTCGAGTAAAAAACTTGGGCCGTTGAACCAAATAGAGTCAACTAATTCTTCAACATTACATCCTCTAGAAACTATATCAGCCGGATTTTCCTTAGTTGGAACATGACGCCACGTGACTTCAGCTGATAGTTCTTGGATTTCTGAAACTCGATTGGAAACAAAGGTTGCCAGAGAAGATGGGTGAGTTTGAATCCAGTGTAACGTAATTTCTGAATCAGTCCAAAATGTTACGTTGTCCACTTTAAATAACAATGTATTTTTTATTTTTGACCATAACTTAGTTAATAGATGCACTGCGCATAGTTCAAGTCTGGGTAAAGACTTGGTCTTCAGAGGAGCAACTTTAGATTTTGCCGTTAATAATCGACAAGAAGTTGTACCAGAAGCTCTACTCCAGATGTAAATACAACAGCCGTATGCTCGCATTGAGGCATCAGAAAACCCATGAATTTGACACTCAGTTTTCGATGAGGTTAAAACATATCTAGGTATTTCTATTTGATCAATTTTTAATAAATTGGCTTTAAAATTTGTCCAAGAAGTATCTAAGCGAGTGGGAATTGATTCATCCCAATCTAGCTGCATTAGCCATAGTTCTTGAAGAAGAACCTTTGCCTTGATAATCAAGGGGCACAAAAGTCCGAGCGGATCGAAAAGTCTTGCAGAAACTGACAAAATATTTCGTTTTGTTGCTTTTAAGTTCTGAAACAAATCATCTAAGTGAAATTTAAATAAATCACTCTTCGGAACCCAATAAGTGCCTAAGGTTTTTGTGAAATCCTGATTTACTTGTACAGAATTTTGCATGGTAACCAAATCATTTTGATTATAACAATTTGAAAACCATTTTGTTAAATTAAAACCTGCCGATTGTAATATTTTCGTGACTTGTGATCTAATTATATTTAGATCATCAATGGAATCGGCGCCAGTTAATAGATCATCGACATAAAAGTCTCTCTTTATGATCTTAGAACCAATTGGCAATGATTTTTCAAACAATTCGCTTAAATAAGTAAGGCATCGTATTGCCAGAAAGGGAGCCGATGATGTGCCATAAGTCACTGTGTTTAATTTATATATTTCAATATTTTGAAATTGATTTTCACGCCATAATATTAGCTGAAAATTTCTGTCGGCCTCATCAATCATAACTTGACGGTACATTTTTTCAATGTCAGCCGTAATTGCATATTTATGCATTCGAAACCGAAGAAGTGTAGAATATAACTCCTCTTGAATTGTAGGTCCGATCATTAATAGATCATTAAGAGAAAGTTGTGTAGATGTTTTACAAGAGGCATCGAAAACCACCCGAAGTTTTGTAGTAGAACTTTGCGGGCGTAATACACATTGATGTGGTATAAAATAGTGACAGCCATCAGGAACTTTAGTATCTGCAATAGACATATGTCCTAAATTAATGTATTCTTTCATAAAAGAGTTATACATATCTTTAGTTTGTGGTTCCTTTGACAGTCGACGTTCTAACGATAAGAATCGTCTTTTAGCTGTTTCAAAGGAAAGACCCAGCGTATTTGGATCTGCTTTAAAAGGTAGCGCCACTTTAAATCTGCCCGACGGCAATCGCTGAACTGATTTCATAAAACTTTTCTCACATTCTTGGTGCTCTATTGACAGAGTATTTGCTTCTCTAGGAATTTCTTCCAACTCCCAAAATCTACGAACTATTGAATCTAAAGAATTCTCGTTTTCTTTTTGTAAACTCAAATGGCATACATTTTTATTAAAGTTTTGTAATTCTTTATACTTCCCCGAAACTATCCATCCTAGAAGTTTTTTCTGGAGTGTTGGGATATTGGGATTTAATTTAATTTGTCCAACGCATAATAATTCAAAGAAAATCTCAGCGCCGATCAACATATCAATTCTTTGTGGTTTATTAAAATATGGATCAGCCAATTCTATATTTTTTGGCAAATTCCAACCAGATGTTGAAATTATACGATCTGGTTGATAGTTAGAAATTGATCGAAGAATCCAGAATTCTGCCGAAAACTCATGGGAATTCATTCGAGATTTCACTGTAGCCTGAATATTATGTTTTGCAGAAGAATTCGTTCTGTCAATACCTATAAGACTGAGATTTCTTTTATGTTTTTGTAATTGTAATCGCTGCGATAGTTCCTCGGTTACAAAGTTTATTTGTGAACCGGAATCTAATAGAGCTCTAGCTAAAATATTGACCACATTTATTTTTGATCTGAACTAAAGCTGTTGCTAAAATAACATTATCTTTCTCCGAAGATGAATGATTTACAAAAGCTCTTGAAGTTGAAGGTTCATTAGAATCAGAACTAATTACATTTTCTGGTGCATTATTTGCAGCATATATGTGTAATAATGTATGATGTGAGCGATTGCAAACACGACATTTAGATGCCTTGCATTTTGTTACCGTATGTCCTTTTTTTAAACAATTTATACAGGCGGGAACACCTTTAACAAATTCAAATCTCTGATGTACTGGCACGGCAGTAAATGAAGGACAATTGGACAAGTAATGTGCAGATTTACAAAATAAACATTTAGCCACTGACTGTTGAGTATCACTTTGGCATGAAAACGAAGATTTTTTCTTTTTATTGAAACTATAATTTTTCTTTGTAAAATCGGCACTTGGCTTAGATCTCGAATTTGTAGCTTCTTCAGCAGAAATATGTTGATATCTTTTATTTAAAGCTACCTCACAATCACTCCATAAAGGCAACTTTTCATAATCAAGTTGCTCTTCCCATTTGGATCTAGTGATTGGATCTACTTTTGTCATTACTAAGTGAATTATAATCGCATTAGTAATTTCCTTATCATCACCAATTGATAAAAGCGGGCCATAAATGGCAGAAACTGTATCAATCATGCTCCTCAATGATGTAGCAGAAGGTTTAGACATTTCCGGTAAATCAAATAATTTTATAATATTATCAAAAAATATTAAACAAGGATTGTCATAAACCCTTTTTAAACTTTGTAACGCCTTGGAGTAATTTTCTTCACTTATTTGATAAGCCTTTACGGTACCTAGAGCTTCGTCCGATAGGCACGAAATCAAATGATTGAATTTCTCAATTTCAGTTAATGTATGATCACTATCTACTAAACTCTCGAATAAACTAATAAAATTTTTATATTCGGAATATTTACCGCTAAATTTAGGCAACTTCATATTCGGAAGTCGGCGATGATGGCCTGCGTATCCTACAGTAGTTTCAGCGAAACTGTGTTCTCTGGGAGCTAAATATCCCAAAAGCATACTTTTAGTGGAAACGCATAAATTTTCTAAATCGGACCTTTCCTCATTTGTAGGATCTAAAATATCGATCTGTGTTTGAATATCCATTGCATCATCAATATAAGAATTTAAAATTTCTAATCGACATTGCAATTCATTCTGATTAAATGAAATTGTTTTTTCTTTAATAGATCGTCTTATTCTTGAAACATTGGTCAAAATTGTATTTTTCTGTTGGCATAAACTCTCAAGAGTGGTGGGACTTTTTTGCCTTTTACCGCCGCCCATTTTGTAGTCGAGGTTTTAATAATTTAACTTGTAAAAATTGGAAACTAAGTTTTAAATTCTTTTAGAATTGTAATTTAAATCAATTTTCAAAAGGATCTCAAGGAAATCAGTCGTAAAAAACTGAATAAGAATAAATTTTCCGAGATCAACTTGGTATTCTGCACTCGCAGAAATACCAATTGATTTTCAAAGTTTCAACAATTTTTTATTATTTTAATGTAGACAATTTTTTGCGCACTGATAAATTAATAGTATTTATTAATTATCCGAAATTGTTCAAAAATATTGTTTACTGGGTTATAAACCGATTTGCAATAACTTTTTCGTTCCCAATGAATTTTTAATAATATGACAAAAAATAAATTTAATTTATTTTTCATACGTCAAATTTTCGAAAAAATGTTCGTTGGGATGTGTCGCAAAAAATTAAGAACAAGAATAAAAAACCAACAACAAAAAAATACAAACGTAAACAATTTTTTCGCAAATTTATTTAAAAGTTTTTTTTTTTTATTGTTGTTATTATTTTTTAACTATTCACCACTGCCTCTGTATTATTAAATTTACCCGCGATCACTTGTAAATATCCGTCTAATATTAATACTTTATTTCTTATTATTTTTATTTTGCTTTTAGAAATAAGTAAGTGTATTATAAAGTTTCTCAATCACTTTTATTTTTATTTATTAATTTGTTTGTTTTTATTTATTCTTATTAA
The DNA here is from genome assembly GCA_916048285.2 of Bellardia pandia. Classification (NCBI taxonomy): domain Eukaryota; kingdom Metazoa; phylum Arthropoda; class Insecta; order Diptera; family Calliphoridae; genus Bellardia; species Bellardia pandia. The sequence goes on along the minus strand of OU696533.1, from coordinate 25,673,032 downwards.
TTTTATTGTGATTCTTTTTATTTATGTTCTTGTTTTTCCGTCTGTTTACCATATGATCTGTGTTATTGCCACTCTGATCAATCTACAAACATTACAGTGTTGGTAAACGTGTTTTAATTATTATCAACGAGTAGTAAAAAAGTAAATTAAAACAAACGTCAAAATTAATAAGCGAGTTAATAAAGAACAAGTATATGAAAGACAAACAAAAAAGTAAATTGGAGAGTACTATTTAACACTTTTGGTAAAACTTTAAATATTTTTTTTTATTTTTTAAATAAAACAACGAACAAGTGATGGCAATAATTGCAGCGAGGAGGCGATTTTTCCCGTTTGTGGTGTTATAATTATCACTTTGTTAGATAATTAAGTTTTTGGTATTAATGATAATTAACAACAATAAATCACCTTTGATCGCTGTACTTGTGTGTTTCACTACTTAGATCTTTTTTTTGATTATAATATTTAATAAAAGAACGAATAATTTTTGGTGTGGAAATAACTTTGGCAGACAATTAATATTTTACTTAATTTTTTAATTAAAATTTAAAGCAAAGTCTCACACAATTATTTGTTCTTGAATACCTGGTTAAGGTTTTGTTGACGTTCGGCACTTTCCTTTTGGCACAACATGCAGTTGCAAATAGGCATCTAGCTAGAAATGGATATTTCCTTGATGGAGCTGGAGTCTTCCTTTTGGATGTTGATGTTTTTAATCAATTTATTTATTTTTATCGCGTTGTTGTACTAACACGCACGAAACTTGTAAAGTACGGCTCTGGTAAAGTTTTTTAAATAATTTAAATCAAGTCCCTGCTCGGGCGCCAAAATGTTTATCCTTAATAATTTTTAAGGACCGTTTACACAGTGTAACTTGTAAATTGTTAACACTATTAATTTTTATGCAAACTTTTAAATGAACTTTAGATTTAAATAATTTGGAATAAGGTATACATACAAAACCGGTGGCTTTTAGATTTCACACAAGAATGGTTTATTTTTTAAAATGGTTCTTAAAACTGTTTGACATATAAAATTCCCAAGCTTATTGACAATTTCAATTATAAGTATTTGGCAATTCAAATTTTACTAATAAATGTAAAGGAATTAATTCATTTTCTAAATACATAATTCAAAATTTAAACTTAACTCTAATAATGACTAAACATATTTAAAACTTTTAAAACATTCAATAATGATTGTATAATATCATGAAATTTTGCACACTTTGTTTTGATTATAGAAGGGCAAGTTTAAAACGGTAGGAATCGGACAACGATTTCTGATAGCCCCCATACAAATACCTTCCCGGAATATGGCTTTATGGTACATAAAGATCTATGGAACAGCCTTATCCATATAAAATTCTGCAATAATAAACTCAAGAAAATCACTTAAATGCGCATAAATCTCTTATAAAAACCATTATTACATTGAAATTCAACACAAATACATACAAATCGACGTACAGATTTTCATGATTATTATACCGTAATAGGTCAGACCTTCCTTATGAAGGACTACTACCGCAAACTTATTAACGTACATGAATATCGAACCGAAATTTCACACAGATCAGTTATAAGTACATATTTAAAAATTATACTATTGAGTGTTGTGAAAGTTGGTCATATTTGGAAATAGTTCCTGTACAATCTCCACTTCGAGAATAACCACAGAGTTAGACAGAGGTGACAATTTTGACTTTTCAAAAAGACAAAATCAGTTTCCGAGGGTACTTAATTTATAGTTTGTTAAAGTAAATCTCTTATGGCCGTTAGTTAACCATTGGTAAACTCAAATACTAACTATTGTTTAACTATTACTTGGTATTCTTATGGCAAACTAAACATTGCGAATAAATATCTCATTAGTGAAGCCTTTGCCATTAGCTAACCAAAGACTGTGAATTTAGCGATTAATGTTACACGCTGCAAAAAAATAAACAGAGTGTAAATTACACTAGTCAACAGATTTGGAAAAATTTTGCAATCCACGACATTTGGCATTCTTTTTTCATGTAAAATCGCGCGCTGAATCCAAAAATGAAGTCTAAAATTACTAAAGTAGAACAGTTTTTGAGATATCGAAAAATTTTTGTATTTTCCGTTAAAAAAAAGTAGTGGTTGCACCTAAATTGAATTATCTCCGAACCAAAACGGTACATGGAAAATAAGTGCCACTTATAGTGGATCAAAATTTCTATTTACTAGTGTTACTGATTATAACTGAAAATGACTCTTATAAATATCGTCATTGAGATGAAATTCAGCTAAAATCATAAACCAGCCAGAAGCGGTGCCAGCAGTCCCGTAATTAGGGCACCTCGAGCGATTCCAATTCTTACTTTGTGATCAGATTACACAGATTAGACTATATATGAAATCTAATTCTCGTTTATGAAATGAAAAGTAAATTTTTAATTTTTTTGCATACCTATAGAGTTTGAGCCTGTCTAATCATATCTTTTTTCATATTTAAATCTAATTTAAACAGTTTCAAACAACAATTCACATTGTTGAGCTGCCATCTCAAACGTAGAAACAAAATCATTACATTCCTTGCCTGTGTGCGACATCCTCATATATTTACATGCATATGTATATCGTGTGTTGTGTTACAGTATGCGTGTTGAAAATTATGACAACAGAAGCTGACCTTTGACAGACAGACAGACAAACAAACAACCAAACTGGCAAATAACAATTTTAAACAAAATCTCTTTACGACGTACTTTAGCACGTAAATTTGTTGGATCTAAGAAAATTATTGTCACGTTATTTTTGGATTAGCACATTAAAATGCATACGTATGTACATATGAAGGTATTTATGCACTTATGTACATATGTATGTATATACTATGCAATTATGAAAAATTTATTAGGTTAAGGTTAATTGTATGATTCACACAAATACAAAAATAGAAACGCAACTGTAATTGAAATTAAAACTAAATTTTATGTTAACGATGCTCTTCTTTAATATTAAAAAAAAAACATTTTTTCGTGATTGTACAAACAAAAACATTATTTTTAAAAGAATCGTCTCGTCTTATGAATGTTTGTATACCCAAACTTGTTTGACTTCACGAAACAAACTAATAATACTATTTTCGTCCCTTTTTAGCCAATACATTTTGAATAATATGTACATATGAACGATAGATGTTATTTGTGACCTTTTTTACATTTTGAAATCTGGGGGCTAATTCTGGCAGTCGTGATCGAAATTGTTTTCGATTCGTCTGGAGTTGAAAATTACTTTTTTAAGGGAATATGTCAAAGCTCCATTTGTAAGATAACGAAGCGAGTGGTTAATGAGATGGAGCGTAAGCTATATAGCCAGCTCATAAAGTTTAGCTTAAGAAGCACGAGTAGTGATGAATGCAAAGAATATTTCATGGCAAAATATAATTTTCCAGGAGGTATGTATGTATATAACGTTCAGTAATTTTACATATACATACATATACATTAGGGCGGGCCAAATTTTTTGTCGATTAGAGCCGCCCCCTAGGATGATTCTATGGACAATTCTAAGCAACTTTGATGAAGGAACCATGGGTCTATCTCGATTTTCGAGTCTCCCACTTTTCAAAAAATGAATGACTTGAAAGCAAGAAAGACTTTCAAAAATAACTTATTCCGCTTTTCTTCCACTAAATTAATTTTTTTTACACCTGTTCTTATTTTTTAGGTTGAATTTCTGTTGAAAAAAATAAAATAAATATCAATTTACCGAACATTTTTTCTCGGAAAATAGACGAAAAATATTACAAATATGCATGAAACGCCCTCTGGTGGTGTTCATAGGTAAAAATAAAGATCAAAAATGAATTTCTCGACCCCAAAAACCCCCCATATACACATAAAAAAGATAATATAACGATGAATAAAAAATCGAATTTCGAATCAAAATGATGTTATAGGGGAAAAAATCATTTTTTGAAAAGTGGGAGACTCGAAAATCGAGATAGACCCACGGTTCCTTCACCAAAGTTGCTTAGAATTGTCCATAGAATCATCCTAGGGGGCGGCTCTAATCAATTTTTTCGGCTCCATACAAATTGGCCCGGCCTAATATACCTACTTACATTTTCTTATATTCTATTGTTTATAATAAGTTTATTGCTTACGATTAAAAACTCGCAAGGTTGCATTCGAACGCTCGCTCGCTATCGTCTGCTGCCATTAGAAATTTCGATACATATTATTCGATAACGACTAATAGAATCCCAAAAGTTTAAAAAACTCGAACTCACGAGTAAGTATTCGATCGTATACGACTGCCAGAATTAGCCCCCAGTATGTATTAAAGTAAATACAAAATTTCGTTTTTTTACCGATTACAGGCGTCGCTTTATGGAAAAATTATTTCTCAAATGAAATGCCAATAATTTAATTTCCATATTGTCTTAGTGGTCCCAAATGTTCAGATAATCGAGGTATTCCTGGTTTTGCTTATTTTTGCACCGATTTTCTCTACAGAATCAGCACTGTACCCCACATATTGATGGATCAATCATGATTGTTAGTTATTAGGGACATCCGGAAGCTGATTTCAGTATTCACACAGCCTGACTTCGCAATTTATAACGATCCAAAATATATAAAATCTATAAATATACTTTATAGAATTGCCAATAATAAATGTGTAAATTTCAAATAAAACACAAATTTCTCAAAAAAAAATCTCAAAATTTGTTTGCTGAGGTTTCCTTTTTCAAAGAGTTTTAAAAAGTGTGACATTAGGAGCATGACTATCCCACAAATTTGTCGATAACATGTACACCACAATAGTGGATTTTTGCTGATGTTTGTAACGCCCATAAATATTGGTCTAACATCCACCTTAAAGTATACCGATCGACTTAGAATCACTTCCTGTTAAGCACTAAAAAAAATATATTTGAACTCGTTTATTTATTAAAAAAAATCTTCGTTAATTAATTAAAGAACAAGACACAACAAATATTTAGTTTTATTTTATTACGCTTTTTTGAGTAAATATTTGTCAAGTGTGACCGTTAAAACGATTTTCGGAAATTTCGATTTCGTGACTAAATATGTTAAGAAATGCATATTAACATATTTCTTTATTATTATTGTCTTGAATTTAATAGTAACAGCCACATATTTAAGGACCCCAGCGCCCACATAGTCTCTTGTCAATTATAGAACGATCCATAAACGATTGATGTTTGTCAAAGTAATTTTAAGATGTGCAATTTTTATGGGCATTTTGGATCATAGGGTCGGATTCCTACATAATAGAGTGATTTCTATATATCTACCTATGTGCAATTACCAAATTTATTTTTGCTGCATTTTTTCATATTTTCTTCCAAAAGGACATTTAAATGCGAGCTAAGTTAAATAAAGAAACGATCATAACTAATTCCTAAGGGTTCCCTCCTTGTACCGAAAACTTTTGATTTTTAATTTTAGTCACCAACATAGATAAGCGGTCGATATAGTCGATTTTGCACGTTCCAAGCAACAGTGCGAATTCATAATACCCTTGCCAATAAGAGATAAAACATTCAAAAATGTTTCTAAATTAATTTTCTCTAAAAACAGTATGTGCACTTAAATTCTTTCCGTCATTGACTGACTTCATACCTTTCACATAAAGTGGAACACACATAAAGTGAAGGATATGAAGCCGTACAAGTACGCAAAGGCAAACAGAAAAAAAATGCTGAAACGATAATTGGCGCTGAAAACGTGATTGTATTTTAAACTTTAGCTGACCTAGCTAAAGTCACCATTATTTGGATTTTCCTTTAAACTAACTGCAGTAAAATTTGGAGAAATATACTTTAATCGAACGTGTTAAATTGCTGGCTCTTGTTGCTGCTCCCTTTTTTTATTTTTTTATTCGCTTTTAAATAACCTTTCAAAAATACTCTACATTCTGCATTTTAAACCACAAGTAATGTTAAATTACTAGATGATCAGCACAACTTGAATTTCCTATAATATTCTGAATATTACATTTGTATATGTTGAGGTTTACTTGAAAAACCAAGAAAAAAAATAAAAACTTAGGCAACAAATTTATGCCAGTAATAATATTGAAGGACATGAAACTCACTATAGCTCTTCATGTATTCGACTTTATCTATGTATTTTTTAAACATTATACAAACAATACTTCCTAAATCTTTTCTGCTCTATATTGCTAAAAGGATTTCTAGATTTTATGAATTGATTTTAAAAGGTAACAAATGTTACACATACAAAAACGGTTTTAAATCTTCGTCTAAATTCCCAAAAAAAAAATACACATTTTTTAGGTTTAAATTTTTTGTTTGTTACAAAAAATGTTGTATTTTCTCTGTTTTCATTCTGTTTTTAGCCAGCTGTTCAAGTGTTCCGGGGATTTTATGCGTATCAAACCTAAATGAATTCTCTACTCAATTATCAACACTTGAGATGTATTTTTTTTTTGTTTTAAACTAAAATTATTTGCACATTTTTAACTACATAGTATTGTTTGATTGATTCAATTGGTTAAAAAGGTTAGGAGCGTAAAGGTACGGTCAGACTAGGCTAATATTTGATATTTTTCCTTAAATATGTCATTGCTTAAATTTAGAGCAAACAACGAAAAAACAAAATATTTTCATCAAACAAAATTATTTGCAGACATAAATCGTGTGACCACTTGATATATAAATACCTAAAAAATTACAACTAAGTCTTGAAATTTAGTTTTTAATATAATTGCACATTTTTCAAATTACAAACCAATATATGTTTACTAAAATTGTATTTAATTTTCTTATTATAGAGTGAATTTTATTTTGCACTTTTTATTTGATCAAACTGCTGCGAAAAGTAAACATAAAAATATTTGCCCTATGTTCACATTATAACAAACAAAAAAATATTTCCTCGACATGTCAGTAAATTAAAAGTGGAATATCTAAATGTTTTTGGTATTAAATTTTAGGGAAAACTTCACTAATTTTATTTCGCAATTATAAATTTCCAATTTTTCGTCAACATTTGTTATTTTATATCTAAATACAATTTTAACAATTAAATGACAAAGTGCAAAAAACAGCTGATATACAACATATACATAACTGTCTGGCTGGCAACACTGTTGACAGTACAACAATATTTTATTGTAAAAAACATGGTAACTCATGGTGTAACTATAAAAGGTGAGAGTGCTGACTTTATTTACAATTTACTTATGTATGTCAGAAGTAATACTTTCTCAAGTGTTTTTGACAGTAGTACATTATTTTACGCCTGTTGTTTCTGTATTGTGTTGTATTTGTTACTGATTTGCACTTACCTTGTATAATTACACCATGGTAAAAACAATGTAGTCAGTGCAGTTGTTTATAGGACATAAATAAAAACAATTCGCATTAAAATGTGGGTTTTTAGCGTTTAAAAAGTTCGAATATATTTGTTAATTTACTTTTTTACTATGTATTTCTACTAGCTTTGGATATGATAATCTGATAATCGTAGACTTCCGCCTACGATGTTAAAAAATTGTAAGTAAACTCAAAAACACCTCAGCTCCAACCATGTGAAATTTTGTTAATATTGCTGCAATAGCTCTCGAGAAACTGAATTATTTCCAAAATAAAACGTTTCTAAAACACTGTGCGATGCTAAGAATTAGAACAAATTTATAAATAAATAATTTGCTTCTCGTTGTTAAAATTTTGCTGAAAATGTGATTATATGTTATTGATAACTACACACTGGTTACTTAATTTATTTATACCCTACAGCACAATAGTATTGGATTTGTGCTGATGTTTGTAACGCCCAGAAACACCCACCTTAAAGTATACCGACCGACTAAGAATCACTTTTTGAGTCGATTTAACGATTTCCGCCCGTCCGTCCGCTGGCTGTCCATGTAAAGCTTGTGCGCAGAGTACAGATATATTCGATAAAATTTTGTACGGGATATTTTTTCGGCCCAAGGATGGATGGGATTGAAACTAGTGGAAATCGGTTCATTATTTCACCTGGCCCCCATACAAATGTACTCCCGAAATTGGGGTTTACCGATCATAAATGTTTGTATTATGCAAGGAACCAAACAAATTTCATCACAAATGAGTGGCAAATGAAGCCAAATCACATCTACAAATTTCGTGCAGATCGGTCCATAATTAGTCGTAGCTCCCATATAAGGCCCACTTCTAAAAATCACTTTAAAGAGATAACTAACTCAAAAATGTTGGTGTCCAAATAATATTGAACACAAATATATCTCATATGTATACAAACAATATGGTACAATTTTATTATAATCGATCTATAATTAGTCGTAGGTCCCTTAGAAGGCCCACTTCCGAAAATCACTTTAACGATCATAAATTTTTTAAGAATGTTGATAATCAAATAAAATTCAACACAAATAATATACAGAAATGATGACACCTAATTTTATAATGGTCGGTCCGTAGTTAGTCGAAACTCCCATATAAGAGATAAAGTTTAACATACACAATATTTATATTCACAGAACTCATGACACTAAATTTTTGGATGATCGGTCCATAATAGGTCATCATATCTCCCATATAGCGCACATTTCTGAAAAACTGTTTTATACATATACTGGGCGTAGGGTATTATACGGTCGGGCTTGACCGACTATACTATCTTATTTGTTTTACTATTCGAATTTTCTATCATTTATTTACGTGTTCTATTTAACTTGTTTTATTGAAATAAAAGCATAACAACATTGATCTTAATTAAAATTGAAAAATTTATTAGGGCAGATTTAAAAGTTATTTAAAGTGTAAAATACAGCATTAAATTCAAAAAGAGCTAGTTAATTTTTATGGCACCTATAGGAATCAAAGGATCAGATCAGAGTTAGTATTGATGAGTGCAAAGCGTTTATTAAAGTTAGCAATAGTTTCGCACAAATGGCACACTGCACAATTGTTTATAAACGTTTTATTTTTTAAACAATTTGGTATATGGAGAGCTATTTTTGTGAGTTTAATTGCAATTTTTTGACATCATAGGTGGAAGGGGCAAGCTAGGTGGCCCCTCAAACTTCGTCACCTTGGGTCTCACATTTTTCCATTTATGATCAGAATAAGATGAAATTAGAAATATAAACAGTCCAAGAGAAGATCTACAAAAACTATGGCGAGCCTAAGGAGGGTCGAAAAAAATTCTAAATAAAATTTAAATAATTTGCACGTATCCAAATTTAGAACATGTAAAAAAAAATGTTAATTTTCCCCGTTTTAGGAATTTCGTTATTTGAAAATAAAAACTGCCAAACATTACATTGGATCTATATGACATTTGGATCTATTACATTTTGTTATGATATCTTTAACAGTTTAAATTTTACATTTATTAAAATTTTATGTTTTTCTTCATATTATAATTTTTATTTAGTTTTTATTATCAATCTTCAAATTCTGACTCATATTTTACAAAAATTTTCAAATTTCAATTCAAAAATGCATATAACTCGAAAACTTTAATATATGTATATATGTCTGTGTATTACACACATGCATTATTTTTAAATATCTAGCCAAGAACTTTCAGCAAATATAAAAAGTTTAGGAATTCGATAAAAACTAAAAGAAATACATACATTTAAACAAATAACATGACAAAGGTGTCCTATTCTTTGAACTTACAGCTGTAAGACCCAAGAAACCATATGAAGTTTTGTAACGATATCTGTAAAGCTCTAGCGATACCGAATTATTTAGAGTAAAAGTGAAACGTTTATAAACCACTGTGCACTGTATAACACCTTTATTTTGTCATAATTATTAAAACTACATTTTTAATATCATTAAATGATTTCTCCGTTGACCTTCCTATTTTATTAAATACTCGTACATACGTGTAGCAAAATATTGCTTTAGTAAACAAAATGTGTCTAAAACAAAATAACCTTAAACAGACAGACAGACAGACAGACATATATATTGTACACATTACTCGCCAAAATATTATTATGCAACATAGAACACATCGTATCATTAATAGTCGATTTACATAATTAAACAACATTTAAAAACCATTTATATTTAATTATTATGATTTTTTTCTAGACTTTTATGTATTTAATTTATTATTTATTATATGAAAAAGCAATTTATAGTAAACAGAGCACAAACACATTTTCAATTCTATAAATTGCTGTGAATTTTATTTGTTTGTTTTAGTTTAACAAAAAATATTTTAAACGTTTGTGTTTATTTGATGGAGAAAAGTTTTTTTTTACAGAATTGTATTTTTATGCTACACAAATATAAATAACTAGATGATGATTGAGTTAAAATATATGTAAAAAATTACCAATAAAAATCAAATTCAAATAAATTTAAAAAAAAATTGCTAATAAAAAATAAATAAAAAAAACCAAAACATTTCTGTTTAGTTGGTCCGCAATAAAGAAAATATAAAAATCCTAAATTTTAAATATTATATTTATTTAGAGGCAATTGGTGAGTAAAAAAATCTGTCAATAAATAAAAATAAAAATTTGTAATAAAATAAAAATCAAGTGTTAACATAACTAAAAACAAAGATTTATATTTATATTGTCCTTTATATCAATATTAATATTTATAGCAAACAAAATAATAATAATTGCTGCTATATGATAAAAATTATAAATTTCGGAGAATTGCTGTATTACTTTTTTGCTTCGAAAATTTGTTTTGCAATAAATTCATTGTTTCGGTGGATATATGAAATATGACCTATTGAAACCAAATGTCAGTGATATCCATATCATGGATAATAGGCTAACAATAACATAACAACTCCCGATAGCATAAACAAAAAATTACCCAATCACATCTCACACCTTATAATGACACGTTAAGCATGCTAAGGCCAACCATTGTTATTGGCTTCTTAAAAGCTCAAATGCGGCAGTTTTGCTTTTTGACCAATATGACCAGTTCAGCGGATAAATCAGTTTCAAAAAATGCTAAAATATGCTAAAATTTGTTTAAAAATGCCAAAAAAAAAATGTGCTAATTTTTTTAAAAGACTTTTTTGAAATAATTGTTAACAATTTGAGGTAAACATGATTAAAAATTTACTTTTTGTATTAATAATACAACTTCGAACTCAAAACAGAACAAAACCAATTAAGTTTCTCTTCAGGAGTCCAACCGTAAAGATCACTCAGTTGTTAAATATATATTCAGGGACATTCGTACAAGTTTTTTAGACAAATGTTCTATAAGTAAGGTCTTAATCTTCTGTAATTTGAAGACATTTATTTAATCTTTGTAATCCACATCTAATATAAAGGACAAAGTCCAAGATAAACAGTCCATTATTTCAACTAGCCCCCATATTGCCTCCCGCAATATGGTTTTATCGGTCATACATGCGTAATTTGCAAACTATCCAAACAAATATTGCCACAAATAAGTATCACATACAAAATTATGTGCAAATCGGTCCATAATTAGTCATAGCTCCCATATAAGGTCCACTTCCGAAAATTACTTTGACATACACACATTTATTTGAAGTGTTTTTATCTAAATACAATTTGGCACACACTATATTTATATTCTCAGAAGTCATGTCACACATTAATGATAATAGATCATTAATTCCATATAGAGCCCATTTCTAAAAAAACTTTTATTGGACATATACTGGGTGTCGGTCTTGACCGACTCTACTTTCTTACTTGGTATTCATAAAATTCATTCCACTAAATACATATGCGTTTAACTTCTGAATTAAAAACAAAACAAAAAGATGAATGGATGTTTTCATACAAAGCATTCATGTGTTCACAAACTTTCATCTAAAATTCTACAGCTGAATTTTAATTTTCCCACTCTTATGAAGTTAATATTTGCCATTTGCAATTGTTGTAATTTCATCTTTTGATAAATTTGTCATTTTTTGTCATTATTTCAAATGTTTATATAATTTCCTTAATTTATTTTTAAGCTTTTTTCAACAGAAAATAAATAAGAATAAGTGTTGAATGAGGGTATATATAAGTTTGTTATTCCGTGTGAAACTTTGTTAATATTTATCTGAGACCAACAAAGTATATATTTTCTTGATCCTTACGAAATTCTAAGTCGATTGAGCCATGTCCGTCTGTCTGTCTGTGTAAAACACTCTCACGACCAAACGATACAACCGAAATCAATATATATATATATTATATATTATAGTTCTCCTAAGCAGTTTGGCAAAATCAGAGCAGAGCAAGAGTTATGGATCAAAATATAAGACAAATTGATATTTTTAAACATGTTTCTTGCTATATTTTTAAATATATTGCAGATAACACCATTAAATTTTGTATACGTTGTTTTTATGATAAAAGAAGAAAGTGTGCGGAAAATAGTATAAATAGGTCCATGATTTCTCATAGCCCCCAATACAAAAATCTTCTCGAAATATTGCTCAATTATACATAAATGCCTATAAAATTGGAATATCAAGACAAAATTCAGCAAAAATAAGTTTTATGCATAAAGAAATCGCAAAACGAATTTTTTTTTACTTCCCTCCATGTTTGACCATAGACCCCATATAAAGTGCTCGGCTTAAGTCGGTTTTAGTGACTTTTTCAAATTACTATCAAAATTTTATCACTAATAGAATTTTAAATTCTGATTGAAATAAAAAAAATTGGGGCGGTCAAGCCTATCTTGGAAACTAATTTTTTTTATTAGACGATATATATACCAAGTGATAGGTATTTTAAAGACCTTTCCAACAAAATGTAACATGACATATTTATATGGACCACCTATTGATAAATTTCAAAAAATTATTTTTTGATCCGAAATTTTTTTAAAATAACTAAAAAATCCGGGAAAAAGCTCTTTATTTGTAAGTAGATAAATTACAATATTTTAAAGTCAAGAAATTCAGCTTTAATTTAACATGACCATGTAGGTAATATAAATCCGAAGATATTAAAGAAAGATTATGACATTTTACCATAAAAAATACAATCTGTGCTATGCGAAGCCGGTGTTCTGTATATCATGGTGAACAAAATTCTTCCGCACGGCCGTAGGCCGGAAATACAGGGAATCTGTACTATGCGAAGCCGGTGTTCTATATACCATAGAGGAAAAAAAATCCTATCCTGCATACAAAATTTTGAAAAAATGTGTTTTTTTTTAATTTTTCATATCTTATAATTCTATGATTATAGTACCTACATACACATATGATACCTTAAATTAAAGCATAATGTCTTGGCTATTTATATTAATAAACTAAAGTAGCACTTATATTGAGTTTTTTTTAAATTTTTTTAGATATTAAAAAAAATTCGGGTCAAAAAATATTCTTTTCGGATTTAGCCCATAGTCGGTCCATATTTTATGATCATATATATATCGTTAGAAAGGTATTTTTAATACCTTTTAGATAGTGTATTAAAATTTATCATACACCCAGTAGTTCCCGAGATATAGGCCTATATATTTTAAACTTTACGGGCCCGCCCCCTCGAGAATAGGCTTGACCGCCAACAATTTTTTTTGCTGGCATCTTAACTAAAAGCCCTATTTGATGATTTTTTTTTTTTGTGAGCAAAGTCACTAGCACCGACTTGTTCCAAATATTTTTTTAAATAATATTAGGTGTTTAGTTTACATTGACGCTCATTGTTTACTTATATATTCATAATAGAATTAACTAATTTATTAATCCAATTCAATTTATTAAATTTGTTGTAAATACTGTTCAATAAATTATTAATCGGCGCCGCAAACCACGTTCACATAAATATAATACACCGACGTTTTATCACTTTACTACTTATTCACCGATAATCCTAAGTAATTTGTTTTGATAAATGTATAAAAAAAATCAATATATATAACGTTCCACAATTTGTAAATAATTTATGATGTTATTATTGCTAATCCTAAAATACTTTTCAAAAAGTAAAAAATAAACACCGAACTTTTTGTCTGCACATTGGCGAATATTTATTTATGGCTTAGTGTAGGCAAAAAAAAAATATAGGATTACTATTAAAATGCATACGTCATGACGTGTACTTTAATTTAGTGCTGTTGACGTACACACTCTTGAATCAGTCATTCACACACATTGATAATTGCGCCTCAAGCCACCAAACATCACGTGCATCGCGTGCCAGTGCTTTTGGTTGTCATTTGGGAATTTAACAATCAGCTATAAATACATTTTATATAAATCGCTGACTATATTTCAAAATAATTCTAATCATTTAAGTGATTTATTTACATATGTAAATAAGTACGTAGTCATTTGTAAAACTGTGTGAACATGTAGTAACTTTGGATTTTCTTATACGAATAACAAACATACAAATTATTGATGTGAGAAAAGTTTTAATTTTATTTATAAATAATCATGATACATGAATTCTCGACTCATCTTTTTGTTTACTTTGTTTGCAATAAAAATTGGGTAAATTTACAAAGAAGTCTGTGGGGAATTAGTTTTAACTTGCAGCTTAATTAGGGATATCTACAAGAATAATAGTGAAAAACAATTATTTTTTTATTTTATTTTTTTTATTTATTAACAAGTTATGTAATAGAAAAGCCTTCAATAGCCAATTAAATATTACAATTGATGATAGAATATTAAAAAAAAATAAATTTACTTCATATTAATGTTGTATTACCAACAGACTCAAATTTGCAATAGAGAGAAACATTCAATAAGTTAAAATGAATACATATATGCATGCCTATGTTGGCAATGGAATATCAAATCAATTTTGATTCCTATTAAAATATTCGGCTAACTTTCTGCGATAAGTAGTATAAGAAATTTAAAATGACCGTAAATCATATGGTAAGTGATTCCAAGTACGCGTTATTTATTCTGTGTTATTTATTCTGGGAATACAAACCTGTACATTCCTAGTTGAATGTATGTATGTATAAAATTGAATATTTGTAATAAAACTTGTGATTTTATAAAATATGAATAGGTATCTTAAAATTACAAAATTCTTAAAAAAGCATTTTAGAAAACGCTCGACATACGGTAATACATAGTTATAATTTCCAAGTTGATAAGTACATATTATGATTGTAGAGTGTAATGCCAAAAACAAAACGTACAATTTTGTTCAGTAAAATTCTGCTTTTACCTATATTACTAGAGGTTGTACTCAAAAATATATGCATACCATAAGAAATATGTGACATTATGCATGAGCTACTTTAATCCTAATATGATAGGTTAAATAAATATTAAGGCAGTATAATCGGAGAAGATTGAAACAAACTAAAATAATTCCTAATATCTTCATTCTGTCAACAATTACAATTTCCCTTTGATCTTTGCATATGTATGGTTGAGCCATTCAGAGTAAGAGAGCCAAATTTCATTATCCTATTATCATATTATCTTTAAGATTTACTCTTGATTTTTATACACAATATAAAAAATATGGGGGTATATTAAGTTTATCATTCCGTGTGTAACCCATTGTAGAAACAAAAAATACAGGGTCTTTATAAAATTCTAAGACTATCTTGACATGACCATCCGTCTGTTGAAGGCACGCTCGTATACATACAAATCAAAATGAGTTTCAACAAAATGAGTTTCATGAAAAGATAAGTATTTCGTTTGCATTGGTCCATATTTTCACAAAGCATCCATATAAAGTCCTCTTCCGAAAATCACTCAAATGCACAGAAGTAATCCATATATACATGTATATGATGAATTTCACGTCAAGTGACCCGATTTTAAAAATCGATGTCTTCCGATTTGGATGAAATTTGCACCAAGGTTAGTACTATTGGATAGTAGGTCAGATACAAATTTTCAGAGGCAAGAGACAAATTTTTTTTTTAAATTTTTGATATTTCTTTAGTCAGGCTCGAGTTCATTAAATTTAATTTTCATTAAATTATATTATATAATTAACAATTCGCCTAAACATAATAATTGTTCATAAAAATAGCTATGGCACACGCTTCTAATGTTTGTAGTTGTACAGAATCACTTTCTGAGTCAATTTAAAGATGTCTGTCCGTCCGTCCGTCTGGCTGACCGTCCATGTGAAGCTTGTGCGCGGAGTGCAGGTCGCAATTTTGAACATATTTCGATAAAATTTGGTACGTGATATTTTTTCGACCCAAGGATGGATGGGATTGAAACTGGTGTAAATCGGTCCATTATTTCACCTGGCCCCCATGCAAATATTCTCCCGGGGTTTAGCGATCATTAATGTTTGAATTATGCAAGTATCCAAACAAATTTCACCACAAATGAGTGGTAAATGAAGCCAAATCATATTTACTAATTTTGTAAAGAACGGTCCATAATTAGACGTAGCTCCCATATAAGGCCTACTTCCGAAAATCACTTTAAAGAGCATAACTCTCTTAAAAATGTCAGTATTCAAATATAATTGAACACAAATATGTTTGGTATATATACAAATAATATGGTACAATTTTATAATGAGAGGTCCATAATTAGTCGTAGCTTCCATATAAGGCCCACTTCCGTAAATCACTTTAAAGAGCATAACACTCTTAAAAATGTTGATATCTAAGTAAAACTCAACGCAAATAACTTTCATATATATATATAAATGATGACACCTAATTTCACAACGGTCGGTCCATAATTAGTCGAAACTCCCATATAAGACACTCTCGGTAATTCACTGTAAACTCCATAAATATTTTAAAAGTATTTATATCGAGATAAAGTTTAAAACACGGGCTTGACCGACTACACTTTATTACTTGTTTTAATTTGGACATTTGGACATATGTGAAATATAAATAAACGCATATTATTTTAGTTAGAAAATATAACTTACTTTTTAGTTAATTATTATTTAAAAGAACTTCTCCCAAAAAATTCTTTATGAACAACCATGGCAATTTTGCTTATTTAAGAATTTTAAAAGATTATTAAAAAGTTGTGATTTTTTATTTTTATTTCAAAAACTGATATTTATTTATCTATTTAGTAGACGAATGATGATGATACGAATACGAATAAGAATGATAATAGTAATTTGTTCTGTTAATTTGACGAATGTTTTATACTTGCTTTATATTTATATTCTGATTTGTGAATAAATTTATAGATGATAGAAAGGATATAGTCACCATCTTTTGAACTGGCATTTAATAACATTAACAGTTTCGCACAAGAGTCCTAAGATCAAATCTGATTAGAAAAAGTATTGCTTGGTTTTAGGTTGCTTAAAATTGCACATTGAGAACTCAGAAAGTTGCGTCAATATCGTTAAAACTAACAAAATACCTTGGTTTTTTTTTTGGGAAATTTCAGTAATATCTGTAAAAACTTAATATTCATATATTAGAAAATCTGTAGAACAAGTTACTTGACGATGCGCAAAATTAACTTTTCAGGAAAAAAAATTATTTTTATGTATATGAAAGCTATGTAAAAAATTACATTCATTTGTAAAGACTTTGGTACTAATGAATATAGTTTTACAAGGAAATTTACAATGAACAAGTTCTACTAAAGAAAATTTAAATACATATTTCAAACTATCAGTTGTTCGCTCAACAGCGATTTGTTATTTAGACACATAGAAAGGTATAAATGTAAACATTCTGGTAAAAGTGTATTTAATTTTATTCCAAAAAAAAAGAACAACATTCCAATTCAAAAACATCGGGTGGGAGAAATTGCGATTTTAACACAGCCGTAAAAGGCTTTATTCTCGTTAAAAGCAAACAGAGTATCTTCACCACAAATATCTGCTCTACTGAGTAATAAAGAATTCAATTTGTTTTCAACAATTATGGTTATCCACATTCAATGACCTGGTAATATTAATGAAGCTTGTGTTTTTAATAAACCAAAAGCAGTTTGGACAAAGAAAATTAATTAAATAAAAAACGAAATAAATAATTTATTAGTTTAGTTTAGAAATATTTTATGCAAAAATACAAAAAAGAAGTTGTTGGTAATAAAAATTGTTTTGTTTTATATACTAATATGTAATATACATATGTACATACATATTTATATGTACTGACAAGATCAACTACTCTCATTTCTTTTAAACCTTTTTCAGTATTGTATTGTATATAAACCGGAATGTTTAATATAAAATGAGAAAATGAATAAACAAATGTATGAATATACTTACGTACATGCATACATGTGTAGATAGATAGAATTACGTGAGAAAATAAATTCAGTTATTCCTTTAAGCCGGTATAAACGTGTTCATAACAATTCTCAACTACCACAATCATTAACAACACTATCTTATGTATAGATGAGTCACTGTTGGCCAATGTGATATAATTGTACTTTTTTTTGGTACATTTTAGACTCAGTTGGTACCGTGGTACTACCACGAGTCGTTTGGTATATTTTGAAAACAGTCCTATTTAGTCTTCATATGGTATCATCAGTGTTTTATTTTTTTAATTTTAATCTAAGTAATATAATGGAACAAACAATTCAGATTCTGATCTATATTTCAACAAGTGTAACATTTTGTTGACACTTCTTACAGCCACGTTTGTTTTCTGCAGTTTAAATTAAAAAGTAAAACAAATTACCAATCTTGAAGAATAGAAACAGAAACCAAATTAAGAAAAAAATATTTATTGAAAAATTTTGTTTGTGATTTGTATGATGAATAACGAGGAAGCAGGGTAAGAATATTATTTTTATAAGTTAATGTATATAAAAAGCATATTTTTTTAGGATAAAGGATAAGCAAATTGAATACAATTTCGCGAAGAGTGGATAAAACAATTTCCTAGGTTAGAGAAGGAAAAGGGCAGCCAACGTGGTTCATACTCAATGCTTATACGACCACGTTTAAATTCAGCAATCCAATTTTTTATTGTTGCATATGAAGGAGCACTTTCACCTAACACATTCACCATATCATTATGAATTTCTTGTCTCGATAAACCTTTTTTATTTAAATATTTAATGACACCACGAATTTCTAATTTTTACATTGTAAAAAAATAGCGGATGCGTCTTTTTTGAACATCTGTTTCTCTATAAATGAGTTGTCAGATCGAAAAAAAAAATTTAACATGTGTTCATGGCACGGATGTATGTGTCCAAAACAATTAACTTTTTTCTGTTTTTACCGCGCTTTCTGTTCTAGGCTAAGAAGTTTCCGAACCGCCCTCGTATTGAGTTTTGTGGTTTTTATGTTTCTGTTTCCAAATAAGATGTAATAAATTGTTTTTGTTTATAATTTATACAGACTTTTATTTATTCATTCAAATAATATACATAATTGCAATGGCCGCTTTCTCATATAAAACACGTACAAGTACCCAGGTACCTTGATGCGCATTAAAGGGTGTTAAAAGTAAATTGGTCTCTCAGGCAATTTCCAAAAAAGGTCAAGGCGTATGGCTGTAAAAAAAAAACTAAATTATTTGAAAGTTATTAGGTAGTTCTCAAAAAGTTTCAGATAATGAAAAAACTTTGACCGCCAGAGGTTAATAAATTTTAAAAATGGTACCGTGAAAATATAAAAAGTACATTTCATTTGTGTAGTTGGTACAAAATCTAAAATCTATTTTCCATCACTGAGATGAGTACCTCAAGCCAAGTTTTATTATTTTACTGTTATAATATGTTTGTTGGAGTTGCAGTTCGATCGGTTGTATGTTTGGATGGTATGACTTGCAACAAGTTGTTGGTTAATCATAGATAACCACACATTTTGTTTGAGACGTTTCATAAGTTTCGGTGTTGCGATTTATTTGGAAAATATTTAACATTGCAGATAGAGCAGACATGTGTTTGGTACTTCGTTGGAATTTTAACGGTTCTAAGGGGATAAAACACATAAACACTATTTTTTATTATTCTAATTGTTCTCTTCCAATTGTGTATAACAATGGATTTAGAATTATTAAAGATCCGAAATAAAAAATTAATGGAATTTTTAGTCTTGATTTTTGAAAATAATGAGCCCAATTATATGCAATTATGAATAAATGCTCCCAAATGAGAGGGAATATACGAGGTACTTTATGGTACTTTTTAAAATTTGTATAGTTATAAACCAAAAAAAATATACAATAAACAAAAAGGAATCTTTAATGGCACTTTTATAATACATATTTCATAATAATGAACTTATAAGTCACATAATGTTGACTAAGTGATAAACTTCTAATTGAAGTTTTCTATTATAATGAAGAAAAAAAACATAAAATAATATAACTTTAATCTAAACTCGGATCCTACTAGACCGATTTTGCTCAATACCAAACATTTCGGTAGATCAAAGAATGTTTGGTAAAAATTTCATTGTTCTATGTCTTTCTTTCTAAACTCTATTGTGATTTCAACAAACGGACAGGCTGACGGGCATGCTAGATCGTCTTACAATCTTTTCCGGACCCAGAATATATAGACTTTTTGGCCCTACGACTATTATTTCGATGTGTTATAAACGGAATAACAAACGTAATATATACCCCGCCATATTTTTGTGGTGAGTATAAAAATATCAAATTTTTATGGAGGTTGTCTGACATATTGGTCCATAACTCTGGCTCTACTTTGCCGAGTTACAGTTTTTGGAAATTCTGTGAAGTTGTGTACTTTTAACGTGAGAGTGTTTTACACGGACGAACAGACAGACGTACATACCGCAATTGACTTAGATAAGGATCCAGAATATATTTACTTTGTTGGGTATCAGATGAATATTAACAAAGTTTCACACAGAATGACACACGTAGTATACTCTTGTTCACCACTTGGGTATAAAAAGTACCTAAATATGTATTGTGAACTCGACCATTTACGTTTTAAGCCTTAAGAATTCGAATGCCAAAAAGTACCAAAAATATTTCTGCTCTTTATTGTGTTAATTTTTGTTTCTATGTTTATTTTTTTAGGAGATACAAAGGTAACATATCATTCTACGGATACCATTTTTACACGTTTTGGTTCTTGTTCGGCATCAGTTTTGTCCTTTTCGTTAAACTAATTTTGAAAAATTGTTATTATAATTATTTGGAAGACCTAAAATATAGAATAATATTTCTAGGTCTAGGTTAAATAAATAGGTTTTGAGCAAAAGTACCATACAGGGATACAAATTATAGGCCTTAAGAATTCGAATTTAAAAAAAGTACCGAAAATATTTCTGCGGTTAATTTATTTAAATGTTATTTGTATTTATTTATTTATTTATTTATATAGAAGATACCCTCTGTTACCCGAGAGTTCTCGGGTACCGTTTTTACCCGTTTTGATGATCTAGATTTTTATGCTTTCCAAAAGGTACCAGAGAAAACTAAAAATAGTTGTGGAGATACACAGTTATCATTTTTAGCCCGTTTTATTCCCTTAACGCTCGTATTTCCAAACATCCCATCTTATTGGAACTTTATGATGTGAAAGAAATTCATTTTCAAGTTTCTAGTTTTAGCGGTTTGGGCTGTGCAATGATGAATGAATCATTTACTCAGTCAGTTACTCTTTTACAAGGTGGCGCAAAAGTAATCCTCCTATCAGAAAATTCTATAAATTTTGCGAGGCCCCTAATGTCAGTTCTGTCAGCAATATTCCGTGTTCTGAAGCAGTGTAGCGTAACATTGTTTATTAACGTGTATTTCGCATGTGTTTACTACACAAATGTCAAAACAGAACTGACATTAGGGGCCAATTGCAAAATTTATAGCATTTTCTGATAGGAGGATTACTTTTGCGCCACCTTGTATCTAAGTATGTTGTATATAGATTGTTGAAAATTGCACTACAAGAACACATTACAGTTATACTTTTGTTTTTCTAGTATTCTTCATAAAATGTAATTATAGTTATAAAACACTAATAAAATATAAATATACATTTTTGTCTTAAATTAATGATGTGGGGTCCCAAATTTTGGATAAAAAGAGATTATTAACCTTAATCTAAAATAATTATACATGTTATAAAAGTTTGTTTTTAACTTTACAACAAATAGAAAGACATAACATCTAATAGCTGCCATATAAGGAATCGGAAAAATAAAATAACTCATATAAATATCGTTATCATTGTTCACTCGCATACTGTAAATCTTACGACAGATTGAATTGTTTGACAGAACAACGATAGTTTGTTTAAAAAACAAATGCCTAATAGTGTTGAAACCAGTGTTTTAAAAAAAAACTTAAGTGTGTGGCCGGATTTTATGTGAACAGTGATTTATGTATATGGTCCTAAATGAATGAGAAATTAAAATGGGGCAATCAACGGTACTTTTTCTACTCGTTTACAAATGAGGATCGTGAAGCCCCTTTAACCCTTATGTGACTGTCAAGGTACCCGGGTACCTTTTAAGTTTTGAAGTTAATTTTTTTTTTGTGGAAATCGGCAACTATTGCATTTGAAACTTCTTGAGAGCTCCCAACTTTTGATATTTTATTGTACTATTTAAACGTTTGTCACATCTCGAATTTTTGTGCAAAATGAATTGCTTTTCATAAGATTTGTATGAAGGAGGTACCTTATGGTACAAAACATGGATTTTTTTTTGTCAATCACATAAAGGTTAAGAATTGTTTTATAACCTATCCAAATTTATATGTATTTATTGCTTACAATATACATATATTTATGTATTTCTTCGATAAATTTTTGCACAAGTACAACAACTTTATCATAAAAACAAGCAAAAAAGTATAGTCGGTCAAGCCCGATCATATAATACCCTACGCCTAGTATATGTATAAAACAGTTTCTCAGAAATGTGCGTTATATGGGAGATATCACCTATTTTGTACCAAAATTTAGTGAATATAAATATTATCAGCCCAATCATGAATAAAAATTCCGCGGGAGTTTTTTGCCTTTTTATTTTTTTAACATTGAATTTGAATAGGAAAATGGGAAAAGAGAAAAAACTCCCGCGGAATTTTTATAATTGGGCTGTATATGTTTTAAAATTTATCTCTATATAAATACTTTTAAAAGATTATGGAGGTTAAAGTGAATTACGGAGAGGGTCTTATATGGGAGTTTCGACTAATTATGGACCGACCATTATAAAATTAAGTGTCATTATTTCTGTATATAAGAAACTTATTTGTGTCACATTTTATTCGATTACCAACATTTTTAAGAAATTTTTGACCGTTAAAGTGATTTTTGGAAGTGGGCCTTATATGGGAGCTACGACTAATTATCGACCGATTATAATAAAATTGTACCGTATTGTTTGTATATATATATGAAATATATTTGTGTTAAATATTATTTGGATACCAACATTTTTGAGTGAGTTATGCTATCTAAAGTGATTTTCGGAAGTGGGCCTTATATGGGAGCTACGACTAATTATAGACCGATTTTCGCAAAATTTTTAGAAGTTATTTACCTCCATTTACTACTCATTTGTGGTAAAATTTGTTTGGATACATGCATAATTCAAACATTTATGTTCGGTAAACCCCAATTTCGGGAGTACATTAGTATGGGAGCGAAGTGAAATAATGGAGCCGATCGGTGTAATAAGGTGGATGTTGGACCAATATTTCTAGGCGTTACAAACATCAGCACAAATCCAATATACCCTCCCCACTATGGTGGTGTAGGGTATAATGAATTGTTTTAAAGATTTAACAAAACAAAATAATAACAACAATTTCAGTTGTTTATTTAAATTTGTACATGTTGGTTGTTAAGTATTGGTAGGTTGCTTAGTTTGACTGAACGGTTCGTTGGTTGTTTGGTTGGAAGCTTAGTTAGTTGATTGGTTGGTTTTGGTTGTATTAACTTGGCTTGGTTTGGACAAATTGTCCCTCTCTTTACTCACACATATGTATATATGTGCAGACATGTATGTGTTTTTGTTTTCAGTTTTATTTATTTATTTCATTTGAAGCCCAGTATTACATAGTTCTACTTTTTGTTTATTTTTATAATATAAGTAACAGTTTTGTTGTTGTTCAAGTATTTATTTATTATTGTTGTTGTGGTTGGCTGTATATTTTTGTTTATACATTGTTGTTGTAATGGCTTGTTTTTGTATTACTTAAGCTTATTTGAGTTTGAGCCTGTAGTTACCCAGTATTCAGTTGCGAATTTCATACAAAACGAAACGGTTGTTTAAATTCACAAAAATATAAAAAGAGTTGCAAAAAATGCTAAATAAATTTTTAGTTAATAGCAAACAAAAATCTTTTTTTCCGTCTGTTGATTAAGAAGTGCTAACAAAATATTTAAAATATATAAAACTCAAAATTCAAAGCAGCGGAAATTTGCATGAAAAAATTTATACAAGAAAGTAAACATAGATAATCCTTAATATTAGAAATAAACTTAATTTTCCAAAGATATTTTTTAAAAAAAAGTTTGTAAAACAAAAATTGAAAAACTTGAAAATTTCTATAATTTCGAGAGTTTTTTTAGTTGCTTAATACGCCACAAAATATAAAGCTACTTTTAGCAAGATTTAGCTGAAATTTTAGAAAAAAATTTAGCTTTTAAAAAACCAAATAGACAAATATCAACAGCAACATGTTAAATATGCGTAATCAACTTGACAAGGTAAGTTATTGAATATTAATTTTTAGTTTGCCAGCAAAACAGTTTTTCTTTTATAATTGAACACGAGTTTTCCAGTTTTCAACTACTTATGTATATCAGCTTGCATCATTTATTTGTCTTTTGTTTTCCTCTTGTAAAATTTCTTTTCCAACTTTTATTATTTGTTTATTTTTTCTTATTTGTTATACATCGGGTTATAAGATTCCCAAATATGGTTTATTACGAATATGTACCTATGTGTTAATAATTTAAATAAATATCATAACATTCTGTGGCCCAAGTAGAAGAAATCAAAAACATGTTTGTTTAAAAAATAAAAATTATTGCAATATGGGGTTTAGAGAAAATTTTAAATGATGTTCCTGTTATAATTAGAAAGTGCTATACATTTATGGCTATACATGTTTATAACTGTTATATCTTTGTTTGTACAATCTCACAAATGGCTGATAATTATCATGATGAATGCTAAAATATTTATATGCACATGCTTTGCTGTCATTGACACTGTGACTCTAGTTGTCGTAAATGTTGAATTTGCTTCCATACTTCCCACCAATGGTTAGAAATTAACTGTTATATAAGTTTTTAAATTAAAATTGTTTAATGAGTAAAGGTGGGTGGCGCAAACATAGTGACTGAGTCAGTGAAAAGAGTAGAATTTTTTGCATATACATATGTACATATATGTATACTATATGATTTAGCAACTAATTCAACTCAATGATATTGCTTCTGTCAGTGCAATTGAAGCAATATCTATACCTGACTTAATAAATAACAATTTTTCAAATACTGTTTGTTATATTTTCACATTACCTAAAGCATTGCATTAAATGAAAACAAGTTAGAGCGCTATATTCGGCTGTGCCGAATCTTTAATACCCTCCTCCTAAATGTAATAAGAAATACAGAAACTACACTGGTTATAGGACTAGAATATCCTTATTCTGTGTTTTCTATTCAGTATTAGTGCAAGTTTTATTAGAATTTTATATATTGTTTTATAAATTGTTGGTCGTAATTCACTAATGTGATTTTATTTTAAATGTTTTGAAATTCTATCTAATTTTAAGCATTTATAATTGATGCTATTACCGATTCCTACTGTATTTTACAGAGTTTTTCTGATTTTCATAATAATCTAGAGTGTAATTTAACAATTTACAAAATTAAAAGAAAATGTTTCCATATTCGCAACAAGTTAAGAAACAGGGTATAAAAAAAAGGATAAAATTGTAAGGAGAGGCTTCTTTAATTGAATATGATTTCAATAACTTTATGGTGGACCAATTATGGACCCATGACTTCTAAATCCAGTATCCACTAATGTGATTTCTATGTATTTTAGGATTATATTGGTTGAATTTCATCTCAATAGCGTTATTTACAAGAGTTGTGTTATGCTCGGAAGTAACCGACACTAAAAGTATTTCTGGATTAAAATTTCTGATCCATATAAAAGTTGGTTCGATATTGATATTTAGTAGACATTTTTGTGGGTTCATTGGTTTTTTTGGAAATGGTTCTTATGTGGCAGTTATGACAAATAATGGGCCAATCTTCTTAAATTTTGGAACAGTTATTTTCATGCATATGAGGATATTTCACGTCGAATTTCAACATAATAACGCTATATATACGATATATATTAGTAATAACGTGGATTTCGAGAGTGGACCTTATGTGGGGGATATAGTCAAATATGGACCGATATTCTCAAAATCCATCAGTTTGATTTAGGCATGTATGTAAATGATCCGTGTAAAATTTTGGATTGGTACCCTTATTTATAAGAGATTTATGAGTATTAAAGTGATTTTCGGAACAGGGCTTTATATGGGGCATGCGGTTAAAAATAGACCGAAATTCACAAAATTTTGTGGGATGATTTTTGTATATATTAAAATGATCTGTGCAAAGTTTTGAGTCGGTACCGATATTTATACAGTGATTCTCTTTGAGTATCATCATCTGGGCTTGTAAATAAATAATAATTTATATGGACCACGGTTTATTTCTCTTCATCGTCTGTTGTTCAACTTGAACAAGTTGGTCCGTGGTCCATATAAATTATTATTTATTTACAAGCCCAGATGATGATACTCAAAGAGCATCGAAATATCGGCAAATGAAATAAAATAAATTAGAGATCGAAAATGAACTGATATTTCTTAATTTTTAAGAGAAAAATTTATTTTCAATACTGGCCTCGAGCTTGAAATAAAAGCATTTTTATTTATTACACATAAAAAGGTCGAATAAAAACTACTTGAATTAATTATAAATTTCCGTCATGCCAGTTCAGGTTTGAACAAAGAAAAATGGGGCACGTTTGAACATGTTAATTTATCAACCGAAGTACCAAACATTGTTGATTCTCTCTTATTTTCTGAAAATGACGAATCCAATGCTGATCATGATGCTTTAAAGGAAACTGCAGTGTCACCTGAAATAGCAAGGCCTTTTCCGTCTTAATAATATAAAACTTATTTTTGATCTGAATTTTTTTTTATTTTTTAATTGTTAATGTTTATGTTTTTCTTAATAAATAAATCGAATTTATTATATATATATAAAAAATATAACTGTTTATGTTATTTTTGGACATAAGTGCTACAAGAAAAATTGCCGTTCAAAACTGCCCCAGCCTAGTTCAAAGCTGTCCCGTATGGGGGGCACATTTGAACACAATGACTTCATGCATTAAAAAAATAAAAAAAATATAAATCTAAATAAAAATAAGTTACTTGTAGACTTAAGTTTAAGTTTATTTCCATATATATTAGTTAAATTATGTAAAAAGTCAATTCAAAAATATAAAAATATAAATTTGAAAGCAAAAAGTGTTCTAGGGTGCCCCCTCTCACCTATAAAATAAGGCGATTATTTGCTTGTACACTGATCATTTCCTAGTTTGTACACTAATACTCATAAATGATCATAAATTAATAGAATTTTATGACAAAAATATAAAATAGTTATTGATATGTTCGTCATAGAACATACAGCCTGTCTTCATACGAACTATTCAAACAAAAATATCAAGAAAAGTCTTAAAACGTTGCGAATAAATCCCATAGTCCGGTTAGCAAGTGATCACATGTCATATGCAGAGTTAAAAATTAACAATATTATAATGATTTTATTGCAATTAAGTACGAGACGTATCTAAAATGATTAAAATACAATTTGTATGAACAATGTCTGCTATGTACAAATCTATAACTAAAAGTGCTATAAATAACACTATGCTACAAAATAAAAACAAATTAATATAACCGCCCGCATAAATTGTTGTAGATTGGTTGATTACTTCAGTTTTTATAAAGTGTTGTGTTAAAGAACTTCATCTTGCGATGTCAAATTTAGACATCGCACACGTAATTATCTAATAATTTATTTGAGTCTTGAACTATTTACTTGTATGTATATCTTAGTCATGTTCACATAAAATATGGTCGCGTAATATTTAAGTAACAGAAAGGCCATGCAATGTCTTTTAACCACATTTTGACACTCGAATTGAATTATAAAATTTATATCTTTTTTTAAAAATCCGTTCTTTTGTTTTGAAGGATCTATTGCATCTATATGCATACTGCAGCACAACATTTCTAACTAAGTTGATTAACTTTATGACATCGGGTTAAGGGGAAGATACGACAAGTGCACAATTGCACTCTTATTCGTATTACATATGTATGTGTATACAAATGTGTGTATACTCTCAAATAAAAATACGAGCGATTTAAGCAATAAGAATTGTCCTGTGTTAACACCGAAGAAATTTTAAAGAAAAAATTGTTTCAATCTTTTCAATAAAATTGCTTCGTGTAAATTGGGACTTAGTAATCTTTAAACTCGTCAAACACACGTTCTTATGAAGCGCTCGAGAACTAGTTGTTTAAAAAGTGATTGTGTCACCCTTAGAACTAGGTCCACATAACATTTTGGAAATTACTAACGTGTCCTAGACTAAACTCCTCTACTCAAAGAATAAGAAAGAAGAAACGTTTGAAAATTATTTTTTCAGTTTTGTCACTCTAATAGTATGTAAGATTACACCAAGTTTGGAATCACAGCAATCGATTTAAAATAATGGCACGAAAGTAAAAATCAAAACAAACTACGTAGCTCCATAACCGAACAATATTGTGTCACTTTTGTGAATGTTAGTTCTTGCTATTAGTAAATTGCAATGTTAAAGACAAAAAATCTAATAGAAATGTTTTCTAAATGTCACACCAAATATTGCTTGACATGTCATACATACGAAGGCAATGTAAAATAAAACTCAAGTAAATTTAAGCGTATTTTAAGAATTAAAAACTAAAAAATTTAATACAAAATCATTGGCTAAGAAACTGACAAATGTGACACATGTTCTATAAGATAATATCATGACATTTCTATTATTTGCTCGATGCCTGCCACAATAAAATTTAGATCATGCTGCTGAAATATTTCTTTGCGCAATCGCGGAACGGAATGAATAAGTTGACCCATTATGTAATGGACAACAGTACTAAACTTTCCAACTCTGCTTATGCAAGCAATAATAATGCTTTTTACAAATCCAATCTCGCTCTCTCTTTCTGCCATCAAAATATTACTCAGAGTATTACGAAGTAACACACAGTCGTAGTATGTCATTGTATATCGGGCACGTTTACGGATATCAACGTCAACAATTAATTATTCGCACTAAAAACCAAGTGCTTTTGTAGGAAATGTAAATAAAATTGTTTGTTACACATGCGCCATGAAAACACGATTGTGACCATTTACGCCAAAGATCATTGATAAAAGGAAATACATAAAATTTTATATAAACATTATTAGGCTCTCATTCAAGCAAGTAATCGATTAATTCATAACTTTCAAGCTGGAATATATTATTGAGAATGTCAGGGACCATAATAGAAATATATATGGTGAATTTCACGTCAAGTGATCCAATTTTAAGAATCGATGCACCAAGGTTAGTACTATTGGATAGTAGGCCAGAGACAAATTTTCAGCTCTATCAGTCCAGAAGTGCCGGAGTTAGAGGGGGACAAAGTTGGACATTTTGGTCAATTTTGGTCATACAGGGTTTTTTTAAAATGAGTGTAACTTTTCACCTATTAGTCCTAGCAAAAATTGTCCAAAGGAATTTAGATAGGTATTTCTTCAATCATTTCAAAAATATGTTTTTTTAATTTTTTAAAATTTTTTTTTAAATTTTTTTTTTTTTAAATATTTTTTTTTAATTTTTTTTAAATTTGGGCCCTTTTTTCTCAAAAGAAAGCTTATACAATTTACTTTAAGGTCTTTATAATCGCTTAATGGGATGCTAGTGGGATATCTATCAAAAAAATTATTTTTTAACTCAAGAATGGGATTTTTCAATATTTGGCGCATGGACCATTTTCATATATATATTAATTTTATTAAATTATTTATTATTATTATTCTTATTTAGTATTATAATTATATAAATTATAGTATTATAAAAGTATGTATAAAATTTAAACACTTTCTTCTTTGAGTTGGAAATTTTTTTTAAGATACCCCACTAAGTGTTTCTTTTGAGGAAAAAAAAAACTCCATTAAAAAAAAAAAATAAAAAAATGGGGGAAAATAAAAATGATACATGTGCCAAATATTGAAAAATCCTATTCTTGAGTTAAAAAATAATTTTTATGATAGATATCCCACCTTGGTGCAAATTTCATCCAAATCGAAAGACATCGATTTTTAAAATTGGGTCACTTGACGTGAAATTCACCGGACTAGTTACGCGACTGTATCTCAGGAGCTTAAGCAATATTCTTTTGTATGGAAATTTGCTTTATAAACCTGTTATAAACCTGTTGTAAGTTTTTATGAATAAGGGGGTTAATGTTTTATACAGGTTTGAAAAAAAAAACCTGATGTGACCCCTAATGCTACTTTCTAACCTAATCAAGTTGTTTTGTTTGTCTTGAAATGTTAACACCTTGTTAAAACAATATTTACCCTCTACTGTCAGTACGATGAAGTAAAAACAAATTAGGCATTATGTAAATATATCTTAGCTCAGTACTTATTGCTTTATTCCGCTACATTTTCTTAATATTAAATACGCCAACTTTTAACAAACTATTTCATAATGACTAACTAACTAATTCTTGAGGCGATTACTCGTTGCTCAATATTTGTCACTACCTACCCCAGTCTGTATTTCATGCAGACTATGTTCAGCAGCAGCAGGTTTAAGTAATTTGTTAAGTATTTCTAATCCATAATAATGTCCATTTACTGATTTTTTTTCAAATTTTCTTCCATTATTTTCTTTTACTTGCGTTTAATTTTATTTTCAAAGTGCTGCTTCAAGTCACGTAGTCCGGGTAAGAAAATTGTTTGTTTAATTTTCTTAAACAAAATTGAAACAAAACTCATGTTTTTATGTTTGGCAAAAGCACTGCATGAACACCACTTAGCAACTGTTTATTATTTTCAAAAACAAATGTTTTTATACCCTCCACCACCACAAGTGGTGAATGAGGGTATATGTGTATAAGTTTGTCATTCCGTGTGTAAACTGAGAAATATTCATCTGATACCCAACAAATTATATAGATTCTTCATCATTATGCAATTCTAAGTCGATTGAGGTATGTCCGTCTGTCTGTCTCTGTAAAACACTTTCACGTCCAAAAGACACAACCCAACTCAACAGAGTTTACAAAACCCCGTTTATAATTTTCCTAAGCAGTTTGGTATTGAAAATCATCTAAATCGGTGTAGTAGAACAAGAGTTATGGATCAAAATGTGAGATAACCTTCATAAAAATTTTATATTTTTAAATATTTTTCTTGGAATTTTTTTAAATAATTTGCAGATTTTGTCATGAAATGTTGTACATCTTATTTTTATGATAAAACAAGAAAGTGTGAGGAAAATAGTAATCTGTAATTGAATTCTCATAGCCTCCGTACAAATATCTTCCCGAAATATGGCGTAATGATAAATAAATGCCTGTTAAATTGGAATATTAATACAAACTTCAGCAAAAATAAGTGCCATGTAAAAAGAAATCGCAAAACAAAATTTTGTTTTATTCGGTCCATGTTTGATCATGGACCCCATATAAAGTCCACATCCACATTCACTTAAATACGTATAAATCTGGTACAAATGTAGTTACCTGGTTAAAATTCAACACAAATAATTCTTATACATATATATATAAATTATTGTGCTAAATTTTATGATGGTCGGTCCATAATTGGTCATTGCTCCCACATAAGGACCACATCCGAAAAAGTATTGACTCAAAAATTTACACAGATCGTTTCCATATTCACAAAAATCATACTACGGAAATTTGTGAATTTCGGTCCATATTTGACCAAATTCGCCATATGAAGCGCTCTTCCGAAAATTACTTCAACACTTATAAATCTCGTGTAAATAATGATATCCAGACAAAGTTTTACACGGAGAATTTACATATAAATATACCAAAATCAAACTGCTGGATTTTGAAAATATCGCTCCAAATTTGACCATATCCCCCATATAAGGTCCATTACCGAAATTCACGTTAATACTAATACGTATCTTTAATGTACTACATAGTAGTATATTGAAATTCAACGTGGGATAACCTCATATATATAAAATTCTCTGTTCCCAAATCTAAGAAGATCGGCCCAGGTTTTGTAATTGCTCACTTATACGTACCACTTTCGAAAAACAAGTTAACCCTCAATAAAGTCTAATAAATATCGATGTCGAATCAACATTTTCAGATCAGAGATTGTAATCCAGAAATCATAATAATATTGGTTATACGGCAATTAAGCTACTGAATTTTGTAGCTATTAGTCCATATTTGGCAATAGCTTCCAAATTAATTTCGCTTCTGACTATAACAATTAACTCTTGTAAATAACGTTATTGAGATTTTAACCAAATCGCATTACTGGATACTGGATTTAGAATCTATTAGTTCATAATTGGTCCGTTTCTGCTATGGCACCCATATATCTTTTTTATTTTTTTTTAACTTGTGGTGAATATTGAAAAATGTTTTTTTAGATTAATTAGATAAAATTTCTAAACATTTTAAATAAATTATGTTGTTAGTGAAATTGCTAAGCTATTAGTTGAAAAACACTGAACAAGGATATTCTAGTCCTATAACCAGTGTAGTTTTTGTATTTCTCATTATATTTAGGTGGAGGGTATTTAAGATTGCAATCTAACTTGTTTTTTTTATTATTTAAGTGAAAGTTTATAAACCATTATTATTTATGACACATTTTATTATATTTTGTATTTTATTAGACAGGTTTAATATACATATGTGTATGTTAAAAACAAGCAAGAAAGTTTAGTCGGTCAAGCCCGACCATATAATACCCTACACCCAGCATATGTATAAAACAGTTTTTCACAAATGGGCGTTATATGGGAGATATGACCTATTATAGCCCGATCATCCAAAAATTTAGTGTCATGATTTCTGTGAATATAAATATTGTGTATGTTAAACTTTACCTCATTTGTATGGGGGCCAGGTGGAAAAATGGACCGATTTCCCCCAATTTCAATCCCATCCATCCTTGGGCCGAAAAAATATCACGTACCAAATTTAATCGAAATATCTTCAAAATTGCGACCTGTACTCTGCGCACCAGCTTTACATGGACAGCCAGCCAGCAAGCCAGACGGATGAACGGACGGACGGATGGACGGACATCGTTAAATCGACTCAGGAAGTGATTCTAAGTCGATCGGTATACCTTAAGGTGGGTGTTGGACCAATATTTCTGGGCATTACAAACATCAGCACAAAATTTACAATTCTATATTAGTTAAGACAGGGGCCAAATTACCGCATTCGATATCGAGTAAAATTTATCATAATTTTCTTATTTGAGATTATGGCATTCGATATCGAGCAAGAAATTTAGTACATTTTATCATAATTTCGATATCGAAATCATTTTTCGATACGATAGCTCACTCGATCACGAATGCTGTAATTTGGCCCCATATAATTTTATGTATGTATATAAATTATGATTCCATTATAACTAAAAGCAAACATTAATATTTCAAAGAAAAGCTTTTGGGGAAAGCTTACATAAAACTATATATTAGGAGCTTCCAAATTTCTGATTTGTTGCGGCACTTTTGAATCATATTGCACTCGGATCATAAACAGAAATTCGGCATTTTATAGAATTTTGCATATACCCAAAGTAACCGACTTTTTTGTCATGTCTAAAAGATACAAATTCAAAACTTTAAATAAATCTATGCCTCTTCTATCCAGTGGAATATTTTACAATTAAAGATTGTTTTCCATTTTCTTCCATTTTTTTGGCAACACTGAAAACATTTTTTTTTTTTTTGGATTGATATTTTTGCATTCACTGTTGGCATTTTTCTAGATTTTATAACTGTTTTCTAACTAATATTTTGTATGTTTTTAATTTTAAGTAGAATTTTATTTTTGTATTTATACATTTACTCAGGAATCTACATTGTAATATATTGAATTTATTGGCCTAGTAAAATAAATAGTAAATAAATAATAAAATATTTTGCAATTATTTACTTGCATGCTTCATAAAGCTGATATTTAAATTAATATTTTCTAAATACAGATATTATTAACATTTGAACTGCAAAAATGTTTCATAATGTGAATAGTTTATTTAAGTAAAAGGGAATTAACTACATTTAATTGTAATTCCTGGTGCCATTTAATTTTTAAGTTTATTTACTTGATAAACTTTTTTAATATGTTTATTTCTATATGTAATATACCCTACATCTGGTTTAATGGCAGTTGTTCAGTTGACAATATAAAATTTAACATTTTGGTTACAAAAAACGTATCATTCTGAGAATTCTCAAAATTCAATGAGTTTTTACACCAGAAATTCCCATGATTAAATGATGGACTCATAAATTAAAATGCCTTAGCCGTAGCCCTACTAATTGCACATATGTATATATAAAAATAGCCATACCATAATTGAACTTTGTTTAACTTTCTATAATCACTTAACTATGAATAAATGTAGATGACAGGCTTCACAATTATTATAAACATGTCGGTATTAAAGCAAATGTTTACATAGAATATTTATTTGTGTTCAAAAATCCCACTACAGAACAAATATGACTAATATCTGAGTAACAATACACATATGTACATTGTTAATATTTAAATGTAATTAATTCTAAAACAAATTAAATTGAGTCAATTAAGTAATTTGCTAACATGTTTTTTATATATAAGAATATGTTCAATTAATTGAGTTAATTATAGTTTTTATAAAATAATATTAATAAAAAACTATCATAAATTCGTATATTGGATTTGTGCTGATGTTTGTAACGCCCATAAATATTAGTCCCACACCCACCTTCGAATTAGAATCACTTTCTGTGTCGAGTTAATTCCCGTCCGTCCATCCGTCTGGCTAGATATTCTTGTGAAGCTTGTGCGTAAAGTACATATCGCAATTTTCAAGATATTTCGATAAAATTTAGTATGAGCCTTTTATTCGATCCAAAAACGATTGGGATTAAAATTGGTTGAAATCGGTAAATTATTTCACCTAGCCCCCATACAAATGTCCTTCCCAAATACGACTTCTTTCTGTCATAAATATTTGATTTATGCACGTGTCCAAACAAATTTTGCCACAAATAAGTTGTACATGAAATCTAATCACATCTACAAATTTTGTGCAGATATGTTCATAATTACCATAGCTCCTGGGCGATTCTATTCTGACGGTTGCAACATTTAGACGATTTAAACGTCTTTTACTAATACAAGGTGGCGCTGTAATTGAACAAAAAAATTAAAAACTTTGATTCTTCTTGTGGATTATTTTTATTTGGTCTTTTAATTTTTTTACATCAAGTCGAGAATATGATGTCATGTAAATGGCCGCCGCCACAGTTGATTGTCATTTGAGCCCTTTTGATGGCATTTTCCATCAATTTGGCCAAAACTTCCGGCGATAGGTTCTCACATTCTTGACGGATATTGTCTTTAAGAGCTGCAAGAGTCTAAGGCTTGTTCACATAAACCCGCGACTTCAAAAAGCCCCACAAAAAGAAGTCTGGAGCGGTCAATTCAGGCGATCTTGCTGGCCAGTGCAAATCGCCAAAACGGGAGATTAGGCGCCCGGGAAATGCATCCTTAAGTATATTGGTTGTGGCACGTGCAGTTTGTGCCGTTGCACCGTCCTGTTGGAACCACATGTTTTCCAATCCCAATTCATCAAGTTGCGGCAAAAAGAACTCGTTGATCATTGCTCTGTAGCGCTCACCATTCACAGTAACCGTTTGGCCCGCGACGTCGTCGAAGAAAAAAGGTCCGATGACTCCTCCAGCGAAAACAGGCTCTTCGTGGGTTACACGCGGATTTTCTGTGCCCCAGAAGCGTAAATTTTGCTTATTTACGTACCCACTAAGATGGCCTCATCACTCATGATTATTTTAGATGAAAAATCATCTTCCTCTTGGTGTTGATTAAGGATGGCTTTATGACATAAAGTTTATGTAGAAAGAAACACATTTTCAATTAAGTTATTTCTAGAAGGGGTAATATGTTTCTATATACATACTATTGTTATTTATTTACAAGAATTTATATGAAACGACCCAATAGCCACGAGAGAGCTTTAAAGTGCATGACGGGTGCAACCAAATTGGCCAACTTTCATTAGATCATAGAACAAAAACACAAAACTCTGTTAATTTTTAAGCTTTAATTGTATTATTCTTCTTTATTGTGAAAGATGAGATATCAGACGATGATTATCAAATCAAACATCGTAGAGAAATATAAGCCAATAATAAGAAATTTGCTCTTTAAGCCATGACGGGTGCAACGCGTCTAAAAAACCTAAACAAAAATCCATTTGTTTTCTTAATTTTCACATAATTATTCAAAATTAAGTTATTTATTAATCAACAAATAAAAATATGCAATAAAAAACTCATTTGTCATTAATTAAAAATCAACAAAAACTGTTGCACCCGTCATTTAAATATTATGATGACGGGTGCAACCATTTTGAATTAACGTTAATTTCAACACTAACCAGAATCTACACTTCACTTTAATAGATTTCTATTTGTCTTTGACTTTTTCTTACTTTCACAAAGTTTAAAAACATGGGCTTTTCATTTCTATAAAAGTCTACTTATACGTTTTGCATGACGGGTGCAACATGTTAACATTGGATTTTTAAAATCAATAAATTTTCTGATGAACTAAAAACAATTACATACTATTTTTTATATCGCTGATTGATAAATGTTTGCAGTTCAATATACAGAATAAAAATATGATCACAATCTGGAAATAACAGCTGTTTTGAACAAGTGTTACATACCACGTATGAATTTTCTGTTCGCACCAAATCTATGAATCTTAATGCTTCGGAGAGCACAACAAATTTATATTTAAGCTTACGTCTAAAGAAATTATATTATTATAAAATATAGATATTTTACTTTAAATTGGCATCAAAAAAAGTATCAAATAGTGTGATTTGAAAATTGATGTTAAAAGTTGTCTAGAATAGAATCGCCCTCCTAATAATATTTAAAAAGTTGGCTTAAACACTCAACAGAAATATTTTTCATGTATACACAAAAACAAAAATTTTAATGATAATCCGTCAATAATTAGTCATAATTCCTATTTAAGGCCCACTTCCGAAAATCACATTAACAACCATAAATCTATTACAAATTTTGATATCCAAAACAAATGCAACACAAATAAAGCTGTGTTCACATTGTGTGTATTTGTCATGTGGAATGTCACTTTTCTATCCACATGTGTTTTCATTTGTATGTATGTCAAAATTTGAGTTTCACATACGGTTTATAATTTACATGTTCAAATGTTGGTATGTCAATTACATTTGACATAACCTATCAAAAAAAAAATTTAAAACAGCTGATATGGTAAAACTTATTCCGCGGGTTATACAAGTATTCCTTCTCTTGCCACATTTCGATCAATTGTAGAACCGCTTCTTTGCACCAGTCAAACTGGAACAACAAAAAAATAACTATAAAAATTGCAATAAAAAAATACAATTTTCAATTTTTCCCTCCATTTTCAATAATAAATTTGTATAGTTTTTCTTTATTGTATTTTTATTTTACTATTTATAAATTATATTTATTAAAATTTCAATTAATTTTTGCCGCCACAAAAATTTTGTTGTAAAAATCAGCTGATGTCAGATGGTTTGTCACTTGAAAATAGAACTCGTTCTAAATAAAAATTGTCATGTGTATTGCACACAGAGAAATAACACATGATATTGTTTGAAGGTGTTCAGACTATATGTACAAATTTGACATGCGAAAAAGTGACAGTCCACATGACAAATACACATAATGTGAACACACCTTAAGTTGTACATAAGAGATATCATGAAAACTAACTTTATTAGGGTCGGTCTATTATTAGACAAAGCTCTCATAAAAATCCCTTTCGAAAAACACTTTAACATGTATAAATCTTTTAACTCTTTTAAATCGAGATAAAATTTAACACCAAATTGTACATATATTTGTATGCACAGAAGTTATGCCACTGAATTATTGGCGCTCATTTCTGAAAAACCGTTTTTACACATACATATATAGTCGAGCTTGGATGACTATGCTTTCTTACTTGCTGCAAAATGGAACTTGTTTGTTTAATAATTTTTTTATTTAAATACAAATTTAATTAGTAGGGTCATTGTCAATGTTAATATCACATGTTTCCAATTAAACATCCTAATGAATTTTAAATTATAAATTTATTGAAATTAAATTCAATTCAAATGAGCCTCAAATACTAAGAATTGCGGTACAATATTAAAGGAAATGATCATAGCTCCCATATAAAGCCTACATCCGAAAAATGCATACATACATTAATTAAAGTGCATAAACTTTCCACATTTCCACGCCACCTAATTGGCGATACTTCGATAAGCATACTGATGCATTCGTGCATTGAAAATTCGCAGAAAACTATGTCCAGACCATTTTAGGAGGACCATATTAGGAGGATGTAATACGTACTTTTTCCGGCGTACTTTTTCCAAACCTAAAAAATTTTGATTCATCACTACGGAGGATATTCATCCAGTAAATTATTGGTTTTTCTAAATACTCATGGAGTAAAGAAATCCGAGTCTGTAAGTTCTTTTTTGAAATATGTGGCTTATGCTGAGCAATGCAGCCACGCAAGTCTTTTTTATTGAGTCTTTTTCTTATAGTTCTAGAGGAGATTGCAATATTGAATTTTGTTGAAAAATATCTTTGAGTTGCCGCGGCGCTCTTAAATGTACCTGCAACTCAGGTTCTGCAAGGTCGCAAGGAGGACTTTTTAATTACATAGGTAGTTTTTTACGTCTTAGAGACGGTGTAACATTTTTATATGCTCCATACAAATTAAAATACAGTACACTCGGGAAAACGTCAACGCTCGTTTACGTCAACATCCCAAAACGTCAGCGATTTTTTTACATTGCCTACTCTAAAACGTCAACCCAACCACAAAGCTCTAAAACGTCAACTCTGAATGAAACAAAATTTTGAATATAGCAGCAGTTAAAATACACACATTTGTACACACACACATTTATTTTATGAAATAAATAGAGACCGTTGTCAACTTGGGGCGTTTCGCACCATTTTTGGTGCTTTTTTAAATTTTTGGTGCGAAAAATTCTTTAGTTGGTGCGCGGTGCGTTTTTTTTTTAATTTTGGTGCGCTTTTTAATTTTTGGAGGCACCAAAACAAATTCAACACAACTTTTTGTTTCACTGTGAGAAAAAATCTTTCTACAATAAAATGCACCTGTTTGAGTACCATTTCATTCAATATTGCAAAATTTTTTTTTGTGTATTTCGGTGCGTTTTTTAATTTTTTCTTTATTTTTACTAATTTTTAAATGCAATTTTTTAATAATTCATAACTCATGAAATCTATACGATGAAAAGATATATTTTAAATACAAATATAAATGAAATCAAATTCTTCAAAAATCTTTGTTTGAAAATCAAATTAACATTTTAAACATGTAAATAAAAATTCTTGTATAACCTGATGGTTTGGTCTACTGAACTGTAGACGAACAACAACTGGTTTAGAGTACCAGTGGAATCCTAACAAATTTTATTGGGAAAAAATCAAAAAAAAAGTACTTCTATTTAACTAGAAAACAAAAATATATAAAAAAGTACCAAATATGTACTGAAATTAGCTTTTTTACCAATTAGTACTTCAGTTCCGAATATCATATTGTGAGTTAAATTTTGAGTGGTTAAATGCTTGTTTTATCTTTATTAGCTCATTTATTAAGAAAAGGCTTTTACTGTTATTACTTTTACTAATAGAAAGTTTTTTATAGAATTTATGATATTTAAAAATTTCAAATTAATTCAATAAATATTTGAAACAAAAACGAAATTCTTAACTTGGTGCGTTTTGTTGTAAATGGTGCGCTTTTTCTCCATTTTGGTGCGTTTTGAAATTTCAAAGTTGACAACGCTGCTTCCAAGTGTTGGAAAGACAAAAATAGCAGATATATTTTAAATGCATATGATATAAAAATATAATCTCATTTAAAATGTATTCTTTTGGATCTAGTTGTCGTCTATGGTTCTAAGTCAGGTTGAATGCCTTTTTTGTTTTCTTTTTGAATTTGTTTATAATCAATAAAAACGCTTCAAAGCACAGTATCGATATGTTTTTTATTTAAAAATTTTACATTCGTAAACGTCAACAATCTGTTAAACGTCAACACCCGCGGTTGACGTTTTCCCGAGTCCACTGTACTCGTTAATGGTTATCACACTTCTAGAGTTTATTTGGTGAATGACCTTACGCTGTTTCCTTTTCTTAATAAACAATTTAAATTTATAAATACGAAATAATTTATTCAAGCTATTTTTCATTATAAACTCTCATTTACTGGAAAGTTTTTTAAAAATAAAAAAATACACACAAATAATTGTATACAATGTACATTTATTATATTATATGTACATATATATTTACGAGTATATATATTATTATACATACATATATACATATAAATAAATAAAAAATAATATAAATAAAAAAAAAAAACAATAAATACAAGAAACAAATAAAAACAAGTTAGAGTGCAATATTCGGCTGAGCCAAATCTTAAATACCCTCCATCTAAATATAATGAGAATTACAAAAACTAGGCTGTTTTTACGACCAGAATATCACTAAGGGTACTCATGATATTGTGCAATTAGGCAAAATTCCGCAACTTATTTCATTAAGCCCCTTTTTAAGTTTTGTGCAATCTAACAACGTCAGTTTGTGAGAAACGTCAATTCAAAAATATATAAAAAAAAAATAATTTTATTTTTATTTTTATTTTATTAATATTATATAATACAATTAATGACACTATATAATACAAGTTAAAGAGAGTGCTAGCAACTGAGGCCTAAAGAAAACCAAAAGACTTAATTACTCAAATTATTTGAAGAAGTTACCGTTTGTGGTATGTTAGCACTTGAATTTTTTTTTGGTAAATATGATGGTAAGTATAAATCCTTTTGTGTGTCACTATGTTACTTTTCTTTTTTGGTTGTTTATAGATAATCAAGGTAAGGCGTTTGAAAAGATTTTGAAAGATTTCGCTTATGTTCTTGCAGCTGGAGAATATTTTCGTTATGCAATGCCACTTGTTCATCATTCAGTCCCGAAATCAAACAATTTTCTTTTTCAAATGTCTCAGCTGTTGAGTTAGATGCATAATTGTATGTAAAAATTATGTTTTATGTAATTTTTGACGAGGGCGTTTACACAGTTTGTGAGACTTTTAGACGATATCATGAAGACCCTTGATATTCAGTTCTAATTCGGTTTGAGCGCAAATTTTATTTGTATTTTATATATTATTTGATAGACAAGTTTATGCACAATATAATTTATTTCAAATGATTTAAAATTTTATATATAAATAAATATCTATTACCAATTCCTAATATTATTTACAGAGTTTGTATATTTATCATAACAATCTTATATGTAATGTAACAATTTATGAAACTAAAAATAGGTTCAACATGTTTCCATAATCACCAAGTTAAGGAAAAACAGTATAAAAAATGGTAGCGTTATAAGGTGAGACTTATTTAAGCCGAATTTCATCTCGATAACGTAGTTTAGGAAAGTTTAATGGTTGTTATAATGATACTTGAAGTTTACTTTAGTTGGGAGCTATGGCCAAATATGGACTGGCAACTACAAAATCCAATAAATTTATTGCTGTCCGATATGATCGATATTAGTAAAATGTTGGTTTGATATTTATTATATATTTTTGTAGGTTTTCTTGTTTTGATTTTGATCTGTGAAAAATTTTGGAT
Source organism: Bellardia pandia (assembly GCA_916048285.2). Classification (NCBI taxonomy): domain Eukaryota; kingdom Metazoa; phylum Arthropoda; class Insecta; order Diptera; family Calliphoridae; genus Bellardia; species Bellardia pandia. The sequence goes on along the minus strand of OU696533.1, from coordinate 25,631,058 downwards.
CGGTACATATTTATGCGTATTTAAGTTATTTTTAAAAGTGGACTTTGTATTGGAGCAATGGTCAAACATGGACCGAACTAATCAATTTTTTTTTTTGTGATTTACTTTCTTATAAAACTTATTTTTGCTGAATTTTATATTGATATTGGAATTTTATAGGCATTTATGTAACATTGAGCCATATTTCGGGAAGAAATTTGTATGGGGGCTATGAGAAGTCATGTACCGATTCCTACTGTCATCATAGTTTGTCCTTTTATCATAAAATTTAGGGTCTTTCTGATGCGCAGTACGTTAGGAAAATCAACAGTTGGCATAACTGCAAATGTATTTTGTTCTAAAATGCAACAGTGAAGCAGCTGATGTGCAAACAACATAAAAACAAGCATCACTAAAATGGCAGATGCAATATATGTGCATCAGCAAGAATGATAAAATAAAGATTACGCCAACGGGCGTAAAATTTTAAAATGTTCTGCGCATTTAGGCCCTGTGACGTCACACATTCTGTGTTTCTATTGGCTAATTTTTTCTCACTTGTTATTTTTTACTCATGTTTTGCTTGCATTTGCTCACTGCACTCTTCATGTTTATATTTTTTGTTGTTTTTGTTTTGTTTGTTTTTCTTTTTTAAACAGATTTTATTTTAGAACTCTCAGAGATTTCAATTGCAAGGTTGCCAACTATCACATAAAACACACATTTTTCGCAAGAATTTTAATTCTAACACATGAAACATTATTGGTAACCTTTAGAATGGCCCTTCTACGTCACATAACGGGAAATCATGCGCATGGCGTAATCTTTATTTTATCATTCTTGTGCATCAGCATCATCATCAGCTGATTTGCATCAACTAATCGCAAACTAATCACAGATGCAGAACAGTGATGCATTTCCGAAGAAGCCCTTACTGTTGTAAAATTCCATAGTTTTATCTACGAAATATTTAAACAAATTACCAAAAAAATGTGTGAAAAATATAATTTTTTGGCGGTTGTCTCAGATTTTGATTCATAACTCCGGTTCTACTTTACCGATTTTAGTGATTTTCAATACCAAAATGCTTAGGAGAATTATACTTTTTTCTTAAAAAATTTTGCTGATTTTGGTGGCGTATTTTAGACATGAGAGTGTATTACATAGACAGACGGACACACGGACATATCAATCGACTTATAATTCCATAACGATAATATCCTAATTGACCACTTGTGGTGTTGGAGGGTATAATAAAAAAACAAAATACGAGTATAAAACATGTACATACATATTAGAAAACGCACACGTAAAGTTCAATAAACTTTTTGCAAGCGCTCTTTTCAGTTTACAAACAAAATGTATAAATTGTTATTATAATCGTAATAATACCACTAATGTAAAGACAACATTAATTATTTTAACAACAATAGCAACAAAACTCGTATGAATAAAATAGAAACGAAATTGCTGACTTGTATTAAATACAACTTTTTTTTAGCAACAACAACAACAAAAGACCAGTTAACAAAAGTTACAAAAAAAAAACACTTTTATTCTTGAGAATTTAAGTATCTGCTCCATTCCTAACAAAGTTATGGTTTAATAGCAACACAAGATCATGTATTGAATTAATTTATACATATTTTTTTAAATCTAATTTTTTACAAAGACTGGCTTCCGTTACCCATTATAAACCCTTAAAGGTGTCAAAATACAAGCTTTCAGAAATCGTAACTAAAGTCGAAACTTATTAAACAGAAACTAAAAAATAGTTCACAAATAGTTAAAGATCTTATTCATAAATCATAACTAACTTAGCAACTGCTTTCAGCTGTTAAAAGAAATGCAACACTGCATTTATATATTCTTGTTGAAGAAAAACACATCTCTAGTTTGTTTTCTTTTTTTGTGATTTTTTTTAATTCAAAATGGACACAATTAGCAAAGAATCCAAATTACATATATTATGTAAAACAAAATTTCTTCACACTGGTCTTAGAACTGCTACAAGATTTCGAAAGCTACGTTCAAAAAATTTTCACGAAGCATAAAATATTACAGTGGGTGGCCATATTATTAGTTACACATGCAAAATTGTTTAGTTTGAAGCCGTATAACATTTTAAAATAGTGGAAATGTATCCTTTTATTTGTTCTTTTCGGTAAATTAAGTGTTTCTAATTCAATTAAAAATAAATTCTTTTGTTTTAAAAATATATATTTGAAGAAAAGAAATATTACAAAATTGTTTGAAAAAAAATCTTAATATTTCGTAGAACCTTCTTTGGCATCAATTACAGCTTGCACCCTTTTTGGCATGCTCTGAATGCATTTTTTAACATTTTCTTTTAGTTCTTTATCGTGATGCCAGACTTTCATCAATTTAATCAAAATTGCATATTTCATACTTCAGAGCAGAATGACAGATAATGATCTACAACTGCAGTCTAATGTCACCAATCATTGTTGACACTGCACAAAATATTTAACAGTATTACCAGAATTAAAATACGAAAACATCTGGTACAATAAATAAATTTATATACGTATTAAAAGCGGTTGAATCTTATGGCGTTTTCTTTTCTGGCAAAAATGTTACACGTTTTTCCCATTTCGCATCTTTTTTAATTTTTTTGTGTTCTTTTCTGAAAAAATATCAACACTGCTAAAGTGTAGTGTGTTCTTTTCTATAAATGTCACACTATAAATTAAAAAAATGGTGCACCTTTCACACTCTGAATTTTTAGAGGGGGAGAATCGCACGATAAAACAGCTGACCAGTGATGCCAACTTTTGAGACTCAAAACGCGTAAACATTTTTGAAAAAAAGGCTAAATGGAAAATAATCCATATAAAACCACATCCAATTTTCTTTTTTTTTGCGTTTTGAGTGACTAAAATCCGGCTAAATCTAGCCCGAAAAGGGCTTCGCTACAACTGACATTTGTTTTGTTTATGAATGTGTATTTGTGTTAAGAAACAAAAAAAATATACAAAATGGAAAATATTACTACTTTTTTATAAGCTGAAAAAAAAATTTGGATGACTTGTTGAATTCATCTTCATTATCTGATGATGATAAAATATTTTATATGATTATGGAAAAGTGAAAGGCTTTGTAGAGAACGTAATTATGAATACTCTGAAGTTGATGTATGTCAAATTTCCTACTTCTTATGTATATATGTAATGTATGTCTATATATATAATTTTTATACTTTAAGAATTTGCGTATTAGTCGGGAAGGTGCCATTGGTGTTTTTGATAAATATTCATTGTCTTACTTCAAGCGATCTTACCAGGGAGCTATCTGCTTCTTCTTTTTTAACAAAAAAAAAAAAAAAACAAAAACAGCTGTACATGAAAAAAAGGTGTTACACTGTTGTCATTTTATGTTCTATTCTGACCATTAAAAATGCGACATCTTTAAAATGTGGGGTAAACATTATAAAAATGTACATAATAACTGTGTAACATTTTATTTCAGAAAAGAAAACACCATTAATTAATAAGTGTAACTAATAATTTGGCCATCCACCGTATTATGCTTTAGAAAAAAATTAGATTTTGGGTTGAGTTTAAAGACAATTTCACAGTTATTATGGCTGTTATTCATTTAATTCAATCTACAGTGGCTTACCAACTCCCTTATTCATTAAAATGTGCGTATAAATATGTATGTATGTATCTACTATTATTAAAATATATTTTAAAAATTGTTTATATAGCTTCCACCACCATAAGTGAAGAATGAGGGTATATAAGTTTGTCATTCCGTGTGTTACTACGTGAGAAATACTCATCTGAGACCCAACAAAGTATATATTCTTGGTCCTTACGAAACTCTAAGTCGATTGAGCCATGTCCGTCTGTCTGTCTACCTGTCTGTCTGTTTCAAAAACTTCTAACTTTTTCTGAAGAAGTTGCCGCACCACCCTCATAGCATTGTGAATCTAAATTGTTTGGAAAAAAAATCTACCATTTATAATTGCTAGGTCCGATTGGCATTGACTTGTAGAACATTGATTAGCCAAATTAGAGCTCTCTTCTGTATTTGCCTCTTAAACTTAACTTAAAGTTCAATAACATTATAATTTAATAAACAAACAAATTAAATTCAAACGATATTCCCAATATCTGTATGTATAAACAAAAGCTGAAGACAAAAGTAGAAATAAACAACTTTCATGCAGATTATATTATTTTATATGACTGCAGCTGGCTTTAGAAATTATTAACTTGTGTAAACTAAAAAATACTTGTTTTAAAAAATAATACTAACTACATATTAGCTACTTTAAAAAGTTGTAAGTTATAAGTATTTAATTAATAAAGTATTAAAAAAAACAAGTATTCATATACATTCGTAAAACAACCATATATAGGTGTATAATTCTTTTTCATGCCCTTTTAAATATTTCAATGTCAAAATAATTCTTCAGACATTAAGTTTTTTTAAGCTGTGTTTTTTTTTTTTTTTGCCCTTTATAAACCTTCTTAATGCAGAATTTTATGCAAAATCTTTATTTAAGCAAAGCAAGGTCATCCAGTCAGGATTTGTGTGTTTAATTAAACCCAATATGTATGTGAAAAAAGATTGCATTTCCAAAAATGTTTATTCATGATTTATTTATTGGTGTAGATAAGTATTATAAAGTTCGTTTTATGTAATTTAAATCTTAAAACAGGGGTTCCCACAAAGTTTTTATTTACCTCCGTCCGGAGACACACTCCATCCTTGGTATTAGTCTCCTAGTAGAATAAAATTCAGCAAAATAATTTTTATGTAAATAGAAATCACTAAAATTAATTATTCTTAACACTATCCAAGTGACCCTCTTATTTCACGTGACCTATATTAAACAGTTTTTGTTTGTTTTTATACGTGCCGTGAAAAGTGAATGCATTAAAGACTTTTTCAAAATCAATAAAAATCAACGTAACAATAAATATTCTTATTGTCAAAAGTTTTTATATGAAAGCCTGACTACAATTATGTTTGACCTAAATATTTTTGCGATTATGGTTAATGTCTTTGTTATATGGCGAAATCTATAGAATATTTAATGTTTTAACAAATAAAAATCTTATCAATTTAAACAATCTGATGCATTTTTTTAATGTACACAACAAAACAAAATAAAAATAACAAAAAAAAATGCATTATTAATTTTTTTACATGTTAATTTGTTAACTAAACACTTTTCTTTTTCTTTTTTGTTTTCTTTTATAAATTTATAAATTAATTAATTAATTAGTTTAATCACTTTATCTTTAAGAATTATAATTTTTAATTTTAATTTTTAATTTTTAATTTTTTTAATTTTTTTTTCTTTTTAATGTTTCTGCTAAAACAATGTTCTATACTGCAATAAGAGACTTTAAGTCTTGTGTATAGAATTGGAAATAAATAAAATAAATAAATAAATAAATGAATGAATGGAATATTCAGTAGTTAGTTTCGCATTTTACACCCATCTAAAATAAAAACATTAGTTTGATTTTCAACAAAAATCGTAGCATCTCTTTCGAGAGTATGTATTAAAAAAAGTTTTATTAGAACAGTTAAAATAAAATGAAAGTAAATAATATTGTATTAACGTTAAAAAGCAAGTCATTTTCCAAACAGATTCTCATTTAAGTAATCTGTTTTTAAAAATCAAATTTTTTAACTTTTAATCGGTTGGGGCCTTAAATGGCAACTTTATTCCATTATGGACGTATCCGCAAATATGAAAAGTCGTTTGATTTTGTTTGCATAGAATTTATTTACATATCTCACCTGTTCAACAAAAGGGTAGTAACTCAAAATTTTGAAATTTTCACTTTTTATTAAAAAAGCGATACATAATGATCTACTCTACCCACTGTAAAAATCTCCCATTATTTTGTCTACTCTTTCGTCAAAAAATACCGTTATGCCACTCTTCATATCTTCAGAGTTACTAATTATATATCAACAGTTTTTTGCCTCTACTGTAAAATAGAAAATTTTGAGTATGATCCATATATCACGGTAAATGTTGTTCTGAAAATTAAAACATATATGTCTCTAAAACAATATTGGATTAGAAATGTGATTTTTTTTGGTTTTAGAAGAATTTGAACGTTTGACTGATCGAGAGTGGAAACATTTGGATGGCTTAGTAAATAGTAATAACATCTTCCATATAGGGTACTTGCCATACAAATGCAATTTTATCTCAAAACAAAAAAACAAAACTCGTCTTAAGTTCAGTGAACTTATTATGTTTTTATTTTGTTGTTGCATAGCGCTTGAAACTTTTAAACAGCTTCACAACAATACAAAAGAGTCTTATTAAACTTAATGGAAAAAATGAACTAAAACTAACGCAGTTGTTACATGTTAACACTGTGCGGGGCGAAAAATATCACAGCAGTTTACTTCAGTGTTGCCATTTTAGCACTTTCAGTGCTAGATTTAGTAATTTGTTTCTCGAAAATGCATTGAAACTTTTAAAAATTATGCTAAATGCTTTTTAGAATAATTTGCTTGATAAAAAAAAACAATTTTTTTTCAAACAAATTTTTACTTTTTTACTCCAAAACCTCTACAAACTTTTGGAGAAATAAAAAATAACTTATTAATATTTCATATAAATTTCTTTCGGTGTGGTAAATAAATGAACACGGAAATTTTTTAATTAATACATGAAACGTAATCTATTAAAACAAGTCAACAATTGTTATGAACAAAATTAGAATAAACTATAATTAATTATTGTAACATTTGAAATAAAAATTGTACATATTCTTACATTGAAAAAATTTAGCACTTATATTTTCTTCTGTAGAACATTTTAGCATTTAGTTTTTCAAGTTTTAAGGTGTGTTCACATTATATGTATTTGTCATGTGGACTGTCACTTTTCGCATGTCAAATTTGTACATATAGTCTGAACCATAGCTTGGGAATAATGATTAGAAATCCTAATGATTAGCAATTGGATTAGAAATTTTAATTGTGCTGAACAATTGATTAATTATGATTAGTTAGCCATTTTAACCGATTACTAATTGATTAGATTAGAAATAATCAAAAATCTAATCACAATTAGTGACGATTAGCATTTCTAATCAAATCTAATCAAAACTAATCAAAAAAATAATTGATTAGATTTCTTGATTATTTTTGATTAGATTTGATTAGTTTAACTGTTTTTAACTATTTTTGTGAAAAGAATATATTTATTTATCACATTTGTTGCTATATTTACATAATGTAACAGTTTTTGAATATTGCATCGTCAGCACTCGTTGAACGACTATTCTCATTTGCAGGCATCATCAATAGTTCAAGACGAAATTCATTGTCAGACTTTTCTTTTGAAAAGTTGGTATTAATGAAGTCTAATGTCAGTTTTTTGTGAATTATATATATAAGCAGAATCAGCGTACATATACATATGTATGTGGCAATATATAATGCAATTTTATGCAATATTCAAAATCGTCACTAATTGTGATTAGTTTTTTGATTATTTCTAATCTAATCAATTAGTAATCTGAAATTGTTATCAAAATTCAATTCTAATGATTAGATTATTTTATTTTTCTAATCGTAATGATTTCTAATTCTAATCGAAATTCCCAAGTTATGGTCTGAACACCTTCAAACAATATCATGTGTTATTTCTATGTGTGCAATACACATGACATTTTTTATTTAGAACGAGTTCTATTTTCAATTGACAACCCAGCTGTTTTTTATAACAAAAATTTTGTGGCGGCAAAAATTAATTAAAATTTTAATAAATATAATTTATAAATAGTAAAACAAAAATACAAAAAAAACTATACAAATTTATTATTGAAAATGGAGGGAAAAATTGAAAAGTAGTTAACAAAAGTAAGTACATATGTATTTTTTATTGCAATTTTTATAGTTATTTTTATGTTTTTAAAGTATGACTGGTGCAAAGAAGCGGTTCTACAGTTGATCGATATGTGGCAAGAGTAGGAATACTTGTATAACCCGCGGAATAAGTTTTACCATATCAGCTGTTTTAAGATTTTTTTTTTTTTGATAGGTTATGTCAAATGTAATTGACATACCAACATTTGAACATGTAAATTATAAACCGTATGTGAAACTCAATTTTTGACATACACATGAAAACACATGTGGATAGAAAAGTGACATTCCACATGACAAATACACACAATGTGAACACAGCTTTAGCATATTCTGAAATTAATTTTCTGGCAACACTGGTTTACCTTCTCACTTGACCGCGTTTTATTTTTGTACTGTAAGAGTCATACAGAGATAGTGATATTGGATATACATACAATACACATGCATAATTTCGGTCTGTTTTTAATTGCACATTTACTTTTCAACGAAACAGTTGCTACTCAACGAATATATATCACGCTAATAAGTATACATACATATCTAGACGGGAACTTACAAATAAAGCTGACTTAATGAAATTTAAAAGAAAATAAGTTCGAGTGTTTAATCCACCTCAATCCACTTTGGACAATACACGATATATGATTTATATTGCTAAGTTAATTTGGGGCTACGGAAAGTTGATTTCCATACGCAGACAGACATTGCTATATCGACTCTGCTATTTGTCCACCATATCGTAAACAGTTTAAATGAAAAACTTTAGCAGAGTCCGTCTCTGTAACATTACCCAGCAAAAATTTTACTTACATTCTTACTTTGAATGACTTCCAGAATTCATTATTTCGTAGCTTTATTCGTCCCTTTTTGTATTACTAATAATATATTAAAGTATATATATATTTATATAAGTATAATATTTATATAAGTATGTATGTAGTATATCTTAACAAGTTCATAATTATCATATATAAATACAGTCGAACTTCTATTACTTGAATTTTCTATAAGTTGAAGCAAATCTCGTGGCAACAGCATCTTTGAGAGAAATTCTAAGAAGTTTTGCTTCTTTAACTTGAACTTTCGTAACATAAATTCCTCCATAACTTGAAAAAAAAACAATAAGAGTGCTATATTCGGCTATGCCGAATCTTATATACCCTTCACCATTGTTGTGGATGCATAATTTATATTACGGTTTAAGAACACACTTAAAGTTTTCGAACACTTTGTGTGATCAACGCCATCTGTTGATGAACAATACACTAAGTTTTTGTGATGAAATTTTCAGAGGTTGTCTCGGATTTTTGCTCATATCTCCGTTATTTATGGACAGATTTTGCTGATTTTAAATAGCAAACTTCTCGAAAGCTTATCTGACAGAATTATTAGAAGATTTGGATCCCGAAGATATCTGGGGACTTCAGAAAATTTATTTCAACACTCAGACAGACAGACGGACATGGATTAATAGACTCCGCTTTCTATAAGGATCCAGAATATATATACTTTATAGGGTCGCAAAATTATATTGTGGAAATTGCAAACAGAATGACAAACTATATATATACCGTTCTCATGAAGGTGAAGGTATAAAAAGAAGATGACATACCTTTAGTATTATTAAATGATTTTAACGAAAATGTTTTAAAAGATAACTATAAAGTCTGGCTACATTTGAATGATGTGGAATATGTACCGTTCAAGACTTTTTGGGCATCGATAATGAATTGATTACTTTTGAATTTTTAACTGATAAAATTGATAAATATGTTGTCGAATCAGAACCGCACTCTGGAGAAATAGTAGATAGTGATGGGGACGAAGTAGAGGAAACAGACAACCGTCCAGCGAAGTTATAGCGGATTCATTTAAGAATTTAAATGTATTCTCAAACATAAATGAAACCGCAAAAGAAGACCAACTACACAACTATACAACTATACAACTTAGAATCACTTTTCACTCAAAGCAAATGCGAACAAATTCACACAAAAATTACTGAGTATTTTAGAAAATAAATATCTAATGCCCTTATTCATAAAACTTACAACTTACAATTTCCATACAAAATTTGCTTTATAAACCTGGTATAAACCTGTTGTAAGTTTTTATGAATAAGGGGGTAAATATCTAACCTTTACACAATTAAAAATAGAAGAAGTAGTATGGTGAAACATAAAAAAGAATTGGTATTAGAAGTATGTATAGGGTGTTTTTTTGAGAGGTATAGAACTTCAAATTGAAATGAAACACAAGAAAATCGTTTTAATGACCATCAATTTGGCTTTATTGGAAGGATAATTTTATGCCATTAATGTTTAAATATGATTTCAGGCATGTGGCCGCCGCGGCTGGCTCGAATAAAGCCAATTCTACAGGTCCAATTTTCAACCACTTTTTCGAGCATATGGGGCCGTATGTCAGCAATAACGCCACGAATGTTGGCTTCCAATTCTACTAACGTTTCTGGTTTGTTGGCGTAGACGAGCGACTTCACATATCCCCAAAGAAAATAATCCAATGGTGTCAAATCACACGATCTTGGTGGCCAATTGACAGGTCCATTCCGCGAAATTATGCGCTTATCGAATGTTTCCTTCAATAAATCGATTGTGGCGTGCGCTGTGTGGCATGTAGCGCCGTCTTGTTGGAACCACAACTCATTCACATTCATGCCATCCAATTCGGGAACAAAATAGTCGGTTATCATGGCTCTATACCGGTCTCCATTAATTCGGGTCCTCTTCAACACTTTGCTCTACAGCGGCAATTGTTTCTTCGGTGCGCACTGTTCGACGTCTCTGCGGATGCGTATTATCACATAGAGTAAACGTAGTGCGAAAACGATCCATGGTTAACCGAATTAATTGCTCTGATGGACGATTATGTCGACCATAAAATGGACGGAGCTTGCGGTAAACTTCGCGAACTGAACCGTTATTTTCGAAATAAATTTGCACGATTTTCAAGCGTTGTTCTTTTGTCAACCTGTTCATGATGAAATGGCAAACCAAACTGAACATAAATGACATTAGAGTTGCCAGATTTGACCACAAAATGCCAGTTTTATCTCTTTTCGAAAAACAAACCTGTAAAAAAAACACCCTATAGATATATAGTTGTTGTTTATTTAGTTTGGAACATTTTTAAATGTTATTCCCAAATTTGAAGTTTCTATAAGTTGAAGTTTTTTTCTGGATAATGGTGATTCAATTTATAGAAGTTCGACTGTAGATTTAAAGAAACTATTATATGATTATAAACCATTATTATTATCATTTTGCATTAAGTCTCCTTAGTATTTGTTAAGTATAAAAATATGTTATAAATTTTTTGGTCAAAACTGGCTAAATTATAACCGATTACTTTTGGGATATCGCGAACAAAAATAAGTACTTTTTCTAGTAGATTTTTAAGTAGTCTGGTCAACAATTTTCTATTACTTTTTAACTTAATTAGTAAGTGAAGTTTAAAACTTAAAGGTTTATGTAAAAAATACAACAAAACTTCAAGTGGTGCATGACCAATATTTCCATGTGTTTCAAACCTAATGACAAACACAATATACCCTGCATCTATTTAGCGCTGTTAATAATGATCGCAATATTTTAAACTCGATAATGATGATGATGCACTATTACAAGTTATTGCTTTTTTTTTGTAGGGAATTTTTAACCGATATTTTTTAACCTTATTTTTATTTAATAATGAACAAACAAACAGTCCCAAGTATTACTGAGTATATATAGTATGTTTAATAAATTCACACGCTTAAACAAAAAAGAAAAAAACAATTATTTAAAAAAAACACCGGAACTACCTTGAACTCGAAATATAAGTATGTAAAATTGTGCTGTGAGCGGTTTTGGTGCTGTTTCATTAGATTTTCGTGCTTCGTTTTTTCGTTGTTAATGCATATATTATCTGTATTTTAATATCGTTTGCTTCTAGATTTAAAAAATTTCTAAATTTTTTATTTTTTTGCAAACATAATTCTAAAATTTATTTTGTTTGTAAAAAAAATCAAAAAATATAAAGATTGTTAAAACAAAAAACAAAACATAAAAACTATAAACAATTCATATTCAGTTAATTTATCATTTAAAAACTTTTTTTTTAATTTTACCCGTAAATTATTTAAATGTATGTACGAATGGTAGAAGACGATACATAGAGTAATATACAAAAAAAATAAATATAAATACAGACATGCACGCTAAGATAAGATAAAATTAAATGAACTGGCTAAAATAAAGTATAAAAAAACGGTCAAGTTCAGGTTAATCATATTTAATCGTTTTTTTTCAGCCGTTTTTTGCTGTTACAAACTTGAAAACTGTGTTTCTAATTAATTTAAACTACAACAATGCAAATAGAATGAATGGATATGTTGAATAATTATTTTTTAAGATTTTCAAGTGTACAGACGGACAAAAAATTGAATCGTGTCACATGTTAGAAAAGTGCTTACTGAAAAAAACGTGTAACATGCATGAGTATAATTTATTGCTGCTACTAAAATCACACATGGTACCTACATTCCGGCAGAAATTCATAGCCAAATTTGTATGTACTGGATATTTAACGACTTTTATCTGAAGATAAACGATTTTGTATTTAACACAATGCCGTTATTGTAATATATAAATCAGAAGTCTCTTCTCTATGTTTTTTATACCCACCACTAAAAAGAAAATAATGGTCGTAGATTCAAAAATGTCTAGATATTCTGGGTCTTTATAAGATTGTAAGACAATCTAGCTATGTCCGTCCGTCTGTTGAAATCACGATAGAGCTTCGAAAAACAAGACACAGAACAATACAATTCTTACCAAACATTCTTTGATCTACCGAAATATTTGGTATTGAAAAGCGGCAAATCGGTTTTGTAGGATCCGAGTTATAGATCAAAATTTCAGACTACCTCGATATTTTTCAGATAATACCATGAAATTCTGTACACTTTATTTTTATTATAGTCCACGTTTTCTCATAGTCCCCATACAAATGTCTTCCCGGAATATGGTTTTATGATACATAAATGTGTATAGAAAAGCCGCATCCATACAAAATTCTGCAATAATAAGTTTCATGCAAAGTGAAATCTCGGAACGATATTTCGTTTGCATCGGTCCATATTTTGACCATAGCCTCATACAGAGACCACTTCCGAAAATCACTTAAATGCACATAAATCTTTTATAACCACTATCAGCAAGTTGAAATTCTACACAAATAGTCCATACAGATATAGAAATATTCACATCCAATTTAATGATGATCGGTCCATATTTGACCATAGTCGTCATATAAAGTTCAATTTAAAAAATCACCTCAATGCGCATAAATCTCTTCTAGAAATCATTATTACGTTGAAATTCAGCAAAAATAATTCGCATGTACATATTAATCGTCGTACAGAATTTAATGACGATCGGCCCGTAATAGGTCATAGTTCCCATATAAGGACTACTCCATTTTACACAGATCAGTTATAAGCATGTAAAAATTATACTATTGACTTTTATGAAAGTGGGTTCATAATTGAGCATAGCTCCCGTACAAGCTCGCTCCACTACCGAGAAAAACCACGACTATACAAAGTTGACAATTTTGAGGTTTTTTCAGTTGCCTAGGGTACTTAATTTATAGTTTGTTAAAGTAAGTCTCTTTATGTTATATGCTGCAAAAATATAAACAAAGCGTAAATTCTTGATTATAACTGGAATATGCATAAAATTCTTATAAGATTAAGAGATGAAATTCAACTAAAACAATCCTAAAATAAATAGAAATTTCGGTACAATATTTTATGAAGTTGGCCCCATAATAGGTGATTTGGCGGTGGGTATATAAGATTCGGCACGGCCGAATATAATCTCTTACTTGTTTTTATTAGAGAAGTCACGGAATCCCTAATTGATTGCACGCTCGTGGGCGAAATTTTAAAGATCATTCCCCAAAGTTACGAAATATTAAAAGCGATAAGAATTTATTGGAAATATTTTGTAGCATAAGGCCAAATAGAAACAATTAATAATTATATAATAATTAGATTAATCCCTGAGATATTATTAAGCTGGTGCGTCATAATATTATACATATTTTAAAATTTAGTATAGGTGATCGTATCAGTGTTGTTTTTTTACCAATTTTTATTTTATAATTCTTAGTTGTGCTGATTTAAAAGTCATAATTAAAAAAATTGTATTCCCTATAAACGATTTTCCGTAAAGGACTAATTGTAGACCGATTGTCAAATTTTTTGTATATATTAAACTGTTAACATACATATATAAAAATAGGTTTTATTTAAATTTTATGCATATTTTAAGTGATTCTCGAAACTAAATCTTATATGGGAGATATGAGTTATTACATATGTACATACATACACACAGAAAAAACCGTATTATAAACAAATACGTGAATAAAATATACCCAACAGACCAAAAAATAAGTAAAGTATAATAGTACTTTAGAAGAAGCTTTTTTTAAAAGTTTTTTTTTAATCATGTTTGATAAACTATTATCCTTCACAATATGTTTTTAACCCACTTGGCGCAACCGTCCTTTTAAAAGCACATAAAAAATACGGGGGAATACCGGGTTTGTACGTGCATTTAAGTGCACATTTTTTTATATTGTGATTGTTTATTCTTTGTTGTGTGTCTTCTGAATCTAATAGCGTCAGTTGATAAAAGAAGTTTGTCGTGTTTGAATTGTATATTGAGTGTTTTCTGAAAGTGTTTTTTTTTTAATTGTGCACAATGGAAAAAATTGGTAATTAAATCATTTACATATATTTGGTTCTTGTTTTTGTTTAAAAAGTAATTAGAGAAACATCGTAGGTAAACAACAAATAAATGGAAACCGAGCTCAATGCTGTATTGTGGCGACACGGTCCATTTTCCCACTGCGTCCTTTTAAAAGGACAGTGGCAAAATATACTACCTATCTAATTTTCATTACTTAATATTTTATGTGTTATTATGTAGTAAATGAAACCGGAAGGCATTGAAACTTAACGAAATTTTGGAAGATCTTGAGCAATGGAGTGATGATGACGTTTGTGGGGCCATTTACATCGCACCGCCTGATAACGCTAATGCAGTTATAACAGATGAAGACAGTGGCGATGAAGATAATATGTGCCTTAACAATTTGCCAGGCTGTCAGCTACGTGCAGAGGCAGAAATGAGGTACAAATATGTTCCTGAATGCGAGAGCGATGGTGATAGCGATGACAATATTGCATTATGGGATCTACTCAAGCGCAAAAGGATTGCAGAGCCAAGGCCTAGTAATAAAAACAATTCAAGAACGTGGCAGCAAGTGGATATTGTTCCAAGCCTGCCACAATGGGAGGTATTTTCAGAATGCTCTCAAAATCCAGATCCAATGGAAATATTTTTAAAGTTATTTGATGATGGCATACGTCCAAAGGAGCGCTTCTTGGCGTATCACACCCCAACTTAGAACATAAAGTTTATTATTTCTTTTTTATTTTATTAATTTTAATTATACAAGTTATTTTTTTAATATTGAATTGTTAATTAAGTTTTTTTTTTAATAAAAACAAAGTAGTATATTTAGCTACCGTCCTTTTAAAAGAACACCCGATTCTGGGAAAACTATAGCTTTTTAGAAAAAAATTTATAAAATAAAAAATGTTTAAATACCTATGATGATTTAAGTTTAGAAATAAAAATTTAAGTTTTCAAAAAAAAATAATTCCGGCGCTATCTGGGTTAAACATAGTATATAATCAATAGTATACAATAAATATATATTAAACATGCTTGTCATATTTTGTCATTGTTAATTTTGATTTAAAATATAAAAAGTTTTGATTTTTTTTTATAAAAAGTTGCCCCCTGACCCTCGATGTTGAACGATAACGTTCTTCTAGATAAGACTTAAGACACAAACTCGATTGTGGAATAAACAACCTTGATTGAGTAAAAAATAGATACGATAAAAAGTTTGTGTCTTAAGTCTTATCTAAGCAAACGTTATCATTCGACACGTGGGCCAGGGGGTAACTTTTTTCTTTTTTAACTATGAATGCCATTAAAGGTTTTTTTTTATTTATTTTTTTAAGGTGAAAGACTTGTCGTCGGTAGCCAAAGATCCGAGTTTTCTTATTTGCAAGCATAACCAAATTCTACAATTGTTGAAATAAGCTTATTCTACAATTGTAGATATAATCTTATCTTTATTGAGTTTAATAAAATATTATTTGGAGAAGCTTTTTATAAAATTGAGAATATAAGCTTATGAAATAATTATTTCAGTACTATTATCACGAGGGTTCCTTTTTGATTATTCTACAATAATTTAAAAGTGTTTTTCTATAGTTCCTCAAGTCTTTTTAAAGCTTAAGGCTTGTGCTCGCAAGCTATATTATAATATTTTTCTAAAGGGTTTTGGTCTATTGGGTAAATTGTTTTTACTGAACCAATATTGCTTTGAAGTTATTTTAATATTGAGATCATTAAAATTAACTTGAAATTTAAGGGTATTTCAACAGGTTTTCATGTTATTTAAATATTACCATAATTTTAATTCTAAATGATTCAATAGTAAATTTAAAATTTAATGCGTGTTAATTTACCATGAAATTAATGCTATTTTTACATTTTACACTGTTGATTATAAAGGACTTGAACATAATTTTTACATGATAATCACTTGAATTTTATTGGAATAAAAATGTAAATTTTATATGATTTCCAGTTGTTTTTAATTGAAAAAAAAATATTGTTTTTTATTGTAAAAACGTGTTAAATTAACAGGAAACGCTATTGAAGCAAAATCATTAATAAAAAATGTTAATTTAATCTTGTTTTAGTTGATTTTACAATGATTTTTTTTCTGTCTATACATACATATATATGTATGTAAATACATGCGAGAATATTTGTGTTTGATATTATTTAGATAGCAATATTTTTAAGAGATTTATGCTGTTTAAATTACTTTTCGAAAGTGGGCCTTATATGGGAGCTATGACGAATTATGAATTAGGTGGCATAACTTCTGTATATATGGAAGTTAAGCGTGTTGAACTTTTTGGAAACCAACATTGCGTGAAATCTCATATCGTCACATATTTGTGGCGAAATTCGTGTAACTACCTATATAAAGTCCTAATAACGATATATACCGACATCAACCTTATTTTATCGAAATATCTCCAAATTTGGGATCTCTACTTTACTTACAATATTTACATGAATAGCCAGCCAAACGAAGAGACGAGCGGACTTAGTTAAATCGGATCAAAAACTGATTCAAAGTCAATCGGCCTGATTTATTATTTTTATTTATAACTCTGTTAATGCGCCATAAATCACATATTGTTTTGGACAAGTAAATTATTACAAATAATTCTGTACAAAAATATTCACAAATATTTTATTTATGGTCAGAATTTTACTACTTTTACGAGATTTTTCTTTCTTATTTATTTAAATATAAGTATCAACAATATTTGTTACACACTCAAATATTGCCACCTTTTGAAAGTTTTAAAGCGTTTTGATATTTTCTGTGTAGAGTTTTTTTTATGGGTCTATTTATGTATTTTGTATCTACAAGTTTATTTTTATTTGTATAAAAAATAAAAATAAATTGAAAAGTAATTTAGATACTTAGCAGACACTGAATCACAATTTATAGTACTCCTAGCATAATTCAATATTAACAAGTCTGATGTCGTCTGAAAGTATTAAGTTCCATCTTTACAAATATTTTATGAACTTACATAACTTTAATTTATCATTGGATATTCAAAAAAGTTATATTTTTATGTTCTTAATTATTGTGCGAAAATTCCAAAATAGGATCTAAAGTTATGTTAGTTTTTCCACACAACTCAAACTCAAAGTAGATATTTTAGTACATTTATAGTCTAGTCAAATTAGGGTTTTAATGCGGAAGAAATTGAAATTGACAATTTTGGTAAAAACTACGATAAAACAACTAGTTAAGCGAAATATTGGAGGTCAAAGGTCAATGTATATAATAAACACTTTATAAGTATGTTACAGGTAGTAATTATAAATGTAAATTGATGAAATCTAATTGAACAATTCAAAACCTACCAAATTTTATTGAAATATTTTTTGCGGAAAATTGTAACTCGGTAACAAAGTGTTGTAAAAATAAATCCTCCATGAATATATAAAATCTTATATTAATTCTCAAGAATTCGCTGTAACTAATTTTATGAACTAATCAGCCTAATTATCACAATAAAATATTAAAATACTTACATAGACATACAAACAGAAAACCAAGTTTAGTACAGTTTGCCCCGAAAGTAATTTGAAGTAAAAATATTTATCTTAGTCCATTATTTCTGGACATAACAGATTTCTGCACACATTGTGGCACCCACCATATTTATGATTGAATAATAGTTCCCTACTGTAGAGGGTTTCAACTAAGAGTTCATTTCTGAATTTAAATCGCAATGAAAAATGCTTCAAAAGTATAAACAATTAAATATTTGGTCATATCTTGGAACGGATTATTATTATTTATTATTAATTATTCATTAATTATTGTAGAAGTAGTGGCTTTTTAGCATGATGCTACTCGACTGACATTCTTAGAACAATCCAATAAATTTCAAATTCACTGAAATACCACATATGTATTTAAATAAAATATTTTTGTTTTTACTGTACACATTAATATTTTCATATTATTGGGATAGCTTTACAAGTAACTAAACACTGGTATTTTCAATTTCAACTGAATATAATGGAAAGTTCCCATTCACTTTCACTTGTTCACTAGTTATGGTAGCAATACTCAATTTTAAATTCATGGAAATATGTATACACAATTGTTTTGAAACGAACAAACTTGTAAACTGTAATAATAATTTAGTTAGAGGGGAATAAATACAGCCACCGAAATAATAATAGGTTCACATATTTTTTATCAGGCATACATAGGTGATTTAAAAGATGCCATTCTGGCAGTACACGCAGAGAAAAAACATGGTTGTGGTAAACATAATCTAAGAGCAACATATTATGATAAGATTTATGATTGTAGTCAAAACATAGTATGATGAATATAAGTGCCATAAAATATCATATTATGATCAATTATCATCGTAATATTTCATTATAATATTTTCTTGTTAATCATAATTTGATATTATAATATCGTATTATAACCTAATATAATCATAAAATTGTAATACATGGTCATATTATGAACTAAGGTAACCATATTATAATTTAAAGTAATCATAATATGATCTAACATAATCTTATTATTATCTAAGGTCTAAGGTAATCATATTATGATCTAAAACAATCATATTATGATCTAAATTTATCATATTGTGATCTAAATTAATCATATTATTTTTTAAAGTAATCATATTCTGATATAAAGTAACCATATTATAATGTAAAGTAATCATATTATGATATATAATAATCATATTATGAGCTAAAGTAATCATATTATGATATAAAGTAACCATATTAGGACATATAATAATCATATTATGATCAAAAGCAATTATTATTTTTCATTTTATTTTTACTATTTGTCAAATTATGATTTTATAATTATCATAATATGAATGCATAATTAAGCAATGGTACGAGTTAAAACATTCGTATAATCGGAATTATTTCTACATTATTTTTAAACACAAAACTTACAAGCACTGGTTAATATTTTTCTAAATAGAAATAAATATTTGCGCACTTTCAACGTACATAAAAAATTACATTTATTTGTAGTTATATTTAATAGATTTTTATTTGGAGAAATTTAAAATTATTTATTTTATGTACACTTTATTTAAGTCTTTAACACTTCTTTGAAAATTGTTTATTCTGTTAGTAATATTTTAAATACGAATTGTTTTTTTTTTTCAATTATTGAAACATTTAAATCCAACTAAATAATCTGATATCACGCAGACAAACTACTGAACTGATGCAAAAGTATTCTACAAATGGTAAAAACAAAATATTATTAAAATTAAACATATTTTGTTTGCATTTTAAAGATAACATGAGTACAAATATAGAAACGTATCATTTAATGGTTATTTGTAAGTTGAAATTGTTGTAAATAATGTAATATGTTTGCATGATAATCAATATTTGTGGTAAACATTTTTTAAAAATAAATATATTTCAGTAAACTATATTTAATTTTATAATTGCGATAAACATACAAATGTTTACAGTAACTAAATTATTGTTAAAATCAAAGTACAATTATTTGTGTATCACAACAATATATTGTTACCAAAAACACAGTGTAGTTGTCGTAACCATGTCGAATCATGGTTTTTCTCTGCGTGTATGATCAAATACTTTAAAATCTACTTTTTAATGTCAAAATAAAATAAAGGAGTAATTATAAATTGTTAATTTTTTTTATTTCACTACAGTAAGATTAATCTTTTTTCTTGATATTGATGGTGAACCTATAATTAATAATTATATAATTAGACATTGTAATCAAATTAATTTTGTTTAAATGTTGAATTTAAAAAGTTTTCTTTAAATCAGAATACGTTAATTACTTTTTTTGTTTTACCTATGAACCTATCATTATTTCGTTCAGTGTATTTCCATTTAAACATATTTATTTAAAAAAAAATCTTAACACAATCGAAAAAGCTGAAATATGGAAAATTATTAATCAAAAATAAACAATTCAATGAAAATCCCCATAAATTTGCATGTTTATGCGTATTAAACTTGTTCCAAAAATAGAAACCATTGTTACTTCCACCTCCTTAATTTGGTGATTTTTTGAGAAACTTTTTCCAATAACTTCCAATGAATTTTATTTATTTAATTGACATAAACGTTACAACATTAACACAATATATTTCAATCGTTATGAAGTGGCCCAACGAAACCTTTCCCATATGTATGTATGTATGTATGTATGTATGTATGTATGTATGTATGTATGTATGTATGTATGTATGTTTCACATTCGAAATTAATTAATTCGTAACAGAATAATGAAAACAGCAGCACAACAACAATAATATTTTTATTTATAACAATGCTTAATAGTAATTAAAACTTTTTATTGTATTGTAAGTTTTTGTTGCTGTTGTTGTTGTTGTATAAATGTTTTTTATGTATTGCCGTCTTCTTTTCTTATTGCCGATTGTTTTTGTTTGAATTATAAAATACTTTAGCTGCCCGAGAATCATTATTAGTTAAAATTTGAATTCATAAAGTGAACGTGAACATCACCAACAACGACTCCATTTAAAAAAGTTTTCGCTTGTTTCTAAATGTATTTTACTTATTTTTAATTTGTTCGTAGAAACTTTTTAATAATGTTTTCATCTTCACGCTTAATAACAAATGAA
The DNA here is from genome assembly GCA_916048285.2 of Bellardia pandia. Classification (NCBI taxonomy): domain Eukaryota; kingdom Metazoa; phylum Arthropoda; class Insecta; order Diptera; family Calliphoridae; genus Bellardia; species Bellardia pandia. The sequence continues at coordinate 25,609,811 of OU696533.1, read as the reverse complement.
GTAAGTTCCTTTTTTCATAATTTACAAAAACATTTTGATAAAAATTCTTTCATTAAGTTTACAAGAGTATGATCCCATTATACACATATAAAGTGGTGCTTTTACATTTAGCACTCTATACAGAAAACTTATTTCGATAACCTCTACTGTATAACAGACTTTTTAGCCGACATGAATATGACATAATAACAAATGGTAATAAATATTTACCAAGCAAAACCATGATAATGACATTCAATTACACATTTACTTACATTTTTTTTCGGTTGTTACTAACAACTCATTCTGTGAGACCCAACTATTAATGAGTTATTAAAAAGATTTTGAACCAATTTTCATCGAAAGATCCGTACCTTTTCCCTTGTAATGGGTATCTTTTTTTAATTGCAAATGCAACACATAAAATAGAACAGGATTACATTTATTTTTTAAAAATAATTTCATTCACTGTGTGTTGTCCGCTCGCTTATTTTCGATTACTCTTTCCAGCACTACTACTGGTCTGCGTTGTCAACTTGGTGCGCTTCGCACCATTTTTGGTGCTTTTTTAAATTTTTGGTGCGAAAAATTCTTTAGTTGGTGCGCGGTGCATTTTTTTTTTTAAATTTTGGTGCGCTTTTTAATTTTTGGTGGCACCAAAACAAATTCAACACAACATTTTGTTTCACTGTGAGAATATTCAATATTGCAAAATTTTTTTTGTGTATTTCGGTGCGTTTTTTAATTTTTTCCTTATTTTTACTAATTTTTAAATGAAATTTTTTAATAATTCATAACTCATGAAATCTATACGATGAAAAGATGTATTTTAAATACAAATATAAATGAAATCAAATTCTTCAAAAATCTTTGTTTGAAAATCAAATTAACATTTTAAACGTGTAAATAAAAATTCTTGTATAACCTGATGGTTTGGTCTACTGAACTGTAGACGAACAACTTGGGTTAGAGTACCAGTGGAAAAAGTCAAATAAAAGTACTTTAACTAGAAAACAAAAATATATAAAAAAGTACCAAATATGTACTGAAATTAGCTTTTTTACCAATTAGTACTTTAGTTCCGAATATCATATTGTGAGTTAAATTTTGAGTGGTTAAATGCTTATTTTATCTTTATTAGCTCATTTATTAAAAAAAGGCTTTTACTATTATTACTTTTACTAATAATCGTTGATAAAAAGTTTTTTATAGAATTTATGATATTAAGAAATTTCAAATTAATTCAATAAATATTTGAAACAAAAACGAAATTCTTAACTTGGTGCGTTTTTTTGTCAATGGTGCGCTTTTTTCTCCATTTTGGTGCGTTTATAAATTTCAAAGTTGTCAACGCTTTAACTTCACATAACCTTAAAGAAAGAAAAAAAGCAAAGTTGTGACAACACAAGTTCTAGGTGGTCAATTGACGGGAGAGGACCGCAAAATTAACTGCTCAAAAAAATTATTTTATACAATAAAGCTATTGTTTATTTTATATATTTTATATTATTTATAGACGTTGTTGCGTTGTGAGCGATTGTTTGTTCATATCATCGATAGATAGATAGTATTATGCATTTCCTCATACTTCTGAATTGGGTGACAATATTCGTATTTCAATAGATTATCCCTTGTTGTCAATATTACCGGATAACGTTTGCCAATGACCTGGTGTTTCATAGTATACAAGCACATAGAATTTGCTTGTAGCATATTAACATTTTCCATTCAACATGTTCTTATTTGATTGTGTCTGTTTGTGTTAAGATCTTATCTACGTGGTCACGGATCTCCAATTTATTTCCGACCTTTTCCGCTTTTTGTGATTTAGAGTTCTTCTTCTTTGGCTTCATAAAGGTTGATGCTTTTATACATTTGTTGTTGTAGTCAGAGCAATCGTCCAAGTCTACTTTCAACTCTCATCAAAAATCTGTTACCAAACCGTTCGATCAGTCTCAGTGACTGTCAGACCTGCATGTTCACATTACATTTGACACGTTATTTCTTAGAAGGACTTAAATTCATACCATCGTTAAAAAAAATGTTTAAAGCGGTTTGTTAGATCTGTGTGTCCATAGTTTAACATTGTTTTTAATATACTCGTATATTTGTTGATACACCTGATTTATTTATGGGCCGAATATTTATTTATTTATTGAAGTTTTTCATTTCCTGTACAACAAGACTGAGTCTTATATTTATAATACAGGAACGCATTACGTTATAAACAATTTTATCATGATTCATAAACAAACTTGTTACAGAAAAACCAAAATTGATAACATGTTATATAAAAATTTTTTAAAAGCTACTAGCATTACTATTTATTTGTTGATTTCGTGATTGTTTCAAACACGAGATAAAACTATCATTCAGACACTAGGTATTGATGTCGATGTATTATAATATTTCCATTTCGAGACAATTGGAAGAAACATATTTTTTTCAAATATATGTATGTATATGTGGAGTTTGAGTATTTATTATTTTGTGCAAGAATACAAGAATATGAAATTTTAATAGGCTATCAAGTGAAACTCCGGAAAGTTTATTGGAAACATCAGAAACATATTCACGCCTTCTCAATAAGCTTTCTTTTACTACTTGAATCACAGTTTCCAAATAACTCGCACCCATAAATTAGAGAAGGTTTTTATTCTTATTGGTGTAAAATATTGTGTAGACCACAGAGCTCGTAACTTTATGTATGTTTAACCAACCAGTGAGTTTATATGATCAGTCCATGTCAAATTGCTATTGAAAATTATACCACGATTTTTCGTTGAATTAACAATTTTAATTGTTGCGCCATTTAAAACAATATCTTCAGAAATGTAACGATTTAAGCTACTTTTACATATTACAATGCATTTAGATTTGTGTGGAGTCAAACAGAGTCCGTTTGCACAAGCCCAGAGGTAAATTTTGTGCAAATCCTCATTTAGAGATGATATGCCTGAAGCTATATTTTGAACAGAGCTACTTAGAGTAAGTTGCACGTCATCAGCGTATAAATGGATGCTGCATTTAGAGAGTTGGTTTGACAAATCGTTTATATTTAATGAAAATAAGAGTGGTCCTAAAATAGAACCTTGAGGCACTCCTCTATTAAGGGTTACGCTATCTGACCATATTTGGTATAGTAGAAGTGTCCGTAAATATTCCAAAATTATCAATAGCAACCTTCTTCAAGATGATAACTAATATGTATCAATATGTTCATTATTTCCTCCAGATTTACTTGCAAAATATTGAATATCGAAAATATTTAAAATTAAGATTTTTAAGCATTGAAAAAACCCTAAATAAACCTATAAATAATAACTAAATTAATAATGACAAATTATACTTCAGAAGGCAGCCATAATTAGTACAGCTCAATTAGGTCCATTCTCTTCTAAAACAATTTAAAAACTCATCAAGCACTCAACAAATTTGTATATAAAGCATTGTTCACTTAAAATCCGGCCACACTACAGAAGATTTTTCACAATATTGGTGACAACACTTTCGCTGTTTTCAATTACAATAAACAAGTTTTAGTGATTTGCATCTGGAAATGTTGTGCAACAGTTAATGTAATCCATCAAAACCAAAAACACGGATTTTTAAAAAGGAAATAATTTTCAGTTTCTTTATTAAGTTTTTCTGAAATACTCATATTAATGAATGAATTAATCAATTTGTGGTTCAAAAGTATTAAATCGCTAATTTTGTATTTTATGTGAACAATGCTCTAAATATTACAATTACCTTAACATATTCTGTACAGCATTTCTTTTGTATTTCTCTATCAATCAAACTATCTGGTCATTAATCAAATACTAAATAAAATCTTCCTGTTTTGCCAATGATTTATTTATTTAGCTGTCCATGCAGTGTAGAGTGTAATATAAGAAGGAAATTAAATAACTAGGCACTTCAGAACCTCTTTTTAACGTTTCCAAGTAGCTATCTTAACTTTTGTTTATGGTACCAAAAAAGAAGAATCATTAGATTTATTTTGCTTCTAGCTTTTTCGACGTATTTCAAGTCATTATCATTCATCTCAAAATTGAAATAAACCAAAATAAATAATAAATATAACAACAAATCGAGTTTAATAATTAAAATGTAAGAAGACCAAACAGATAAAAAAAACTGTCTGGCAAAAACAAATATAAAAACTAGTTTCAATTTTAATTTATTCCAACGTAATCAACTTTTTGTTTTTTTTTTTTTTTTTTTGCAAAACATATTTTAGCTTTTGTTTTCTTATTTTAATTTACATAAATAAATATTTTAATGTATACGAACTAAATATAGATACATATGTATGTATGTATATACATACATAGTACATATTTAGATGTTATAGAATTTTGATACACAATAAAAAATATAATAGACAGACATTGGGTAAATAAACTTAAAAATAAAAACTCTTGTTTTCTAAAATTCTAAATTTTTAAAAAGCCATATAAAGTTCATATGTATATACGAGTGTATCTGTGGGAAATTATATACATACATACATATGTACGAGTACATATAAATATTCTAATTAATCAAAACATGCTTACACTCGCTCAAGCACATTTAAATATGTAAAATGACATACGAGTACATACATGTTTAAGCTGTATTTAGTTGTATTCATAACTACATACGTATATGTTAAGATCAGGAACCGAAAATGATGGGTCCACTTTATTTTTAGTGGTTAATTGGCAGCATTATCACTGAGAGCATGATTTATAAGAGAACATTTTAGGTTTGTGGTTGAGAGAAACAGAAAAGTAAATTACGGAAATAATCAAGATGAGTGATCTATAATTAAAATTTGTTTCGTAAAGGTCAGGTTATAACTTTTATTTTCGAACTTTTAAAATAAAAAATAAATAAAATAAACTTGAATATAAAATTTGTGTTTCTTTACTTCTTGCCCAATATCGGCACTGCTTTAGAACACATTCAACATATGTATTCAGTTTACAATTTGTTAAAAATTTATAAAAAAAAAATATGCTTTAGTACTCGTATGTAAATAGAAGAGAAAGAATGTTAACGTTTATTAAGATCACAACCACAATTGAAATAGTTTGTCTCAACAACAACAAAAATTAATAAAGATCATACCAAACCTTGCAAGCAAAAATCATTTCATAACAGTTTTTTTTTTAATTTGAAAAATATTAATTTATTCAAAAAAGATTAACAAGGTAGGTACGATTGCCTCAGCGTCTTAACGAAATTTTTGAGGATTTTTTAATTATTTATATCTAAATTATAGTTTTTAAACTAAAAAAAAATACCTATAAAATTGTATTTACAAAAGTTAATGTCTATAAATTATGTTTAAATTGAGTATGTATTACATTAGAAGCATTTCTAAATTATTTAATAAAAAATTTTTAATATTAGATTTAAAAGTTGAAATTTCATTAACATTTTTTAAGGCAAATTGTTATATTCCACACAGGCAATATATTCAATTCGTTCCTTAGTTTTTTCAAGTCTGCATCTAGTTTTTAATTTGAATTGTTTCTGGTACAAATAGCTGTTTGATTACGCGTGAATTTTATTGTATTATGGCCAATGTTATGTAACGATTTAAATACGAAAAGAAGTAATTGTTTCTTATATATGTAGTATATTCCTCTTATATGTAAAATATTTTTGCTTACTTACATATACAAATTTAACGTGGGGTACCTAATGGGTAAGTTATAAACATTTTTGAGTACTTTGTTTTGTGTTCTTTGAAGAGATTGTAATTCTACACTATTTTTATAGGCGTACGTACACAGAAACCAAGCAGTAAAATAGAAAAAATCTCACATATCCCTTAAAGAAAAGCGTGGGGAGCGTTGTTATGAAACAAAATGCTCATTTATTGAAAATTCGTAGCTTTAAACATGATTGGTTGTATTTTTTTCGGTCTGAAATATTAAAATGTACTCACGGCAGTCATGTTTTTTAAGTTTAGGTTGGTATGGGCGGCCCACGCTTTTCTTTAAGGGATCTGTGATATTTTTTCCATTTTGATTTAAAAGTTTATGTTGTTTGAAATGTTCTTATTTTTTTACTTTTAGTCGATTTTTTTAGTATTCATATTTATTTTGTGTTCACAACTGATCAATATATCGATAGTCTCATGTAGAAAGGCCCTAACTCGAATATTTGAAACTTTATAGGAGAAGGTAAAAACATAATAGAAACTGTAATATTCAACATGTAACTTTTTTTGTACAACTGCTTTAAAAGCGTTATTTTTTACACTATTGCAATAAATTTTTGTGAGGAGGTGTATTTACGTTAAATGCATTGGAATCGCAAAAAAAAACAAATTTCGAAAAAATAGCGAGTTAGGGCCTTCCTACATGAGACCAACGATATGTATTAAGGTAAAGAAAAGCGTTTCTTAATTTTTTTATTTATTTTATTTTATAGTGTCTGAAACTAATTTGGAGCCGATCTAATAATCACTACTCGTATTTTAGTGTCTTATTATAAATTAACAGAATTGAATGTAAATAGTCATCGTTCCGAGCCAGTTAATTTACTAAATGCCAAAGAACTTTTTCGGACTTTATTTTAAAATGACTTAAATATCCCTTTCATTATTGTTGTTATAAAATTTTTAATAAAAACGGTAGCTAAATAAATTGTTCGTCATCAAAATCATAATTTATTCAAACATTATTTTTCAGTTGTTTTATTTACATATTTTAATGATGTGTTGTTATTTCCAATGTTTAAATTAATTTGATCTTCTGAGAAAGATATTGATCTTTGCTTAATGTCTACGTACACATGTAGTATGTATTTTAAATTTAGAAAAAACCGGATTTTTTTTACCCTACACCACTATAGTGGGGAGGGTATATTGGATTTGTGATGATGTTTGTAACGCCCATAAATATTGGTCCAACACCCACCTTAAAGTATACCGATCGATTCAGAATCAGTTCCTGAGTCGATTTAACGATGTGCGTTCGTTCGTCTGGCTGGCTGGCTGTCCGTGTAAAGCTTGTGCGCAGAGTGCAGGTCGCAATTTTCAAGATATTTCGATAAAATTTGGTACATGATATTTTTTCGGCTCAAGAATGGATGGGATGGAATCTGGTGGAAATCGGTTTATTATTTCACCTAGCCCCCATACAAATGTCCTCCCGAAATAGGAGTTTAACGATCATAAATGTTTGAATTATGCAAGTATTCGACTACTAATACAAATGATTGATTGGTAAATAAAGCCAAATCACATCAACAAATTTTGTGCAGATCGGTCGATAATTGATCATAGCTCCCATATAAGGCCCATTTCCGAAAATCGCTTTAAAAAGCATAACTTTCTTAAAACGTTGGTATCAAAATAATATTTCACACAAATATGTTTCATATATACAAAAATCATTTTGTACAATTTTATGATGATCGGTCCATAATTAGTCGTAGCTCCCATATAAGGCCCACTTTCGAAAATCAGTTTAAGGAGCATAACTCTCTTAAAAATGTTGGTATCAAAATAAAATTCAAACAAATAAGTTTCATATGTACAGAAATAATAACACCTAATTTTATAATGGTCGGTCCATAATTAGTCGAAACTTCCATATAAGACACTCTTCGTAATTCACTTTAAACTCCATAAATTTTTTAAACGTATTTATGTATATCGAGATAAAGTATAACAAACACAATATTGACATTCACAGTCAAGTCATGCCACTAAATTTTTGGATGATCGCTCCATAATAGGTCATAATAGGTCCCATACAGCGCCCATTTCTGAAAATTGTTTTATACATATACTGGGTGTAGGGTATTATATGGCCGACTATACTTTCTTACTTGTTGATTTTAAAGTTTCTTACAAATAATTAAAAAAGTATTCGTTTTTTAAGCAATTATGTAAGACCTGAGATATTTAATAACAAGTTAACAAAACACATTAAGCATTAGCATTAAGAATTTTAGAATCATAGGAATTTTATGACGCCAAATAAAGTAGTTTAAGTTTAGAAATGATCACACTATAAGAACGTTACTGAATTGTTAACTGCTGTACGCTTAGAAAAGTAATTTAAGATCAAATAAACTTTAGCTGATCATCGATCAATGTAAATGTGCTTTAGAAAAAATTTATGATCTTAATTTTGAAGATATATTTTTTTAAGTTATGTCTCCAAACTTCTACAGCACATTTAACCAAGTATAACACTAAAGATAACCAATTATAACCCTACTAAAATAATAACTGGTAAATCCAATCACCATTCATTAATACTTTTACTAACTATCAGATATGTATTTAGTTGTATGTAATTGCAAATCATTGCCCCTTAAATATAAACTATTTGTAGTTTATAGACAGTTTAAATTCACATTTGTTCAAATTCAATAATTAATGATTATTAACAAACAAATAATATTTACAAACAGAAACAACAACAACAACAACAACAACATTATCCATTAACTATTTTCACATGTAAATTAGCATTAATTAAACTACATCATTTAACAGGCAATTAAATAAAACAAAAAAAGCCACATCATTATTTTACACTCTTTTATGACGTGTAGTATTGAAAAAATAATTTAATTTGTATAACTACAGTGGCTCTTAGCTTATTTAATGCAGTGCATTGTTTTGTGTTGTAACTAGCAGGAACTTAAAAAGAAACTTGACATTAGGGGCCTCGCAAAATTTATAGCATTTTCTGATAGGAGGATTACTTTTGCGCCACCCTGTATGTATTATGTAAAATAAGCTGTTAGCCACTGTATTTGTAATTATTTATTTGCCAGTAAAGCATTAAACACATTCAAGACAGCAGGCTACATGACTACACGAGTGCAAATGCCGCTGGGTACTTATGCCGCCCTCTAGCCAGCTCTAAACAAAACAACAAAAAAGTAAATAATAACATTAAAAATAATAAATTTTAAAAATTAAAACACTTACAAACTTTAATCAAACACGACAATGAAATTATAAACAGCTGTTGCATAATCCACTTATATTTCAGTGGTGCCACTTAAGGCTTTTATTTTTTTAAAGTAGCGTTTTATTTATGAAACATGAAAAACATATGTACATAATAATAAAATACAATATTATTAATATAATATAATATTATTGATACATTTAACAACTCTTGATGCATAAATGCTCATAACAGTTTATATTTTGCTTTTTATTTTATTTAATTTGCTTTACACATTTTACTATAGGGTCAACACTGTTATTGTATTGTCAGTGAAAAAATCTTCAGTCGTGTTGCCTGCTGTCGTCTCTTATATAAACATGTGTATATTATTTTTGACATATTGTAGTTAAAACCCTTGTATTTCAATTTAATTTTTACACTATTAAGTGGTGGAAATATTACAGTTTAACGCCTTTAACATCGTATCTGAGGTGTTAATATATACATATATGTATATTTATATATATATTAATATAATACATATAGCTATATATTGAATGTCCCCTGCCAACATTTTCTATTGCGGAAGTGACTCAGAAGTGACGCTAAGAAGTTGAAACTCATCTTCTGCGATACCATTTTCTGATCGTAGAAGTGTCTTCCGTATTGAGAAGTTGTACCCCCCGGAAGTAACTTCCAGAAGTCACTTCAGCGTAACTTCCAGAAGTTATTTTATTCGCCTCTCTTTTGCTTGTGATTTTTGTTTGCCTTTACAGATAATACACTCATATTGACTATGGGATAACAAATATGTAAAAACTACAACAATAACAAATCGAAACCACACTTTACCACTGACCGACCACAGCAAATGACAAAATAAAACTAATTTCGATGATGTCGAAAACTTCTTTTTGGCATTCTTTTCATTTCTTTTATAACGGGACATGTCGTTTTCGGCTGGTGTTGTAAACAACAAACAATCTTCCAAACGTCGTCTGGATGATTAAAAGACGACTGCAATGTAAATTGTTATTGTTATCTTCCAATTAACGTCTGGAAGTGAGTAAGACGTAACGCCTTTGACGATGGACGATGAAAGAAACTTCCAATTGCTGGCAGGGTCATTTCTTTAATTTATTTTTATACCCTCCACCACTACAAAAGCTGAATGAGGCTATATGTATATAAGTTTGTCATTCCGTGTGTAACACTGAGAAATATTTATCTGGCACCCAACAAAGTATATATATTATTGGTCCTTATGGAATTCTAAGTCGATTGAGCTATGTCCGTAGATAACGTAAATATCCTCATATACATAAAATTCTCTGTTCCTAAATTTGCTAAGACTGAATTAAAAAACACTGTATAACAATATTCTAGTTTTTGATTTTCTCATTATATTTAGGTGGAGGCTATTTAAAATTCAGCATAGCCGAATATAGCACTCTTATTTTTGACCCAACAACCCTAATTTAATAACGATCAGTTCATAATTAGTCATAACTCCCATATAAGGCTCACTGTCGAAAATAACTTCAACGATCTTATAAATCTTATAAAAAAAAACATGTAAAGATCGAAGATAGGTTCTAGGGTTACGAAAATACTAAGTCGTCGGCTTTCTTTCACAAAAAATTTGTCCAATGTTTGCTGTACAGCTTTTTTTCAACGTAAAATAAATGTTCTTGTAGCAATTGTCTATATTACTACCACTAGCATAATCGTTGGATATTTCATGTCATCAAATAAGCTTTTTGCTGTTGTTGTCTGAATTATCATTTTATTTAATGGTATTCTCTGCGCAACTTGATTTTCAATCCAAATAGAAAGCAAGCACTCCATTTCGATCATCTAATCACTTCTTGTACTGGTCATCGTTTTAGCATCAAATACTGTTGCAGATATTTCAAAAATTTAAAAAAAATTAAGGACTCGAACCCAAAACAACTTTTTTAGAATCAATGTGTAGTACTCAAGCGAAGAAGTCATAGTACTTTTTCATACAACAAAGGATAAATTTTGAATGTTCTATAGTAATGAAATGAGTTAGAATGCTCAAAAAGGCTCTGCACAGGCATTTTTCCCGACTAGCTAATACAATCCAAGTTTGTCTTAATTGTTTATTGCTTTTTTATGAACTACTAATTGTAGTTCGACATTGTGCATTTTAGGGTTCTTTTCTTTTATTTTATTTTAGTTTTAATATATTAATTTAATAAACTTAAAACTTACAAATCAAAGCTAAGATAAAATTAATATCTCCTTTTTGCCCAAGAAGAATAGTAAGATTATTTTTGTTTTTTGAAAATTAATGAACCTACAAACATAAAACATATGATTCTGAATAAAGCAGATTGCAAAAAGAGGAATTTATATTTAATTCTAAAGGCACTTTCAGAATCTGTTTATATGTATTAACATAAAAACGTGAAATTAATTATAACTAGATTATAACCTTTTGTGGGTGTGGCCAAAAATTTACTACACAAGGTTTTTGCTTTAAATATTTTAGGTGAATAATGCTTTAATTGCACAAAAGTTTTAAACTACACAATATAAAACATCGATTCTGATTAATTTTCTCTGTATAACTTTTATTTTCTGCATAAAATTTATCAATTTTCTATTGAAAGCATTAAGTTTTTATCGCTAACATTTTTCTAAACGCTTAGCTTTAACAAAAAAAAAATCAGAAATACTCTTATATTCAATTTTACTGTATTTTTCCGATATAAGTCTAATATAAGACGATATTTATGCAAGTTCATGCTTTTGCGGAAGTGATACTTATATGGGTAATATTACCATATATGAACAGCTCCTCATAAAATTCGGTATTATTTTCAAGTTTATTTTTGTTAAATTTTAAAATGTAATGACCTTTACAAAATAGTAATGCGTATTTAATGGCCTATTTCACGATGTCGAAAGATAACGTTCGCTTAGATAAGACTTAAGACACAAACTTTTTATCGTATCTATTTTTTACTTAATCAAGTTTGTTTATTCCACAATCAAGTTTATGTCTTAAGTCTTATCTAGAAGAACGTTATCTTTCGACATCGTGAAACAGGGGGTAAGTGATTTTTGAAAGCAGCTTTTAGAAGGAAGCTACGAGCAGTTATGAGCCTAAAGGTACGGTCACACTTGGCAAATATTTGCCGCAAAAGACGTAACTCATTTATTTATTAAAAAAAACTTTGTTTATTTAGGACAAGACACAACAAATATTTAGTTTGTTTTATTTGATGGTTTTTGATCTTGCAAAACGCTTGTAAGAGTAAAGAACGTCAAACAAATTTGTGCTAAACAAGTGGTTCGTTTTTTTTTATTTTTTTAACAAATATTTGCCAAGTGTGACCATACCTGAACATCAAAAAAAATGTTTGCGATGATTTTTTTTATATATGAGGCTCATTTATGTTGCCCTTAAACTTCATAACTTAGTTCGCAAGATATTTTTGCGTATTTAAGTGATTTTCAAAATTGCACATTATATAGAAGCTATGTTGAACTAATTTCTGATTTTTGCTGAATTTTGTATTTTGTAAATATAAATATTGTTACGTTTTTATCTTTTAAAAACGGTGGTTTATTTCCATTAAATAAACCGGATTATTTTTAATTGCAAAATAAAAGCGTCAAGTAGTTTGAAGAAAATATGATTAGTCTTTATTTATTTAAGTATACACCAAAACAATTAAAAATTAAAACTCTGTCTTTTTACACACTTATGTACATATATTACAGTTTAAGAACCCACTTAAAGATTTAGAGCACTTTGATGTTTATACAACAATGACTCACAATAAACTGATTAACTTGATTGACCCTGTTAGTCTATTTATATAGCAATCATAATTTCTGGAAGGTTCGAAACTAATATACTAGAATGTTGGTAACTGCAAGTCTAGAATGTTCGTGTCTAGAATATTCAGCCAAAATCGTTAAAACTCAATGTTGGTCAGATATGTTTATAACAGTTTATAACAATAATGTTATAAATCAAATGCTAAATATGCTGTATGTTGATATCGACTGTTAAATTCAAATTGAAATACAATTTTGTAACAATATATATAATATATATACATATGTATATTATACATGTATATATATACATATATAAATATAGACTGTTGCTGATGCTGTTTCCTCTTACAAAACATTTCTAAGATTAAACATTTTCAAACAAATTTGTGCCAAAAATAGTGGTTACACTTTTTGGATGAATATATCTCAATGACAAACGTGTTTACCCTCATTTACCACAATTGTTGCTGAATAATATAAATAAGTCATCGATAACTTGTCGAAGTGTAAAATTATTCGTTGCTGCCTAATATGTATTTGTTTCCGTTTTAACAAGTGAATTTATAGTGAGAAAAAGAATAAATTTTTTGTTGACATTATTTAAATTGTGTAAATTAATTTTAATTTACATTAAATATTCAACATCACAAAAGAAAAATACTATAGAATATCAAGGAAAAAACGAAAAAATATTATAATATTTATAACGAAGCTGTGTTATCAACTGGTATACATAGAATAGAAGTTATTTTAATAAAAATTAGTGGTATTTATAGAGAATTATATTATTCATGCTTTTGTTTTCCAGTTCCATTGACTGTTGTTGTTTCTTGTTTGCGATTTCGAATGAAAATGAAAGTGATTTTGGGGAACAGAATGAGTAGACACAAATAAGAATAATAATAACGGGCATGAATTAATAAGCAGCAGACTTAATTCTTTTATTTATTTGTTTGTTGATACAAATAATTCTTGTGGATTCTTAATAGCGGGGGATTTCTTTTATTTAGAAAAAAAAAATAATTTTAACCATGGCCGGTTTTAAAAACGAAAAGTTAAAAAATATTTTTTAAATAGCTATGAGAGCGGTTTGGAAAATAAAAACATTTTTATTTTTCAATATAATCTCCTGAACTACAATACACTTAATCCCTATCCCTTTACAACTAAAATTGAAACTTCATTTGAGGTAAAACATTTGCCAGCTAGAAAGTTTTTTTTAGATGTCAGCCCGAATTTAAAATTTTGCCATTCTAACAAATCGCGGATACGTCTTTTATGAACACCTGTTTCTATATGAAGGAGTTATCAGATCGAAAAGAAATTTACCATGTTTTCAAAGCACAGATGGAAGTTTCCATAACACTTAACTTTTCTGTTTATACCTTGCTTTCTGTTGTAGGCTAAGAAGTTTTCGAACCGCCCTCGTATAAGCTATGCCATCAATATGGGTAAATAGTTTTGTCTCTAAATTATGGAAATAACTATTGTTCGTTAGGCCTTTTTATATTATGTTTTGTCCGTAAACCATTATTAACTAATGTATCAATACATACTTAGAAAATTACCTAATCATTTTTAACACCTGAATTCACTTATTTTTCTTTAAACAAATTCAACATATACCCTTTTTTCTTATCTGTGGGAGAAGAAAGTTTTGTAAGAATGTTAGGCATACGAGTAGAAATACCAATAAAAAACAAATATTTATGAAGCATTTACATTGTAAAAGTATTTTATTTCAAAATTTTCTAAATATTATTGTTTGCCAAATAAATTATATATTATTAGAGTAATAAATAAATCTATGATTATACAAACATACATATACATACATAAATACTTACTTAAAAAAAGATACACATCCTAACTCAATAAATGATACACATCCTTCCGTGTCTATGCCTAACAATAGCACACAAAGAAAAGTGTATCTATCCATCCATCCATCCATCCAAATTTTATCCTTTTCCAAACATTTGCCATAAAGCAACAATGATATAGAAAAATGTATTCAAAATGGAAATGAAATAAAAATGTTGATCCTTAATATGATGGATGATAAAATTTGTTGGTTGAAAAATCATGCAAACTTTTTATGCGAAACCCGCTGTATGAGTAAAATAATATTTAATATTGTATTGTTTTCATTTGCATTCCGTTTATTTTTTGTAATCCTTATAATATTTTGTTATAAAAGATAAATAGATTCTAATATTTTCCTTTAAGTTATTTATATAAAACGGATTTTTTACAAAAACATTATATGCAAATAAAATTTCCTTTTTTTTTTTTGTGTATCCGTATGCTGAAGAACTGAAGTACTGTAAGATTTAGAAGAATTTTTAAAATATACACATTATTAAAAAGAACGCACTAAATTTTACTAGTTTAAAGGTCAGTATTTGAAATCAAAGCATTACTTGCTGCTGGTCTGGATTAGTTTCTGATCCAAAGTGTTTATGCATACAATAAATGAATTATCAGCTTCTCAAACGTCCTAATTACATATTTACTCTATATTTTTAATATTCTACATTAGCCACTCTACAGAAACTCCGTATAAAAACCTGGGAGCTTATTCTGTATTGCGATGCGAAAGTCATAGCGATGCGCAAACGAATTGGGATCCGAAAGGTATTTGGTATTCTGTAAGACTTTCGCAATCGAAATTCATTTCAGTATGTGGCAACACTGTTCCAAAGTAAAGAAATAAACGTCAAAATTTATTTATTAAAAGCAAATAATCTATTAGGTACCGCAACAAGTGCTTTGCGAATGCTGTTTTGCCATCGAATGAATTTTGCTATTTTTGACATTGTTTTCGCAATTAAGAATTCCAACTTGTCAGCTTTCAAATGCGATTAAAAATGTACTTTTCGCAATAGAGAATAGCAACTGTTCGCTTTAATGTATTTTCGAGTAGTATTTATTTTCGCATCGCATTGCCCCCTGGTGCAAAAAATATATTTTTCCGTGCTTTGTTTTTTAAGCGTTACCAAAGTTATTAAATAAAAACATTTACTCCGAATATACCTTTTCGACAGCTGAGTAATAGAAAGAAAATCTTGCACAGATTCCGACAATATCTAGTTCACTGCTTACAAAACATCTAATAATTCCAAAAAGTATTAATAATGTTAAAAACAGATACAAGCAAACCTTAAGCACAGATCGTTAACAAAAACTAGTAAGAAAGTATAATCGGTCAGCCCGACCGTGCCCTACACGCAGTACATAAACATGAAATGGGCGCTATATGGGAGCTATGACCTATCAACTATCCACCTATAACCTATTTTTTTTTTTGATTGGACCAGCACTCAGGGGACGAACCCTACTCATGCAATGCATTGTGCTGCAACTAAGAATATGGGAGGGAGGATAGAGGGAGTAGTATTTGTAAACATTTGATTTGAATTTTCCTATATTGAAAGTGGCAGGGAGTAATTCTGCTGGTAGTTTATTCTGCATACGGACAGTACCGCTAAAGATATAATTTTTCCTGTAGTGTGTTGTGCGATCCACTGTCTAGTCGACCGTGGGTGGATGGGCCCTGACTGAGGAACGTCTATTATGTAAAAAACTGCGTGTTTCGGGAACAAGTTCTCTAATTTCAGCAGAACACATTCCATTATAGTATCGATAGAACAGTGAAACACGAGCCACATTGCGACGATACTCCAATAAGTCAATAGAATGGGATACCCTACTGTCACCGATAGGTAATTTCGCCCTCTCCTGACGTGGTCGATTAA
Source organism: Bellardia pandia (assembly GCA_916048285.2). Taxonomy (NCBI): domain Eukaryota; kingdom Metazoa; phylum Arthropoda; class Insecta; order Diptera; family Calliphoridae; genus Bellardia; species Bellardia pandia. The sequence continues at coordinate 25,593,337 of OU696533.1, read as the reverse complement.
CTCCAAAATAGACTTCGAAGCACCGGCCCATATATGAGAGTTGTATTCCATTTTCGGTCGAATATATATGCCTAGAACGTCATGAGCGTCTGATTACTTAATATTTACACCGCCCATAAAAACAGATATGTGCGTTAATAAACAACACTGAGTCTTACGTGTGTTAAAATCGACTCTGTTCGCACAACTCCATTCCGAGATTGTCTTAAGATCTAGGCTCAGCGTATCATTCATGTTCTGTCTTATTTCCCCAATCTCCAAAAGGTTTGATCTATGTTTAAATCAGTATGAATGGGAAATGTATCATCTGCAAAAGATTAAATAAGATTGGAAGTTTGACATAGGAGGTCATTTATAAAGATGAGACCGAATGTTTTGTGCATATATGAAATATATTTGTGTTGAATATTATTTGAATATCAACATTTTTAAAGGAGTTGTGCTCTTTAAAGTGATTTTCGGAAGTGAGCAATATATGAGAGCTATTTACAATTATGGACCAATCTGCACAAAATTTGTGGGTGCGATAAAACCTTATTTCTGAAGGACATTCCAACCACATTCAATACCAAACGACTTTAGGTCGAACAAAAGTCTGATACTAAATTTTATAGAAATATCAGAAAGTGATTCTGAATCGATCGGTATACTTTAAGGTGGGTGTTAAACTAATATTTGTAAATGCTACAAACATCAGCATAAATCCCCACTATATTGGTGTAAGTTACAATAAATAATAATAAAAATTCCAAGTTTAGTAAAGCAAAAATCGGCCACTCCGACAATGACAGTGCAAACAATGACAACCAATGTAAGTGACGCAAAAAGAATATATGAGTCATTCCATGTCAAACGGTACGTATTTTTTACATCACTAACTTGGATTGCTTCAGCAGTTTGTTTATGCATTCTTCTCTTAAAAATATTTTATACGTGTTTCAAGAAAAAAATATAAAATTTTTTTTTCAAATGATATGACCAATTGAACTTTGGTGAAATGGCGATTTTTTCAAAGAGGTGTGTTCATTCAATCGCATGTAACTCCTGAAGTATTGGACCGATTTTAATGTGTTATACCTTGTTTTGAAGGTAATTTCAATTTCTTCTAAAATACCAAAGCGGTATGACATATCCCCATAGCATTTTTTTAAGTTTGTATCATTTTCATCCGTTTATTTCGATTTTCAAACTGATTACATCTTTTTTTTTTAAATTTTGAGGGTGTGTTCTTATAGGTTTTTTTACAGACTGTGTGAGTTTTGAAGTGGTGAAATAATTTTGAAAAACAATTTTCATATTTTTTTTTCTCATCGGGGATGAAGTAGAATTTGTAGAGGACTAAATCTGCAAATTTCCATAAAAATCGGAATCATTGTGTTAAATTTTTTCCCAAATTCGTACCGTTTGACATGGAATGACTCATATGTGGTTGCTGTCCTTAAACCTATCGTGCAATTAAATCCAAATCATAGTGAAATGGTGTTGCTATAACACGGCCAAGCATTTGTTACAAGAAAGTTTAAACAAAATCCAACAATATACTTATTTATGTAAAAGTGAATATTGCTGCAACAAACGATTTTGGTAACTGTGAAATTTTATTGTATGTTGCAGCGTATATATAGATAAATTTCGTGAAAAGCAAATTATTTGCCAAGCAATTTGCGGATATGATTGCACAGACTTTGGCTGCCTATTCCACTTTATGTCGTTATTAAATAGATTAGTATTGAAGAAATCATTTCGACCATATAGAAAAATATATAAACTTCTTTAATTGTCCCCAGCATCGGCTGGCGGCTATTGTCTAAGAAAATTAAATATGTAGTAAAATGTGTAAAAACATGTTTGAGATTTGGAATAAGTGTGCAACGCAGGTGGATCGAGTGCTGCGCAACATTTAATGGGATCTATCAAAACAAAATCTTTTTGCTTAAAGTAAATTAATTTCGAAGTAAATTAATTGACTGTTTATAATTTGAGTACTTGTTATATTAAGAAGCAAAAGTACTGTAGATTAAACTACATACATACATATGTACATACATATACATACATATGTATGTATGCATATATATATACAAATCACGTCACCTAATTTTATAACAGTCGGTCCATAATAAGCCAAAGCTAACATATAAGGCCCTCTTCTGAAAATATCAATAATTATTTTAAAAGTAAGTATATCGCTATAGAATTGAACACAAACAATATTGATACGCTCAGAAGTGTTGCTACAAAATTTTACGATGATCGGTCCATAATAGGTCATAGCTCCCATATAGTGCTGATTTCTGAAAAACTGGTTTTGCATATATTCTTGGTGTGGGGTATTTTATGGTCGAGCTTGACCGACTATATTTTTTCTCATGTTAAACTTTAACAAATCGCAAGCAATGGAGATTACCTTTCAATCTCGATTGAATTTTGTTTTGCATAGACTGCAAACAATTGAATGTGTGTCAATTGAATTTTTTTGTTTGTTACTGGCGGTTTTAATAAATTATTCTATACAAAAAAAAATTACAAATAGCATGATCATATTGAAGTGTCTGTAGTGGGGTTTGTTGGGAAAATAATGAAGAAAAATAGAAACATGTTTATGCTTGGTTTATTTACAACACGTTGCGGCAAGATGACCTTGTTGTAACCCACATTTTCTTACAAGTTTTTCATGATTTCTAAACACATTGTACCCGTATTAGCTTAGCCTGGCCAAGAGAGACAGGGGGGAGTTGTATAAAACTCGATTGTAACTAAAATGAATGGGTATTAAAAATTTGCTAAAATACAAACCATTAGAAGTAGTTTTACACTTAAATATTTTGTAAACAAAACCAACAATAGCAATAAAAACAAAAAAAAAAAAAAAACAAAAAAAATTTAAACGTCAAGTTTAGATTTTCAATAATACGGGTACATACCAGCACTGTTATGGAAACTTATTTTGTTTGAATAGTGTAATTATAATTGCAGTTGTTTCTGTTTGGTGTTTATTTTTTTTTATATTGTTTTCAAAACGTATAATTACAAGCTTGGTTTGTTTTAAGCTGAAAACTTAAACTTTACATTCTACAATTTCAAAAAAAAAAAAAAAAAAAAAAAAAACAAAAAATGTATTTATGGCAACGAATTTAGCCATAGTATAAATACCTAAAATACATTTGAAATAATTTATTATTAGTTGTATTTATAACAATTTTTTATTTTATTTTCTGATTTTCAATTATGTATACAAATTAAATTTAAACCGCTTTAAGAGGTTTTAAGAAGATTGGGAAGGTAAGCTAAATATAAGCAATATACTCGTATCATTATGCCAATGTACTTGCTGTAAATTTATGATTTAATAAAGTTGTTATGGTCTTTGGTATTCCAAAGGGTCCTAGATAAATAACTATATATAGCTTTAATCAATCAGATCTAATTTCATTATTGAAAATCTGTAAAATTTACATATACATACCACAAATACCGAATATTGACTAACAGCCCAATCATGAATAAAAATTCCGCGGGAGTTTTTTTCCCTTCTCTCATTTTTCCTATTTAAATTCAATGTTAAAAAAAAAAAGGGAAAAAACTCTCGCGGAATTTTTATTCATGATTGGGCTGTATACATTAGCAAATCATAACACCAAAAACAAACAAACTTATACTCGTATATCCACCACCGAATTTTTTTTTTCATTTTGTATACAAACATGTATGTATCTGGTTCAACCGATTTGATTAATTTTATATTTTCTATTACTAGAAAATTTTAGTGTTACATTTGTATATATGTATGTATGTATGTATGTATAGAGGTACGTTCGAACAAATTTGATATTATTTTATAAAAAAAAATTGATTTGTGCGGAATTTGATCAATAAATTTCCATTTCGGGAGGACATTTGTGTGAAGACTAAGTGTAATAATTCATCAATTTCAATGAAAAAAAAAACGAATTTACAAAGTTTAATCGAAATATCTTTAAAATTGCGAAATGTACTTTGCACACAAAGTCTACAATGACAGCCAGTAAGCCAGGCGGGCGAACAGACGGACAGACATTGTTAAATCGACTCAGGAAATGTTTCTAAATCGATCGGACTAATACTTCTAGCTGTTACAAACATCAGCACAAATCCAGGATTCGTTAGAGCATTTCTAGTCGAATTTTTGTTAAATAAATCTTATGCTTGGTTTTCACTATGTCAGTTTTGTTGTCAAATTGTCCAAATTGGTAATTTCATAACAATTTAGACAATTTGTCAACAAAACTGACATAGTGAAAACCAAGCATTACATTACAAAAAAAATTTATGGGCGTAATCAAGCAGTATTCGAGTTTAAGTTTAAGAAGAACTACCCAAACTCTCCAGGGATAGAGCTGTGAGGTACCTTTGGCATGTAATTTGTTTAAACGCATGCATTGTTTGATTTTTATATTTTCTGAAGTCTCTGGCTGCATCTTAAATCTTGAGTTAAGTTTGTTTTTTTATTTTGTTAGTTAAACAATAAAATTTTTCAAATTTAAAATGTAGCTTTTACAGATCCACCTTAAAGCTTCTGCTACAGATACATATGTCAACAAATAAAATGTCCAAAATCCGATATATTTGATCTCATAACAGCTACATAACAGAAACCAGCTGTTCAAGTATCATGTTTGTTATGCATAATTGGTAACAATTCCAACAGTCACTGTAATTTTCTTTTCACATCCTGTTAAAGCTAGATTTACACGATTGAAATTTTCTTCAAAATTGCTCTTCAAAATGCTTCAAACTCGTGTAAACAAGAAGAAAATTTCAATCGTGTAAATCTAGCTTAGTTTCTTACATAGCACTTGTTACAATTTGGTATCCCTCTCCCCATTCACTTACTAACTATCCAAGAGTGTGTGTGTGTGTGTGTATTTGTCTAATCGTGAGCCAGTCAACCAGTGTTAACAATGAAAAGAAAAACAAGTATATCTTCAATTTCAATACCTACCTACTTCATCTTTGTCTTTTTATGCTTCTTAAAAGTTGTTTTGGTTTTCATTTACTTATTTAGTTTCGGTTTTTTTTTCTCCTGTGTGCAAAATTTTCAAACATTTTCAAATTTAAGTGTCAGAATGTTTTCAACGATCAATCGGTTAAGTTCGCTAAAAAGACAAAACTCGCAACGGTGCGATCTATAGATCTATAATACGGGCTCAATAAAAGCAACATATCTAATTTTTACCACAGAAACAAAAAACTACAAAATAAATAAATAATTGTTGGCAATGCAGTCTAACTCCTTTTTGCTAAAAAACGTTAGATATCAAAACCTCATCTTACAACAACGTTAAACAAAATTGCAATGCCACACAAAAAGTAGTGGTCCATGAAACAAATTTTTGTGCCACATAAATCTTACTTGAGTGTTTTTTTTTCACACACTTATATATATGTATGTATGGGATATACACGTAAAGCATTAAACACATTCGAGGCAGCAGGCTACCTATTACAATATGTCGAAAATAAAATAAACACTTTTATATGAGAGTGACTATATTGACGACAGCAGGCAACACAACTGCAAGTTGTTGTCCATGTTGATATTTTCGTTGCTGTCAAATTAAACTAATTTCTATTTTTTCACCGACAAAACAAAAACAGTGTTGACCCTATAGCAAAATGTGTAAAACAAATTAAATAAAATAAAAAGCAAAATGCTAACTGTTAAGAGCATTTATGCATTAAGTTTTGTTAAATGTATCAATATTATTATATTTTATTAATAATATTGTATTTTATTATTATGTACATATGTTTTTCATGTTTCATAAATAAAACGCTACTTTAAAAAAATAAAAGCCTTAAGTGACACCACTGAAATATAAGTGATTAAAGTTTATAAGGCCCATTATTACAACTTGGCAATAGTTAAAGGTATGATGTTATCGGACAGATAAGAAGTATTTGGTTATTATAAGTTTACTTTAATCTAAACCGACCGATAAGCTAAAGGGAAGATCATCTTGCCTTTAATTTTATAGTGAGGTTTATGTATTTGAAGTTGCCATATGTTCTGGAAAAATGTCAACTTCATGAAAAATAAATTAATTTTAATTTTGTTTTACCAATAAATAGTTTGATAAACAAAAATGGAAAGCAGACATTTGATTTATATTTTTTTCACACACAAATATTTTCACAAACACAAAATATTTACTGTTTTTTGTCAGTAATTTGTCAAAAGTAATCGGTTTTTAACTGGTATTACCATATTTTAGAAAAAAATTATTTTATTTTACAAGGAAGTTGTAATAACGAAAAATTTTAAAGGTCACTTTATTCCTCACTTTAATTAGAGTTACTTTTTACTATTAAGAACATTAAAGGCAAGTTGTAATAATGGCCCTAAAGGTGCTATCACACGGGATGTATTTTACATATGTACTGTCAAATTTTCCATCTGTAAAAGTTGTACACATCGTGTGATACATACGAAACTTTGCATGTGTAAAATACATGTGAAAATACATATGTAATTTTTTCGATTAGAACACGCTCTATTTTCCTGTGACAAACATAAACAAAACAGCTGGTTTGTTTTGAAACAAAATTGTTTGAAAAAATATATTGTAAAGAAAATGGATAATGAACATGGAAAATTAAGTATTTTTCGATTTTTAGTAAAATAAATTATGTTTACTATATATATTGCAGTTAGTTTGGCCAAAAGAAGCAATTCTTGAAATTTATATACGTTAAAAACTCAGCTTTTGTTTACGTTTATAGGTTATGTCATACGCAAAAACATAAGCAGGTGTGATAGCAAAAATTATGAATCGTATGTAAAATGGAAATTTTGACATACATACGGAATTACATATGGGTAAGAAAAGTGACAGTACATATGTAAAATACATCTCGTCTGATAGCACCTTAAGTGTTTTATTGTTTAAGATTCATTATTTTTAATGTTTTTATTTACTTTTTTGTTGTATTTTAGTAATAGCTTCGATAAAATCCACGAAATTCTCTTCAGCCATTATGTTATTTAGAAAGTTCGAAGAACAAGTGTATTTTTTATTAAAACGTCAGATTTCGGGATCAGCTGCTGCCTATGTAGGTAGCTGTCGTTTTCACTAAATCAATTTGGACCTGCTCTCCGATTTTGATTATTTTTGCACAGATGGTTAAAAACTATCTAAAGGTCATGTGTGGAAAATTTTATGCAAATACATCTCCATTGGTTTTCTGTCCCGAGCAGCGCAAAGTTGAAGTATTTGAACAAGTCTCAAATGTGATAGTTTTCTAAGTCTTATTCAAAAGCTTGTTACTTATAAACTATACACCGAATTAAAAAAAAAAAATTCCTTTGACAATATATTTTGAGGCAAAAAATAAACATTTATGATTTTCCGTTAGACTTTTAGTTGTGTGCGAAGCAGTGCGACACATGGAGTCCTATACCAAATTAAAGCTGAGAGTCTCAGTTAACTGACTGAAGAAAAAAAACTTGACCCAATTTGCCCGCCGCCGAAAAAACAATGAAAAACCAAAAAATTACAGTAAAAAATATGCGTTATGCGTTATTTTACGCGTGCAAAAACAACTGCGCATTCTTTCTTTCCTTCTTTGCTACTCGTACACGTAGCCGGTGCCAATTTGGGAGCGAGAAATACGAAATGTGTGCTATATACAAGAATGATAAAATAAAGATTACGCCAACGCGCGTAAAATTTTAAAATGTTCTGCGCATTTAGGCCCTGTGACGTCACACATTCTGTGTTTCTATTGGCTAATTTTTTCTCACTTGTTTTTTTTTACTCATGTTTTGCTTGCATTTGCTCACTGCACTCTTCATGTTTATATTTTTTGTTGTTTTTTTTATTTGTTTTCGTTTTTAAACAGATTTTATTTTAGAACTCTCAGAGATTTCAATTGCAAGGTTGCCAACTATCACATAAAACATAAATTTTTCGCAAGAAATTTTAATTCTAACACATGAAATATTATTGGTAACCCTTAGAATGGCCCTTCTACGTCACATAACGGGAAATCATGCGCATGGCGTAATCTTTATTTTATCATTCTTGGCTATATATATATAAAAAACTGTAATTTGAGTCGCGATTACAAAAACAAATATACACAAAAGTGTTTATCAAAGCAATATCGGTACATTGTTTACGTAGACTAAACAACAAAAAATCTAAATGTGAACTTACTCCACATTAAATGAAGAGCTTTACATTGGTATATTATCAATAACTTAACAATGATCGCATTTTTCATTTTCAATTTGTTTCATACATTTTAAATTAACATATGGTTAATTTTGCAAAGGAATGTTATCAAAAGAAGCGCAGGAAGCGAGGAACAAAGATTATAGACGTTATAGGCCATATCACTCGCGCAAGACTGGGCGCTGTTCTACTAACGAAGACGTAATGCATCATTTGTTGATATCCTCCAACCCATACATCAATTCATTTAGAATGAAATTCAAGTTTAAAAAAAAAGATTATCACGAAGATGTGAAAAAGTTGTTAATAAATTAAATAGAATGAAACTGACAAAATTTTTGTATTGGAGTTGTATGAGGGGTGTTACAGTGGGCGGATTTTCTTCATATTTTCAACACAGCATTTAATAGATGTTATATACATTTTTGCGAAAAATAAACATTCTAGTTACAAATTTACAGAAGATTTTTGAAATATCATTTGTATAGGAGGTAGGCGTAAAAATGATTAAGTTTACATTTTCAGGAGCTCATTCTACAATTATAATACATATTAATGTTTTATGAAAATTGAGTTGATATATTGAAAATCATGGAAGTTATGCCACATTTTCTATTTAAGTTGTATGGGAGGTGGGCGTAAAAGTGGTCGTATTTTTGTAAAAAAAAAAAATAAAATTCTTAAAAAATTTAAAATAAATGTGTGCAAAATTTCATGAAACTCCGCAACCTCCTTGATTTATGGCCATAAGTACCCAGCGACATTTGCACTCGTATAGTCGTGTAGCCTGCTGTCTTGAATGTGTTTAATGCTTAAGATACAAAAGTCATAGATACGAAATACTAAAAGTGTATCTCTTCAAATGTCTTGAGCTTGACTTTGTGAAAACAAAATAAAAACTAAAAAAAAACACAGCATTAAAAAAACAAAAACAACTAACCATGCAACATTTAATTGTTGTAATTGTAATATAACAGCAAAAATATCAAGACTTTGGAAATAAAGCCAAGAAAAACTAACAATTCATTCATCTAAATTGAGGATTTAAGTATTGATTGTTGTTGTTGGTATTGCTAAACATTTAACAGCAAACCGTCACAGTGTTGTGCGAGTACTGGTACAAGATCAATGTAGCATTTAAAATCGAAGTGAACTTTTGGAACGTCAGTGTGTATTGTTTTGTTGAGTGTCTGTGCTTAAGTGTTCAATTAGTTTTATTTATTATTTTTGGTGTTTTAAGCGATTAATATAATTTTTTGTGATCATTTTTTTGCTGCATTTATATTTTGCTACCATTTGTTTGCTGAATCATCCAAGATGAGTTTTAATAATGATGTTTGTATTGTATCTTACCAGAGTTTGAAAAGAATAAATTCTCCTTTGAAACTGTGGTTCGAAATTCAAATCTAACTGTAAAAAAATATTTGTAGGCGATTTAATATGGGTTCAGAAATCATGTTAATCAATTACATCTGAAAGCGGACAGCAATCAGATATAACAGCACAGATTTAAATGAAAGGCAGTTATTATGTAGTGCAAGTGCTGGTAAACCCGGGTATACCAAACGATGTGTTGTCAGACACATTCCTTAAAACGAAAAATTCCATATATCGAGATTTTTTGACTCTCGTCCCTCTTTTTATACCCTTCACCAGCATAAGTGGTGAATGAGGGTATATATAAGTTTGTCATTCCGTGTGTAATACTGAGAAATACTCATCTGAGACCCAACAAAATATATATATATATTTTTGGTCTTTACGAAATTCCAAGTCGATTGAGCCATGTCTGTCTGTCTGTGTAATACACTCTCACGTCCAAAAGACACAACCGAAAGTAACAAAGTTTACACAAAAACCGCTTATAGTTCTCCTAAACAGTTTGGTATTAAAAATCAGCAAAATCGGTGTAGTATAACAAGAGTTATGGATCAAAATATAAGACAACCTCCATAAAAAATTGATATTTTTAAACACTTTTCTTCCAATTTTTTTAAATGCATATATTGCAGATATTCCCATGAAATTTTGTATACATTGTGACGAAAGAAGAAAGCGTGAGGGAAATCGTATGAATAGGTCCATGATTTCTCATAGCCCCCATACAAAAGTCTTCCCGAAATATTGCTCAATTATACATAAATGTCTATAAAATTTGAATAAGCAGAAATAAGTATCATGCCAAAAGAAATCGTAAAACGATTATTTTTAGTGCATGCCAAAATCAAACTGCTGGATTTTTAGAATATCGGTCTATATTTAACTTTATACCCCATATAAGGTCCACTTCCGAAATCTATGTTAATACTAATATACCGTTATTATGTTGAACTGCGACGTGAAATATCCTCATATGCATAAAAATCACTGTTCCAAAATTGAAGAAGATTGGCCCATAATTTGTCATAGCTGCCATATAAGAACCATTTCCAAAACAACAAATAAACCCACAAAAATGTATAATAAATATCGATATCCAACTTTTATATGGATCAGTAATTTTATGCCAGAAATCATACTAATATCGGTTATACGGCAATTATGCTACTGGATTTTGTAGCTGTCAGTCAATAATTGGCAATAGATTCCGAATTGCTGAATCAGTCGTTTTCTGAATTGCAATTTATACTTTTTTTAATTTTAATTAATCCTTATTATTTTCCGAAAGAACAATCTCTGAAATTTTCTTTGTTAATTTCAGTCAAATGTTGATCTCGAGTAAATATGCTAAAGATGGTCTAACTTTCGATCACTCTCTCCAGCAAGAGTTCCAAGTAAAGGTCGATAATATAAACTATATGTTGTTCAAAGTACCCGAAACACATTTTAATGCTGATTTTCGTAATATGAGTTTTTCCATAACCAACTGTCAAACAATAAAATATAGACTTGTTCAGGTTAAAAGTTATGAGCCAAAATGTACAATAAAACTTGTTTGTAGAATAAATTTTGTGAGAAAACAATTTCGTCATGGCAGGCGAATTTTGTCAGCTTCAGCATTTTAAAATAACTTTTGATATAATTTTAGGAAAAATCAAATAAACAATTTACCAATTTATTACACCCACCAATAAAAGGGTGGACTTTGTATCATGTCAAAACATTGGTCGTAGAAACAAAAGGTATATATATAATAAGGGTCCTTATAAAATTCCAAGACCATCATTATGGCCTCAAGCAGAGTTCTAAGAGCGATGAAATTTTCCCCAAATATTCTTTGTTTATTAGAAATGTTTGGTATTGAAAGTGTTATTGATCAATATTTGAGACAACCTCGATATTTTTCAAAAAATCGTATTGCAGATATTATCATGGAATTATGCGCACCATATTCCTCTTACAAAAAGAAAATGTCTGTAGAAGGTCTTTGCTACATAAATGTCTAAAGAAAAGCTGTAAACATAGCAGTAAATTTAGCAAAAATAAGTTTCATATAAAGAGAACAATATTATGATATTTGAAATATATAACGATATCTTGTTTAGAGCGGTACATATTTGACTATAGCTCCCATATAAAACCCACTTCCAAAATCACTTAAACTAGTTAGAATTGGACACGAATAATCCCCATATGTATATACAATATACATCATTATACAGAATTCTAATAATATCGGTCTATAATTAGTCATAGCTCCCATGTTAGGAGCTATTACTTTAGTTACAAATGAAAGTTGTAAAAACTTACATACATATCGCACCCTAAATACAAAAGGGTCACAACTCAAAATACTAAAACTTTCAGGACAGACAAAAAATGTCAGTTTTGGAAAATTTTGAGTTGTGACCCTTTTGTATTTAGGGTGCGATATATCAATTGTTAAACTTCACAGTAAAGTGTATAAAAGTATCATACAATGAATTATATAGAAAATTTTGTTTGCAGTCGTTGTTTCAAAATCAATAAATAAATAAAATTTGCTCGTACGACTTACAATTTAGTGTTAAAACCACCTTTCATGATGAATACATTCATTTCAAACTCTGATATAATGTTAATATTTTATTAATAGCTTTCAGTCTATTTGTTTATATTTTTTTATGTTTTCTTTTATCATCTATCTGCATCTTCTGTATCTTAAATTCAAATTAAATTTATAATTTTATTTGATTTTTTTTTTTCAGATAATTATTACCGCTATGGATCGTTTTGTATGGTTTGTTTTACTAGTGGTAATGTCGCATCTTGTGACAGAATTTACCCGTGTCACTGGTTATACCAGAGGGCCTCGTCAAGATGTGGTCATGGTAAACGACGTAAGTAAGTAAATGTTGTGTATTTGTTGTTATTTATGTTTGCTTATTTCTGTTGGAACTTTAAATATTTACAAAAAAATTAATGAATATGTATTTAGTTTTTATTTTTTTGCAATTTCATATTTATTTAGTTGTGTGATTCTTGTTCGTGAGTTGCAATTTATAAATATTTATAATGCACTTGAAATAAAATTATTTTTTGTTTTCTTTTCTTGGCTTTAATGACTGAAAAGCAACAACTGTTTGCTTTGATAAAATAAATCGTGTCATGAACCGGCATGTCATTGATATTTGCAGTAATTAAGGTTATTGAACTTACTAATTTTGTTTTATTTTTATATCCTCTACCACCATAAGTGGTGAATGAGGGTATATACATATAAGTTTGTCATTCCGTGTGTAACACTGAAAAATATTCCTCTGAGACCCAACAAAGTATATATGTACATTATGTACATATGTACAGTCGATTGAGCCATTTCTGTCCGTCTGTCTGTCTGTCTGTGTAATACACTCTCACGTTTAAAGGACATAACCGAAAGTAACAGAGTTTACAAAAACCCGTTTATAATTTTCCTAAGCAGTTTGGTATTGAAAATCAGCAAAATCGGTGTAGTATAACAAGAATTATGGATCAAAATGTAAGACAACCTCTATAAGAAATTGATATTTTAAACATTTTTCTCCCAATTTTTTTAAATATGTTGCAGATATTCCCATGAAATTTTGTATACGTTGTTTTTATGATGAAAGAAGAAAGCGTGAGGAAAATAGTAAGAATAGATCCATGATTTCTCATAGCCTCCATAAAAAAATCTTCTCGAAATATTGCCATAAAATTGGAATATCAATACAAAATTCAACAGGAATAAGTACATTCCAAAATAAATCGTAAAACGATTTTTTTTTAGTTTGGTCCATGTTTCACCATAGACCCCATATTAAGTCCACATCTAGAATTTACTTAAATACGTGTAAACCTGGTACAAATACAGCTACCTGGTTGTACTAAATTTTATGGTGGTCGGCCCAGAATTGGTCATAGCTCCCATATAAGGACCACATCCTAAAAAGCCAATTATCTTTATATATATCGAATAAATATCGGTACCGACTCAAAGCTTTGCACAGATACATATATACAAAAATCATCCCACAAAATTTTGTGAATTTCGGTCCATTTTGAACCGTATCCCCCATATAAAGCCCTGTTCCGAAAATCACTTTAATACTCATAAAGCACTTATAAATAACGGTAACGATACAAAATTTTACACGGGTCATTTACATGCATGCCTAAATCAAGCTGCTGGATTTTGAGAATATCTGTCCATATTTGACTATCCCCCATATAAGGTCCACTTCCGACTTTCACTTTAATTCTAATATGTATCTTAAATATACCGTTATTATGTTGAAATTCGACGTGAAATATCCTCATATGCATAAAAATCACTGCAACAAAATTAAAATTTTATAATGATTTTTGATGATTTATTTTCTTCTTTTTTTAGTACGTCACCGCCTTCTAAAGTAAAAATTCTTAATTTTTCCTAAAATTTTTAAATAAATTAAAAGGAGTTGTTATAAAAAATATATTTTTTATTTAATAGTTTCTTTTTATAAGCAATAATGTCACTTGAATTTTATATAAAAATATTTAATTTATTTATATATATTTATTTCCAATATTTCGCTATCAAAATGGATAGCTTCTTTAGGGATAAGACAAGTTTTGAATTATAATAAAATAATAATTGAAGTATGAAATTGAAAAAATTTTTAACAGAAAATGAAAAGTTTACAATAATGATATACAATTATGATATATATATATAAAAAACTTCAAAATTGTATGACAGGAATAATTATAAGATAGCCCATAAAGCTTATAACACATTAAATAGATTATATAGTAAAATAAAGGATAAAACATTAAAATTAGATAAATCTAATATTGTTTATAAAATACCGTGTAAGGGTAAAAATAATGAAGAATGTAATAAAATATATGTATGTAGGTACAACTAAAAATAAATTGAAAACTAGATTAGCTGGACATAAATCTGACCAAAAACACAAACATACTTCTTCTTAAAAAACTGCAAACATCACACTGTTACAATTTAGATCATTATCCAGATTTTGAAAATACTACTATATTAAATACAGAAACAAATTATAAAAGACGATTTATGTTAGAAATGTTACAGATTATTAATGTACCGATAGAAAAGAGAATTAATTTTAAAACAGATACAGACAATGTAGCTCAAAATTACAGACATTTAATTTATAAGAATAAGTTTAGAAACTAAAAATATTACATTTCGAATTTTTCATTTATTATTCCAAACAAGTTTTTTATATATATATCATAATTCTATATCATTATTGTAAACTTTTCATTTTCTGTTAAAAAATTTTTTCAATTTCAATTATTATTTTATTATAATTCAAAACTTGTATTATCCCTGAAGAAGCTATCCATTGTGATAGCGAAATATTGAAAATAAATATATATAAATAAATTAAATATTTTTATATAAAATTCAAGTGACATTATTGCTTATAAAAAGAAACTGTTAATAAATAAATAAAAAATTAAATTAAATTAAAAAAAAACATTTACTCAAAAGGTATGTTATCATAAAAGCAATGACAATCTGCTTGAAACAAAGCTTTTAAATCTTGTAAATATTGCCATTTCTTTTTGGAGATTTTTAACCTTTGGGATGTAATAACTTAGGACGACGAAGTTCAAAATGTGTAGCAGATTTTTGTGGTAAAAGCTGATAATCGTCCTTAATATTGATTTTGTGATATATATATATATATATATCCTGTTGGGTCATACGCCAAAATCCGAATCATGTTTACTTTAGGTAACTGTTTTTCAAGAAGAAAAAATTCAAATAAATAGTTATTTTATTATAATTCAAAACTTGTATTATCCCTGAAGAAGCTATCCATTGTGATAGCGAAATATTGAAAATAAATATATATAAATAAATTAAATATTTTTATATAAAATTCAAGTGACATTATTGCTTATAAAAAGAAACTGTTAATAAATAAATAAAAAGTTAAATTAAATTAAAAAAAAACATTTACTCAAAAGGTATGTTATCATAAAAGCAATGACAATCTGCTTGAAACAAAGCTTTTAAATCTTGTAAATATTGTCATTTCTTTTTGGAGATTTTTAACCTTTGGGATGTAATAACTTAGGACGACGAAGTTCAAAATGTGTAGCAGATTTTTGTGGTAAAAGCTGATAATCGTCCTTAATATTGATTTTGTGATATATATATATATATATCCTGTTGGGTCATACGCCAAAATCCGAATCATGTTTACTTTAGGTAACTGTTTTTCAAGAAGAAAAAATTCAAATAAATAGTTACTCTGATTTCTTCTTTAGCATGAGTGCTGATAGGTTATTTGGTTTCAGTAAATTGTACACTTGCTGATAGGGTACTTGGTAATTTGGTAATTGTTTGGTTATTTGTAATACTAGATGTTCAAAATTTTGCATACATATGCGCTATGATATAGGGAATGATATTTAATAAAAAAAAACTCAATTTTGAAAGTTTTGCTGATAGGTTGTTTGGTCTTTAAGGTTACGATATATAGATAGATAGCAGATAATAGAAACTGTTTTGTTCTTACACCCTTTTGGAAATTTTTCATCCACCATTTAAAACTAATTAATTATAATCGGTCCATGAATTTTACATAAAATTACATAAATGCCAATAAAATTTCAATATCAATATAAAATTCAGCAAAACTAAGTTTCATATGAAAATAAATCACAAAACGAAAATTTGTTATTACTAACGGTACCGATCCAAAATTTTTCAAAATCAAACTGTTGGATTTTATAAATTTACTTCCATATTTGGCCATATAATATAAGATCAAATTCCGAAAATTACATAAATACATATAATAAATAAATACCTCTCTTAAATATACCAACATGTTTGTGAAATTCGACATAATTGGTCATGGCTCACATATAAGAACCAATTTCGAAAAACAGATAAACCCACAAAAATGTCAAATAAATGGAGATATCCAACCAACATTTTATTAAGATCTATAATTTTAATCCAGAAATTATACATACATAGCAATTATACATAATCGGTCATATGATATTTATACTACTAAGAGCCAGTTTTTAGGATGTAGTTCAATCATGTTTATTATTTTAACTTAGTTTAAACTTCAAATTAGGTTTTTAGGCTGTAGTTTACTTTGTCTTAATTGGCGTTTAACTCTTCAAGAATGGGCGTTTAAACTCGATTCATATTTGTCAAAACATATCAGCTGTTTAAAAGTACTATAAAATAAAAGAGCTGATTGTTTTAACGTATAACATAAAATAAATTATAATAAAATGGATTTTTCCTAATTTAAAGTGCGGTCAGTTTTCTTACACTCTATTGTAAACCTACTTTTTTTTGTTCACCAATTGAATTAATGTTTCTATTTCTTTCGAAGTAAAATTGGTTGAACGTTTTAAACTATTTGTATCGACCTTGTTCATGTTTATGATTTTTTATTGGTTTTTTCTTTTGCTGCTTTGATTTTACAATGTTTTTTTCTTTTGTCGCTTTTATTTATTTATGTTTTAGAGAAATTTTATAATGCTACCACATTTATATAAGAAATTTTTAACGATGCCATATTTTTATTATGTGTAAAATATGGTAACATCAAATAATTTGACGTTTCTTAAACTACCACTGAAAAACGACTAGGTGGATTAAAAAAGTTTGAATGTTATTAAAGTTTAACTAAACCACTAACAAACCAAGTTTAATCCTTCTCCTAAAAACTGGCCCTAAACAACAACTAAATAACAACCATTAAACTTTTGTAAACTGCGTTGTTCAGATGAAATTCTACCTAAATAAGTCTCAAATACATAGAAATAACGTTACTGGATACCGGTCCACTTCCACTATAAATACCTTTATTGAGATGATATAAGCCTCACGCTATAACCTTACCTTTTGTTATGCTCTTTTTCTTAACCTGGTAAATATGGAAAAATGTTGAACTAATTTATAATTATAAAATAATATTTCTAGCTATTTTTATTGAGAAAATAGGTTTTGACAAAAAAGTACCAAAAAGGGAAACAATTTTTAGACCTTAAAAATTTAAATTTCGAAAAAGCACTGAAAAGATTTCTGTTCTTTATTGATTTTAGCCGGATGCATTTTTAATTGTATTTCTATGTTTATATAGAAAATACGAAGGGTAGCAGATAGTAGGAACTAAAAAAAAAGTACAAGACACCGAATTTAATTTTTTTAGTTTTAGCGGTTTGAGCTGTGCAATATTGAATGAATCAGTCAGTCAGTCACGTTACTATTTTATATTAATAGATATTTGCCATGTGTAACCCTAAATAATATTGCAATATTGAATGAATCAGTCAGTCAGTCACGTTACTATTTTATATTAATAGATATTTGCCATGTGTAACCCTAAATAAAATTCATTTGGTGTAGGATAGGATAGGAAGGGTTGTACACCATGTGCACTTCCACTCGGAGACCCTTTGGTCCATTGTGATTCCCTTCAGTAGAAATAGAGTAGAAAGATAGAAAGCTAGATTTAAAATGAAAGAAGAACCAAAACCGCCTGATAAGGGGGAAAGGAAGGAAAGAAAGAAATATCCCCTTACGGATTTGGAGTCGCCGTAGAATGTCCCTTAAATAGCCACCCTATTCCCCTAATGAAACCCAGAATGTTACTCGGTTTGCAGCCAGCAACATTACTGAGTTCGTGCAGGAATCTATTTCCTAGCCACTTTAGTCTATGACCCTGCAACCTAGGACAGTTGCACATGATGTGCTCTATTGTCTCTGGTTCCTCTGCATTCCCACACACCCTACAGAAGTCCTGTGTGTGATTATCCCATTTGCCTCTGATGGCCCCAATCGAACAATGACCGGTTATCACTGCTACCAGAATCCTGAGACTATACCTGTCCAATTCCATCAGCGTTTCGGACGCGTTTGCATTTAGTTTTGGCCATAAGGCACTGGACACTATACAATCCGACCTACTGTCCCAGGATTGGTCTGCACAGTCACGGAATCTTTCACAACTCAGCCTGTAGAAGTGACATATAGGTGGTTTGACCGCTCTCTCTCTAGTATCATGGTCCAAACCAGAACCATGTTTAGCCAATTCATCTGCCATCTCATTTCCCTGTACGTCACAGTGCCCTGGTACCCAACACAATCTCACTTGGTAGAGTACCAACAGCTCCTCTAGAGCTCTCCTACAGTCCTGCACCAGGTTGGAGTGTGTCTGATTACGCTCCAGAGCCTTTAGTGCCGCCTGACTGTCATTTGGTTTAAATAAATCATACATTCTTACTTATGGAATGATTTACAGCATATGTGGGTTAATCGCAAAAACTAAATAATATTCGTATAAAATTAAAATAAAAACCTATTAACATTTAAATAACATTTGCAATTCTATTTGTTTACAGTCCTCAATTCAACCTATAAAAGTACAGAATCTAGTACTGTATCCTGGTCAGGAATATGGACTTTACGAGCAGCAAAACCAACAGTATTACAACGGCAACAATCGTTACAACAATTACGCCAATAGCAATAAACAACACAACACTAATAATAATAATTTTTTAAGTAGTTTATTTAATCAATTTACCAACAACAACAATCAACAGCCCCAACAGCCGAACAGCGGCAACATCAACAACGAGCCCACTGACCAGGGAGATGTTAGAACATTTAGTATTCGTCCAATTATCGACAGTATATTTGAGGTGGGTCATCTATGCAAATAATATCTCTACTTGCAACAGATTCTTACTTATAATTATAAAGAACAGTGTGGTAACACAATAATGGCATTGAATTAAAAATGTTTACCTGCTTTTATTCTCCATGAAAATGCATACCTACATATTTTTAATTAAGCCTAGACAGTAAGGAACAGTATTTAATCGAATTTCTGTTTTCAATTATAACAGATACCCATATCAACATTACGTGCAATCAATAATTTGGTGGGACGTTTAACGGGTGGCTATCAGCAGCCTCAGCAACAGGATCAACAGCATCATCAATTGTTGCCACAACAGCAGCCACCAAAATACTCTTCTTATCCCTCGTACCCTGCATCATCCTCATACTATGGCATGCAAAAATCTGCTGGCACAATACAACCAAAAACAGAATTTGAAATGTTGAATCGAATACGCCAAACAACCAAAACACCAGCAGCAACAGCAGCTCCAGTGCAACAAATATAAATAACAAAATCATCTCTCCAAAATGGGCAACAAGGTTGAAAAGAAATTTCAAAAAAGCAAAAGCAGTAAAATCTGCTGAAACACAAATCGTCATCTACTATTTCTTAAAGTAGCAACCAACCAACAGTTGTAAGTAAGTGTTCCTGTTGTCTCCTGCTTTTGTAATTGTACAAGTATTCCTTAATAATAGATTTTAATTAAATTCCCTTCAATTGATTTTAAAGAATTTTTCTTTCCGCCAATATTGGAATTAAAATTCTTTGTTGTTTCGGCAAAAGAGCACAACACAGTTTATGAACATTGTTTTAAAAAATCAATAGATTTAGCTTGTTGCACAAAAAATAAGGTGAAGGTTAAATAAAGAACTAAATGTTCTTGGAAATAATGGTTACAAACAAATGTTTGGCATTAAATTGGAGAAAATATTTAATTTATATATACAAATATTGAAGAATGGTTTTTTTTTTCAAAGACTAACCCTCTGGCCCACGATGTCGAACGATAACGTTCGCTTAGATAAGACTTAAGACACACACTTGATTGTGAAATAAACAAACTTGATTGAGTAAAAAATAGATACAATAAAAAGTTTGCGCCTTAAGTCTTATCTAAGCGAACGTTATCGTTCGACATCGTGGGTCAGGGAGTAAATTTTTGCAAATAATTCACAGATACTCGTACATATATTTTTGTTCATTACACAATGTTTTCAGTATCTCATAAACTGTAATACATAATTAAATTAGTAGTGTAAAAAAATTTTCTTAATTCTACGATAATTCAGTTCGATTCAATTGTACTATGGCTGATAATTATTGAGTGTGATTTTAAGCTTTCGTAGAATTTACGTTGTATTCAATATTTTTTAATAACAAATGATTACATTTGGATGTGAAAATAAACCACATCAAATGGTAACATCCACAAATGAAATCTGATTTGGATAATTTTCAACCTATTCTTTATACCCTACACCACCATAGTGTTACATGGGATTTTTGCTGATGCTTATAATGCCCATAAAGGGTCCAACACCCACCTTAAAGTATTTCGATCTACAAGCAATCACTTAGAATTCCTGAGTCAATTTAACGATGTCCGTCCGTTTGGCTGGTTGTCCATGTAAATATTGTGCGCAAAGTACAAGGCGCAATTTTAAAGATACATAATTCAATAAAATCTGTTACATAATATTTGTTTGGCCAAAGTACGGTTGGGATTGAAATTAGTTAAAATCGGACTATTATTCAACCTAGACCGCACACAAATTTCCTCCCGAAATATGACCCTATTGATCAGATAAAATTCAACATAAATAAGTTTTATATACAAAAATCATGACACCTAATTTTATGACGGTCGGTACATAATTAGCCGAAGGCCCCATATAAGACCCCCTTCGAAAATCACTTTAACATGTGTAAATCTTTAAAACTGTTTATTATTCTGAGTCGATCGGTGTACATTAAGGTGAGTGCTGGTCTAATATTTATGGCCATTACACACATCAGCAAAAATCCAGTATATCCTCCCCAGTTAACTTTAAGAAATTTGTTTTTGATTTGATATACTTGTAAATGTTATATTAAGAAAATATAGAAACTGTTCTCAAACCATCTGCTGCAAATTTGGACTTGTTTTCAACTTGATTTAACACAATGTGAATAATTTCAAAGATTATTTTTTTAAAACAGAAAGTTCTTCCCAAAAAACGTTATAAAATGAAAACTGTTTAATTGAAAATTGCGATTTCTTCACATCTTGTCTTAAGATAGAAGACAAACTTCAGGTGACGATATGTACATATCGCGATTTTCAATTAAACAGTTTTCATTTTATAACGTTTTTTGCTTCTCCTGTAAAATTATGATAATGAGGGTTACGTCTTTGGGCATTTTAGGTGACGATATATAGAATTTGGTTTAACTTTGCAAAAGTTATAAGTTTTTCTGATTGGTTATATTTTTATTCCGCAAACTTTACATATAATGCCACAAACACTTTGGATGATCGGTCCATTATAGGTCTTAGCTCCATATAGCGAACAGTTGGCTGGTCTTGTAAATAGATAATAGTAGATAATAAAATATAAAAGCTGTAGGTGGATGGATTAAACTGCTGGGAGTTAAATTGATAATTACACTTTAATGTAGGAGGATATCATTTGAAGTATTTAAATCCAAGAGTGAAAATACAATATAAATAATATAATAATTTATAATTATTTCAAAAAGCCGCGTCTCTGCCAAATCCAATTAAAAAAAAAACAAAGTTCACTTATAAGTATGTCTTAAGGAACGATCACACTTGGTAAATATTTGTCGAAAAAGACGTAACCACTAAATAAAATATTTTTGAACTCGTTTATTTATATCAAAAAAAAAAACTTTGTTTATTTGGGACAAGACACAACAAATATTTAGTCTTATTTTATTTGATGTTGGTTGCTCTTGCAGAACTCTTGTAAAAGTAAACAACGTCAAACAAATTTGTGCTAAAACAAGTGGTTACGCTTTTTTGACTAAATACTTGCCATAAATTTAATAAATTGTTGCCATTTATATATTTTCGGTTTAATTAAAACTTGTTTTTATTATTAAAGCATTTCAAGCTAAACAAAAACTAATGTTATAAATATTTCAAATTCATTTAACCTGAATGATGTTGTGGTCACTTTTATGTCAAACAAACAACAACAACAACAAAAACAGAAAGATTTATCATTCCAGTTGTTATGTAAATAGTTTGTCTCTGTAATGCCAAACATTTGTAGCAGTAGTAAATGTTCGTTTTTCATAAACTTCTGTGTTATTTTGCATAAGTATATGTATGTTTCCTTACATCCTTTGCCTGCTCTTGTGTGTGTGTATGTTTGAGTGAGTGTGCATGTGTTTATATTAATAGTTGAACGACAAAATATTTGTATTTTGTATTTTTAGTTGTAGGTAGTTTTAAACTTGTTATAAAGTTTAGATCAAATGTATGTATGTATGTATGTAGATGTTAGGATATGTTGTAAATTATAAACTAAATGTAATTTTATAAACAACAAGATACTTTTGGTTGTATCCTTATTTGTATGTATGTATGTATTTGTATTTGTTCATTTGTCTGTTGTTGTATATTGTAAAATCTGTTTGGTTGGTTCAACTACATACAAATGTAAATTTACCCTAGTGGTTTGCAAAATACAAACATGTATAGATGTAGTAACTAATTTATATACATATAGTACATATGTTAAGTTAATACTTATGCATTTATATACATATGTATATGCGTTTATATTTATATGTGATTATCTTCGATTACATACATATATGTATAATATTGTAAGCATATGCCACAGATATTTTAAAGAGTAATTTCCATCAAAATATTTAAGAAACCTCAATTAATTTAGTAACAGCAATTGTTGCCTGTTAACTTAGCAACGATTTAACACTTCTAAGGAAATATAAACAGCCCTGAAATGAAAGTGGATCGTATTTCCAACACTATAATTTTCATATAGTTATTGATGAATAAAACACGTTATTTCCATAATATGAAAACATTATGAAAGTAAGAAACGAAAAAACCCAGGTTATTATATTTGTGAATATCTTCAAGACCCTGCGAGTACATATGACAAATTATGTCAAATTCGTTATACAGTGATTAAGTTCACTGTTTAAGAAATTAAATTTCACCAACAAAGTTACAACCTAATATTCAACAATAAAAATTTAGTAAATCGTTATTAAAATGTACATATTAAATCTTAAATAAGTGAATTTCAAAATATATTTTAGATTGCGCCATAAATTATATATATTTTCTTTATACATACATACGTAGTTGTTAAAATTTCAAAGTTTTCTTTAATATTTAACAATATTACAGTTATTAAACCGACTTTTATGGATTCACATTTTTAAAAAACCCGATTTCAACCACTGTTTTATGTAATAAAACCGGTTACCTGGCTTTTCGATATACATATACATTAGGGCGGGTCGATTTAATAATCGCCCATGGCTCAGTGAAAATCGTATTCTAGGGATCAAAATAAGAAACTTTGCCGAAGTAACCATACCTCTAAAACGAATTCTACTACCCCCCAACTGTTGACTTTTGTCCCGTACAAACATTTAAAAAAATCACCATTTTGGCACTTTATTTTATTATTTTTTATTTATTTTATTTATTTTTATTATTTTATTTATTTTTATTTTTAAAAAATAATATTTAAAAATAAATAATAAAAAATAATATTTAAAAATAAATAAAATAAATAAAAAATAATAAAATAAAGTGCCAAAATGGTGATTTCAACAAATCGAATAAGCCGCGACTTTTAATTATTTCATTACCTTGATTTTGTTGATTTTAAATAGCAGCCGAACCAGATATGTGTCCAAAATGTGACACCTTTTTATCTGCCGTTGACTACTCCAATATATGAACTTTGCACAGAAGCTTTAAAATATGAACATTATTTTTTATACCCTCCACCATCATAAGTGTACATATAAGTAAAATTCCGCACACCCGATATGTGTCAATGTGTTTTTCATTTCGACATACGAAAGAAATACAAGCCGTCTGAATTTGTGAATTTCTTCGTACTTTCATTGTCAAATAATAAGTTAAAATTGTAAATTCTGGCACTTCCCCTACTTGCCAATAACATGTCAATAACACAAGTACTTATCACAGCTGCTTTAAAAAATGTCATTACATTAATATTACTAAAAGCAATTACAAGTGATGATTTAAATAACTCATTGATATTTGGGTCTCACAGCAAGTTTTATCAGTTTTTTGCTGGGACCTTTATCACTCATATTTAATATAAATAAAAATATTGAACAAAAATATTTAATAAACGCCTTTAAGGATATCAGTAGAATAGCGATCTGTCTAAAGGTTCATAAGATGATATTACGAATCTTCCAAATATAGGAGCTACACTACAATACTATTACTACATGTATGTAAATTTAAAAATACAAAAATACAAACCCCATTTAAAAATACGGAAGATAAAAAATGTGTACCAACTTAGATTTGAAAAATCGTTTAGTAATTGTTAGGGAGGGTTCCAAAACCAGCCATTGTTTCTAAATGTAGTAAACCTTTACAATGTTACATGCTCTAAACTGTATGAAAACTGTAATTAATAGCTAGAAAGCTTTGTTTTCATGTGGATATCACTGCAAAGTTGTGTGAAGTTTTTTAAGTCAGCCTTACTTTTCGAACTGTAGGGTATAACTACCCTAATTTGTATGTATTGTACTTGTGTGTGTATTTGCTTATTTTGTTTTAGTTACCGCTTTATGAGAACATTAAATATTTACAGCAATATGTCTGTTGTGCATGTGCCTATATATGTATATTAGTAGGGTACTAAATACTATATGTATGTATATAAAATGTTTGTAATTGTATGTGAGTGTTTTTTCATGTTTTTTTTCTAAATTTCTCTAACTAGCACTAATTGTGTTTTAATTTGTCAAGTGGCTTTTTCTTTTCTGAATGTATGTATTTGTTTCTATGTATGTGAATGTGTTTGTTTTATTTGTGATATTTTTATATGTATTTAGATACTAAGTTAGTTAGTTTCCTTATACATAATCTTAATTTATAAATAAAATACTTAAAATTATAAATTTGTATAAGTAAATAGTAAAAGCATAAAAATAAATTGATGTTTATTGTAAAAGGATTTTATTTTATAAACAAAATTAAATAAAAATGTTTTAAGAAGTTATAATAATAAAATATAAATGAAATACAAACTATGTTTTACAAATATTTTGTTAGAAAAATATAGTTTTGCATTAAAAAAATAAAATTTGTAAAGAGTTGGTGAGTATGAGGAATACAAAAAAATAAGTACTTTGTTGCTTTAAAGCGATGTTCAGATAATATCATTCTTTAATACAAAGTTCACATAATAAATAATGTGAAGGACTAATAGGCGAAGTAATAGAAAAATATATAAACATATAAACATTTATATTACTTCGACCGATAAAACCCGATTTATTTTAATAATGAAAGAGGGCTAAATGGAAGCAAAACTTTACTAAAAAGTGGTGACGTCTAATAAGACGCCGCCAAAGATTTTTTTTTATATAAAAGTGTTTAACTTTTTTTCAAATGAATACAATTTTGTATATGTAGATTTCGCTGCAACAAGACCAATAGTGGCACTGCACTTTTAAGGTTGGTGAGATTAATTCTGATCCACTGTGAATCTGTTTCTTTCTCTTTCAATGTTGTCCTTACAAATCAGAAACGTTACTACATTGGATACACGTTACACATAAACAAACGCCCGAAATGTATATGTATGATTGTATTTATTTCGATTTTCTTGTATTCATTAATAATACCTATAAAATTAAACAATTAACATATTTAAATAATTAAACAAATAATTTTAAATTAACATAAATTATCAATTGTAATAATATTACATATAGGTA
The DNA here is from genome assembly GCA_916048285.2 of Bellardia pandia. NCBI lineage: Eukaryota > Metazoa > Arthropoda > Insecta > Diptera > Calliphoridae > Bellardia > Bellardia pandia. The sequence continues at coordinate 25,567,065 of OU696533.1, read as the reverse complement.
TGTATTAAAATCTAAAGGAAAATACTGGTTTAAAAGTTGGTATTTAGAACTAAAAAAAGAAGTCAGTTAATAAATAATAAATACGGATGCATGTACATAGGACCAGCAAACAAAAACATCAGACATCTGCTGAAGAAGACGGTTTAACACCATTTTGGAAGTTTGTTTTAAGACTTTTATACCCTACTCAACCATAGTAGGGAGGGTATACTGGGTTTCTGCTGATGTTTGTAACGCCCATAAATACAGACTGATACAAACTTTCCGATGGGGAATGGGATGAGACCAATTGCAAATGAAAGTTGACATTATCTATATAAGTAGAAGGTCAACAAAGCATTTCTGCTCCTAAAGGTATGCATTAAATATGTACAACAGTGATTTATGAACTTGGCATTAGTACAAAAAATTCAAATTAATATTATTGCCCCCTAAGGTATGTTACACCGTACACAATGTGTTTGTAAGAAACTACTATCTAAATATTGATTTAAAGACCATGTTTAGGCTGTTATTAAAATATTTCTCTGCGTTAAAAATTTAATATAATTTGCAGTTAATTTTTACTTATTAAATTTTGTTGTTCGTTTATTGTTATGTTAGATTATACCAGGGGCTTCCAAAAATTTTTTGGTACTGTATTAGTGAGTACGAGAGAGTAATAAAATTGAGAGAATGTATTTATTTAAAGCCGCAGAAAAATTTTAGTAATATACATATTTTATAATTTGCTATGTATGTTACCAAAAGCATTTTTGACCGCACAATATTTTTTGAGTGTCATCATCTGTTAACCTGAAAAAAAAACCATAGCATCCGCTAAACATGTGCACTTGTCGAAGTCACATCGACGACTGAATTGAAGAGCATAAAAATATGTCTTGGTAGTGGTAGCTCAATTGAGCTATGAAATGGAAACCCCTGGATTATACCAACAACAAAACGTAAACTTGTTTTACATTCTACCGTTTTCTAAGTTTGAGTAACAAAAATTACAATATGTGCAAAAACAAGAGCCATTTACATGCAATGGTTTAGAAACGTTTTATATTGGAAATAATTCCAGATATCGTAACAATACATAGTTGGACCCGAGGTGTTTTCGAGTTGATTAACAGTTTTTTGGCATTGAAGAGGGCCCCTCAAATTTCGTCACCATCCATTTACGATCCGAATAATCTAAAATATTAACGAGCCTTGAGAATATCTATAAAAAATACGCTTACATGTGTGTGTTATATCTTTTAGTTTAAGAAATATACTATAGGTTTATTTGTTTAATTTTTCTATATTTGTGATAAAATTCTAAATAAAATTAAAAAAACTTGTAAGCAGTTACATCTTCCCTATAAATGCATCCACAGTTGGAACATGTAAAAAGGTCCATGGTGTTTACGATTTCTCCAGAAAAAGTAAAATATTTTTATTTAATAGAAAAAATGTTCATCAGGACTATATATAATTTTATATGATCCGGATGAGAACTTCATGAATAAGCGTGTAAAATAAAAGTTTACTCATTTTAGCGGACATAAACCATCCCCTGACTTATCTAAACTTGGCCAATTTAGGAAAAAAATTAGGTTAAAGATGAAAATTCTAAAAACGCAAAGCACCGATCCTATAAAAAGTTTCATATTTGTAAAGTTCTATATGTTACTTAAATACACAGAAAGTTTTTTTACTCTCACATGTTAAATAACGTCACAGTGGGAACTTTAATAAAAATGTTCGTCGCTTTAGAAATTTCGGTATTTAAAAATTAAAAATTGCCAAAATTATATTTTATTATTATTAGTAGTTATAAATTATCATATTATTAACAGTTAAAATTTTACATTAATCCAAATTTTATATGTTTCTTCAAGGAAAAATAGCATATTATATATTTCTTTCTTTTGTTTTTAAGGTTCACATTTCACTAAATTATCAATATTCAAGTCATAAACTTTCCGCCAATACCCAATAGTTTTCAAAAAGTTTATATTTACTCTTCAGAAGCTCCACACACCTGTATTGCATGCAAAATGTTTGTATTCACAATGGGGCATAATCGAATGGAAACTGCGGAACAGTTATAATACGAAAAAATAAATATGTTATTTTGGATTTCAAAATAAAACTTAAGTTTTTCACCTACTCTATTAAAGTGGATCCAATTTTATAAAGAATATTTTATTTTTTTTTTGTTTAATTTAAAACAATTTTAAAATTATTTAATGTTAGTTACATTATCATTATTAGTAGCAAACGAGACTATACCTGTTTTATTAAACTCGGACTATGTGTTACGATTTATAGCTTTATAGCTTTCTTCTACCAATCAAAATTTTCTTGTGTGATTCAAGACACCAGAGATGTTACTACATTAGTTAGAGGAGGATACACTTTTTGTTTGACCAATAAGTTCAGTATGATTTATCCCAGTCTAAAGGGTGGCGGAATCCACACTGTCAATAAAATTTCGTGGTTTTACACCGGTTAATTTAAAAAAATCACAAAATGTGCAGTTCTAAGTTTATTGTAATTTTCTCTATTCTTAGTAATGATTCTAGGAACTAGTTCTTAAAACACTAATTTTAATAATTTTAATAAAATAGTGTAATTGGAGTGCACAATTTTTTGTAAAGCACTCATTTGGAATTATCTCCGGAAATAAAAGTTGTTGTGATATTATTAACAAAATACAACAATAACAACAAAAAACAATTTTCCGTTCAAAAATAATTTAATAAGATTGAACATAAGAAATGCATCACAAATGATAAGAAATAATATTCGTTCAATTAAAAATGTCTTCCTATAGGGAAATGAAAAGCATATTTCAAATTTTTATTAGTAAATAAATTATTGATAAGAATAAAATATTTATAAACTTTCGCACAATTCATTAAAACATTTTGCACACAAAAAATGTATGATTAAATTAATTGCCGAAAATGTTTGTGACGAAAAAAAAAATAAATAAATACAAAAATTATTCATGCGTAGAAATTGTAATCAAATAGCAAATAAAAAGAAACTTTTCATTCCTTCATCATTTAATTTAATTAATATGCAAAATTTAATTTATTTATTTATTTCATATGTATGTATGTATATGTATTACCTTACATGAAAAGTAGAAAGAGAAAAAACATCAAAAATATTAATAATAGTGGTCAACAAAATCAACACGTTTTTTTTATAAAATTTTATGCAACTTGGTCTATTGTATAGAATTTTTGTGTTGTTGGGTCTTTCTTCTGTCTGTCTATTTGTCGTACGTACGAATATGTTTTGTTTAACACATGAGCTGCTTTTTAATTAGTCAAAAATTCAGCAAAATAAATTCAAAAAACTCTATTATAGAAAAATATTTATATTTGCATGCATAGTTAGTCGTAGCCAATTTTATGTTTATTCATATTTGTTTTTTTAGATTTTTTTGAAAAGATTCTATGGTAAAACAAAAATCACCAACCCGCCCAACTGATGTGGCCAAAGTGGTTTTATCAATATTTGAACTGTAGACGCTAATTTAAATATAAATGTAGAAAGAATAATAGAATTATATTCGTATGAATGCCATTTTAAGCATCATTTAAACAGATTCTAAGAATTAAATTTACACATATACATACCAGCACTCTCTCTCTCCTAAAAACCTTAGTAGGTTAATGGCAGAGGAGTGGGACTGACTGTTAGGGGCCTGGTTTTATGGCTGCGATTTTAAAACGGCAAGTTCTTCAGTTTCTTTATAACTATATTTGAATTTTTGTGTTATAATTAGCACTTTCATGAAAATAATATTTGCAAAAAAAAAATCATATAAAGAGTGATTTTGTAAGAGCTTTAGAATTTGATTTAAAAAAACACATGCTATCTAGAGAAATGTATGTAATCTATATTTAAATCGATAGAGCGATCTATACAATTCAATATTTGAAGATTATTTAATGTAAATGCTGACCGCGGCTACGCCTTAAATGGTTCATATGCTGAGTACAATTTTGGCATACTCTCTCCAACATATCGGACGGTATCTGACGAATAAATTCTTCAATATTAGTTTCCAGTGCGTGAGCCGTTGCAGGCTTTCCCCCTATAGATATGAGCCTTAATATTGTCCCACAAGAAATAGTCTAAATGCGCTAAATCGCTCGATTTAGTCGGACAATTGACCGGCCCAAAGCGTAAAACAAACTGTTCAACGAACTCGCCTCTCAATTGGTGCATGTGGCAACGTCTTGTTGAAAAAATATGTCAGCTAAGTAAAGATTTTCCATCTTAAGCAAAAAAAAATTGTAATCATGGGTAGCGCTCGCCATTCACAGTAACGTTCCTGCTCTCGTGGTCTTTGAAAAAGTGCATTCCAATTATGCTACCGACCCACAATCCACCCCAAGCAGTGCATTTTTCGGAATGAATTGACAGTTCTTGCAATACTTCCATTTAACGAGAAATGAGCTTTGTCGTTGCACACAATTTTCCGATAAAAAAGTGGATCTTCATCCAACCGAATTTTGGTAATAAAATTCAATAACCTGCAAGCGTTGTTCGTTTGCGAGACCAAACTGAACATGTTTAACAGTAACATTCATTAACAAAATCTTTCTTGCCAAAGTAAAGTTGCTGAAAAAATCACCCTTTAAAATAGATACACTACACCACCATAGCACAGTGTGACAATTTGTCAATCTAGTGGGACAAACATTTTATTAAATTAAAACATAACAAAAAATATTGCGAGTATCGGTTTCCAATTAACCATAGCTGTCAATAACCACTCACTTAAACAGTTAACAGTTAGGAGTCAACAGATATTTCAAAATTACTCGAATCACAATATTTTTTTTTAGATCGTAAGTTTTGTAATTGACCATATCTAACACATTAATGTCCAAATTCACAGTCTTTAGTTAGCTAATGATTATTTATTCGCAATGCTTAGTTTGCCATAAGAATACCAAGTAATAGTTAAACAATAGTTAGTATTTTAGTTTACAAATGGTTAAATAATGAATAAGAATTCGGCCATAAGTCTACTTTTTTTTACAATATAAACGGGCATAAATCTCATGTAATGCTGATATGTCTCATATAGAAAGAAGAGTATAATTTTTCTATTACGAAACTTAAAGTCACAATTACAATTCTTATAATAATATTAAATTATACGAAATATTCATAGATCTTTCCACTTAAAAGTACTTTACAAACAAAACAATATTCATGACACAAAGTTGATTGATTTACTGAATTATGTGTATATAAAAACGTGTACCAAACTTCTAAAGATGGCTGTCGTGATAGGAGACGAATCATGGATTCACACACAATAGCCGACTGTATGGGTCTTTCAATATGAATCGAATCCAACAAAAATTGTTGGCCGAAGCAAATACTCTTAACATTAAATGGATCTGTCAAAACTGTACAAATTTTTAGCGACAAGAAGAATTTTTTTCGAACTAGCGAAATTGGCATATGTATATGGAATATCCATAATCTACAACAGATCCAATTACATCCACAAAATGTTACAGGATTTTAAGCCGGCGGCATCATTGGTTGACACTTATTTGGAAATCGCTACAGATCAAAGATAGACAAATTATTTTCTTTCAAATTTCACGTTATGGTCATGGACTCAGAAAGTGATTCTGAGTCGATCGGTATACTTTAAGGTGGGTATTGAAGAACACACTAATTGAAATAGTACAGTAGCGCACTTCAATATACAATTATAGGGATTCATTTGAAAATAATGAGACATGAGATTTGAGATGATATGAATATAAATTTAATTAAGATTTATAGCTACACTAGCTAAACCCGGTGTGCTTCGCTACCCCCTCGCAAAACGCGCAAAGATATACACATTAAATTTCTTATGTGCACCCTCCACACAGACCCCAATCACCCCTGAAAATTTCATTGAAATCGGGCAAACCGTCTAGGAGGAGTATGCGAACAGAAAGTTTTGCCACTTAATTTTATATATATAGATTTGTTTATAATTGTTTTAAGTGCAAAAGGTTTTAAAGGTTTAACAATTTCTACCTTCAGATCTGTATGAACTATTTTAATTGTGTGTGTTTCTCTGTATAAATAAATAATGTACATAATTAAAAACAATTCATAAATTGCAGCCTTAAGGCTTCTGTTTTTAATTTATGTGACTTTTGTATGTTTTGTTTACGATTTTAGGAAAATACTAAAAGTTTAGTACGCAATACTAACCATAAAAGTTTAATATGTATTAAATACTAAATAACAAGCTTTCAATATCTCTGAAATCATTGAAATAGACACAACAATATTTTTATTTTTGCAACACACTTGGTCGTGGTTAAATGCAGTGATGCATGACCAGATATTAAGATTAATTACTCGTAAGTATATTCATTTTTTGTTTTAACTATATAAATTAAAAAGCTTTCATGACTAAATGTCTGAAATATTTATTCATATACATACACTATATACATAGAAAAAGAAGTAATTGAACTTAAAGTTCAAACTACCAACCAAAACATACATATAAATAATGTTCATATAATATGTAGCATATTGAACTGAACTGACATTATTATAATAACATTTATTTGTTGTTACATATAAGTTGATAATTTGTAATGAAGAGTGTGTGGCAATATACATACCAGTATACCAGAGTTGGAAAAGACAATACTATTTTACTTTTATCAGTACTTTTTTCTTAAAAAATAGATAATCACTTTATTAGAAAATAATTTTCATTTAAGAGATGGTTATGAATATCATGATTATCAGTATAATTTCTAATATATCCATTTCCTTCCCAAGAAATTTCACAGTTAATGGATTTGAATGAAATTATTGGTATGTTATATTTAGTTCCTAAAAATCATAGAAATAAATTGTTTATGCCCCTGCAATCTATATGTCCTAGAAACAGGGTAGATTACACATTTTATTAAGAGACTAAAAATATTTGCAAAAAACAAGCCAATCATACATAAACTTCTCGTAAAATGGAAAGGGATAAATGGACTTTAATGATGTAAAAGATGCGGAGAATTATAGAATATTAGTGACTAAATCTAGAAGCAGTACAATTTGTGAACTAAATTATTTAATTTCACTTTACTACTGACGATTAATGGTTAATTAAGCTATTTTGTAGTCAATTCTATTTCGATAGCGATATTTAGAAAGTGGTCCTTCTTTAGGAGCATTATCCATTTATGGACCAAAGCTTATGTAAGTCTATGGATATAATTACAGACTATTAACTAAAATTGTTTAATGAATAACAATTAACATAATCGTTGTTGTGAAAATCTATATTAAAAATTTAGTTCTTGTTCTAAGGGATTTTGTAGGGACAAACTGATTATGACAACTAATAAAGGTAATGTTCAAAATATTTTAGTTTTAAACATTTTTTAAAAAATTTTATCATATTTTTTTTAGAATAGTAAAAAGTTAACAAAACCATTCTAAAATTTGACTGCGCCAAACATTTGGAAACGATTTCTATCAATATTTTGTTATCAAACCTTTTTGTTGCATTGCAGCCTAACATAGATTGCATATTGCCGATAAAAGACGTCGAAATCGGTCGACAGTTAAAGACTTTCACGCCACCTTCATTTCCTTGAAGTGAATATCGATAATGGTTATACATATTTTTAACCCCCTGGCCCACGATGTCGAACGATAACGTTCGCTTAGGTAAGACTTAAGACACAAACTTGATTGTGGAATAAACAAACTTGATTGAGTAAAAAAAATAGATACGATAAAAAGTTTGTGTCTTAAGTCTTATCTAAGCGAACGTTATCGTTCGACATCGTGGGCCAGGGGGTAAGACTTACTGGCTTTTCGACGTCTCTGCACAAATGTTCTATGTTCGGGATTTAGATAGATATAACAGTAAAAATCTTCTCAGCCCAAAGCAGTATTACATCATTTAGTAATTCCAACACCATTCCAGAAGAAACATCTTAATACCATAAAAGAAACGTAGTAGGGGTTAAATTCTTGATTAATATAATATCTTCGGCCATCAGCTCCAATTAATCTTTGTTTCGTAGCTCCAAAGCACATTCTTTCACTGAATAGCTGTCCAATTTCAAAAAGGCCAGTTTAACAAGACGTTGCGTTTTATTTAAACTTTAGCCAGAAGCGGCATCTTGAGTGCTGCTGCTTTTCCACCAAACGGTGCGAAATAGTTCCTAAAATCCTAAAAATAATTATATTAAATTTCTTTTACGTATGTATGTATATTACATTAATAATAATATTTACCGAAAATCAACGATTTTTTATCTAAATAACATTCATCTTAACATATTTGTTTTAATAATAATCGGAAGTTTTCAATTAGTTTTCTTTGTATTAATTTAACTCAATTGAAAAGGGAATAAGAAGTGCACAACAACAAAACGCATTGCATTTTTGAATAAAAAAGAAATGAATATAATGCAAGTGTTTTCATTATTTAATAAATCTCATCGAGTAGTATTTTCAATTTGTTGTCAACAGCTTTATATTTGTATTGATTCTAATAATTCTGGACAATTAATAATATGTACTACTAACAATGGTATCATAACAATTTATTATAATATGTGACCACATACGGAGACAAATTTGAATTTGTGAAATTTAAAAAAGAAAGAGCATATTTTAAGATTTTAACCGAATATTATGTACATATGTATAGCAGAACCATATCCAATCCATATAAATTAAGCATAATCCAATAACAAATTGTTGTGTAGTTAAATAATCAAAATATTTGGACAATATATAGTTATAATGATAATATAATATATCATTATAAAGTTATAATGACTACAAATCCAATATGTCATACACAGATGAATGACATATAATATTTCTCACCATTATAAGACAATCCATTTGACTCTGACCATAGAAAAACTCGATTTTCCTCTAAGCTTGTTCGATTATCCTCAGAAGCTGATATTGGCTTAAATATTTAAGATCATTAGCATATACATATTGGAAACTTTATGTGGTGATTGTATACATACATATATACATATGCACTATGTTACAATACTATAATTACACTTAATATTTGCTATTTGTTGTGAAGTGACAAACAGTTTTTTTAAAGCTTGTAACATTTTTTTTATTGTGGTTGAATTTCATCTCAATAGCGTTATTTACAAGAGTTCTATCGTTGGTTGTTATGCTCGGAAGTGGGTTAAATTCAGGAGCTATTATTGACTGACCGCTACAAAATCCAGTAGCATAATGTCCGTATAACTAATATTAGTATGATTTCTGTATTAAGATTTCTGATCTGTATAAAAGTTGGTTCGATATCGACATTTATTAGATATTTTTGTGGGTTAAATTTTTTTTCCGAAATGGTTCTTATATGGCATCTATGGCAAATCATGGACCGATCTTCTTCAATTTCAGAACAGAGAATTTTATGTATATGAATTGAATTTCAACATAATAACGATATATTTAAGATACATATTAGTATTAAAGTGAATTTCGGAAGTGGACCTTATATGGGGGATACGGGCAAAAATGGAACAAAATTTTGTGGAATGATTTTTGTACATATGTACGTAAATGATATATTAAAAGTTTAGAGTCGGTACCGATATTTATACGATTTATATAAAGATAAGTGGCTTTTTCGGGTGTGGACCTTATATGGGAGCTATGAAAAATTATGGCCCGACCACCATAAAATTTAGCACAACAATTTTTTTACCTATAAGGATTATTTTTGTCAAATTTTAAGCTTTTAGCATTATTTATACCAGTTTTATATGGTCAAACAAGGACCGAAGTAAATAAATTTCGTTTTGCGATTTCTCTTTGCATGAAACTTATTTATTTTATAGGCATTTATGTATAATTGAGTAATATTTCGGGAAGATTTTTGTATGGGGGCTATGAAAAATCATGAACCTTTTCTAATATTTTCCTCACACTTTATACAAAATTTCATGACATTATCTAAAATATATTTAAAGATATTGCAATAAAATGAATGAAAATATCAAATTTTTATGGAGGTTGCCTCACATTTTGGTCCATAACTCTGGGTATACAATACCGATTTTGCTGGTTTTCCATACCAAAGTTATCAGCTAAATAAGAAATGTTTTTCTGAAATTTCGTTTAGCTAAGTTGTATCGTTTGGACGTGAGAGTGTTTTACAGAGACGAACAGACAGACGGGCATGGCTGAATCGACTTAGAATTTCGTAAGGATCAAGAAAATATATACTTTGTTGGTCTCAGATAAATATTAACATAGTTGCACACGGAATAACAAACGTATGTTTTCTGAACACATAACAATTTTTCTATACTCGTATATTAAAAACGTTATTTAGTCATTGAAATAGTGCACTAGTACTACAAAATTGTGAAATTAAACTCATTGATACTAAACTTATTAAAATATTAGTATACAATATGTATGTGAATTCTGCTATACAAGGAGTCAGTTCTCTTATAATTAACAATATTGAAAAAAATTCCATTGTACATACATATTTTAAATAATTTATTGAACTTTTCTAAAGCTCCGCTTGAGCTATCTTTTCTTTAATAAATTTTAAATTCCTGTTAATATTTAATAAACATTTTAAACAAGGAAAATCATTAACAAATTATAAAAAATCTTTATATTGTATTTAATTCTAAATGCCTTAAGTAATTAATTAATACAATGTTAACACTCAGTCTGAGATTGTTTGTAGTTGTGTTAAAACGATCAGTTTTTATTAGGAAGTTTATAGAAATCCACCTGATATTCTCACTCGTTCCTTTTTACTCTCTGCTCATATTTAAGCTTAACTTGTCTTGAGTAGATTTAAGCTTCCAAACAACAACATCAATTGGAACACGGGCCTTAATAAACAACGAAACACAAAAAGTTTTTAGATTTCATATACAAAAAACATTGACCAATCTCTAGAGCAACAGTGTGCAAACAACCAGCAAAGCCAGCTGTCGGAATTTGACGAATAAAACGGTTTTTAAACTTAATTAAAACATTTCGAATAAAACGAACGTAACTCAACGTAGCGTAAGCAAACCACAACAGTTTGGTTTGAAACAGAAGCAAAGAAAAACATAAAACCAGTTGAAAATAAATATTTTTAACATTTTTCCCCTTTCGATTTGTTGTAAATTTACAATACACATAATAAAATTTAATGCAGAAAACGTAAAATAAAATTTATTAAAAATATTTACGGCGAAAATAAACACGACCCGTTTAAACGTGTTTGGCATTAATAAATACATAAATATATGAATTATTTTTATTAATTCTATTAAAACGAACGAACTATTATAAAATTAAAACAAATCTGCAACAGAAAAAAAAACATAAATAAAGATTCTGCGTGTTATAATTCTTTTCACAACCAAAGCTATAAACAATATTAAAAAAATTGCAACAAATTTGTGTTAAAATTCAATTTCCGTGCAACAAATAAACGAAAAAAAAATATAAAAACACTCATAAATAAACAAAAACAAATAAAAATGAAAAGTTTAATTTTAATAACGTGTCTGCTACAAACTGCCCTTGCAGCACCTCAGGTATATGTATAACATACGCACACTTGCCAGTGCCTTTCATATTGCAACATTACGCATTCATTCATTAAATTCAATCATTGGTGGCCATGGTGGAAACAGCCATGGCGTAGAAAATTAAAATTATGATAATATAATTTTCAGTTTTTTGTATAATGTTATATTTTTTACATAGGGTGATTCAAAAATTACGAAATATTTAAATAAAAGACCGAGTTTCACTACTTTGTACCGAGTATCGAGTTTAATGATGATTTTGCCTAAAACAGACTTCCATTGTGCGTGATGCAATCATTGATCACTTTATTGCACTAATGGTGGCAAATTCAAATATGGCATGAATTTTGGGACACCATATATAAAACCAATATTGGCATGTTTTGTTTGACCCTTTCTGGAATTCGAATTTTTATTGGAAAAAATTGGTCCAATGTATAACTTTAATCTATATTTTAGGGATATTATATTTAATGAATTTTAATATCATACTAGTGCTGGCAAAGTATTGAGTAATGGGTACCGAGTATCGAGTATTTGCCCTTTTTTTGGATACTCAATACTCAAAAGTAGTTACTCGATACTTTCTGAGTTGTATTTTTAATCAAGTTTAGTGGGTAAAATAGTGCATAAAAATACATCACTGTATAAAAACACAACAATTTGTAAGCTACAAAATTAAACCAACCGCCGAAATAAAGCTGTCTATTATTTCTTAAGTTGTTGTTAAGGTTGAATTAAAAGTTAGCTTTACTTTATCTTTGATTTAATAATGAAAGACATACAAAACCAATAATAGTTGAAGATCTATTTTTATTTTTTGAAGAAACTACTTCAATTTGCAGATAAAAACTATGCGTTACAATTTCAAAAAATCCGTTAAAAGTATCGAGTAGTATTGAGTACCCAAATGAAAAGTATTGAATATTATTGAGTAGCGGAAAGTAGTAGAATTTGCCAGCACTATATCATACCCTCAACATCTTAATACTTTTTGGATATTAAAACCTTAAAGGGATTAAAATTTACCTTACAACAGGTGATTCAAGTAGAGAAACTTTGGAACAAGTCGGTTTTAGTGACTTTGCTCAAAAAAAAGAAAAATTTCATCAAATAGGGCTTTTAGAGGAGATGACAGCAAAAAAAAATTCGTTGGCGGTCACGCCTATTTTCGAGGAGGCGGGCCCTTAAAGTTTAAAATGTATAGGCCTATATCTCTGGAATTAATTATTATATAATTAAAATTAAAGCTATTAAAAATACCTTTCCAACGATATATATCATGATCATAAAATATGGACCGACTATGGGTTAAATCCGCAAAGAATATTTTTTTACCCGATTTTTTTTTTAATATCTAAAAAAATTTTAAAAAAGTCTATATAAGTGTTATTTTATGGCGTTTTCTTTTCTGGCAAAAATGTTACACGTTTTTCCCATATCGCACCTTTTTTAATTTTTTTGTGTTCTTTTCTGAAAAAATGTCAACACTACTAAAGTGTAGTGTGTTCTTTTCTATAAATGTCACACAATAAATTTAAAAAATGGTGCACCTTTTACACTCTGTATTTTTAGAGGGGGAGAATCGCACGATAAAACAGCTGACATTTGTGTTGTTTATAAATATGTATTTGTGTTACGAAACAAAAAAAAAATATACAAAATGAAAATATTACTACTTTATGTGCTGAAAAAATTTTGGATGACTTGTTGGATTCATCTTCATCATCAGATGATGATAAAATATTTTATATGATTATGGAAAGAACTCCACAACCGTGAGTGAAAGGCTTGGTAAAGAACGTAATTAATGAATACTCTGAAGTTGATGTATGTCAAATTTTATAGGACAATATCTCCTACTTCTTATATATGGAATGTATGTTTATATATATAATTTTTATAGTTTAAGAAGAATTTGCGTATTAGTCGGGAAGGTGCCATTGGTCTTTTTTAGAGATATGCGTTGTCTTATTTCAAGCGATCTTACCAGGGAGCTATCTGCTTCTTCTTTTTTAACAAAAAAAAAAACAAAAACAGCTGTACATGAAAAAAAGTGTTACACTGTTGTGATTTTATGTTTAATTTAGACCATTAAAAATGCGACATCTTTAAAATGTGGGGTAAACATTATAAAAATGTACATAATAAAGGTGTAACATTTTATTTCAGAAAAGAAAACACCATTAGTTTATTAATATAAACAGTCAAGACACTAAGCTTTAATTTAAGGTATCATATGCGTCTGTAGGTACTATAATCATAGAATTATAAGATCTAAAAAATTTAAAAACCACATTTTTTCAAAATGTTGTATGCAGGATAGGATATTTTCCTCTATGGTATACAGAATACCGGCTTCGCATTGTACAAATTTCCTGTATTGCCATTTGATGACTGAAATTGAAGCTCGTGATTCCGGCGACATTTGGTTTCAGCAAGACGCGCCACTTCCCACACATCGCATTATTCAATGGATTTATTGAGAGAACACTGCGGTGAGCACATAATTTCGATTGGCCACCAAGATCGTGTGATATCACACCGTTAGAGTTTTTCCTGTGGGGATATGTAAAGTCTAAAGTTTATGCGGACAAACCTACTTCAAATCAGACCTTGGAGGAAAACATTGCGCGAGTTATTCGCCAGTTACCAGACGAAATGCTCGAACGAGACATCGAAAATTGGACGCAACGGAATGAAAGAATGTTCTATGGAATGATGATAAACATTCCCCATTAAATTTTAATTTTCTGTATTTTTTTCTTTAAACAAATTGGGAACCTCGAAATGGATCACGCTTTATTATGCATATCATTCATAGATATCTATTTTACTAAATATTTTATAATAAACTTCCACTATGATACTAAAATTTTTTCTTAAAATTTTTCTTACTAAAAGTACCAAAACAGTATTAAAATATCAATTAAATGTTGAAAAAAATATTAAACATAAAAACTTACTAACATGGTATGGCATATTAAGAACTTGAATGTGGAAGTATTGATATAACTAACCTAAACAGTTTTATATAGGAAAAACAGTTTGGTATTTTTTCAAAGCATAATTTTTCCTGAATAAATGTACGAGTCCTACATGCGGCTTGAAAATGTAGTACTTAAAAAATTCGGATTTAACGACTGTACTAGTACTAATGATACTTTATTTTAAAAGCTAACAAAAAAGGACACTAATTGAAATTCGTCTATCTTCTAGTGGTACTTTTGGAAATTTCTTTAATAATGAAATGAAATTCAACAATGAGTCAGTCAATGATAATGCATTTTATGGAACTATTATATTCTAAAGGTACTTTTAAAATTTTCACTAATTATAAATTATCACTCATTACACTTTTTCGAAACTTATTGTTATTATCTCGATTTATAACGGACTTTTTCAGAAATCGAGAGATTAGAGAGCTCATCTGACGAGTTCAATGTGAAACTTGCAACTCTATCCATTATTTACATTTGTCATTTATATCCTGTTATCTTCTGTTGGAGATTAGAATATTGAGACAATCTCTGAATGGGATTATACGAATGGAGTCCATTTTAATTCTCGTAGGACTCAATATTGCTTCACCTGTTCTTATAGGCGAGATAAATATTAAAGAATCAGCAGATCTGGATGTTTTAGTCATGACAATTTAGTTCGATGTCCGCTGGACGAAACACATTTTTTAGTGTTGAAAGAAGCATTCAAGTATCTCGGGTTTTTAAAACAGTGTACAAAATACTTTACTCTTGAATATATCTGATCTTAGTATTTACACCTCTCATATATGGGCCAGAACTTCAAAAACTATTTAGGATGCGAGAGTGAAGGTGCTTATCGGTGTGATAGGGTAGATAGGGTATTCAACCTTATTGATTCACTGGAGCATCGTTGAACTGTTATTTTTGTTTCTTTCTTCTATTAATACTACAATAGAATAGGTTCTGCTAAAATTGCCAGAAGTTCCCGAAACATATAATACATTGTTTTTTACACAATACACTTTATTGACCAAAGCCTCATTTCGTTGAATAATCGATTCTTCAAGTTAATATTGGAAAATAAATATTAACACATAAATTCATAAAACTTTATTTGTTAAAAAAATTAAATATTTCAACGACACTCAATGTAGGTAAGTAGCTGATTTAAATTATTTGATGTTATGATCGCTTTAAATAATGTGTGTTAAGGTAAAATTTGTTTTTGCATGATACTTTAAGGTATTTAGCTTAACATGGGTTTAACCGGCCTGTGTTAAGTTTTTTTTTTTTTTTTGCATAAGGCAGTAAATGTCCACAAACACTACTACTCCTTCCTTTATCTTAGTCCCAACGCAATGCATTTCATTTTACCTTCCTTATAATTTAATGAGAATTTACCTAGAAATATAAAAATTGTCTAGAGTTAAAATCCACAAGATGGAATTTACTATTACCTTCGTTTAATCTATAATATTTCATTAATATTATAATAATCCTCAAGTCATGAAATGAACATAAATGATCCTGTTTAAGAAAGATACCACAAGGGGGATTTTCATTAGATACTTGTGGTCCTAAATGAATGTGAATTCAGAAAGCAAAACTTAGTAGAACTTTGTTTTAAATAATTACATAATCTCAGCAACTTTCGATTCTGACAGAAGTAATATCCCTTAAAGTAAGAAATACGCTGCTACCTATTCTAAAAAATCTAGTTAATACATTTTGAAACTCAACACATATGCAGCTTAATAAAGTTAGGACTGGCAAAAGCAAACTTTTTGGAATTTTCACCAAGTTTGGCAATACTTTGTATTATACTCATATCTATTAGATGGTCTATGTAATATTTAACCCATTAAATGCATTTATACATTGTTGAATATTTTAAATATTAACTTCTACTTAATACATTTTGTTGGCAGTATATTTGCTCTTAATCTTATACAAATACAGATAAAATTTCGAATCAGAACTATTTAGCTTAAATACCCATGAAATAATAGACAGCATAATCTGTTACTCCAAAAAAAAAAACAAAATTGTTAATTTCCAACTTTAACAAATTTTCTGAAATAAGTAGAATTTTTAAAACACAATCTATTACAATATATTTTCCCTGAAAAGATTAACTACATATTATTATTCCACCTTTTGTACCTCAATATGTTTTCTTAATTACCACATTCTCTGCTATTGGTGTTAATTGACCACCATCATTAACAATTACTAATTAACCAGGTTATAGAACATCATGATGTTTATCAAAAAAAAAAAACTCATTTTTTGCTTTGCTATTAATGTTTAAAGCTCCCTTTAGACGGTATGTATTTTGCAGTGTGCTTGTCTAATTTTCCACTGTAAAATGCTTACACGTCGTGAAAAAGCCAACTAAAAATGATTCTGCAAATGCATTTACAGTGTAAAATTTTCAATTGGATCATGTTCTGCAACCAGCAAATTTATATTAAAAAATTGTTGTAAACAAAAAAATTAATTTGTATTGAAATATTTATTAAAAAAAAACGTATTTATACATACTGGCCCATAATCATAGTCATAGAAAAAGCATACTTTAAGTAAAAGTATACTTTTAAACAACAAAAACATATAAATTTTGTTCTGAATTTAAAACAAAAGCATGCTTTTGCTTAAAGTATGCTTCTTTTTCTATGACTATGATTATGAGCCATTAATTTTTATGAATTATTATTTTTATTTAACTTAAATACTACAATTTTTGTCTCCATATTGTACATTTTCTTTTTAACTCTTGCTTAATTTTTTTATTTTTACATTTTATGGAAGCTTTTATTACAATAAAGCTGCAAGTAACAATTAATTAATTTTTTAATCCATCTTTTCAAATTATATTTGCAAGAACACAAAACTCCTCTGAAAATATTCACAACGAAAACAGCTGTTGTCTTCTATTGTTGATTATGACACATGAACCTAAAAACCGACGTGTGAAAGCAAAAATTATAAACTGCCTGTAAATTGCCAATTTTGACAATCATGCACAATTACAGCCATACATATGTATACAACTGACAAGTGCACTGCAAAATACATACCGTCTAAAACCAGCATAATGAGTTTCAAGGTATGATAACAAATATGCATATGTAGAAACATGTAACTATTATAATACAAATCAGCTTAAATGCTGAATAGTTAATTATTGTATTAAATGCGGAAAATTTGTAAAAGGTTTAATTATTTTTTTATTTTCTTGAATAAATCATCATAAATTGAAAACTTCATGTGGACCTTTATTGATTTAAGCCGATTTCCTTATAGAAAATGTTCATTTTGAAACGTATTAAGTCTAACAAAGTGTGTTTTATTAAATTATTGCAGGGGAAATATTTATTAAGATTGTATTTTAATTACGAGGGCGGTTCGGAAACTTCTTAGCCTTCATCTGTGCTATGAACACATTTTAAATTTCTTTTCGATCTGGCAATTCCTTCATATAGAAACAGGTGTTCAAAAAAGAAGTATCCACGATTTTTTTACAATGGCAAAATTTTAAATTCCGGGTGACATTAAATATTTAAATAAAAAAGGTTTATCGGGACAAGAAATTCATAATGTTATGGTGAATGTATTTGGTGAAAGTGCTCCTTCATATGCAACAGTAAAAAATTGTGTGGCTCAATTTAAACGTGGTCGTACAAGCCCTGAGGATGAACCACGTAGTGGACGGCCAAACAACATCAGAAATTGTAATATCATGGGCATCTCAAATGATCGAGTCCATTTAATTTTGCATGAAGAACAAGAGATGAAAAAGCTTTCTGCTAGATCGGTGCCGCATTTGTTAACAGTCGACCAAAAACGCATAAGAATGAAAATTTCTCGTTTCATAACTGCTGATGATACATAGATCCACTACTATACTCCAGAGACAAAAGAACAATCCAAACAATGGACTGAAGCTGGAGGAAGTGGCCCAAATAAGGCAATAACAATTCAATCGGCTGGTAAGGTTATGTCAACGCTTTTTTGAGACTTCAAAGGTATTTTATTGATTGACTATCTGCAAAAGGGTAAAACAATAAATTCAGAGTACTATTGCAACATTATGGATCAATTAAAAAACGTCCTGGTTTACAACACAACAAAAATAATTTTTCATTAAGACAACTCACCAGCGTACAACAGTGTTTTAACAATGGCTATAATCAACGAATTAAGGTACGAGTTGCTTTACCATCCACCTTATTCTCCTTATTTAGCCCCCAGTGACTTTTACCTCTTCCCAAATCTAAACAAATTCCTAGCTGACAAGCGTTTTACCTCAAATGAAGTTGCAATTACAGTTGTAAACCGCTATTTTGAAGGTCTTGAGGAAAATTATTTTCATCAAGTGATAGAATTGTTAGATAAGCGTTGGACTAAGTGTATTGAAGTTTCAGGAGATTATATTGAAAAATAAAAATGTTTTTGAAAAACTAACTATTCTCTTTCTGTGCTAGACTAAGTCTCCAAACCTCCCTCATATGCATTTTTGGACTATTTTCTATATGATCGTTTGTGGAAACTAGTCTTCCGACATAAGTTTAAAACTGGCCATCGTTGTAGGAAGGGAACAGTGTGCCTACTCGCTGTTCTTGCAATTTAAAATAATCCAGCCTAGTTTGAAAGTGCAACCTGTAAATTGTGGTTCATAGTGATTTTCTTTGTTCAGGACTGTCGGCTGTATCAGTTTTAGCTTGTCGTTCGACCAAATAACTTTCGGAAATTCAGGTGGTAGTACACCAAATCGTACAATTTGCACCACATCTTTATAGAAGGTAACGGAGTGGTACTAGTGCTGCAGCTGCATTTGCTATCCGTTTGGAGGGCTTTGAATTTACGGGAGTTCATACGTCTGACCTACCCCTGTTCCTAGGGGTTTTAAGAACACGCATATCATTACGAACTTCCTTCTTCATTCTAAGACACATTATTCTATCATCATGGATTCACTTCCGTTAGAAGACACATTAAGGTAGATCTACCATGTTGTGTAAAAGACACCTTGTAAAGGATGTAACTCATCATGGTCATTGGATATTGAAGAATCTCTGACCCTGCAATAACTGCTGCTTGAATACATAAAAATAAATTCAAAAAATATACAGGTTTTCTTCATTTTAAACTTTACCATTTTCTATTTAAAACTCATAAATTGATTTTCAACCACAACCACTAATTTTAAACGATTAAATCACTTTTCTTTATATGTTATTTATTGTTATTTTATTCTCTTTTTCCAAATACTTGCACACTCAATAGAAAAACATTTAATAAACTTTTTCCATTCATTTAAATTATAACTAAATACATATTTTAGATTTTCACACATCTAAATACACTGCACATGAGTATAAACATAAACAAATGTGAGTAACAACAAATCCCATAAATTAAATAAATCTAGTGCCATTTTATTTTGTGTTTTATTTTCTATTGAAAAACTATTTAATGTTCCAGGAATATAAAATTCGATATGCATTAAATCTCATAAATTGCATAAAATCTAAATTAAGCAAAAATATGCTCGTAAATCCTAAAATTTTAAATATGTGTTAGAGTATTAATAGCTCATATGTATGTATGTATAAGTATATATATAATACATATGTGCAGGTAAACAACTGAATAATGTTTATTATATTTCTATGAGTCCCGGGTCACACACTGCCACTTTTGCTGCTCAACTTTTGAGTTTGTGGGTGAGAGGAGAAAAAAGAGAGAGCGAGGAGACATTAATTCCGAGAGACTTCTTGGAATATGGCATTACCTATAGAACAATTTCATTTTAGTGTAAAGCATTCGTTCATTACTTTCTTCTTTTTTTTTTTTTTTGCTGGCTTTATGTTGCTGAAAGCACCTTTAGTATCAAGAAAACATGTTAGTGCAAGATGTGATGAGCGAGCGATTATATCATGAGATATTAGAAAATGCGTTAAAAGAATTACCAAACCTAAGTGTGACCACTGTACAAGTGAAAATTCCAACAATCCCAAACAAATTTCAATATTATATTATGGTCCCTAAATTACCCATTACAAATTACAAAGTAATGAGTTCAAATGTTAATAAGATTACTCTTTACTACTTACATATCGGCATTTTAACTAATTATTTTAACATCATCATGTCATTGGATCACAATTTGGATTAGATTTAAATAAACAAAAAAGTAAAAATTTAAATTTTGAATATATTATATTGTAGCCATTACTGAACTACTTCTAAGTAATGCATATAGTATGAAGTATAGTTGTTCAGTAACTGCAAATCATTACCAAATGTTTGCTAGTTAGATTAAAATGAATTGAAACTTTTATCAGATTTGATAAAAATTTACATCTCAACACAATTTATATACATTTCCCTCTGGTATTACATGAAATTAAACAACATGTAAATGTCTATATCACATTTTTAGAGGCAAACTCTAAATTATATATTATTATTATTATTATTATTATTAATAATGTAAAAAATGCCATTCAAATAATTATTCAAGATATATTCTTTTTGTCATTTAATTAAAACTTTACAAAACTAAAATGTCGCACAAAATTCCGTTCACGCCCCTGTATATTTACACATTTATTTATTTACACAAATATTCGAATGCAAATTGTATTTTAAAACACACATAAGCTAAACCACAACCTATCCATACTAATATAATTTTTATAAATAATTAATTTCAAAAACAGAAAACAACAAATAATGCTATTAGAGCGAAAACCTGTAGAACAATAACAAAATGAATTTTATAGAATTTAAGAAAAAAAAAAAAGATTTAAATTTTAAAAGATTTAAATAAGAAATAAACAAAGTCCGCAGATGATTTACTTAATAGACTTGATCTTAAAGTTCAATCTTAATTAATTAAACTTGATTTACACACATACGTATGTATAAATACCTAATTATTTAGAAATTGTTATCAGACCTTTGAAACACCGTAATGATTAAGAGAAAAGGCTGGCAGATGTAAAAATTTAACAGATAACAAACGTCATGCAACGTCATGTTTGTATTGAATATAATCAAACCTTCTAAACCTCTGAATGATTAAGATGCTACGCATTAAATATTAAATTAAAAAGTTTGCATTTCTCCAATGAATTTTATTATTCAGAAGACTAATTATAATTAAAATAAATTTATTATTATGTATAACTAATTATGAACCGATCATTCTAAAATTAAGCCAAATGATTTGTGTATATATGAAACATACATACATATTTATTTTAGATATTATTTGGATACCAATATTTTTAAAAGAAGTGGGAAGTGGAAGATATTCACAAAATTTGTAGATGTGATTAGGCTTCATGTACAACTTATATGACAAAAAAAAAATCATAAATTTTATCGAAATATTTTCAAACTTGCGACCTGTACTTTGCACACAAACTTTACATGGAGTGGCAGCCAGCCGGACGGACATCGTTAAATTGACTCAGGGAGTGACTCTGGCATTAAAAACATCAGCACAAATGCGATATACCTTCCCCACTGTCATAAAGTATACAGAGGGGACAACTTTGACGTTTCAAAATCGCTACAATAAGGCAGTTCTCTTAAAAAGAGAATGAATATATTTTGTGCTAGTATTTGGTAATGTAAAAAAGCAAAGCATTATATGCAACAAGAATTTTGAGGACAAAGCAAAATAAACAAAACAATTTGAGTAAGAATATTTAAATCGAAATTTTGTTATATGCTTGTGATTTTAATAAGTTACTAAATTGTATTTTAATAATTGTTATACTTTGTGGTCTGCATTGTGGAGTCTTTAGATGATATAAACGCAGTTTTTATACCCTCCACAACCATAAGTGGTGAGTGAGGGTATATATAAGTTTGTCATTCTGTGTGTAACACTGAGAAATATTCATCTGAGACCCAACAACGTATGTATAATCTCAAATAAGAAAACTACGATAAATTTTACTCGATATCGAATGCGGTAATTTGGCCCCAGTACTTGGTTTTCACTTTATAGTTGACTTTTTTAGTAGTATAATTGAACTAAATACCAACTCAATACACAAAATCTTTTAAAATATTTAACAATTATAATTAGAAATTGTTTAATTTATAAAACAAAGCTTTCAATATTCTATTGGTAATGAATTGCAATTAACCATATCTGCATTACTTAGAGGTAATTGTATAATGACTTATTTATTATCAGTCATTTGCATGAACATATTCTATTTTTAATGATTTAATGGGAACTAACTATCAATAAGTTATTTAAGTCATTACATGTAACTGATTTTAGTTATATTAAAGTAATGACATATTTATAAGCAGTTGAATGCAATAACACCACAGTGTTGTAATAATAAGTTAAAATGATATTTAAACTCATTTCTTGGTAATGAAAGTTTTTGCTGAAAAATAATATAAATTTATTATTCTATTCGTAATTTCCGTATTTTTATTTTACGTCTCCGGATCCTTAGAGACAGTCAATATATTATACGAACTCAAACGAAGGCCGCAAATTGCTTACAAACACGATATCCGGAGTAGTTCTCGGTCAGTATTAAAATCGATATAAACCCTCAAAAAACACTACTACATACATTGATTTGTTAACCTATTTATGTCTATATCTGAATTTACATATATGTAATAAAAATAATTTCAGAAATATAGTCCCCGAAATCAGTTCCCAAATTACTTAAAAACATGACTGGTAACATCAGTATATCAGGTATGGTCCAGGTTCGTTTACTAAAATCTATATTGGACAATATACATTTCAAATTAGAAACTTTTCCAGCGATATGTATATCCCCGCTTAGAATTTTGCAGCCACAATTGGTAATTTTGAAAAAGCCTCCAAGATTTGTAATGACATTCAACAGCCTTGTTCGGCAAAATCACTTTTTGATTAAATTATAGGAACTTTCTTTCTTTAGAGAATATTTAACCAAATTAGTCTGATTCATTGGTTGTAGGTACTGCTTACAGTAAAAACCTTTAATTTCAAGAGGAACTGTCATGTACTATAGAAATTTCACAGAAATTATTGCAACTACCCTAATTGTTACTACCTCTAATGAAGTATTCAAATAACGAGTTTTGTTTCAGTTTCCTAATAATTAAATTCTATTTATTAAAATTCTTCTCTTTAATTAAAAAAGTGCTTTATAATTTTATTTAAAAACAAAAACATACATATTTAATTCCTGCAAAAATAACATTAGCACTTTATTTTTAAATTGAATGTGCATAGAATTAATAAATTTTTCAATTCATCATTAAATTTATAAAATAATCAACACATTGTTAACGTCATCGGAATTAAAGTCTACTACCATCTTAATTTGTACAAGCAAAAATTTGTAATTACCATTAGTGTCATTAATTATCATTAAGCAAAACCAAATAACCCAAAATTCCTTTCCAGTAAAATAACAAACAAAATCAACAAATATTTAATTGTTAATATTCCTTAATAACTAAAACAATTTTTGTTGGTATTAAAATCACTTTTTTTAATGGCTTAATTTAATGTCAAAATATGTACGTATAATTATAACTTTTGTTAAAAAAAAATAAAAATACTAATATTATAGGAATATAGTATATGTATGTATGACATTCAGCCGTAATTGCATGACAATGACATTTGGCTTTCACATTCAGTGTGAAGAATAAAATTATATTTTAAATGTCTAAAACCAATTTTAACAAAATAAGACATGTGCCTGCTTATATATGTACTGTGAAATTTTAAAGTTTAAAAATTTATTATAAATAAAGTTATAATTATTTAATAATGGAATGATACTGAAATGGTTTGATTAAAAGAACAAATATTTAAATAATGTTATTGTAAACAGCAAGTGCAAGTTAATTACTAAACAAATTTCGTAAAAAAAAAGTACTTAAACAAGTTATTATTATTAAATCCAGTACAAATAGTCTTTAAAATTTATTCATTATTTATTTTCTAAGAGATAAAAAAAAATTGATTGAAGTAAAATTATTTGAAATCAATTTGGATTAGAAGTAAATTCGAATGAATTTTACTGTGAGTTAATTGTGAATTTCGTAAACAAGTACTTATATGTCAGTTTATATTATAGCCATAAAGTAATGCAGATGGTATGAAGTAGTCATAGCAAAGTAAATTGTTCAGTAATTGCAAATCATTACCAAGTTTTTAATGGATAGTTCCGCTTATTTCAGAGCAACTAAAAGGCAAGATAGGTGTTAGCACTTTCTACCCTAGTTAATGTTAATGTCTTAATTTAATATTTATAGTTGGAACACATCATATTTTCTTTTGAGAGATCTGACTCTGGAAATATTCTACAAATTTTAAATTATATATCGGAGTCTCTATTTGTTTTTGTGCCCATATAAATTAAGTCTTAATGTCTTAAAGATTTATATTTAAAAAAAAATTACTGCATCATAATTTCCAATACAATTATGCTAAATTCATTAGCAATGATGTTTAATCAGTCTGTCTAAACTACTATTTGAATAGTTATAAATTAAATATTACTACGGAAATAACAGTAAAGCTAGTAAAAGTGATCTAAAAGAATAAAACGTTTTAAATTATTCAAAATTATTTTAAACTTTAAGAAGGTGTTAGGAAAAATATAAACTAAAAGTTTATATTTTTAAATTGAAAACAGTTACGTGTGAAAAGGTTGGGAAATTTTGAGGTTATGAAGAAAATTGGCTAAAAATCGCTTTTTTATAAATTCAGTTTTATTGATAACAATGTAATAACAACGTTGTTTAATTATGATAATTAATAATGGTCTATGATGTCGGATTAAGGTAAAATTCTAGTAGATCTTTTTTTTTTACAAAATTTTGCACGCATTCATCGGCACAATTCATCCTTCAGACCATCAGTTGATTATGATCTATTCAACCGGTCTTTAAAATTGTGCGAGAAAAAATTATCCAGCGACGTTAAATCGGCAAATCGAGAATTTGCGGGATTAAATAACTGATGTCACAAAAAATCAGTAATAGTGCAGTAGAATTTTAGTTTTTAAAATTTTCGCAATTGTAATTCGTTGTTCAAGAGAATAACATTCAATGGTCCAAGATTCAAATTTCCAAGATTGTACTTAATAAATGGTTTGTACTTAATAAATGTACGAGTATATTCAACATCTTTCCTATACATACATATATTGTTGCGTTTTGACCACCTTTTAAAAACGATGGTTTATTGGTAGTTTGAAGAAAATATAACGAGTCTTTATTTATTTAAATGTACACAAAAACAAACGGTTTAAGAACACACTTAAATTAGCATTTGAGAACACTTAGATGTTTACTCAACGATACCTTACAATCAACTGATTCTCTTGATTGGTCCTGTTAGTCTATTTGTACAGAAATCACAATTTCTGGAAGGTTCGGAGCTAAGATGCTAGAATGTTCATGACTGCAAGTCTAGAATGTTCGTGTCTAGAATATTCTGTCGTTAAAACTTAATGTTGCCATATTGCTCAGCTATGTTTATAAAATATTGTTTATATCTTAAAACTTCTACAAATGCTAATCAAGTTATATGTCGATAAACATTCCATCTGTTTATAAAGTTGTTGTATATTAATAAACATGTTGTATGTTGATAACGACCGTTAAATTTAAATTGAAATACAATACAATTTCATTGTGGTACTTTCTCTGTGTAAGGTAAGTTAAAATCTTCCCCATCTATATATATATAAAATTAAGTGGCAAAACTTCCTGTTCGCATACTCCTCCTAGACGGTTTGCCCGATTTCAATGAAATTTTCAGGGGTGATTGGTGTCTGTGTGGAGGGTGCACATAAGAAATTTAATGTGTATATCTTTGCGCGTTTTGCGAGGGGGTAGCGAAGCACACCGGGTTTAGCTAGTTATATTATATATTTCTATACTCATTCATTTATAAAGCTCAAAATATACCATTGGAGGAATGAAAAAGCAGCTAGTCTGATTTAATATTACAAAACAAAATTCGGCCAATGTTTAGCTCGCAAAGTCATGACTTATAAGTGGGTTTTTTTTTTGTTTTCCCACCATTCAAACTTCCTTAACTTAAAAATGGATCAATGTATCTGTTAAAGTATTGCTTTACTTTAACTTTAAAATAACTTTAAGTCATCTATCATCATTACAAATTAATTTAGTATTGCTAATATATTATTTATCTTCAATTTCATATTTGTTCTTATTTCGAAAATGATTTAACACATTCAACTAACTGACTGCAAGACGTAATTAAATAAAGTCTAAAAACTAGTTAACAAATTAATAAGGCCATAATTACAAATAACTGGCTTTAACGTTACAACACTCAACAACTAGGACGGACTTTTAAATACGTAATTATTTAGACATAAGTACAAATTAAAATTTAAAACGGACAAAACAAGGTTGTCTCATGCCAAGAGTTTTACTGGGAAACTAGTTTTATTTATAATTGCTTCAAACTTTAACAGTGACGTGAAGAACAAAGCAACAATTTATAAAATAATAATTAAATCAGGAAATTATACAAATTGTTCTTAAAATCTCACAAACAGCAACAGTTTAGTAATAAGACATTAACTTGAAATAAACTCAAATGAATTAAATTGAAATAAATAAATTAAGATCAAGTGTAAAAAACCTGCTCGTCCGTTTAGTTGTTTTGGTTATTTTCCATTAAATGTGGGCTGAAAAAAATAACTAATAATTATATTATTAAATCAAAAAAAAAAAAACAAACAAAATAATGGAACATTATTTTTTGTTTTAATTAAAAAGGTCACATTAAAATGTAAATTATACGTAAAGGTTTATTTTTGTACTTACATCAAATTGTAACGTTTTTATGTGTAAATCCATGTTTTTAAAGTCCATAACAATATTTTACGTTTTCACATTACAAAGAATTTCTTTTGGGAAATAAATTTTGTGTTAAGAATGCCCTACTTCGCTTATAAGAGTAATACCGACTATGCTATCATTACAATCAAGTAATTAAACTAAAATTCAATATTGTTATACACAAAGTTTTTCATAGAAAATTGTCCATAGAAATTTGTTTTGAACGCAAAATTTTCTATAAAAAATTTGTGTCAGTGACAGAGTTTTCTATAGAAATTTGTTTTAAACAACAGTTTTCTATTTTTGTATCCTATATATAACAATTTTGTGTATAAATTGTGTTATACACTTAAGTACCTTGGTATTTTTATACCCTACATCACCATAGTGGAAAGCGTATATTGGATTTGTGCTGATGTTCGTAACGCTTAAAGATATTAGTCTAACACTCACTTTATCCAAACGAATTTCGGCACAAATAAGTTGCATATGAAAACTAAACATACCATAAAATATTGTGCAGGTCGGTCTATAATTAACCATAGCTCTCATATAAGTACCACTTCCGAACATCACTTTAACCAGCATAACTCTCTTAAAAATGTTGTAATCCACTCTCTACTGAAATCATGTTATTGTTTAAGATTAACATGGGTAACTGGACCTTGTGGCCTAACCTCATGGCGCACTTAAACGTGGGTAAACTCGGCTCACTACCGCATTGTACGTCCTGCAAGAGCATGTCTTGCAAAGAGCATACTTGTATGAGTTGCCAGGAACATACGAATACAATTTGCAATTTCTCGTAAATGACTGCAACGATCAATGTACAAACACCTTGCTATAGTTGACTAATCATAGTTTAGTCAACTAGCAGGACCCAAGCCTATTACTAGAAAAGCAGCAATCGCTACATTGCACCAAACAACCAAGTGTCGTGGACTTCGGAATCCGCTATGTAATCTTGCTAATTGCGACTGCCAGCACCCATGCAATGAAAGCCACAATTTTCGTACATTTCCTGAGCACCGTGCCAAATCTAATACTATGACTAGAAAAGCAGCAATCGCAATAACTGGCGATCACTACTGCCACGGACAAGAGATCATAATTTACTACGGTTGCCATAGGCCGCTATCTAACCCTGTCCAAGAGAAGATCGTCACAATTCCATTACATTTATTGAGCACAGAGCTAAGTGCCATCACTACCTTCAAAAGTGCCATCACTACAATTTGGTTTCCCAAAATTTTTTACTAGAACAAATATCAGTCTTTTAACCAAGTATCATTCTTCCCGCTTTGAGTGTCAACCACGTGCTTCCGCAGGAATCTCAACCAATTTCAGTTAGAAGACCTGCACTCTGACCCTGAAAAAAGACCATGGGCTTTTAACTGAACCGAGGTCCTAGATAGAGACTCTAGTGAGTTGTAAGTTTAAATGGAGTGAAACAATCAAACTGTTTATAGTTTCGAGCTCCGTGCTGAACCGTTTTCGCCATTTCTCCCAAGAGAATGTAATAGCGTCAAGGTAATGGAATTCCATCAGGACAAATTACTGCTTGTGTTAATCAAAAAACAACAATAGTTTTCATTGTTTGTCACATTTTGACTACACATTACCTATAAT